>OX638105.1:12755795-13412965 GCA_951804965.1 Horisme vitalbata | reverse complement strand
CCAATGTCGATGGACCGTAGTATTGTTGCAAAAACAATAAAAGTTCAATCGAATCTATTTTATACTTGTGAATAGTTTTTTAACCCAATTTGCAATTCCCTTTTATACCCAACGTCCATTTCAAAGCCTATCTACTCGATTTGATTATAAACGATCAAAATATTCGAATGATAAAAATCCGTTGACAAAAGGGTTCTAAATTTAAATGGCAATCTTTTAAACTTTCAAACCCAGTCGGCTGCGTTCCAGAGATAGGTACCGTTTTGTTCAGACCTCGTTCATTTCGTTCATTCATTCGTTCACTAGCCGATTGGTTGGCATTGTTGATTTTCGAAATGCTTTTCAATTAGAAATCCTTAGGTCAGGTTTAGATAACCTTTTATGAATGGCTTTGACTAGCGGCGCGTCCTAGCTTTGCCGGAGTAGGTACTATTAGTTCATATGAAAATAATAAAAAGAAAATCAAGTTCCGGTTCAAGTCAAGTAAAAGTTTAAGTTGTGAAAATTTGAAAAAGAAAATTGAGAAATGTGAAAATTTGGTCTAAGATAGGGCACACTTGCCTGGAAGAAACCGACTTAGTCTGCACTTGAGGACTTACTATCAAATACCTTCGCCTTCACCGCTAAACTGCTGAACTGATTTTATGATGGCATTATAACTACTATTAGTATTACGTGAGCAAAGACGAGGGTAGAATCTAGTCATCATTAACATCATCAGCATCAGCCTATAGCAGTCCACTGCTGGACATAAGCCTCCCCTAGTGAGCGCCATTGCGCCCTGTCCTCAGCTCGAAGCATCCAGCTTCTACCAACAGCCTTTCGCAGGCGCCCAACACTACGTTATCCAAGCCGCGGTCTCCACTAAGAATTCAAGAACTCAAGCTGGTCATGAATATTTCATTTTCCCCATCACTAAATCCTGGAATCTTCTTCCGAAGTGCCTAAAAAGGCATTTTATAACAGCAATATCCGGCTAACAATATAGCACATAAAAACAAGTGGCTATTTAGATTCAATGTGCGGCGCGTACGCAATAACATTACATCATGTCTTTGTTCCGTGGGTATAGAACGAATTAAAAATGTACCTTTATGGTCTGCGGAGACTTGGTGATTAGCCACACGCGGTGAAACAGAAAACTGTCGGGTTTATTCGCAAAGCGTGAGTCGGTTTATTCACACTCCAACTTTGATCTTAAAGATTTTTTAGACTACGTGGTTAGTCTGTCTTAGTAAGACTGTCTTACACTTAGTGTAGTATAATTAGAGTAAGCCACTAAGTCTGTCTTAGGCATGGTTTATACACTTACTACTACAAGTCTGACTGAAGACAGACCGTGTGGTCTAATAGGCCTCTTAGACAGTTGCTAGCAACACGGGGTTTGATATCGACTAAGTTTGTATATTCCTAGATTTTTAATCTCTGATTTTTGAAAAACTATCCTTATTCTTGTTTTGCACTGCAATTGACAGCAGACATGTGTGTTTTGAAACAAATTTTGATTTCCGTAAAATGGTGTCTAATTGGGAAACGTAGTGTAAGCAGGGGTTGTAAGGGGTTCCAATATCCATCTTTGGAACCCAAGCCTCAACTGCCTGTGGTGTGAGACGAGTTCTTGAGTAGAGACCTCGTCTCGATAAACGTAGTTTACGACGCCCTCCGGCTAGGTGGAGTGACGATCTGCGAAAGGCTGCTGGTAGAAGCTGGATGCGTGGAGCTGAGGACAGAGAGCAATAGCGCTCATTGGCGGAGGCCTAATCGAGCAGTGGACTGCTATAGGCAGATGATGATGATGATCCTCTTGTCACTAGGATTTGCATATAGATCACATCTTCACTTATTATTATTATTTATTATTAATAATAACTAGAACGATGTTTTATATAAACCAATTACATTAATTATTACATTAAAATTGAACATGCAAGGATTATAAAAATAAAAATATTTTTTTTATTACAAAATAAAAATAAATATTATTTCAGGTGTGATTGCAACATTAGTTTTTTTCCGTCTTGTGCGTCACCTTTGGCCCTATTTGACAATCTGCGCTGTCTCTCACAGTATTTGAATATTATAATCATCATTAGATGATGATGATGATGAGAGCTACGTATGACGTTGACGTATGTCAGACATACTTTTACCTATTAAGTGGCTAGTCACTAAAGAAGTTATTTCTGGGCAGTGTTCTACGTGTAGGTAAGCAATCATTTCGTTATCCATCGTACTTAGTTTCTCAAATCAAAATGAATAATAGCAAACCCATAAAAGTAATCTCCGAAGGCCGTACAAAACAGCATTTACACAGAAAACAGATAACCATCAAGAAATTAAAAATAAAATCTAGTGCCGTGTTTTCGTCCAAGTAAAGTTTATTTCTCATTGCACTCTTTCAAGTGCTAAACGGGATATCCCTTCTTAGAGTGCCCCTAGACTATGCTAGGAACATAAAATTGGGAAATAAAATTGCAAGGCTCTAGGTATATTAATATACCTGTATATTAAAAAACAATCGAAAATTCAAAATTCATTTATTCAGTAGGAACTGTAACGTCATTTTTTTTTAATTTACCACCAATTCGAAACGCAACCAAACAGAGAAGAATTGGCAAGAAACTCTGCTTGGCTTATATTTTTTTAACGTCATTGTTCTTAATAGCTATTACATTGTTTTTGATGGAGTTGGAGGCAGTTTCATCCCAAGCATTAATGTCATCTAAATAATCAGATATTGTATTGATTGTCAGTCAGCAGGGGTTGTAAAGGATTCCAACCTCACCTGCCCGTGGTGCACCCTGCTAACAAACAAAATGGGGCTCTGACGGCCAGCTATTAGCGGCGTAGCGCAACCTATATTTGTTTATTCCATCATGTACTGTACAGTTTCATAACAAGTCCTAGTATTTGTAGGCAAATACATGAACCCTGTAAGGGCACGGCAAGGATGAGTGTGAACGTTCAATACATCGGCACGTCAAATCACAAGTTTGGCATAGTTATCAGTAAGCAATTTAATTTGCGCAGTAAACTGAATTACCATGCTGTGATGGCCACACTGCCGATGAATACCGCCTTGTTGAGTTTGAGAGCCCCTCGGTAAACGTAGTGTAGGACACCCTCTGGCCAGGTGGAGTGATGATTTGCGAAAGGCTGCGGTTAGAAGCTAGATTCACCGAGTTGAGGATAGTGTGCATCCTCAGCTCATAAGTTGATAATAAAGGTGATGATAATGAGTAATCTGAACCGGCGGTTGCCCGGTTTCGGCCTAAAGTTGACCTGGGTCAATCTCCTCAGCACGATATTGTTATCGCTATTGTTGAACCGCCTAGTTCAAAAAGTTCAAGGTTGTTTAGGGTTCCGTGACAAGGTGCGGACATATGCTATCTACTAAACAATCGAAACGTGGCCCTGAGTTTAAATGGCTGTACTGTTTCCGGTTTCTATTACGCCACAATAGTATTAAAATGAAGCCAATTTTAGCCTTTTATCCGATTTTGATATGGTTATAATAAATTATTTGTATTGTTTCTTTCAATCTGTTCAAATTTTAATTTTTTTGCTAGATTAAAATGCATAGTTAAAAAGGAAAATTCAAAGTATATATAATGGATTTAAATTTAGCAAGAAAAAATTAGTAAACAGAACCCTTTGTAGATTTTAGTCTTACACTTTAATGACTTAACACATTTAAACGGACAATCCCATTTTTTATATCTTATTCAATCAAACAAAATTGCTTTATCAGAATTGATCTTATCGAATCTTTTTCTTAATTTAAAGAATACTTTAATGCCCAGTACAAAAAAGTAAATCATCATCATCATCATTTCAACCTTTATCGACCCACTGCTGGGCATAGGCCTTCCTTTGATTATGCCACTTGCCTCGATCCTGAGCTATTCTTAACCAGGTGCCGCCGACGGTCTCACGAAAGAGGCTGTGCACAAAATCAGTGTTGCACAGAGAGCCATGGAGCGCGCCATGCTTGGCATTACACTTTTAGACCGAGTCCCCAATACCGAAATCCGCAAGCGAACTAAGGTCCAGGATATCAGCGAGCGGATATTGGGGCTCAAGTGGAGTTGGGCAGGACACTTGGCCAGACGGAGTGACGACAGGTGGACCAGATCTCTGACCGAGTGGTGGCCGAGAGTTGGTTACAGAAATAGAGGCCGTCCTCCAGCGAGATGGGTTGACGATATTAGAAAAAAGTAAATACGTAATAAAAAAAAAACTGGGATGTGAATATTCAAATTATTTTCATCGAAGCGCATGTCACATGCCTTACTTTTTTCATTTTTTATAATTATATATTCATAGTATATTCATAGTTCATTTATTTCCACCAAAGGTACACAATGTCACACTTGATTTTGTCAAAAGTTAATTAGGTAACATAACGTATTTAAAATGTAATAACAAAAAAGCAGACAAGAACATCTTGAATCATGAAACTCTCGTAACATGTAAAATGAATAAAACAAAACAAGACTTATACAAGTTGGACTTTAAAAAAAATAAACCGACTTCAAATAAATCACTTCTTACTTCGTGCCCTCAAGAATTTTGAAAATCAGTTCACAATTGACGGAGATATTGGTGATCATAGGGCGAAAGTTACAAGTGAGGATGAGGTTTTTTGAGTTTTCCGGGAAAAGTACCAATCCTTCAGAAATAAAATTTACATGGAACCACCTGTGAACACTCTTTTAAACAAAAAAAGAATTTTAAAATCGGTCCACAATAAACGGAGTTATCGGTGAACATACATAAAAAAAGTCGAAAAAAAAGGTTCCGACGAATTGAACACCTCCTCCTTTTTGAAGTCGGTTAAAAATTGATGTTGCTGTACAGCATTATCAAAGGTAACATAAATCATAATATTTTTATTGATAGTCAGTAAAGGGCCGAATGTTAAAAATTAAATTTAACTATAAAAAATAATTAAAACGTTCATGGCAAATATCACATACTTATAAACACGACCATGAAGGCCTTTAGACTAGGCCTTTGACTAGTTGGCATAGTGGTTTTACTAAGATGCCAGTCTCAATGTTCGTAACATCATCTCAGACAAGCAAAGAATCCGTTCGAACACTAATGGGTGAGTGACAGGCTGCGGGGTGATCGGCTAATCCTGTTTTACAAACTTTGACATTTCATCAGTCGAAATTCAATGAACGTCATTTGACAAACTGTCACAGTTTGTAAAAACAGGACCCGTTTCAATCATTTCTGTTTGCAACAGAGTTGGCCAATCACCCCGCTGAGCGCTTCTATGTTTGGGAAACAACAACAGTCCATTACTGGATATAGGCTTCCCTAATGAGCTCTATTGCTCCTGTAATCAGCTCGACGCATCCAGCTTCTACCAGCAGCCTTTCGCAAATCGCCAGTCCACCTGGTCGGAGGGCATCCTAAACCGGGCCGCGGTCTCCACTCAAGAACTCGTGTACCCGAACGGTTATCAATTCTTCGGCTGATATGAAGATCACACTGCCACTTCAGCCTTGATAGTCATTGTTTGGAAAAAATATTTTACATCTTTATATGACCAAAAATATGTAAATTTGCTATAAGCCACTTTACTTTTTATCTTCGAACACACGGCAAGCAAAACTATGAATAAAATCATCCTGATCAAATCATATCAGCTTTCGAGTAAAAATCGATATAAATAGATAGCCAAATCCAGTCTCGCGATAATACAATATTTACATAAACTTATTCTAGATTTGAATAGAATTCGGGTTGAAAATAAATAAGTGTGTGAGTTAAGCGAAAAACTGTTTTTGGATCACTTTTTTGTTTTTGATAAAATTCTGATAGAACATATTGTTTTACTAGCTTCTGCCCGCGGTTTCGTTCGTGTTGCACCCGGGTAAAAAAAGCATATAATTTTATTCCAAATCTGGAACTATATTATTTGCAACATTTCAGATATGTTCAGTACTTTTGGCGTAAAAGGGTCATTTCACATGTTCACATTAAATATGTTGTATGGACTTATGATATACAGCTGTGGGGCTGTGTCTGTAAGAGCAACATCAAAATAATACAGCGGTTCCAAAGTAAAGTGCTCAGGGGCATTGTAAACGCACCTTGGTATGCAAGAAACCATGATCTGCACCGGGACCTCCAGATCGAATTCGTCGATAGAATAGTTCAAAAATATGCAGAAGCTCATGAACAAAGTCTTCATCACCACGTGAACGTCGAGGCCATCAAGCTCCTCGACAGCACAGACATTGTGAGAAGGCTAAAAAGGACTAAACCTTTTGAGTTAGTGTAGTGCCAAATAATAACATAGTGTAGTGTATAGTGTTAATGCTACTTTCAATGAACACAAGAACCTGCCTTTAATTAGATACAGTAAGAAAAGTGCCAATGGACACATTCTTAGAAATAATATTGGTATAAAATTGAGTTAAACTTAAATTACTCATTAGCCTACTTAACAAGATTGTAGTACAATTAGGGTACCGTAAGTGGTAAACTAATATAAAAAACAATTTATATGTTGACATTTCACAAACTTTCGCCTTGATCAGTAGAATACCTCAATATCATCATCTTCATCATCATCAAACTTTAGTCCACTGCTGGACATAGGTCTCCGCTAATGAGCGCCATTGCGCACTGTCCTCTAGATTTTGATATAATTTAGAGAAAACCAGAAAATATCATTATTTTGTAAATGTGTGCATTCATAGTAGATATACATACACATGTCTGGCTTATAGGCTAATCAATACACAAACACTGTTTAGGTTCTTTTACATATTATTTTAGTATTAAAAGGTCTTCGCTAAGGAATAATTTTATTTATTGTGTCAGAATTTTTTTTTCTTATCTTATTTTGAGATTTGTTTTCATATATAGAAGTATAGTTCAATGCGTTATCCACAAGATGGCGATAGTAAAATTGTACGAAGTCTAGATCGCGCTATCGACGTGTTTTGGCAGATTACCTTTAAAATTTGGAGTGCAATTGATAAACGCGCAACATTAGAACAAAGGCGGTTTCATTCTTGTGCAAACAACCCTCCGCAGTACGATAGTTCAAAGCTTCATTTTTCAAATACATTTAAAGCTACAATTAGGCTAAAGAATTTCCACGAAGAACGATCCTTACACTGACACCACATCGTCAAGGTTGTGGGAAGTCGGTGAAACCAAATTAATACAAAATGGTTGCTGTAAATGAAGTCGGCAAAGTAAGAGTGATGCTACACGTGCGTTGCCAGTAAGCTCTACGTCGACTGAGCGGTAACGCTGCGTCTCGTTTTAAATACAAATTACAATGATATATCACACGATGCGCTGCAACGTCGTGCGTCGCAACGCAACGCAACGCAGTTTTGTTTATATAGTAGTTTTTATTGGGTGGCATCGACGCAACGCTGCGTAGTATTGTTAGTTCAGCCCATATAATACGTTCTGGTCACTACCCTTCAAGAAAATTTGGGTTCCTTATGAAAAAACTGATTATACAAATTGTGAGGTTTATGGAACCTTAGATGCTTCGATGGTATGACGTGGGGATGTATGTGCATATACTAGCGGAACCTGCTTCAGAGAAATCTATCTCATTTCTCAACATATTAAAACATCAAAGATCTACTTACTTACCATTTAGAATGAAGAATAGTTTTGTGATAAGTTTATATAAATTGTTAGAGTCCCTCTGAATTTCGAAAGTTCGTTGTTTCGACACGTCTCTTCGAAAACACATAGTTTGACAAGCATTATTTCGACAGAACATACTTGTTTGATCTGTACGATCAAGAACAATACCGCTGGCTCCGAAGCCGTTGTGAGGTTCGATCGCCGGTCCACGTGCTAGGGTGTAGAACAGCTAAATAGATGATAGTACGTATAATAGCTTATATCGACCTAAACTCACCCCACTGCCACAACTCCTGGTAATTATGCACTGCACTTTCAGTCTTTTATTGAATATAAAATAAGTGTTACACACTTTTACAAGGGCCGGCCCACCATCTTTTTTCGCAAGGTCCTTTTTTTTTTGTTTTGGGTCACGTGTCGCGCGTGCATTCTGCCTAGTGCTCTTACCCTCACTTAGCAGTCCGATGCCCCAGTTTGACAAAGAGGAATAAAATAAACTAATATAAGTAAATTATAGTGTAATGTATGTTAATGTATGTGTATTTCCATATTTATTACAAAGATTAAACATCCCCCCGCCCGAGAAAGACTGAAAAGTCTTTATCAACTTGATTAGATCCGCTAAATCTTAAAATACAAAATTTTATGTACTCAAAATCCGCAATTAACTTACATAACTAAACCAAATATTTAATAGCTAAATAACTTAAATATAGAGATGCAGTGCCGAAACTTAGTCCAGTGGCAATCTACAAATTTTTACCACAGGCCTCATAAAATAACCTGAAAGAGTCTTCAGTTTTACAGACCTAATGACCCCATCCCTTCCAGGCAGAAGCTCTACCACTCTACCGCGTTTCCATTTAAGAGAAGGAATATTTTCTTCTTTAATTAATACGAGATCCCCTACTTTAGGTGGATCCGTCGGTGTCGTCCACTTGTTCCGGTTTTGGAGACAATGCAGGTACCGGTCACTCCATTGCCTCCAAAATCTTTGAGATATAGCTTGAACTAATCTGAACCGACCTAGCCGCGTGTCGGGAACATCTTCTAAATTATACTCTGGCACCGAAAGTAGTGGTTTACCTACTAAGAAATGTGCCGGTGTAAGCACTTCGAGGTCTTGAGGATCGTGTGTTAGCGGACAAAGTGGCCGAGAGTTGAGAACCGCTTCAACTCTGGCGAATACCGTTGTCAGTTCCTCAAACGTCAAAATCTGCTCTCCGATCATCCGTTTCAACAGAGTTTTAGCAGATTTGACAGCCGCTTCAAAGACCCCCAAAGTGAGGTGCCCCTGGTACGTTAAACAACCAAGTTATCCCGCTCTTAGCTGCAACGCCCCCCAGAGTTTTCTCAACTTCCTTGTCCCGCAGATATTTAGCAACCTCGTTTAAATGCCTATTAGTACCTACATAGTTTGTGCCATTATCGGACCGTATAAACTTCGGGAGACCGCGCCGAGCTACGAATCGCGATAATGCCGCTGAGAATGCCTCTGTCGATAGATCACTAACGACCTCTAAGTGTACCGCTTTCGACGAAGAACAAATAAATACACACAAGTATGCCTTCAGCACCTTGGCATTCCGAAGGCGCGAAGACTTGATTGAGAAAGGTCCCGCAAAATCAGTTTGTACTGTGTGAAATACCCCAGTCGCATTGACTCTGTCGCTCGGAAGCGCAGACATCATGGGTTCTACAGGTTTGGCTTTAGTCCTAAAGCACGAAATACATTTAAATACGCGACTTCTTATAGCTTGCCGATCTGACAGGATCCAGAAATCCTTTTGTAAAATAGCCTGAAGGGCTGTTGGACCTACATGACAATGAACCTGGTGTGCATTGTCAATCACTAAATTCGTAAGAGGATGGTCTTTTGGTAAAACAACCGGATGTTTCACCTGGAACGGAAGGCTAGAATGCTCTAAACGTCCCCCTACCCGTAAGAGACCCGCGTCATCTACGAAGGGAAACAACCGCCTTAACCTCGTGGAGCACTGCTTGTTCCGCTTTAAGCAGTCTAAATCGTCCGCGAATTCAGATTGCTGTACTAATTTCACTAGCCGATTCATAGCAGAGTTGCGTTCTTGAACCGTCAGAACGCCTAAAATGTTGTTTAAAGGATTTCTAGCATTATTTACAAATCGAATACAGTAAGCTACGACCGACTGTAGCATTACTAGCGAACTATATCTAGTAAAGATTGGATCCGGTTCTGTGGTCCCTACATGAACCTGGACTTGTGCCGAGTTCTTCCGTATACCTGGTAGATCCTTTTCCTGCCTAAACCTATCCACTGGCCATGTCATCGCTTCGCCTCGAAGCCATCGCGGTTCCCACCACAAGGTATGTCCGAGCAAGTCCGAAACTCGACAACCTCGACTTGCGACGTCGGCAGGATTCATTTCAGATGGTACATGTCGCCAATTTAAACTTAAACCGCAATTAACAATTTGAGAGACCCGGTTCCCTTCAAATGTTTGTAGAGTATGGGGAGGCATCCGCAACCATGAAAGTACAATGGTGCTGTCCGACCAACAAACCATTTCTTCTACCCCTACTTTATCCCGAATAGATTCGGCCACATATCTCATGAGTCTTGTCAGTAAAACTGTGCCTAATAATTCCAGTTTAGGAATAGTCACCTTAACCTTAGATGGGGCCACGCGCGATTTTCCCATCATAAGGGAGACCTGTGCTCCGCCACTTTTGTTCATGGTTCTCAGATAAACCACCGCGCTGTACCCGCTTTCAGACGCGTCCGAGAAACCATGAAGGGAACAAACCTTATTATAACCGCCTAAAGCAAAACGCTTCATATTTATTTTTTCAATATTAGGCAAATCCGCAATGATTTCACTCCATTCCGCTACCACATCCGGTGGTGGAGTTTCATCCCATGAAAAATTTAACCTCCAAAGCCGCTGCATGAGAACTTTGCCCTGAAAAAGCACCGGTGCTATCCAACCTAATGGGTCAAAGGTTCTCGCTAAAGTTGACAGAATAATCCGCTTGGTACAATTATAGTTGTCCTTTAACTTGCAATGGTACGAAAAGCAATCTCGGTTGGGGTCCCATTCAACCCCCAAAATTTTGAAAAAGCCAGGGCCATCTACTTTGTCAAATGTCCTAGGTTTTTCTAAATCCTCCGCAGAAATATTTTCTAGCAACCGCTTGCTATTGGAAACCCACTTGCTCAACTCAAAACCGCCAGAGCGAAGCAAGTCTGTTAGGTCCTCCTTTAATTGTTGTGCCTCATCCTCGGAATCAGCCCCACCTAAAATGTCATCCATGAATACTGAGGACCGCAAAAGGTTAGCTGCCGCTGGGTAATCCGCCTCACCATCGTCTGCGAGTTGCCGCAGTGTTCTGATAGCTAGGTACGGACTGGACTTCATTCCGTATGTAACTGTATTTAAAGTATACAGGAGCAAAGGCTGATCCGCAGCCTCCCTCCAGAAGATGAGCTGATACCGCCGATCATCTTCGTGAGATAAAATCTGTCGAAACATCATTTTAATGTCGGTAGTAAAGACGAACTCCGACATCCGAAACCGGCAAACTATCTCCATTACGTCCCGCTGTAATTTCGGCCCCGCATGTAATGTATCATTAAGTGACAACCCCGTGGTCGTCCCGCAACTGGCATCGAAAACCACACGAATTTTATCTGATTCCGCTTTAAAGATTCCGTGGTGGGGTATGACGTACCCCATTCCGCCGGCATAGTCGGCCGGGTCCCGATCACAGACCGACATATGCCCCATTTGCTCATATTCCCGCATGAACTTAACGTACTTTTCACGTAATAGCTCATTTGAAGTAAGCCGCCTTTCCATGGCCAAAAACCGCTTCTTGGCCAACTGTACCGAATCGCCCAGCTCAGGCTTATCGTCTAAAAAAGGTAACCTGACAATATACCTACCCGTCTCATCCCGTCGATGGGTTTCGCGATAAAACTTTTCGCACTCCGCGTCTTTAGGGTCAACTACTATCGCATCCGGTATATCTTCTACCTCCCAGAACCTCTCCAGAATCTGATCGGTTGTAACATGCGCCGAAAAAACTGAACGCGAAAAATGAACCGCACTATCATTCCGCGGTACCGCGTAGGTAACCGGACCCATAAGTACATGCCCGAACACCGTGTTCATCGCACATGGTAGGTAATCGTTGACCTTAACCACACCGCCTATTATAATATCCCCCATTAAATCCGCCCCGATTAATATGTCAATAGGCCGGCTGACATAAAATCGTTCATCTGCCAGGTAGATACCCCTGTACCATTCGGCAATGTTAGGAGACAAGTTCGCACTAGGTAGGCTGTGGGTAATGTTACTCAATACCGTGGCGGTAGCTACAAGTCGAGGGTGGTCCGCGTACCTTGGACTAATTGTTAATTTTACCCCCCCTCTACAGTCACTAACCGGTAATCCCCCTAATCCGGTGACAGTAACGATATCCGACCGAAACCGCCTCAAGCCTAGTCTACTAGCACATCCCTCAGTGACAAAGGTACTCTGACTCCCTCCGTCCAGTAGTGCGCGAACTTCCTGATATTCACCGCATATATCCATCACACGCACCGTAGTGCGTCCGTGCGTGCGTGGTCAGACAACAGTGTTGCTTGCGACTGCCGTAGCAGTCGCAAGCAACACTGTTGTCTGATGGCACGCATTCTTATCTATAATTTTATTACAAGATGTTAAAACTGCCCCTGTGTCCACATTAGCCCCATTCACCCTATTTGGTTGGTCTGCCCTATTAAACGATGGGTTCGGCGCGTCTGCCCTATCCAGTCCGGGTGCGCTCGAACGACTTGGTTCCGCATTAGGAGTACGAGGTCCACCCCCGGCTAGTGGCCTCCCCGTGACTCCTCCAGTCATAGCCGCCGGCGGCTGTGGTAAATCAAAGTGAATGAGATTGTGATGTTTGGTTGACCTGCATTTATAACATGACCATCCTGATGTGCACTGAGTAAAATTATGTTCCCCTAGACATCTAAAGCAGAGCCTAAACTCCCTAACTCGCTCTTTCCGCTGGCGAGGCTTCAGTGCCAAAAACTGTTCACACTTAGCTAAACTGTGGTTAGCCCGTTTGCATAACTTGCAACCGCTTGTCCCACCCTGAGACGTTACATGGTGTGTTCGTGATGTGGAAATACCACCCCTACTGTGGCTTTCCCCGCTTGATTCTAAAATCCTCACTTCATTTTCCAAAAATTTAATTAGATCCCCAAAACTGGGCAATTCTTTATCAGTAACTTTATTCTCAAACTGTTTCTTTAAACCGCTTTCTAGTTTTTGGAAATTTATGAAGAAGAGCAGGTATGACCACTCAGCCACAGGAAATTTCATTTTTTCTAGAGCCTTAGTGCTCTCCAGCAATGTGTTGAGGAACGGCTTCAACGAGTTCAAATTCTTATTTACATGTGCTGTTCCTAATAAGTTGTGTAATAACTTGTCCGCAAGTAACCGTTTATTGTTATACCTATTATTTAATAACTCTAAAGCTATAGAGTAGTTGTCACCAGTGACAGACAGATGTTGGGTTAATATTTTAGGTTCTCCGGACAAAGAACCCACCAGGTAATACAGTTTTTCTGTATTGCTCAGCGACAAGTCTTGCCCTACCAGTGACTCAAACAAGTCCATGAATGACACAAACTCTTCTATTTTACCCGAAAATGTGGGTAACTGTACCCTTGGTAAAAAAGCCCGCAGGTTTTTACTTGTTCCTTCTGATGAACATGCAGTACCATGCTCAGATGACTTATTACTAGTCCCTGGATATAATTCTAGATATTTCCTCTTTATATTATAATACTTTTGATTATAAGCCACATACTTTTTCCTAAAATTTTCTATTTCTTCATCTTCCTCCAGGCCGGCCTGAAGTTCCAGATGAGATGATGTAAACTCTGAATATGTGGTCTCTACATCCCCATACCTCAGCTTGAACTCAGACCTTTCATTTTCAGAAGTTAGCCCTGATTGTGAGAGATCATACAACATGTCCAAGTTCAACATAGCCATATCATGCCGCACCTTCAAAAGTTGTGTCTGACTTTTAGAAGGCATTTTGATTATTTATTTACACTAAAACTAACACAAAATATTCACAAGCTGAAAACTATTTCAGACACTTAGTCTAATTATATTTACAAAATAAACTCAAGAAATTAATGAAAAACTCAAATTAATAATTAACCTGCTTGATCTGTAAACCAATAAAACTATATTACAGATAAAGCAATATTTAGACTGCCTAGATGTCTGTTCTTAAATTCAAAATTATAAGTTGTAAGCTTGTCACTTTGTAGGTCCGGCACTACAAATTCTACTTTTAAAATTAACACTGATGCTACCTCTAGATAGGTTATTTACACCAAAATTCACAGTTTTTTACACGAAAAATACACTAATTAGTTATGTAATTTAATTACCTAAAGCAGTTTTACCTAGATCCGCTAGGCAGAGAAAACACCATGAAAGAAAAGGATCTCTCAAACAGTATGAACCCTTGGT
This sequence comes from Horisme vitalbata, assembly GCA_951804965.1. NCBI lineage: Eukaryota > Metazoa > Arthropoda > Insecta > Lepidoptera > Geometridae > Horisme > Horisme vitalbata. The sequence goes on along the minus strand of OX638105.1, from coordinate 13,398,800 downwards.
ATAATGAATAGGTAAGTTGTGTTATGTTTGTTTATATATATCGTAAGGGAACACTACATAAACTTATGTGTAGCCCTACCGCAATAATTTATAGTTTGAGTTTCTCTGTGCAGTGTAAGTTTGGCCGGCCGGCACCTAACCTCTCGGTACCAAACCGCCAACCAGTATGAAAATGTTGACAGGAAATACCGTATACCGCCGGGTATTCCCGTCGCCGCGACCAACCAGGAGTTTCATTGGCAATGAAAGATTACCCTGCCGAAGCTACTCATACACCGCCAGAGCGCTTCGACAAGAAACCAACACCGCGTGTTTCGTGTGCCCAACCCGGGAATGGCGATAAAACCACACAGGACTTCGGAATTATACGAATCCGCGCTCGATGGACCAATGTTTGATCTGTACGATCAAGAACAATACCGCTGGCTCCGAAGCCGTTTGTGAGGTTCGATCGCCGGTCCACGTGCTAGGGTGTAGAACAGCTAAATAGATGATAGTACGTATAATAACTTATATCGACCTAAACTCACCCCACTGCCACAACTCCTGGTAATTATGCACTGCACTTTCAGTCTTTTATTGAATATAAAATAAGTGTTACACACTTTTACAAGGGCCGGCCCACCATCTTTTTTCGCAAGGTCCTTTTTTTTTTTGTTTTGGGTCACGTGTCGCTCGTGCATTCTGCCTAGTGCTCTTACCCTCACTTAGCAGTCCGATGCCCCAGTTTGACAAAGAGGAATAAAATAAACTAATATAAGTAAATTATAGTGTAATGTATGTTGATGTATGTGTATTTCCATATTTATTATAAAGATTAAACAATACTTAAACAACACACACCTTCGAAACACCGCTACTTCAATATACCCTACTGCGACATGCACTTGTTTGGCAGATAACTATTTCAACAAAAACATACCTTAAACATAATACATGCTCTAAAATATTACAAATCTAATTTAATTACATGTTTAGGGTACAATGGAACCGGCACACCAGTAATGTAAATGTATTTTTGTAATATAAATGCAATTATTTGGCATAGGAATACCTATGCCAATAGCAATAGCAATAGACCAAGATAAAGTGGAGACGCCGACAGTTGCAGCAGTATAAACTGTGTCGCATTTTTTTTGGTGTTGGTAAAGGTTCCAAATTTATTAAAGATATAGATAAAACTCTATTTTCGTTCAAAGACTGACAAGACATAGCCTACGCCTGGAGGCTATGACGTTGTAGTTCCAGCACTGTTGCTTTTTGACAACACGACGCATCGCAGTTCCCGGTTTACCCTTAGTGCTTTGACAACGACCGACGCAGCGCACCGATAATGCCCGTGTGGCATCGCTTTAATTAGCTAGGTAGGTAAAGCTTTGTAATTGTGATTCTATTGCGCGATTCAGCGGTTTTTAAAGTGATGCAATGTGAACATGAGCAATAAGATGTAATCTAGGCGTTGATGCCGAGGTGCGGCCAATCTTCGTATCAGCACTTAATAACTCTAATAAAGTAGCTCGAATTTTCGTTATAACACGACGTACCAACGCATCCTCGGCCAACCCCGTCGCCGCTGTCTCTCCTAAATTATTATTAGAAATATTATATTAATAAAAATTTACATAAACATTCAAAGCTACTGTAATTGTATTATCGTTAAGATATCGTTTAAATCTCGCAAAATCCAACATTTCACACAGTGATTGATATGTATGTATTTACAAAAAAAAAAGTTATTTATATTGTATATCAATCATGAGGTTCCTATAATACAAGCTCTGCTTAGTTTGGGGCTACATGATGCTGTGTGATTACGTCCCGCGTTATTTATTTATTATTTATTTATTGATGAAGTCAAGTCCCCAACTTGACAGATGACCTAGAGTTTTGTAACACGCTTTTATATTTTATGTAAATCAACTTATTTTAGTAATTTTCACTGTTGAGTCGTTAGAGGCATTTTAATGTATTCTAGATTTTGTCATCATCATCATAATCATCATCATTAGCATAAAGCAGACTACTGCTGAACATAGGCCTACCCAAATGAGAATGGGGATAATATTCTAATCCCCTTACACCCTTCTAGATTTTGTAAAACAATAAAAATAAGCTGCACGACCAATAAATAATAATAAGTAATGAATCATAATATCACAAATTATTTGTGCACATCCAAATATATCAAAGATGGAGAAAAATCGTGATGAGTCTCATGTATTTTTATCATATTAGATACCAGGTAAGGGTATTTATAGAACATTATAGGTATTTACATGGAACAGCTCACGAATGGTCGGAGGTGAGTCGTGACGTCACGACGCGCGTGGCACTGTTTTAGCGACGGTCAAAACAATTACGATAGTTATGGCAGCCATTATTATCTATAACAGTCGACTGTCCTCAAAGCTAGGTTAGCTCTCGGTAGTTCAATTCCAGTCCAGAACAAAAAAAAATGTTTATTTTACATGGAAAAGTTATAAACTACTACTAAAGAGTCACAGTGTTCAAGTGAAAACTGTCAAAAATCGCCCAAACGTATTTTATACTTAAATAAACTTGAAAATGCCAAATTTGCACTAATCTAGACCTTATGTCACTTGAAGTGTTCAAAGTTAGCGCAATAAAGAGCGTGCGCCGAGTTTTGGTGCAGGCACTTTTTTCCCACGTTTGTGGCTCTGGAGAATATAAATGTTATTCTATGTCATCCACGGATCATTTTGACACGTCAATCACACTCAAACTAATGTTATAAATTCGTAAGTTTGTGTGTGTGTGTATGTTCCCAAACATATTAAAGATTTTAATATGTTTGGGAACATACACACACACACAAACTTACGAATTTATTTATTGTTGATTTTAGTGCAGTATCAACATCATGCAGCGAAATTTTTTCTTAGTTCACGTATTTTACATCTCGTTCACTCAATGACGTATAAGCATCGCAATAGATACTATACCAAAAATGTCCGCACTTATACTCTGCGCATGCTGCCTATTTCGCCGAACACTATTCACGCGACATATTCTTGACATAACGTATAAATATGTGCAAATGTGGCATATTGACGTATTAGTAGGGGAGCCCACGAGGCTAAATGGGGATTTACTCGAGCGTCGTAGAGACCTATTGGGATGCAAAGCTTAGATGATAAGAAGAAAAAAATGTTACATGATATATACCTTTACATCGGTGGGGGAAGCGGCTATAGATTTTTAAATATGTAAAAAAAAACTGTTGCATGGACATCCTCGAGCGCATCAGATATTGATAGCATCAATGCCCTACGTATTTTTAATAATGTACGTATGTTAATCTGATCGTTTGCATGATGCGGGTGGTTGTATTTAAGGGTTAAAAATGAAAAAAAAAATATTTTTTGTCGAGCGCGTCAGATTTTCTAAGGGAGTGTTAAGTACACCAAAAAAAAAGCTCTCATTCACTAATCTGACGATTTCGATGGGACGCAAACTCGCGGCCATTTTCATAATGTGCAAAAAAAAATCGCCATTTTGAAATACTCAAGCGCGTCAGATTAAGTTATATATGGTTCATCTTTATGTTCTAAACGTACTGTCTCATAATCTGACGATTATCTAGAGGGATTCGCCTGATCTGACAAAAAGAAATTAGAAAAACGGTTCACTTTAAAGGCCATCCCTGCAACTTCCCGCTAATTCCATTCCTGGGCGCTTGAAATTGTACTTATGACATTTTTGAGCTCAAAATATAATTTATGTGATATTTTGAGCTCGCTGAGTTCAAAGAATTAATATTTCTATGCATTTGAGCTCTCCCAGCTCGAAAGTCTGATAGAAGTTTCATAGAACATTTTAGTGTTGTTTGTGTATTTTAAGGATAAACAGGTATGTTTTTAACGTTTTTTCATACGTTTGTAACGTTTTACGAACGTTTTCATTCGAAAAAGGTAATTTTACGTAACACGGGAATTCTCGACTTTTTTTTTTTACTTTCTCTACTTTCACTTTTGAATAGCGATGTGTTTATCAGTAAACAAGTAATAAATTAATTTTCGATAGGTAGAATATTTCAAGCAGATTTCATGGAGGTATGATACTATAAATAGTTTTATAGTAAAATATAAAGTAATTATTAATTATATATTACAAGGGGAGCCCGGACCACCCACGATGGCCGACGGGGGGCGGGGCCCCGCAGATTTCCCATTTTCTTTTCGACGCAGATGAAGGGTTATAATAGCAAAAAAAGCCAAAACGTTGGAAACACGTTGTAAACAGTATGCCACGAACGAGTCTTTATGATCAGCTGTGATGGCGTCATGGCAACAGAAACCAGAGTGGGGACGGAGTGAGAGAGTAATAGATAGAGAAAGAGAGAGAGGAATAGAAACGCGGAGAAGGAAATGTAGGCATCACGCAGCTGCACGCATTTAACTTTATCGACGAATTTTTGTTATTTCGGCTTGCGGAAATCGTCAGATTATATATTTTTCATTATTCTTGAATTATTTCCTTCAAAATAAAAAAAATTTTAGCTACGCTCGAGTATGTTGAGATGACGTTTTTTTTTTACAACTTTGTTGCCCTCCCCTTTTTTTACGTCACTCTCAAATTGTCAGATTAGTGGAATATACACTTTTTAGGATGTAATTAACTCACCCTACCTTAATCTGACGCGCTCGAGAATTTCTGATGGTCAATTTTTTTTTACTAATCTGATCCTGTATCCTTCACGGGCGGCCTTATATATGGGCCTCATGTTTTGTGGAGGTACTTAACCGGGTACAAGGTATCCCCCTGTATATTAATCTGCCGCGCTTTAGTAAATCCCGAAATCCCCGCTTGGGCTCCCCTACTATATAGGGATATCAATGACGCACGTACGATTTTTAACGGTTTTCACTTGGATTGTGGCTCTAGGCTTTATACAATACTAGCGGCCCGTCCCGGCTTCGCACGGGATATGGCACTTTTTATACACCTTGGGTTAAAAAAAACATTTTACGGCCTAAAAAGTCCGACATCGCCATAGTAGTTTTTGAGTTTATTCATTGCAAACATGCGCACACACAAAAATAAAAAAAATCCTCTTTATAATATTAGTGTAGATGTAGATTGTACAGAAACTTTAAATATGAAAACAGAAGATATTTCCAGAAGTTGTAGGACAATGTTGTTCCATATCACTCCCTTAAAAGTTGTCGAAGCTCATTACTAAACTGCAAGTGCGAAAGCGAAAACGCCGATCGCACTACAGCGACAAGTATCGCGGAGTTCAACAAAGGCTCCTTATAGGACTAATGATATGCAAACTTCGCTCCGACTCTGCTTTATTCTGAACATGTTTGCTTGGTGTTGCTAGCTGTAGTCTACCCTTAGCATGGTAGTTGATACATCTATCATTATCATCATCAAGGCGCGTTCACCATGGTTTGTTGGAAGCGATGCGAACAGAAATGATATTGTTTTAGCCTTAAGTCTTCGTTCAAGACACATACCACAGTGGTAGTAAAGAGGATGTCTATCATATATTGGTGAAATGTATCCTGAACGAACCTGAGAGATATTTATTTAGTTTAAATAATTACTTCTGCTTCAATGAAGTAGGCATATGTAACACTATTTTAGCAAACACTTATTCTGAAGTTACTAGAAGTTTATATAACATAGTTAAGTTAGCAATAAAACGTAGATGATTATTAAGTAGCATAAGTCTCTCGAGGGTGGCATATTTAGATTGTGAACAAACCCTCTTTAAATAAATAAATTAAAAAAAACATTAATAAAAACAACAGCCTATATAAGTCCACTGCTGGACATAGGCCTCTCCTGCTAAGAAAGGGGGATATGCCCATAATCCCCACGCTGGGTGTGCGGGTTGGGGATCGCAGGGCACTGCTCCTCGGAGCGCCGACGCTGCTCACGGTCAGTGAATTTAGCTGTGGCGGTGTCAAGCTGAGCTATTTTTCTCCATAAAAAACGGATGAAAAAAAATACATGCGAAGCAATAAACGGCAGAGCGCCCTGTACTCAGCTTCCAGCTTCAACCAGTAGCCTTTCGCAGATCGTCACTCCATCCTCCTAATCTACCTTTGCCGAACCGCGGTCTTCATTCAAGAACTTATTCACCCCAACGGTTATCGGTTCTTCGGCAGATATGACCAGCTACCCAACTTGCTAATTATCTTGAGCTATGTCGACGTCTTTAGTCTAGCCGCGGATTCTATGCTTCAGAGAAACTCCAAGCATAGCTCGTTCCATAGCTCGCTGAGCGACTTTAAACTGGCGGACTAGCCTGTTCAAGTTTCAGCACCGTATGTCATGACTGTTGGACAAAGGCCTTCTCTACCCTTCAGACAAAATAAAGTATACAAAGAGAATTTCTTGGAAAATAACATAGGAAATATAACAAGTGAGAAAGATAAGCCCCTTTGTTAGAGAAAGTTATACAACATACACAGTCGCAGCCCTCATTATAAGGGAGTAGCCTCTAGACACTCCGCTACTAAGAACCCCTATTCTATGCAATGTGACCTAGATGTTTTCTTTGAATTATTTTGAATGGTCCCTTTTTTAGTGCTTTGAAAAATGTCTAACAGGCTCTTCAGCTGCTAATGTGATGTAACAGATCATCATCATCATCATCATCAACCTGTAGCAGTCCACTGCTGGACATAGGCCTCCCCTAATTAGCGCCATTGCGCCCTATCCTGAGCTCAACGCCGCCAGCTTCTACCAGCAGTCTTTCGCAGAACGTCACTCCACCTGGCTGGAGGGTATCTACGTTCGCCGCGGTCTCCACTGAAGAACTCGTTTACCCCAAAGGTTGTTGGTTCCTCGGCAGATATGACCAGCCCACTGCTATATCAGCTTGCTAATTCTCTGAGCTATGTCGACCACTTTAGTTCTTAGTCGGATAGTCTCGTGGCGGATTCTAACCTTCAGAGAAAATCCAAACATAGCATAGGTACTATTATTCATATACATTATAAATAGTAAACACCAAACCCAAGACAAATATTTGCAGATAATACAAACATTTGTCTCGCGGCAGGAATCGAACCCGCAACTTGCGTCTGAAGCATGCCTTCGCCCACTGCAGCTGGTCGACAAAATACGAAGATCCGTCAAATAAAACTCAGTTAGTTGGTTAATCAGTCAATCTTGGAAGGCTTAATTCTAAATAGAGTCCTATAAATGCGGCGCTGTTGTCGCAGAACTACGTATAGTAAATAAAACAAATATTTGGTTATGATATTTATATATAACCCAAATATCCCCCATTTTTTTAATTTTAATTTTCCCTGAAGCGTGGGCTAACACTTAAGTACAAAAGAAACTCATATTTGGTTGTTATTTCGTTTAACCTTTAGTATGCTCTTCTGGTCTAAAAGGTCTTATTCCGGACATTTCGCAGTCAAAATCGATCGTAGATATCTATATTATTTCATTATCGAGATCGAGTAGTACCCCATTTACCGTCGGACTTGAATCGTGGAGCGGTCTTTAAACTTCTTCACTCAGTAGGTCGGTCGGTCAGTCAGTCAGTCTTGGAAGGCGTAATACTAAACTTCTTCACCCAGATGATAATGGAAAGAAAACTTTGCTGTTTTAATCCAGCAAAAAGCAAGCCAGTTGGGAATTCAGTGAAAAAAAACACCGCGACCTGCCTCAACGCGCCGCAGATAGGGCAAGGGCATCGGACGCAGGGCGTGGGTGCAACGCCATTCAGTGGGCAAAGGGTTGGGAAAAAATGGATGTGACAGTTTCTGTGAAAGTACCTCATTGAAAGCAGCCTGCCTCAGAGAGGGCCATGTGCGCTTAAGTAATGGACAGATCAATATGCACCCAAGAGTCCCTTCTAATTTGAAATTTGTGTTTAGGTGACTTAAAAGGGCTTTAAATAGTCTTAATTTGATGCGGTTTGCCTCAGACAGGGCCACCTGTGCTTACAGAATCATCAAGAGGTCCGTTATGGACCCTAAGACTCCCATCAAATTCCAAAATTGTGTTTTGGTGACTAAAAAGGGATATAAACGTGCCTAATTTGAAGTAGTTTGCCTCAGAGAGGACCATTGGCGCTTATGGAGTTATCAACAGGACCGTTATGGACCTCTTTTCAAATTAAATTTTTTTGTTTAGGTGAATTAAAAAAAGCTATAGGTAAACATAATATATTATAACGATTATTTACCTTATAATAAAGTTTATGAAATAAACTTTTATGTAAATTAGCATTATTCTTATTAGCACAGACTCTGCAAATAGGTAGACCATTCAGCTCGAGATTCGAGGGGCAGAGGGACATCAGGCCACATGATTCACACCGGTTACACATTCGAAGACATTACGTCTGTCTTCGTCGTCTCATCTATACACCCAACTCTATGAGATTCTTGACCCCGGCTCGTGACCACCGCGCGATCATTGCCACTGAGCTCAATTGGTCTCTATCTGTAGGTACTTGTATACGTATGTAACAAGTTCCGCATCTGTAATGCATGTTATCTATGATTATAGGGTTTGAAGTAGAAAAACTCCTTAATCTTTGATCTCGATTTGACGGTCCGCCTGAAACGCAGAAGGTTCGATTCCCGCCGCGGAACAAATGTACATTTGTCTCAGGTCTGGGTGTTTTCTATCTATAATATGTATGTATTTACGAAAAAATATGTTTATAAGTAAAATATGTTAAAAATATGTTTATCAGTCACGTGGACAAGCTCTGCTTAGTTTGTGGCTACATGATACTGTGTGGTAGCATCTAGCATTATTTATTTATTTATTGACAACCTCGGCCAGGTGGGGTGACGATCTGCGAAAGGCTGCTGGTAGAAGCTGGGTGCGTCGAGCTCAGGACAGGGCAAAATTACGCTCAATAGGGGAGGTCTATGTCCAGCAGTGGACTATTAGGCTGATGATGATGATGATGATGGTGATGATGATTGAACAACTTCTGTGGCGCAGTTGGCCAAAGGTCACCTGAGATGGTTCCAAGTTCGATTCTCGCCACGGGACTAATGTTTGCAATATTCGCAGTTATTTGTCTCAGGTCTGGGTGTTTTCTATCTATTTTATGTATGTGTATACAGAAATAAATAATAGTTTATCAGTCATGTGGTTCCAATGCAAGCTCGCTTAGTTTGGGGCTACATGATGTTGTGTGCATTATTATTCGGTCGCGAGACAAAGGTTTGTAGCAATTAACTCTCTAATCATAAATTTAGTACATTTTCATTATAGTATGGACAAGTGTACCTTTATTAATCTAAGTATAAAACTTACAAGTCATCTTTGATATTTAAAAAACAATCTGATGTAATTATTGCCTCCACATATTAATGTAAATCCACATTACACAAAGGTTAGCTGTTAAAGAATGCTTCTTAGCATTAAGTTCGCCTATGTACATGTATTTTTTGTGCAATAAAGAATATTCTATCTATCTATCTAATCATATGGACGTACGTAAGATATCACGTGACATTTCTTAAGCCTGATTGGCTACGCGCGATTCAACTCGCGCTTGATTGGCTCCAGCTAGACAGACTATAAGTTAAAAATATCAGTAAAATACAATGTTTCAAACATATAATGCTGGACAGTTCAATTGTACAATTTCCGAGACAGTTTGAGAAGTGGGTAATATGAGTTTATATTTTGTAGAAAAGCGAACCCATACCGTGTTATATTGTTTCGAGGTTGGCTTGTTTCGATAATGTATGGACAGCAAAAAAACTAGAGTAGCTTGCCTTTTTTCGAGACATGTAAAAGAAATGTGCCAAAATATAGTACAAGAGTCTATTTATTTTAAGAGTAGAAGTAGAAGTTATTTCTAAATAATTCCGTACTTCAAAATGAAAGGAAAAAGGAACCCTTATAGGATCACTTGGTTGTCTGTCTTTGTATTTCTGTCTGGCTGTCTATCAGTCAAAACCTTTTCATATTATTTGGATTCCTTACCTACATTTTTTTTTACCGCTGTAAAGTTATTTTGTTTGTAACGTATCCATAATGCCAAAATCTAGTTTCTAATTATTTTTATTTAATATATTATAACCATTTATTTCAGATAAAATCCATAAAATTGTTAACGAAAATCAAATTACACAAATATAAAAATAAAAATTAATGTCCGCTACTTACATAACTTCATTTGGATCCACCGAAATTGGATTGGACAGTCCGATCTCGAAACGATGATTTGAAGGATGCCAATGAAGAACTATTTTATTAAGTAAAAATTTATTTATTTTCAAATGAAAATAAAATTCACTCCAAATAAATATTTCACCAACGCTCCGCTATAGAAAATTTAACCGGTTCAATAGCGCGACAAAGTTGTGCAACCGCCCAGGAAGTAAACAGAACTCGATACTGTATTGTACCTGGCTACATACACCGGAGACTCCCTAAATGGACCACTCCTAAACTTCCTGCTGTTTGATATTTACTTTTTATTCTGTTATGGGAGCAAAGGGTAGATTGTGGGTGATTGTGTGCTCTGTAGGGATATGTGAAAGTCCTTTCCCTACTGACTATTTACTTACAATAATAATAACTCAACAATTATTTATTTATTTATCATACTATCATAGTTTAGAATAGCATCTAAAAACCAAAGTTTACATCTTTTAGTTACATTTAGGATACTTACAAGTAAGATATCTAGGTACATTATTAAACAAATTGCAAGTGTAGTGACACGGGTTAAGTTGTAAGAAGAAAGATCGTTTTAGTGAACCGTCTGATAGCGAAGAACCTCGACCAATATCTAAGGAGGCTCTCGCTAGATCCAAAGTATTTTAAAAATGTAACAACAGTATCTGTTAATTTCTGTGTAGGATAATTACAAGCTTTATAGGAGTACAAGAGTGCTCACGTGGATAAAATATTACTATCTCTTAGACTTGAGTTATTAACAAAATTCCTAGTTTTGAAAATTCCGAGTTTTTAGCAGCACGTATTTTTTTTATTATGAGCCAATTTTTGACCTCGAGGCTTGCGTGGGCAAGGATGAGGTAGAAAATGGGGCGAACTTACCTAGAAGATGCCCATTAACTTTCTTTTACTTATTTATTTTATTTTGTTTTCATTTAAGAGGAAAAGAGCATATGGATAGCTTTATAAATAAATAATAATTTTATCATAATTCTAATGTGCATGTCAGATGATTTGGAGGACAGCTTAAGTGACGAATTGGTGCAGTTCGCTGCATTGCTAACATCTAATATGGTAGTGACAGCAAGAAGAACGAAGCTCAAGAACTACAATTCCACAAGCTTTTGTTAGATAATGATTTAAAATCTTGTTTACAAAACTTTGAAAATTGCCTTGCACATTTATTTGTCTCTCATTTCGTTCTCACCATTAAAACGTGTTAAAAATGAGTTAAAAGAGTTGTCAATGGACAAGAAGAGTCCTCAAAAGGAAATCGTGGACGAACAGAAACAGGTCGTGCACCGAAACTCGAAAGCCCAGCGTAGGGATTATGGGCATATCCCCAACTTATAGTGAATACCTTGTCCAACAGTGTACTGAATAGGCTAGTGTTGTGATTTTTAGAACTTAGCTCGCATTAAAACCACCGAACTACTTGCACGCGCAACTCATTGGTCAAATGTCCCAGTTTTCACTGCTTATATAATACTTACCACGTGCAAGCAATGCAGTCTGGTCTTACCACGTGGCTGTAGTTTCCTGGTCAGCTTACCACAAGGTGTGGTGGCAGTGGTAGCGTTACGAGGCTAATATATGAACTGTTATTGATAGAATATAGTGGTGAAACCTCTGGGTTGATGCAGCATTAAAAGATCCAAAATATAAAATATGTTTAAGTAAATTCCGTCCGCGGCTTCTCCTGCGAGGTACCCAGTGTGTTCATTAAAGTCTAAAACTATATACATTACAAGTTCATTTTTTATAAAAAAAAATCTATTTTAAATGTTCTTTATTTCATAAGTATACTTATTAGGTATTTACATAATCCAGTGTTAATAATTTTCCGAGAAATATTTTTTTTAATATTACTAAGTTAGCAAACGGTCCTCCTGATGGTAATTGGTTTCCGAAGCCTATAGACGCCTGCAACATCAAGAGGTACTTTACATGCGCGTTGCTGACCCTATTAAAAATTTAAAATGCCTTTTTTTGAAACGCTGCATATTGTAATCTCTCGGTCAATCCAAATCCTTTCAGTATTTTTTGCGTAAGAGAGTAACAAACATCCATCTATACAAACATTCACTTTTATATTATTAGTAGTTGCCCTGCGGTCAGATGGAGTGACGATCTGCGAAAGCCTGATGGTATGAGCTGGATGCGTCGAGCTTAGGCCAAGGCACAATGGTGCTCATTAAGGGAGGCCTACGTCCAGTGGGTTGCTATATGCTAATGATGATGATGATGATGAAGGAAGTTGTGTTAGTAAATGTGTGTGTTGGTATGTTTTTTCCCATTCAAGTTCCTAGGGGCTTGGATAAAACTTGGAATCCTACAAATATTATAAATACGAAAGTTTGTGAGTATGGATATATGGATCAATGGATGAATGTTTGTTATCAATGTTTGCTATCACCACAGAATACAGCGCAAAAACTACTGAACGGATTTGGATGAAACATGGAATATACATAGTTTGTGACCTGGATTAACCCAAAGGTTACTTTTTATCCCGGTACCACGCGAGGGAAACCGCAGGCGGTAAACAATAAAAGTATGTGATCTGAAATAAAATATAGGATATTTTCCCCCGGTACCTACAATGCGAACAAAGATTGCGGGCTATTGATTTATAAAAAAATGCTTATTCTGTCATATTTTTTTCTGCAGATTTTTACTAGCTACGTGGACTAGCACAAGACCGTGGTGGATGGCACCAACTTCGTGAGACTTATATCCAGCAGTGGATAAAGACGGCTGTAGATGATGATGATAATGATGATGAGTGGTAGTAAATATTCAAACCCGCGGCTCGAATAACAGCCACTCACCTTGGGTACTATTAAAATATACTAAAAGTTTTTGAAAAACAGAAACACAGTTCTTTTACAGTCAAAAATTAAGCTAAATTTTGCATGTGGATCGGCATAAAAACGAGCTTCCGACTTCCCGACAGATTTTAGTGTTCCCCAAGGTAGGCCGAAAAACGGAGTCACTTTATCAACACGGAAACTGTAAATCGGTTAGGTACTGTGTACTGACAGGGGTTCCGCATGTCGTTTGAATATATTTCCTCAGCTAAATTTGTGGTTTTAAACAAACAGTGAGTCAAATGGTTATGAACAAATATCCTAGTAATAATAAACGGCAGAATTGGGACTATCATATTAGATAATTGCTTATTATATTATTACAGTAATTTATCTATTTCAACCACCTGAGTGATTTACCTACTATATTTCCGAGATATTTTTAACCGACTTCAAAAAAGGAGGAGGTTCTCAATTTGGTTGTATTTTTTTTATGTATGTTTTTGAATCGCCTCTATACAGTGAATATACATATATCTCAATGGATGAGGTTCATACCTAATCAACGAGTGTTATTTTTATCCACGAGGGAATGGAGACGATTATATATGTTTGGGGTGAGAGGATGTTTGTGCAAATTCATGTTGCCATTTTTCTCCAAACTATTAGCCCGATTTTGATGCAATTTTCAGTTATGAATTTGCGTTTGATTGGTGCATGTTCTTAGATAGGTGTTACAGTGACAACTCACCAGGGGGCGCTGCAGTAAAATTTTTTTTGTGCAAAACCCGAACTATTAGTCCGGTTTTGATGCAGTTTGTGGTTGATTATTGAAATGTTACGATAGTAACTCAATAGAGGGCTCTGCAGTAATTAATTTTTAATATCTATGCTCTCTAAGAAGTTTAAAATAAAAAGCAAAATGAAGACAGATAAAATAATTTAAAAAAACATAATATATATTTTAAGATAAATATACTTATAAACTTAATAAAAAAAAACCCATGAATATCCGTCGAGTGCTGCCATCACTATTTTAAATTACATCTTAAATAAAAATTATTATCATCATCAACTTCTAAAGATCTCCACAGTAGGGGCATGGCCTACCCATTAAAGGGGCCTACCAATTATTCACGTTTCTGTTACCTATATAAAACGGCAAAACTAGTTCATTTAATGGCAGCCCCCGACGGACATTCTTGGGTTTTTTTATGAAGTTTATAGATACATTTATTTCTAAGTCGAGAGTTTTAAAATTATTTTATCCTTTTTCAATTACCGTAATTTAACCGTCGTGGGCTTTCCAAAATTGTTAATTAATTAAGATTTAATTTTATTAAGATATCATAATGATCTTAATTTAACTATTTATTACTTATTTGACGAGTCATGGTCTTTGTACTTAAGTGAAGCTTTTGTATCATTCTTTTATGTGTTATCACAATGAAAATAAAGATTTTCTATTCTATTATCTAATATCTATGTACTATCAGCTACAAGTCTACCTTACCATCTTAAGGGTGCATTTTCTGTGCAGCGACTACCTGCTATCCTCGCCTTATAAAGACAGCTCTTCTGATATTTGGGAGATGTTTCTTCCCAAGTAACAATTTCAAGAGGTTTATACTTAAATACGAAGAGTCATAAAAACAAATGTGTATCTCTTATTGGTCAAAAAAAGTGGACAAAAAAAATGCGGGGTCAGCTTGCTAGACTAGTTGCTGATAGTACCTCTTCGGAACACCAACTTGCCTTTGAACCATTGTTCACTCCACCAATAGAACCCTACCCTATTCCAACAGCTAATCCAACTCTTAACCAACCTATGCTGAATCACCACCAGCTGGCCTGTTGCAACTGATTTATGGTCTAGTACCCGTTTTGTTGACACTGTTGTACCGGTTTGTTGCGAGACGCTATCTGTACCTAGTTTAGTTTCCTTTCATTGCGTTGTCTGGCATACGAGCGATTAAAGTTGCCCCATTATTTTTATCAGAAACTTCAAATGTATACTGCATACAGCAATCGAAAAAGTGGGTGTGTATATTATAGACTGTGATAAATAAAACAACGGTTTGATATAGCTGAAGGCGATACGAAACGTAAGCTTTTTTTGTATTTTTTTTTGTAAACCAAAGACAAATAATTACCTTGTGTGCAGGGTAACAAAAATTCTTGATATTCTTGTAGTACTTAAGTAACTACGACAAAAGATTCAACGTTGAATTAATTAAGTCCTTAGGTAAATAATACTTAAACATAGTTATAAATAGCTAGCTATAATTATTTAATGCTTACATTTTAGGACTAGATAATATTCCAAAACAAACACTACATGACCATCAAACTGTTATTGGACAATAACTGCCGCTGAATTTATTTCTTTGCATTTATTATTTTTGATTGATAGTGATAGCAATTAGAAACAATATATTGAAAGATAGATTAGATAGATACAGAAAAAAACTTAAAAGGTACAATGAACGATATTATCGCTAAATCAATATCTTCCGGACAACCTTTGCAAGATAGCACGACAAACAAAGGGCGGCGTTCCACTTTTCGCTACCACGATCTGAAATCTTGGGCAACAATTGCTGTAATGTTGCCCGTTCAACATTTTAATGTGATTCTAAGCATTAGGGGTTATTGGTCAATCATCAACGTCATTTCACACTAGTATATAATTTAAGACTAGAGCATTAATTTGAATAAATCTAATAATAAGAGACCATTTGCTCTCATTGATTTATGTACAACCCTTGATCCTAATGATATTGAATGATTGGCTATAATAAGATTGTTCGTATGATTTGTGATCAACATCAATCAAATTACTTTTATATTATCTACAAATGCTTTTAGATCTTTAGAATTAGATGCTATGGTTTGGCTTTGAAACTAGTTGCTTTATGCTCTGTTAATCTATTATACTATATTTTATAGTAAGAAATTCTTCCTACTATCTAATATTGTAAATGCGAACGTTAATGAGTATGTATGTATGGATGAATGTTTGTTACTTTCACGCAAAAACTACTGAACGGATTTAGATGAAACTTGGAATACACATAGTTTGTAACCTGGATTAATAAGGTACTTTTTATTGTGGTGCCACACGAGCGAAGCCGCGGGTGGAAGCTAGTAGGTAATAAATTTATAATAGTGATATATGATGTGTTAAGGTAGTGATGTGAAATTAAAGGCTCATGAGGCTTAAAACCTTCATGTCTCAAGTTTATGAACGCAGGACGTTGTATCGTATTGCACGTTCCAAACATGAGAGACCAAAGCAATACTCTGTTATAAGAAATGGTTATCATTTAGAATCAGGTGGGCCATATGCTAGATGCTTCAGGTATCATAAATAAAAATAAATATGATTATGATTAGACATAGAGATTTTGAACCCTTGGTAGACTAAGTGACTAATAAAGAAGTTTTGAGGAGAGGCACTCCAGAAAGAATTATGTTTAAGCCAAAAAAAATCTCCGACACTAAAGTTGTTCACTAGCTTATACAAAGAAGAAGAAGATAGGACTAGAGTAGTAAACCATAAAACAAAGTAATTTGTATATCCTTTTAGAAGATTTACAATAAAAACCAAAGCGCCTGTAAAACTTCACCATCTGATATTCTCATAAAAAGGCACTCAAATTTCTAGACAAAATGTAAAATTTATCGCGAATTTTAGTAGAACATTATCAAGGTTGTTAAAAATTCATGGATATAGCTATGCTGTTATCATTTTTATTTGTGGTGTAACGTGAAACTATACTAATTCAGGTAATGGTAGGAATACATCTGAAATTATTCAAAATAGTGATGTACGTAACCCCTGAATATTTCGCTATCGATATTTCTCAACAAGCTTTTTAATAACAAAAGACCTCTTGTATATAGTGTGTTACTTTAAAAAAAAAAGTAGTGTGTTACTGTAAAAGTGTTCGCTGTGATTTTCTTTTCGTGAAGAAGAATGACTAAAATTAAGGTTATACATAAAAACCACAAAATCAATGGGATCATCATCATCATCATCATCCACAGCCCAACTTCAGCCACAGCTGAGAATGGGAGGCAGGCCCTTTTCTCCTGCCTCTTTGATGGTATATTCATAGAATATTTGTTAATAAATTTGCTGTTTTATTTATACATTGATAAAGCATGACGTATATTGTTGTTACTTTGTCATATCAGGGGTCTATGTCGGTGTTCTTAGTCAGATGGATAATAAATATTGCAAACGGACTTTACGTGCCGGTCTGTCTTCTAGGTTCTTGTGATTTTACAAAATCACATTTCTCACTTATTAAATTAAATGCGAAGTTTGTGTGTTTATTCATGAGTATGTTTGTTCCCACTCTACTACGTAACGGCTAAACGGATGAAGATGAAACTTGGAATATACATAGTTTCTTACCTAGATAAAAAACAGTCTACTTGTTATCTGGGTACCATGCGAGCAAAGCCGCGGGTGGAAGCAAGTGTAAAATATATATCATCGACTCATAATTTAAAATTTCATCGACAATTTAAAATATTGTTATCGATGAAATAACATCACTAACAAGCCATTTCATCGCTGAATTCGCAAAACTAGTATTTAGATTGTCGTACATCATACTCAAAATGAACCATTATACTAGAGCATAGAGAGCATTGTTATATGTTTATTGTTTATTTGAAAATTGCAATTTCACGCTAAGGTATTACATGGGAACATAGCACAATAGGTTTATAATTTATATTTTACACGTATTGATTGTTACCAATTAGTTACCTATTGGAAAATAATTGTTTTATGTTGTATAGTCATGTTCCCATAACACAAGATGTCCTTAAAATTTTATATTTTTACCCAAGATTTAAAGTTTTACCCAAAGGGTAAAAACAGGACCCTATTACTAAGAATCCACTGTCCGTCTGTCTGTCTGTCACCAGGCTGTATCACTTCACTTCTTTATTAATTGGCTTCTGGGATGGTTTCCACAATTTCGCCAGTATCAAGTATAATGTTCATAATAATATGAGGCAACGTAGTACGGTTTATAAGTCCAGTCGTCCAGTCTTCAGTCAGGTCCTGTTCTCTGCTATAGCCATGGCGACTATAACAAAAAACGATCGGCGCACAATTTTCTTCATTAGAGAGTTTCCGTCCAAATCTTCTTTATTCCATTTCACTAATACTTGCGTCTTATTACTAACGTAAAACGGTTAAAATACCATTAATAAAACTCGATATAAATTAGAAAAATACAAGAAACAAAAAATTTTATAAAAATGACACAGCCTTCGTTCAAGATGAAAAAAATGGTGTCCCAACCGTCGTTCAAGATGAAAAAAAATGGAGTCCAGGCTGTATCAAATGAACCGTGATAGCTAGACAGTTGACATTTTCACAGATGATGTATTTCTGTTGCCGAGTGTTGCCGCTATATTATCAAATACTAAAAACAGAATAAAATTAATATTTAAGGGGGGCTCCCATACACTGGGACAGAACCTTCCGTGCGCGAGTCCAATAATTAAAAAAAACTTGGCTAGTTTTTTTTATTATTACATTTTACAAGGTAAGTTTGTTCAAGTGTTATCCCGAATAGGAGTAAATATACCCTTGAAGGTCAACATTTGTTCAAAGACTTTTCCAATCTTGTAGTTTTTCATTCAAGAAATGGCTTATGCAATAATTTAACTCTATTTAATTTGTAACTAAATTTGCAAGACTGCCTTAGAACCACTGGTTTGATTAAATTTTGTCTTTGACTTAATGATTATTAGGCCTTCAGGCGGCCTTAAAACTCCGACGGGAGAGTTGGCCACTAACTCATACGAAGAAAAAGAAGAATGATGATGGTGAATTGTTCTCTTCCTTAATTTAAGGATTGTCAAACAGAACGTAGAGATAAGCTTAAAGTTTTTAGAGAAATGTTTTGAATAACGTATTATTAACCCGCTAACCGCGGGACTGCGGAGGACGACATGTCGTCGTCGTGCAGAAGCACATCTATGTTTTCAGCACTCATGGTGTTATATAAGGTTTTCAAAATACATACTCACCTTGTAGGTAGGTAAAATAATTTTTTTTGCAAAAAATCACGTATATTTTTTTACCGAAATTAATTTTAGCAGACACTCTTTTATATTTTTTTTTACAATCATAATTTAATCAACGACGCTCTTATATGTACTTATTTATTGAAATACCAACAGTTAATTTAACGTAAAGTGGAACTCTTAAAATAATAACAGAAAGCCATATCTTAAGTAATACCTATAAATAGATCTTACACAATGTAAGTCATCGACCGGGATGTGACGTGCGTCGAGTTAAATATATTCTAGACTTCCTCAAATTATTATTAACATTCTAGCATTGCATTGTTTGAGTACTTACATAAATATGATTCAGAATATTCATACAGCCAGTAACGTACCTGTGGACAAGAAACAAAAAAATTATATTTAATCTTCTTCTTCGTTTCACTCTTGACAGAGCGGTCGTAGTCGTTGGGGCATGCGTGTTGGGCATCGCAGGGTACAGTTTCTCGCACTGCTGATGCTGCTGCCCGTGGGCGGAGAGCGAATTTAGCTGTGCCAGTGTTAGGCTGCGCTATCCTCCCCTAACTAACTAATTGTCCTCCGCTAACCCTGAGAGGGTTTTTTTTATGAGCGCAAAAATACAAACACAAATAGTGACTTTTGTTTGCACGAATTAAAGATTGGACTAATAAAAAAATCAAAAACCAAATTGGCTAGCGTCAATTCTTGAGCTACAAACGACCCTGTCACCGGTTTGACATGATTTCTTTCATCCGACTCTACGTCGACAGTCTTCAGTCATGAATCCCTTTGACAAATCATCTTCAAATCCACCGGCTCCGATTATTGCTCTAGAAACACTTCTGGCAGCACACTTTTCTTATTTATTAATATGGTGCACCTCATCGTACCCTACGTGGATATGCTTCAAAGGGGTGATGGTGTTGTGGAAATTTATTATCTAAAAAGTAAAAATAAATTATCAGAACTGGTGTTTGAGAAAATTATTTACTAGGTACAGAATATTTGGGTTAGTCTTGACTCGATCTTCTTGGCTCGATGCAAAACAGATTCCCTCATGGTATCCTGCCCAAGACTTGTATCAGTTTCAATTCAGTTTCTTAGTTACATTCATATAGCCTTACTTTCACATTACTTTCGTGATCGGCGAATACAACTAAATGAATCAAAGTCGGTTCACATCAAATTTACAAATAATAAAGATCAATACTGTGCAGTATTCAAAGTCTATTAGATTAGAGAAAATTATTGATGAGACTCTTAACTTATTAACTTATTCATTCTTTTCTTATAACCCGAGGTTTCTCTAACAACAACAGCATCAGCCTATTCAGTCCACTGCTCGACATAGATCTCCCCTATAAAAAGGGTATAATGCCCACACTGGACATCCAGGTTGGGGATCGCAGGGCAAAGCTTCTTGCACCACTAACGTGGCTGCTCGTGGACGGTCAGGGAATTTAGCTGTGCCGGTGTTAGGCTGCGCTATGCCGCAATCAGCCGGCCGCCAGAGCCCCGTTCGTTGTACAGCAGAGGGCATCACGGGCAGGTGAGGTTTGCTTGAGTTCCAAAGATTGAGATTGGGTCTCCCTACACCCTCTAAGAGGCCCCTAAACGGCACCAAAACTCCACTAAGCCATACAATCTTGACATGAACGAACAACGTTTTGTTATTTCTGAATACTTCGGTATATTACAACCATTTCCTTCTACTGACGCAGTGTATGACATCATTGTTAGGATCAAATTAGCTGCTGATTGAGTGTGATGACCTGAAGAACGAGTGATTAAAACTGCAGGAATGCGTCAAATATAGATCTTACTCAATGATAATACAGTTAAATAAAAACGTATGCCATTGCATATAGTGTGGATAATTAATACAACGTCAAGTGGTATGTTTTACTCAACGAAAACACCCAAACATTTGTCCCGCGGTGGGATTCAAATCTGCAACCTTCTGCGTCTCAGGCGGGCCTTCGCTCACTACGCCAGGTCGTCTTCCGTAGGCATCAGTTTTAAGCCTAAATTCCTTCTACATAAGATCTCTCCATCAAGGTGGTTGGAATGCAAACACTCACACTAACATAACACGCATAACACTCAATACCTATTCCATGAGCTATTTGATATACCTTCAGGCAAGATGGAGGTGCTGTTTCAAGATGCAACATTGAGTCCAATCGGAATGTTACTAAACTGACCATTGACCAATATTACTGTGTATTTCAACTAGTAAAGCCTGCGGGCCTATAACCACCAACTGATCACTTACCACCTTGATCTGGACACTAGCTTATTCTTCTAGAAAGAACAAGGTTAAAACTGTTAACTTTATACTTATACTCTACTAGCTTCCGCTCGCGACTTCACTCGTATGGTACCGGGATAAAAAGAAGCCTATGTGTCAATCCAGGTCACAAGCTATATATATTCCAATCAATTCAGTAGTTTTTGCGTGAAGAGTAACAAACATTCATCCATTAATCCATACATCCATACTCACAAACATTCGCATTTATAATATAAGTAGGATTTGAAGATTTAAAGAAAATAATATTAAAATACTTATATAACGTTTATTTCAGGTAAGTATATGACACACTAGCGTTCGCCCGCGGCTTCGCTCGCGCGGTACCGGGATAAAAAGTAGCTTTTGTGTTAATTCAGTTCAGGTGTATATTCCAAGTTTCACTCAAATCTATTCATTGGGTTTTGCATGACAGAGTAACAAACATTCCTCCATTCATCCATTCATCCATAAATCCATACTCACAAACTTTCGCATTTATAATATTAAGTAGGATCTGAAGATTTAAAGAAAGTAGTAAATAATATTACAATACTAATATAGCGTTTATTTCAGGTATATGACACATACAAAAAATTATGAGAATGACACATTGCTATAATACTAACAAACAAATTAATTTTATTTATTAACTTCAACATAATAAGAGTAAAAAAGAATTTAAAGTATTTTATTTTCCGGATAAAAAATTCAATACAATAGAAGCGAAACTGTAAGATATCTGGAAGACATTGTGCTCTCAGAGATAAGACCGCAAAGCAATCAGAAATCAAAAGATACGGCCTTATGTGCAGTAAATTTCGACACTTGCAAGGGAATCAAAACCTATAGAGTAGTTCCCGTTGACCTAGTTCATTTACTCTCCAACTCAATACAATGTTGTCATCACTTGAACCTGACAAAGTATAAGTATTAGTTATTATGTATTTATTTTAAATTTAATTTTACCCTAAAGTAATGTGTATTTAGATATTTAGATGTTTATTCATACAATAATTATAACACAGCATTACAGTAATACCAAAGCGCTATTATACACAAAGCAAAAAAAGAAAACAAACCTTGAAAAAATGAACAAAAAACATGCATTCATAATTTGAAAACAAATATTAACAGATTGTACTATTCCTTACACTATCAATCATCTCACAAAACTTCATACACACTTCGCACACTTCAGTCCATCGGTCAGCAAACAGATCACACAATGGTGCTGATGCCAGAAGCGCATTTAAGGCTCAAACGAGAGGAGAATTGCTGTGCGCCACGGTGCGCGTCCGTGACACAGCCTGTAGGGTATGGTTGCGAGGACTAAAAAAATATCTGGGCACTTCGGGTACAGACAATCTCATTACTAGAGCCAATAATTCAGTGCAGTCCGATACCCAATCAATCAATCAATCAATCAATCAAAACATATCTATTTGCAAATAATGTGGTTACAGGTTCGTCATAATTAAAATTAGATCGGCACTATACTATTTGTAGCATGCAAAAATTTAAATTATTAGATAGTTTTTTCTTTAACTTATATCTTTAAGCACAACAAAATTTATTAAGATTTATCAATTTAACATAAAATAAATACACAACCTTATTATACATACAACCACTTAAGATGCATGATTAATCACAGTCACATTGTATGTCAAAAAAAATAAAATAAAAATAAAAACAATAATACCTCATAATAATATTATATGTCAAAATACACGGCGTAATATTTGACAATCGGTTGTCAGTAGGTATACCTAAGTGTCCTTCTGACGCGCACCGTAGTTTTGGTGCGCGTCGGAAGCCTTATAAGATATAAATCCCTGTATTTATTTAGTGAATTTAATTTTTTTGGTTAAATAAATGTCATACACCATTATTTTTAATCGTGTAGCGAAAACTCCTCATTTGCTTAGAAATGTTTACTGTAAAGAGTATGCAAGTTTCTATCTACAACATTGCAGTTGCAAAACGAAGACAAATGGAATAAAATCTACTAAAATAGTCTCCAATCTCCGTCAGAACATTCCATCTTTTTACACGTCACTTGTGTAAATAAGATAAACACAAAGTACAAATACTGTACCTGACAATCCAATTTCATCGAAGACCCTGGTATCCCTCGAGGACTGGCTGGCATACGTGTACGTACACTACTGGTGTGTAATGTGTGTATAGACGATGCGGAGACGCCGCCGTGGCCGGGCTGACACCGCACCGCCAAATACAACAATCATGCAAGCTAACTAAAGCTCCTACTCCTACCGAGACGCTTCGTTTTCATTGAAAAGCTGTAATTTTTTTTAATCAATTGATTAACACTGTAAAAGAGTACGCCGTTAAACGAATGTCAATGAAATTCACCATAATATAATGTTTTATAAAAGTTACGAGTTGAAAAAATAATAATTCATAGGTTTTTAAGTCTCAATAAAATGTTTATGAAAATTTACATTGTTCAGGCTGTGCTAGACTAATTTCAGAGTCGCTCTAAAGTCGACAAATATTCAATACAATGAAAAAAATACGTTCCTCTTACGTGTTTAGTTGGTTTGGTTTTAGTTAGTTACAGGGTGCCTAGTGCGAGTATTTTACCAGCTCGATCGCGTTTGCGTTTACGCAAATTTATATGGAATCGAGGTATCGCCATCTGACTCCTTTCCATACAAATTTCCGTAAACGCAAACGCGTAAAAAAAACTGCACTAGGCACCAGTTTTAGGATGTATTCTTACGGCGCGGTGCGGTGCGATGCCGCATCCTCTACCTTAGACCCGGTTCGTGTACGTACCGTATTCAATACGTCCACTAGTTTGGAGTTCGAGATATTTTCGAGTATAGGCTCGCAATGAAAATTTACGTTTTTATAGCAACGGACATTTTTTACTTACTGTGATATTTTTTACGTCGAGTTATTTGTTTTTTGAAATGAGAAGTGGCTTACAGGTTACGTGAACCATAAACATCCCACACTAATTCACATTTTTTAGGTATTACGTATGTGGGGAGGGAATATCTTGGAAAAACCTGCAGTATTGAATGTCTTTCTTGGAAGAAATATTGCAATTTTATAACCTCATTCTTATTCTACTACTACTTTGCCTTTGCAATTAGATAACGATTGGATCTAAACCTATAGCCTTCCCGTTAACCTAGAATCATGAAATTTTGCAAGAAGCTATATCTTATAGAACGAGTAAAAAAAAGTGAAATCATATTTCATCATTCATATTACAATTTGTACAGAACCCTCGGTGCTCGAGTCCAACTCACACTTGGTATTTTTTGTATAAAAATAACACCCATCATCATCACCATTTATTTAAGAGCTGTGCTCTTGTCGGCGCAACTGATGCAGCTCCTTCCATCTGCTCTCCAAAGCAGCCTCCTTTACTTCCCTATACGACATCACAGCTCTCTTTAATGTGGCTCATATAATTTATCCTTGGTCTTCCCCTTCCTCTTTCCTTCTACTTTTCCCCTATGATGTTGCGTATAAGTTTTCCAAATATCTTTCCTAAGTACCAACATGTTTAGTAAAGTTGAAAAACAATATCAAATAAAATCATGATAAATTTTTGTAACTTTTGAGTCAGTAGTCAGGGCATTTTATTCTAATCGTTTCATCATCGACTACATGGGCGCGCGCCGCCGCCCGCCACGGTTGAGGTGCCCAACTGTAGGACCAACCTACTTAAGTTTGCCCCCATGTCACTCGCTATCTACCTACTCAATATCTTGTCCGCGAACAGTGTGGATATTTTTAACAATAACTTGCCGAGACTCATACAAATAGCACAGGTAGTCATTGAAACTAAATGTTTAGTACCTATATTACTATATTATATATATACCTATATTACATATACCATCGCTTTAGGGTTAATCAAAAACCTGTTATGATGTTATGTTGTTTCTAAATAAATAAATAAAAAAAGACGTGTGGCACTCGGGGGCATAGCATTTTGTATCAACTTATGCAATTATAATTATTTATTTATTTTATTTATGCAGTATTTCTTTTTCTTTGATATTAATTCAAGTTACACTTTTTGAGCGTGGTGACCGATAAGAAAACATTTTTTTTTCTTTTATTAAATAAAAATACGTCTAGTTGCACGCACACAAACACCGTGTCGAAGACTGCCGAAAAGAAACGACGTTAGACAATGCACGGCCTTCAAGCCACACCTCCGTGCCCGTCGGAGTGGGGAGCGTGAGGTTTTTTTTCGTTACGGAATTTCTGGATTCTGTCCCCGCGCTCAAGGCCCTCGATAGAAGCTATGCAATAGCTTAATAAAATCATTTTATTATCTATACAGTTCCTAAGTTGTTATTTTTATTACTTTAGTATAAATAATCTTATAAAGCAGAAGCGATAGTCCAAGTCGCTTGCCCCGACACTTCCATTCTTCAAAATTGCCAACGTTGTTACCTATGATGCAGTTGTCATATGCTCGGTCAGACGTAATATTTCACCTGCTCAGTGCTCTCCCTGGAGCATTGCCTGCGGCTTTCGTATGTACACACATGGCCATATTTACTCTGTATCTTCCTTAGATATAGACTGTATTTTGTCATAGGGTATTTGTTGGTATCTAGGTCATGCACGGTTATTCTATGAAGAATGTTATTTCTAGTTACTGGTACTCACAAATAATCATGAGTCGAGTTTTGTTGAATTATATCCTAAGAACTCGGTAATTTTGATGACTTATTAGGGTCATCTAACAGTATCTTATCTTCTATATCATATAGGTTCTAATGGCGAATAGTTAGCTGAGACGCAAGTGGAATTGAAAAATGTTTGCATGATTTGGTAATATTTGTGTCAGGTCTGGACAACAGTAAATAGGCATGAAAAATATAAATGAATGTGAAGGGAATTTAGTAACATGGGAGTGCGCGCTTTAAAAAAATCTTTCCCAACTTTTTTCAGCTTATAGGTCATCGTTTTCGTTTCGTTGATAGTGTCTCGTTTCTATTTTTATGCCTCTTTTTACCTACATACTCTGTGGTGATGACTGAATGGAACTACAAATTTTCCTTTTTAAATCGTGTATCGAAACCCCGCCTTGTCCCCTTCGCACTATTAAATTTTCCTTTGGCAGACCTTTGACTGTCTCTCTACGCAAAACGTGAATCTTTACCGAAAAATGCAGTGTACGTAGATTTAATTGAAACCTCAACCACAAAAATCATCAATAAATATAGTTCACTTAACCAATAACTAAACCGATGTAAACGAACTGGCACGGGCACGCTCCACTTGCGACCGGTTAGTGACGACGCTGACGCATTCACACGCGACAGTTACGCAACTATTGTAGTTATCGAATTAGCAACACACGGTCGGGTAAGTTAGCAAGTATGAAGATTGTAGATTGATTTTGATGATTTTATTGGGTAATTATTATTGCACTAGCTTCCACCGGCGCCTACGTTTGCATGGTATCGGAATAAATGTCCAGTTGTTCATTTAAGGTCACAAACTATGCAGGTATATTTTAAGTTTCATAAATAAAATTCGGGACATACGCGATAGATAAAAAAAAATAAGTTTATTCAATATGCACATAGTACACGTTGAAACAATTTTTCTTTAAATTTAAATTTACACCAATTCGTAACGTGACCAAACAGGGAAGAATTAGCAAGAAACTCTAATTGGCTTATATTATTTTTAAAGTCTTGTTTTTTTACAAAGTTTATTATTAACTATTACATTGTTTTTGAGGGAGTTGGAGACAGTTTAATCCCAAGTTTTTTTTTCATCTAAATAATCTGAAATTTTATAATAAGCTTTATTACAGAGGTTACGTCCAACTACGGGAATAGATAGAAAACTCTTTTTAGTACTCACACAGGTAAACATATAGAACAAAACGAACATTAACTATCATAGAAGTACAATGTACAATGAGATAGTACTAAAAGTCACAGTCTTCAAATAAACTCTTAGTGTCTATACACACTATAGCCAAAATTACGCGACGTAAGTTCGGCATGATTACGCCTGCAATGCTATTTGAATTACAGATGACACATTTTGCTGAAATTTGTTGCGTTATGGCGTACAGCCGAACTTGTCAAAATCAGCTGCGGAACTTACGTCGCGTAATTTTCGGCATAGTGTGTTTAGAAGCTTAAAATCTCCCGAGTGTCGTTGATATGGGTACATAAACATTTGCACTAATTTAGAGATTCGCTTGAAAAGTGTTTACAGTCGGTGCAACCGGCAGCGCGCGCCGAGTTCTGAAGCAAACATTTTTTCAATTTTTGTGACTCTAGATCAAATCTCGATGGAAACATACGATAAATAAATCTGATACACTAATGTGTAACATGCCACAAACAACAAGCAAAACCATAAAATACCTGACCTCGCCAGCGAGCAGCCATTATCGACAAATAACCAGAGACACTTTGTCACGCTACGACATTTTGTCAGTCGATAAACGGAAAGTGAAATGAGATGTCAACAAATGTATCGGTTGGCACGCGATCCTGGAAATTGGATGGCATTATTGACAGAAAGAAATAGAATTTTCTTATCAAACTTATTTCATCTGAACATAAAAGCGCACATCACACTCAAACTAGACTATCTTCATGAATTATTTTTTTTTATTTATAATAGGCCAGCTCTTGACTTGCATAGGCAAAGATGAGGTCGACGATGGGGCGAGCTTTCCCAGAAGATGCCTATTAACTCTCCTTTTGAAGCTGTTAGGGTCGTAAGTCAAGGCAGTTGATTCCATATTGTAGCAGTGCGCATTATAAATTATGCTTGCTTTGTTCTGGTAAATGGAATAACAACTTGATGTGGATGGTAGTTGGCAGTGCGTCTGAAGTTCCTATGGGAGAAAGGTGAAGGCGGAATATGGTCATGTAGCTCCTGCGCACACTATCCGAAGTACAATATATAAAAGACCAATCTATAAAAGAAATTATTGTAGGAACAACGAAATTATTTTGCCAAATGAAGCAATCGCTATTAGTTAGGGCAAATTTTTCGAATGCGATGTTGTCCAGAAGGAACTGCGCGAACTTCAGGCCGTTGACCGGACAAAAGCGGCGATAGTTCGAGAAACCTGGCGAATCCTGGTGTCGGAGTCAAAGGTCCACTTTGAGTCGCTGCGCCACTTCGTAGCAATCGTATCTAGTAGTATTTTTTATTTTATTTTAGATAATTCATTACATAGGTAGCTTGTGCACCACCACACCACCACACCACACCAGCCTATATTAGTCCACTGCTGGACATAGGCCTCCCCTAATATAGGGGGATATGCCCATAATCCCCACGCTGGGCTTGCGGGTTGGGGATCGCTTCTCGCACCACCGACGCTGCTGCCCGTCGGTGGCCAGGGGATTTAGCTGTGCCGATGTAGACTGTGCTATTCCGCAATCAGCCAGCCGCCAGAGCCCCGTTCGTTGTTTAGCAGGGTGCACCACGTGCAGGTGAGGTTGGCTTGGGTTCCGAAGATAGGGGTTGGAACCCCGTACACCCTAGCTAGCCTAGCCAGCCTAGGTAGCTTGTGCACTGCGTACAATGTATGACATTCCGCGTTATATCCGAAGTATTATAAATGCAAAACGTAAATATAAACGTGAGTTTATTTGTTTGTTTGTAATGCTTTCACGCCTTAAATACTTAACCGATCATCATGAAATTTCGCTTATACATTATCAGGGTACAGGAAATAGAGTTTCATGTTAAAAAAAAGTTCCCAAGGGATATTAAAATAACTTTAACGCGAGCAAAGCTAAAGCTCAAAGATATAATTATTATTTTGCGCTGGATACAGACATAATTTAGTTCTGAGAATACGCAGACCGACTAAGTACATAACAATCGTGTTGGTTTTACCTTTATACCTACCTTTACTTGCAATAAATTACTTTTATCATTACTCTATTTTCTGGCTTGTTTGAAGTTGAAATTGTCAAGTTGTGTTCATGTGTTGAATCAGGCGTGACATGCGGAGGAGAAGCTTATAATTATGTGGGCTGATGCTGCTAAATCTGTGGTAGAGTCCTCAAGAGCACCCATGGTTTTGGCATAAGGCACTAGGACGGAACATCGTGGTGGTTTTGGCCAGTAGGTGTCCGGCATAATCATTCTGTTACCCCGTAATGGAATGGTATCCATGAGAATTCCCTGCGTTAAAAAAAAGGCGGGACATGCGGAAATCCATTACAAGATAGTTAAAACATAAAATATTTAGTACAAATTCCGCCAACTTTCTCTGACGAGTTTAAAAAAAAAACAACAGACATAATATAGTAGATTGTTTTATAAGGGACTAAACCATCCCATTATAAACGAGGTTGTTATAGTAAAACATTCTACTTTTCACTTCGATTGCGAAAAAATAAAACAATTCAAAATTAAACAATTTTCAGAAATTTTATTAAAAATTAATCAACCTTCATAAAACATCACCAAGACGGTTCTATTTTCAAAAAAAAAGATTAACGGTGCACCAAGAAGTCGAGTTTTTATGTAAGAGAACGAATGCTTTGTACGGGCTGATGATTTTAGACAAAAATTAAAAAGAAAAAATACTTTTTAGCCCGAGGTATTAAACTCGAGTTTTAGGCCCGCTAAGCTACACTATTATGATACACTTTTTGAGCAAGAGAAGTGAAAAATAAATTATAAATAATGCTGGACGTTAACACATAACATCATGTAGCCCCAAACTAAGCAGAGCTTGTATTATGGGAACCACATGATTGATATACTACATATATACAGTTTTTTCGACAATATTATGGCGAAGGCGATACATTGTCGAATTTCTGTTGAGTTTTTATGAAACTTGTCAGAGATTATACTAAATATTTTATCTTATAAATAAGTTGTGTTCAGATAAAGCCTGTGTGTCACCTGTCACTACTCTACGCGTTGTGAACGTGACGTACATTGCTACCGGCGCGCGCGCAGCAATCACACTTTCTTTGTTTCTGCGCAACCGTGCTGAGAATCCTATCATCGTGATGTAAGAAATTAGATAAACAACAACAACACCAGCCTATTTAGTCCACTGCTGGACATAGGCCTCCCCTTTAAGAAGAAGAAGAAGGGAGATATGCTAATAATCCTCACGCTGGGGATGCAGGCAAGCTTCTTGCATCACCAATGCTGCTGCCCGGCAGCGGTCAGGGAATTTAGCTGTGCTGTTGTTTGGCTGCGCTATGCCGTCTACCAGAGCCTCGTTTGTTAGTTAGCAGGGTGCACCATGAGCAGGTGAGGTTGGCCTGAGTTCCGAGGGTGATAGTTGGAACTATTTCACAAACAGAAGGCTTAACAGATGGTTGCGGGTTCGATTCCCGCTGCGGGACAAATGTTTGCATGTTCTGCAGATATTTGTCTCGGGTTTGGGTGATTTTCAGGTATGATATGACGTATGTATTTACAAAAAAAATGTAAATAAGTAGTTTATAAATTAGGTGGTTCCCATAATTAAAGCTCTGCTTAGTTTGGGGCTACATGATGCTGTGTAATAGCGTCCAGCATTATTAATTTTTTATTTACATCCCATTAGACAAACGCTTATATTTAATGACTTGCTGTGAAAGAATGTATATTAGTTGTTTAATAATCATGTCAGCTCATTATTTAGAGGCTAGTAAACGGGTAGTAAAGCGTATGACCTATCATCATTATTTCCCTGACTTTATCTCACTCTAGGTGGGGTCGGCCCAACTAGTTTTCTTTTTCCATTTACTCCTATCGGCCTGTCAACTCTGTATTTACTTCATTCACTCTCATATCCTCTTTCACAAAATCCATCCAACTCTTCTTCGGCTTCCCCCTCTACTAGTACATCCAGTTACATTGATACTCATTAAGTATTTAATTTATAATTTAAGTAGAGCTTATGACCTATCCCATCGTACATTGTTTTGTTAAATTTTAAGGGACAAGGCAGCGTTTTCGATTTAAGCT
Source organism: Horisme vitalbata (assembly GCA_951804965.1). Classification (NCBI taxonomy): domain Eukaryota; kingdom Metazoa; phylum Arthropoda; class Insecta; order Lepidoptera; family Geometridae; genus Horisme; species Horisme vitalbata. Next base: position 13,367,519 of record OX638105.1, on the reverse strand, counting down.
CTCAGGCGGCTTGACTTTATCCAAAATTTTCATCAATTAAAGTCATAAAATCTGTCTCTTTTTGATCGCATTACAAATTATAGTAGATAAAAAAATACGATTTAGTGTTCCATTTGGTTCTTATGGAATAAATGAATTTTGACTTTTTTGACTATTTGTCCACGATTGTCAGAAACCTCGGTGGACACACAATTATTCGAATAAACGAGTTGAGAACCTCCTCCTTTATTGAAGTCCGTTAAAAATTCTAATAAATAAAGTCAAAAAATGAATCGAGAATGATTTTCACAGAATAAAAACATGCAATACTAAAAATAAAACTAGGTATCTAGGATGGTTTAGTAGCCCACTCTACTACGAGAGTGGCTAGGGCTTAGGTACTTGACCACTGAACTAATTGCTCGCACAACTCAAATTTAACTAAAAGTTTAGTGAAAATCTAATCCGTGATTAGTGTGATAGAGCTCATTTTTCCAAAAGGCTAAAGATACCAATATATCTAAAGGCTAGGTGAACTGAATTATTGAGATAATCAGGCAAATCTGGATAAACCTTGGAGCGGTGCCAGCATGTCCCTGCTCATCCCTCTTGAGATCGGAGATAAGATTTATTCAGTCGATACTGTTGCACGGAATCAAATGATTTTTCTCAATAAGTCTTTGCAAATAGTCGTCTATGTATTGACATAAAGCTTGATTAAATAAGTTTTTTTCCCTTCACTACACCTTTTACTTTACTCACTATCAATGTGATAGGTAATGGTTACCACTTAACATCAGGGGGCCATGTGCTTGTTCCATCTTCAAGTAACCATTTGTCTGTATGTTCGCGGTAAACTTAAAAACCACTGGAAACTAATGGATTTTTAAGCTGTTTTCGCCAATAGATAGAGTGATTCATGTGAAAGGATAGGGATATAATTTGTTACGATTTTGTGTAAATTGATTGAAATTATGACTTTAATTGATGAAAATTTTGGATAAAGTCAAGCCGCCTGAGAGCTTAAATCGAAAACGCTGCCTTGTCCCTTAAAATTTAACAAAACAATGTACGATGGGATAGGTCATAAGCTCTACTTAAATTATAAATTAAATACTTAATGAGTATCAATGTAACTGGATGTACTAGTAGAGGGGGAAGCCGAAGAAGAGTTGGATGGATTTTGTGAAAGAGGATATGAGAGTGAATGAAGTAAATACAGAGTTGACAGGCCGATAGGAGTAAATGGAAAAAGAAAACTAGTTGGGCCGACCCCACCTAGAGTGAGATAAAGTCAGGGAACGTAAAAAAACAGGGAGGGTAAAGTCTGACAATCGTGGACAAATAGTCAAAAAAGTCAAAATTCATTTATTCCATAAGAACCAAATGGAACACTAAATCGTATTTTTTTATCTACTATAATTTGTAATGCGATCAAAAAGAGACAGATTTTCAAAATACTTTGAAATAAAGTTTTGTTCAAAAGAGGGTCCTACACTGTGTTGATAGTACTTTTGTAATTTTAATGCACCAATTATTATTATTTTTTTTTTTTTATTTATCATTTAAAAGTTTTACATAATAAATGTTTTTAATTATAAATAGCAACCAAAAAACCACTGAGGTTTAAACATACTTGCTATTTGAATAGTCTCAAAATACATAAATTAATAGTTTTGATTAGGTACTTAGGCTAAGTTACGTAGACTGGGTACTTAAACTATGTACCTATCTGATAGGTTCCAGTTCACTTTAACAAAGGAGCTAGGTAAGAGCATTTATTTACTTAAAGTGGATAACTACTCGATATCAATAATCGTCTTGTCCAACGCATGCTTTATAATATAATCGAGTTCTAAGCTATTTGAATAATTAATTGATAATGATGTTTCGGTTGTACTCTGTTTTGTGTATTAAGAAATAAATAAAGTGATTCTGCCAGATTTCCTCTAAACTTAAAAACTCCTTGTGTTGCGTGTGCAATAGTTCAGTGTTTTCGTCTGCCCGCTCCTGTCCTATGCGAGCCAAGTTAAAGATTAGTTCAAATTTTGTAAATGTGTTTCGAGTAAACGTTTAAAACGAAACACAGTACACAGTACATAGACTGTGACACTGTCCAGTATTATTTATTAATAGGTTCCGCGTGGTACCTGGATAAAAAGGAGTCTATAAAATAAATAAATAAAATTATGCTGGACGTAATCACAGCAACTTGTAGCCCCAAACTAAGCAGAGCTTATACTATGGGAACCGCATGATTGATATACTACACACATTTTTTTTTGTAAATGCATACATATCATCTATCTTCTATCTATATATATAAAAATGAAACCCGTTTTCCTTGGTCACGGCATCACACGTGAATGGCTGGACCGATTTCACTAATTCTTTTTTTGTTGTATTTGTTATTATTAGTAGAAGGTTCTTAAGGAAAAAAATATTAAGAAAATTGCTACGCTAAGGCGGTACGAAGTTCGCCGGGTCAGCTAGTCATATATAGAAAACACCCAGACTCGAGACCAATATCTGCAGAACATGCAAACATTTGTCCCGTAGCGGGAATCGAACCCGTAACCTTATGCGTCACAGAGGCCGTCCTGTGTTAATTCACGCACAAACGATGTATATTCCAAGTTTCATCCAAATCCGTTCCGTAGTTTTTGCGTGAAAGAGTAACAAACATCCAACCTTACATCCATACTCACAAACTTTCGCATTTATAATATTAATAGGAGTAGGATTTATTTGCGTGTGAAAATTGCGTATTTGTGGATTCGTGCTAATATGAGTGACTTGCATTAGGAGGGGCCTGTCCTGGCTGATGATGATGATGAAGATGAAAAAGATGATTTTCTGGATGAAATGCAAAGTCAATTTCGTCTCGCTCTATTGATTTTAACAGATTTAACCGTAATAACATAGGCAATTAGGTTGCAAATAGTCCGTGTTACGTCAAGGTCGTAGAAACTGCTACGCAATCTCCGGTCTTCTCAGTTCTATGGTCAAGATATTTAGTTATCGTCATAGTATTCTAGAGACACGAGTCTTGTTTTTAGACTGCCCTAGGGCCTCCAACGTGGGTAAATAATAGCCAGGACCAAGGGAGCCACCACACACCACAGCACACAAGCCTGTGTCAGTCCACTGCTGGACATAGGCCTCCTCTAATAAAGGGGGATATGCCCATAATCCCCTCGCTGGGCATGCGGGTTGGGGATCGCAGGGCACAGCTTCTCACACCGCCGACGCTGCTGCCCCTCGAAGGCCAGGAAATTTAACTGCGCAATCAGCGGGCTGCCAGAGCCTCGTTTGTTAGTTAGTAGGGTGCACCACGTGCAGGCGTGGTTGGCTTGGGTTCCGAAGATGGGGGTTGGAAACCCATATACCCAAGCACGGGAGCACTGAGATCTAAATTCCACTAAACGGTCACCCATCCAAGTAGTGACCGGGTGGAGCGTTGCTTAACCAAGGTGATCTGCTAAGAGCACCGAAGTAAACCTAAAGGTTGGGTAAGGGTACCAACTGTGCTCTACACATAACTGCTCTGATGGAGACGGTACGCGCATCTCCACAAGAAACACGCATGCTCCACATTTCTTTTCCGAACATTGAGCGAACATTCGGACATTCTGATAATTCCAACGTTCACGAACATATTGTTACGAAAAGACAGAGCTCCCCGTTTGTGTTCGCACAAAAACCGCCATTGATCAGTCGCAACGATCGGACAGTTGTACCGAAATGGTCGACACCGGACCTTTATTTGCAAACTTTGACATTTCATCTCTCAAATTCAAAGAGCGTCAATTAAAAAACTGTCAAAGTTTGTAAAAACAGGACCGGTGATTATCATTTCTGTGGGCAACTGAGTTACTAGATGTGAACTCAGAGGGCTGTGAGTGGAACACAAGCGCCAAGAGCGTGAAAGTATCCAATACTTGAGCGGTTCTGGATGCGCAGAGCATAGTTTATTTATATAGTTTATTTCCACTAAACGACACATAAGATAGACACACTTCAGAAGACATACTTCAACACAAACACACCTCACGCACTCTCCTCTTCAAATCCCACATTCCTCTAAAAATTACAGACAAAATACGTTTATGGTGCGAGCTGCTAAGTTAGTAAGCTAATAAAGCTAATAAATTACATTATATTGATTTATTCACAACTAGTGTTCCGAAGGTAAGACGGGTTCTGAGCGAACATTTCTTCGGCACACTTTTTAATTATTTTTTCTTTATCTTTGTAGCACGTAACTCATTATTTGTGTCCATAAAAAAGTGTCATAAAGAAGTGTTCACACGTTAATTGTTTAAAAGGATCTTATCAGTGAAGACATATAATTGGCTTCGAGTCTTCTATTTAGCTACTATGATCAGCGTGTATAGTTGTTGGTCCATCACAAAATAAATAAGTAATAAGCTTGTTGCGACCACGCGGACACCACAGGCTCCATCCAGTTGGTGCGCGAACACAGTGGATACCCACACGAAGTGTATGAAGTCATTACGTAAGTCTATATATTTAGCTCCTTATTTCCCACAATTTCCCAATAAATACATTACACATTCAAGTGTGCTCTTCTGGCGGTGTCCGAAACAGACTCCGCTCGACGTGCCGTGAATGTAAAAGCTGTTGAATACTGGAGTCTAGATATACTAAAATGGTAAGTATAACTACCTGGGGGCTTCCGTGGGGTGATTACAGAATGGTGGCCCCGGATGATTGTATGGATAAGAAGGTTGGCCAATGAAAAAGACGGACGAAAGAAGATTGCTTGCTACTGAGATGCGAAGGTTGAGATGAATGTGCGGTGGGTTTAGAATGGATAAGATAAGGAACGAGTACATCAGGGGAAGTTTGAAAGTGGCATCTGTGGCAGATAAGGTGAGGAGACTGGCATGGTATGGGCATGTGATGAGGAAGGATGAAAATCATATGACTAGAAGCGTGATGAATATGAATGTAACTGGATGCACGAATAGAGACAGACTGAAGAAGAGATGGATGTATTGTGTGAAAGAGGATATGAGAATGAAAGGAGTGGACACAAATCTGACGGCTGATAGAAGTGAGAGGAAGAAAACAACATGTTGTGCTGACCCGAAGGCTGGCTGATTGCCGGCTAGATTTCCTGACCGCCGACAGGCAGCAGCAGTATCATTAATAAAAGTTAATAGTTAAAAAAAATCACTAAGTCACAGAAGATTTTGTCAATCAATTGTAGCTGCTGTATAGAGGCCATTAAAGTGTATTATTAAAGAGGAACCTCAAACAACCCCCCTGATCTTTGATCCGGATTTAAAGAATACATTCTGAAGGATAATGTCATGTTTATACACAGATTTTTATTAATACGTTCTTGCAAAAGTGTAACAATAGATATTTTTGTGGATAGATAGTCACATAAATATAATAAGATCACTTAACATATTTCTTTTATTTAACATACTATTTGTTTTGGTCCAAACTGATAACGCATCTTTCCTTAGTAAACTTATTAAATAGATGAATTAAATCTATGTTTACGTTATATTTTTTATTTTTATTTTATATAAGTATATGAAATAAAAATTATTAAACGTAATAGTTTCGGGCAACTGACAAAAATATTAAGTTTTAATATTTCTGTCAGTTGCCCGAAACTGATAGAAATATTACATAAAATTAAAGTATTTTTTTCACTGCAATGTTATATAATATAATTTCTTATGATCGATTTTGCCTTGTATTCTAAGTTAAGTAAACAAACAAGGTATTTCCTGCCAGTGTTTCCCTTCACCGTACCCCTCATTATTAAAACGAGAGAATAAGCGAGTCACAATTCTTTGTTCACGACAAGCTAATTAATCAAGCTATACAAACTTTTGTCCTGGACGTCTGTTAGCCAAACAGTAATATTTAGGAATATTTTGCAGTAGATATTTTATTACAGGGCTTTTTGGATCCTACTTACTATCTAACTAAATTAATATTAAAAGGAATTCATTCATTCATTCATGTCAAATTGATTTTTTTCACCAGTGTAGAGGGTTAAAAAAATGAGATAATCTCAACATTACACAACCCTATGGGTGTGTGATGCTTAGATTATTCTTAACCTACTAAGTACCTAATTGAGACCTAAGTCATTGGCTACAAATGTACACTTTAAACTTACACACACACATAATAACACACACACCCGGGTGAGTTTCCCTCTGTGTTAACCAGACCCTTGCGAGACTGGGTGGAACATGGAAACTCACCCCTCACACTTACACACCTTCACACATTACACTTTACATTTTTTACACCCACAAAAATGCGTATCTATCTATATATAGTATCGAAAATAAAATATTACTCTTACCTAACTTTTTCTCTAAGAATAAGACTATTTAAAAAACTTGTTTACCTACATAGTACGAATCTACCCTCGAGAGCAATGAATCCGGGTCACTCAAAGAATCCAAAAAATCTCGGAAAGTAAGAATGCTAGGTTAATGCAATAAATTGTATTTAATAGACAATTTAATACTCCTTAAATGAAAGTTAAAAAAATATGAGTCACCATACATTTTATTTACACAAAATTACATAAAGAAAAAAAACTGCTGATCTCTCCTTAAAACAAAAATAGGAAACATGAAATTTTTGAACTTTATGACGATTTTCTTGAATTTCAATACTTCGTATTACCTCCTCGTGCTTTCATTACTGCGTTTACGCGGTTTGGCATGCTGTACACCAAGTTCCTTATACGATTTTGGGGAATATTCTCCCATTCCTCTGTGAGAGCAATTTTGAGCTCAGGAAGCGTGATTGGGGGAGGGTTTCGTTGTTTTACGCATCTCCCTAGCTCGTCCCAAGCATGCTCGATCGGGTTGATATCCGGGCTGCGCGCTGGCCACTCCATACAAGTAATGTTCATCTCTTGAAGGTAGTCATTCACAATCCTACCTGTATGAGGTCGGGCATTGTCATGCATAAATATAGCATCCTCACCCAAATTGACCATAAATGGACCAACGTGTTCGTTGAGGATTTCTTCCACATATCTTACGCTAGTTAAAGAGCCGTTTTCTATGATCACCAGCTCTGTGCGACTTTCAGAGGAAATTCCGGCCCACACAAGTACAGACCCACCACCGTAGGCTACTTTTTCTTCGATGCATGCTTGCTTGAATCTTTCCCCTGGTCTTCTATACACTCTGTGTCTTCCATTGTGCTTGTAGAGCATAAATTTTGATTCGTCGGAGAACATAACTTTCGACCAATCTTCAATACTCCAATTTACGTGGTTCTGGGCATATCTTAGTCTTGAAATACGATGGCCACGCTCCAGTTTAGGGCCGTTTGCAGGTCTAAGGGGTTTTAAGTTAGATTCAGCAAGCCGACGTCTTACTGTCCATGCACTTGGGTTACTTCCTCCGAGGCGTCGAAACTGATTTGTGAGTTCAGTTCCTGTGAGAAAGCGATTTCGAAGCATGGTGTTCACCAAGTATCGGTCTTCTCGTGCTGTGGTACACCTAGTTCTGCCCGTTCCTGGTCTGCGTAGGTTAGAACCAGTTTCTTCGTAACGTCGGAGAACTCTTTGTACTGTTGACAGCGACACACCGACAGTCCTGGCTGTATCGCGCTGACTCCGGCCGGTTTCCACCAATGTAAGTATTCTGGTGCATTCTTCAAGTGTAAGCGACATGATTTCAGCTTGAATAATGAATATTGAGCACTATCAACCTGGTTTATGTACCAACATAAATGACAGATTACAAACAAAAGCAAAAACAAATCCTGTAATTTCGTAGTTCCATCTTCGACAGTGTTCCCTTTTCAAATTTGATTTTTTTATGATATAACTTTACAATAACTAAGAAGTTTTAATACTTTCATTTAAGGAGGATTAAATTGTCTATTAAATACAATTTATTGCATTAACCTAGCATTCTTACTTTCCGAGATTTTTTGGATTCTTTGAGTGACCCGGATTCATTGCTCTCGAGTGTATTATTGGCATTATGATAAGTCTACATTATTCATAAATTTTATATATTCAAAGTACTCTTGATCTTACTTCCTACTTCCTACTTAATATTATAAATGCGAAAGTTTGTGATTATGGATGTATGGGTGAATGTATGAATGGATGAATGTTACGCAAAAACAAACTCTTTCACACAAAAACTACTAAATGAATTTGGATGAAACTTGAAATATACATAGTTTGTCCTGGATTAACACATAAGCTACTCTTTATACCAATACCACGCGAGCAAAGCCGCGGGCAGAAGCTAGTTTATAAATAAAAAAATGTAAGGAACTTGTTGAATGTGATGATTTTTTTATGATACCTAAAGTTACAGGCACATGAGGCTTATAATTTACATACCTCAAGTTGATGAACGCAGGGCTCGTTTCAAATGTACGTGATTTATGAAGCAGCTACTTTCTTTATAACTCATGTGCTAGTTTCATCTTCAGGTAACATAAAAAATAGCCAGTACGCATGCCTACTTCGAATCATTTTTCCAAACTTCCAAATAAGGAAACTTCACGATGAAAAACAAACTCAAAAAAATATAATGGAAATCATCAACAAAGTATTTTCGCGTGCAAATTGCAAAACTCATTTTCTTCCTCAATTCTCCCGGTTCGCCCTCTACATTTACACACATTTTGTTTGATAAAAGCTGTAGGAAGATAAAAAGAGCTCGTAATGTTAGCTTGGGGTAGGCTTTATCAGTTAGAAACGAGGTCAGCTTCTGTATCACACGTGGCCTTATCAAACGAGAGAGTTAAATTCATGTGGTTGGTATATAATAATGTAAGGTTAGGTCGTGATGTTTTTTCATGTGTGGGGTCCATCTTTGGAACCCAAGCTTACGTCAACTGCACGTGGTGCACCCAGCTAATTAATAAACGGGGCTCTGGCGGTCGGCTGATTGCGGCATAGCGCAGCCTAAAACCAGCACAGCTAAATACCTTGGCCACAGACGGGCAGCAGTGTCTATGGTTTGAAAAGTTGTGCCCTGCGAACCCCAATCCACATGCCCAGCGTGGGGATTATAGGCATATCCCCATTTGTTAGGGGAGGCCTATGTCCAGCAGTGGACTGATTTAGGCTGGTGTAGCGTGGTGGTGTGGTAGGTATTGTAGTGGCTTTCAGCCGCGGTGCCGCTTTCGTGGAGATCAGAATAATATCAACTACCTAACTGTTTTGAGAGAAAAACATAGAAACCTGCAAGAATATGACTTTACCTATGTCGTTTGATTAGTTTAAGGGAGAATGCCGAAAACCCGTACCAATTGCGTCAAAACCAAACGCATCCCATAAAAATTATTATATTTTATAAATTACATTAACATTTTCTTTAGTTTTACACACCGACGGGATTAATAATCACAAAAAAAATATTTCGTTTCGGTTTCCGCCGCACGCCGCCATTAGACTGCAACAACCAATGATATATACGTTACTATGTCACAAACATTGATGTAAAGTGTCACTATGGCAATTACCCTCATTTTTGATGACAGTAGAATCGACTAAAAACTTATTGGAAATTATTTTGACGCACTCACTTTAGTCTTGGTACCGAGCGCCATACATCAGACGGCATTCTTCTTTGAGTCCAAATCAGTAATTTCCATACGTTTATAGCTCGAAACGAAAACTATTGATCGTTTTTGTATTGTGCAGTTTATCTATGGGAAAAAAAGGAAGGGAATGTTTTATTTGCCAATGAGTATGATTGTACTGCTGGTAGAAGCGGAATGCACCGATCTGAAGACAGGGCGTAATGGTGCTCATTGGGGGAATCCTGCTGGACATAGGCTTCTCCTAATCATCATCATCATCCGCTGTGCAGCTGTTTGATTGTGCTATGCCGCATTCAGGCAAAATTTGTTAAAAGACTATACGAAATACGGATTGCCCAATGCTCTTAGTACCTTTTTTGCCTTTTTTTCTGTGTTGTACCAACTTTAGGTGATTCCTAGTAGGAAATACTTACTTATTAGGAGGTATCATAATATAGTTGAATGAGACACACCTACCTAGCTATTGGTAACTATATCACGATATCCCGGTACAAAATAATGATTCCCTGTAACCATGTAATGTACATACATTGCTACTTACATACACATAGATAGGACACGTTGCCTCTCGGAAACAGTAATGGGTACTAATTTTCTGTTATCTTGACTATAAAATTGTCTCACCTAGAATAAATGTAGAAGTTTAAATTTAATTCAAAAAATAAATCTTACATTTCGTTTTAACTAAAGTCCCATCGAGGTAAACACTTGTATGGGTGAACATAGTGGCCGTTTTTAACGAACTTTGTGGCACAGTGGGCGAAGGCTCGCCTGAGACGCAAAAGGCTGGAGGTTCGATTCCCGCTGCGAGACAAATAAAAAATGTATGATCTGCAATACGCGTTTGCCACGGGTCTGGGTGTTTTCAATTTTACATGTAATAATTCAGTTTTACAATTTATAAGCTCTGCTAAGTTTGAAGCTAAAATCTAAAAATAAAAACAAATTCTTAGACCTCCATCTCTTATCCACCCTTGCGCTCTTCGGCAAAAATTTGTGCAAGGAAAACTAAAACTATTTCTAATTGTAAAATTACTCTCTATACATGAAATAAAATAAAATTACTTAATATTTCTACAATGTTAGCATATCAACTTGTTTGACTGTATAATATTTGACGTCTACCGCCTAAAATGATGATGATAAAGGACAAAGTATGCGATAAGTATATTATAATTGAGCAAATGTAACAATGGTGTTATATCAACAATTGTTGAACAATGTTGAGCGGCACGTCTTTATTGATAGCGCTCATTGGCTTCCGTGTGCTACAGATTATTGGAACAGAATGACCTCTCTTGCACAGTGGGTGAAAGCCTGAAGAATGTTTCGATTCCCGCCACGGGACAAAATTTCTGCATGATCTGCATAAAGTTATTTGACTCAGGCGTCATCATCATCATTTTCAAAATCAAATCCACAACACCACCCACCACATCAGCCTATATCAGTTCACTGCTGGACATAGGCCTCCCCTAATAAAGGGGATAATGGGGGGACCCATAATCCCCACGCTGGGCATGCGGGTTGGGGATCGCAGGGCACAGCTTCTCGCACCACCAACGCTGCTGCCCGTCAGTGGCCAGGGGATTTCGCTGTGCCGATGTAGGCTGTGCTATGCCGCAATCAAAATCAAATCAAAATTAAAATATTTATTTTGGGTAACAGTGGTTTATGGTTGTTTGTAGAAGTCCCATACAATGTCTTAACAACTAAAGGCATGCAATTATAAAATAAATTTTAGTACCTACTTAGTTAAACTGTCACATGGCATACAAAACAAGTATGATTCATAATCTTGGGGCTAAACGAATAATTTAAGGAAAATTAAATTAATAAATAAATAAATAAATAATGCGGGACGTAATCACACAGCATAATGTAGCCCCAAACTAAGCAGAGCTTGTTTTATGGGAACCACATGATTGATATACTACACATATAAATTATCGCTAACTAATATTTTCCAACCAACATGTTTCATTCCACTCCTGGACAAACGCCTCTCCCAGTAAGCCTGACACATCCACCTTCTGCCAGAAACCTTCCGGAAATCATCGTTCTTCCTGGCTGGGGCGCGTGCACTACGTTTGCCAAAACATGGTCTTCTTTTTTTTATGGTACTTGATGATGGAATAAGCTCATGGCCTACCTGATGTAAAGTGATAACCATTACCTATCACAAGGTACTTGCATCGTAGATCACGTTTTTGGAACGTGCTCTACGATGCAACGCCCTGTATCCATTAAGATAAGCCTCTTCAAATTAATTTCATTCAAGAACTCGTCTTCCCCAACGGTTATCGGTTCTTCGGAATATGTGATAAGCCCACTGCTTCTTGAGCTTGCTAATTCGATTAATCGATTTTAAGAGAATACAAATGTGCGGGATGGTGCTGCACACATAACTAACTCTACGGAACTCGATAGAGCAGAATATTTACAATATTAGTTTGTTAAATATATTTTTTTAAATGTCATTCATCATATAATGTTGATCTGATATATTTCTGCTTGGTTTGAGTGTTTTACAATGGTTAGTACTCATGGTTTCTGATACCCGCATCTCAGGAGATAATCTGAACATGAAACCTTCGCGGGCCTTTGTCCATTGCGGTGCAGATTTCGTCAAATTATTATTATAAATTGGATAATTAAATTTTATAATAATTTTATTTCTGAAAACTCAGCATTCCTGTTTTCAGATTTTCTTAAATTCATATTTATAGTGGCGTGGTTTAATTCGGCGTTCTTAACAGATGACCTTAGTAAAGCAACACTCCGCCCGGTCTTTACTTGGATGGGTGACCGTTTAGTGACATTTCGATTAGAGCGTGCTTCGGAAGGCAAGTTAAGATGTTAGTCCCGGCTTTTCAGTCGTTAAGCCATGTCGGAGGCCTTCGGGTGGCATAAAAATTCTGACACCATAGTTGGTCACTTACTCATACGAAGACGAAGAAGTATGTTTCATCCAAATGCGTTTAGATATTTAGATATTTAGATATTTATTCATACAATTATAACACAGCATTACAGTATAATACAAAGGCGCTATCATATACAATACAAACAAAAGAAAAAGAAGAAACCTTAAACAAAATGAACATAAAACATGTATAAAAATTATGAAAGCAAATATAACAAATATCAACAGATTGTACTATTTCTTACACTATCAATCATCTCACAAAACTTCATACATACTTCGCACACTTCAGTCCATCGGTCAGCAAACAGATCACACAATGGTGCTGATGCCAGAAGCACCATTAACAGAAGAAAATAAAAAGAATAAAAAGAAGCGTTCAGTAACAGAGTTCAGTGGGAACAAACATACCTACTCTCACATACACATACAAACTTTCACATGTATAATATTAGTGTGGTGTTTAGGTTTTTGTTATTTATTTACATAATGAACATACTAAACCGGATGTGTTCATGTCTAGACATAGCTCAGTAATTAGTTTGGTTAGTCACCGCTACAATTAGTTCATCGAGCAGCTGGTCATTCTTTTAACTTCTCAGGAGTAAAGGTTATATCCTGTTTAAATATTTATTACTAGCTTTTGCCTGCGACTTCAACAACAACATCAGCTTATAATAGTCCACTGCTGGGCAAGCCTCTCCTTTTAGTATAAGAAATCCCAACGCTGGATATGGTTTGGGGATCGCAGGGAACAATTTCTCTCACCGCTGCTGCCTATCGGTGGCTAGGGGAGCTGTTCCAGTTATCAGCCAGGCTCACTATGCCTCAGCCGGATTCCAGAGCCCCGTTTGTTAGACAGTGTGCATCAAGGGAAAAAGTGGGTTGGATTGGGTTTTTAACCGACTTCAAAAAGAAGGAGGTTCTCAATTCGTCGGAACCTTTTTTTTCTACTTTTTTTATGTATTTTCACCGATAACTCCGTCAATTGTGGACTGATTTTCAAAATTCTTATTTTGTTTAAAAAAGTATACTTTACAGGTGGCTCCATATAAATTTTATTCTTGAGGGATTGGCACTTTTCCCGGAAAACTCAAAAAACCTCATCCTCAATTGTAATTTTCGCCCTATGATCACCAATATCTCCGTCAATTGTGAACCGATTTTCAAAATTCTTTGGAGCAAGAAGTAAGAAGTGATTTATTTGAAGTCGGTTTTAATTTAAAGTCCTACTTATATAGAAGTCGAAACCTTTTACACTCTTCGATACAATGAGAAAACCTTAAGGGTAAAAAACATTTAGTCTACATTGATACCAAAATCAATATAATAGATGAAATAGATCTCCAAACATACATCATCAACATCATCATCCACAGCCCGATTTCACCCACTGCTGGGTATAGGCCTCCCTCAACTCCCCAACATACACATAATACATATAATAACAGTACATAATACACACCCTCTTATTCATAAATTCTTGGTTTTATAATTTTAGCAAAATACTGCCTGTATATCTACTGATTTTTGAACTAATTGGAGATGAAACTAAAATATTAAAATTAAAATTGGTGCAGAAACATATGAAAGAGTTACTTTCACTTACAAAAATAACAGGATTAAGATATTATGTTAACGCGTGTGGGCTTTAGCCATAATAGGTCGGAAACAAAGACCTGACTGACCTCTAGAAGGTCAATGAAGACAATGTGACCTAACTGGCCCAATTCTATGTAGACTAGTTTTTTTAACACTACCAATAAGCCATGCATAACGAATACTTTTTATCTAACAAGGAAGCGTTCGTGGCGCGGCCTAGAGTGAGGCCAAACGGTGCACGTCGTTTTACATTAACACGTTGACTGCGGGCCTCGGACTTGATACTAGGCGCCATGCCCAAGGAGGGCAATCGGCTCCTGCAGCTCATTTGTGTTTTCAGAATTTAAAGCGTTATATGACAATTATGGGCGTAAGGAATCCAACCTCTATCTTCGGAATCCAAGCCAACCTCACCTGATCGTGGTACAACCTGCTGTTTAAGGCGACTATACATGTCAAACCTTCCTCTCGCTCGTACAATTCAACATTTTAGATGATATAAAATGACTGAATTATGCAAAATAGCAAACCTTCATGGCCTAGAAAATAACAATACAAAGGTTCAGCAAGAATATCATGTTGAACTCAACACGTTTTCCTACCAAAAAATTTGAACCAAAATTGATCAATTGATACAGGTTTTTTGGTAAGAACCTTTGAATTGTTACACTCTAGAATGTGAAGGTTTGCTATTTTGCATAACTATAGTCAGTGATTTTATGTCTTCAAAAATGTTGAATTGTGCGAGCGAGAGGGAGGTTTGACATGTATGTATAGATGCCCGGGGGACTAACGTTCGGCTGAATGCAGCATAACACACAGCCAACGGGCAGCAGCGTTGGCGGTGCGAGAAGCTGTGCCCTGCAATCCCCAACTTGCTTACCCAGCGTGAGGATTATAGTCATATCCCCTAATATATTATTAGACCTATGTCCAGAAGTTCACTGATATAATATATAAGCTGTTGTGGTATGGATAAAAGTATGCGACATCATCCGTTGACGCAACACACAAGTTGAAGTGGGGAGGGGAGATGCGCTGCGACATCGGAGCAGCAACGCAGCGTAGCGCATTATTGATCTAGCAGATATTTTTTGGAAGATCATTCAGGTTACCTTAGTAATTCTATAGCTCTCTTCTTTACTGAACTAGAACACGGTAAACGGAAAAGTGGTGGCCAGTTCTTACGGTTTAAAGATGTTCAGAAGAGGTATCTGAAAAGATGTAATATTGAACCATCCCGTTGGGAGACTCTAGCTAAAAATCGTCTGGAATGGAGACGTTGACGAAGAAGGTGTATGCGTTTGAAGATGACAAAGGGCGAGAACTTGACATAAAACGAGACCAACTCTTACGTAAACGCCTTCAATCATTAAGTTTAATTCTGTAAATAGTATTTTAACGTGTGCTGTTTGCTTAAGAATATTCAAAGCCAAGATAGGATATATCAATCACTTAAGGGCATTAGGACAAAACGTAAAAGCCGGTCACCGAAGCCGAAGCCGAAACGGCTAGGTTGAATATACACATATAGGTTAAACATAAAACTGCATCAATGAAGGAGCCTATATAAGTCCACTGCTGGACATAGGCCTCCGCTAATAAGAAGATGGGTATGCCCATAATCCCCACGCTAGATATGCGGTTTAGGAACCGCAGGGTACAGCTGCTAGTCGACGGTCAGGGGATTTAGCAGTGCTGGTGTTAGGTTGCACTATGCTGCAATCAGCCGGGTACCAAAACCCCGTTTGTTATACCATAGGTTGCACCAAACGCAGGTGTTAGCTTGGGTTACAAACTTGGGTTGGGTGGAGGTTGGAACCTCTTGAATCCCTTATGTATTACTTAACCGAGATTATCAGCTCATCAGAGATATATAGGAACTTCGAAGTAAGCTATGCCATGAGCGCTTCACACATAACGGTAACCATCATTAAGATTCTGTGAGACGACGTTCCACACGAGCGAACAATGAAAAAAACAAAAACAGGTGAGGTCACCCAGTCCTTGTGACCTTGAGTCCATTGTGACCTCGTAAGTTTAAACCACAGAATATAAGGCCTCGGTCACGTGCTGATGAGTTATAAACCAGCGGGAATTTACCCTAATCTAAACTAGACGTGAAAAAAGTTATCATGGCAGATTTCTTTTGTTGTTTCCTGTTAAATAAATCATGCATTTTTTGCAAAAGCAAATTGTACACCTATTTATATTATAATACCATTAGCAAACCGAAGTGTCAGTGGGCTGGTCGTATCTGCCGAAGAATCGATGATACCTTTGTCGTTAACGAGTTCTTGAGTGGATACGGCGACTCGGCAAACATAGGGCCTCGGCCTAGAGAATCGGCAAAAAAACGATACGCGAAAAGCTGCTGGTAGAAACTGTATGCGTCGAGCTCAGGACTGGGTGCAGTATCGCATAATTAAGGATGTCTATGTCTATGTCCAGCAGTGGACTGCAGCCTTTCACCTATCGTCACTATTACGAGTGTTATGACTAAGAAGGGTTGCTTTCCACATAATGTTATATTCTGTGACTAGTAGGCATTAATAGCTGGTATGAGTTGACGGCCTCTGTGGCGTAATATTCGAAGGTTCGCCTGAGACGTAGAAGGTTAAATGTTTACATTATTTGCAGATATTTGAATCAGGTCTGGGTGTATTCTATGCATATTTAATATGTATGTATTTACAAAAAAAATATACCTAAATAGTTTATTCATGTAGTTCCCATTATTACAAGCTCTGCTTATATTGGGGCTATGTGGCATATAAGCTAGAATGAATTGAAGTACCTACTATGTTTGTGATTTATAGTAACGTACTGTCATCATCATCATCATCATAATCAGCCTATAGCAGTCCACTGCTGGACATAGGCCTCCCCTAATAAGCGCCATTGCGCCCTGTCCTCAGCTCGACGCATTCAATTTCTACCAGCAGAAGTTCATAGATCATCACGATTCAAAGTGTACTTTACAGTTCCTATTGAATAAATATTTTGATATTGATTTTGATTTTGATTACTCCACCTAGCCGAAAAACGTTTTACCCTACGTTTGCCAAGCCGTGGTCTCCAATAAAGAACTGATTTATCCCAAATTCAAATTCGTTTATATTACAAGATATTGTATCTTGTAATTTAAATTCAAATCAAAATTTAAAATTTATTTAATCAGTAGGAAACACACTGTAAAGTACACTGAAACATATTTATTTTTTATATTTTACACCAATTCGTAACGCGACCATACAGAGAATTGGAAAAACTTTGCTAAGCTTGAATTTTTTAAAGTCCATGTTACTACAATCTCTTGTTGTTTTTGAGGTAGTTGGAGACAGTTTCATCCCAAGGTTTTTTGTCATCTAAATAATCAGATATTTTTATAATAAGCCTAATTATAAGAGGTAACGTTTAACAACATTTTTGAATTTATTTACAGATAAATTATTCACGTCATTTGGGATATTATTAAAGAAACGTACGTTTTGCCTTTTAAATGATGAATTTACACAACGCATTAAAAAAAAACATTACAGAATAATCTAATGCCTTATACCCATAGACTAAGGAAAATAATTCAACGTCTTTGGTTATAACTATCTAAAAGATTGTTAGTTTTAGCTGACTAGGTTTAGCGACAAGAAACATCCATAGCTCTAAGTGTCTACGCAGCAAATACACTAAATTCTTCTGGCTACATTCTGGGCAGCAAATACTTGTAGCGTTTCACAGACAAAGCTCGTTCGTGCATTGTTAGGCATAGCATTTGCCACTACTACAGTTACTCGATTGTAATACGAACTCGATTCATTTTTTGCGTAATAATTTTTCCCTTATGCACAATCCTGTTGTTGTTCAGTATTTGTTTTTATCTTAGTAATTGATTATGTTGGTAAATTATGTTTTTTTATAGTTAGTTATATTTTTATTTTTGTTCGTGTGTCACCAAAGAGCCTTGTAAGGTGATGTCTGATAATAAGGATGGGATTTGAATGAAACCAACTGAGTCCGTGTCTGAACGAGAACTGATTTATTAAAACGAATTCTTATGATAGAAAGTACATGTTGCGAGCACCGTGTGAAATGCCGCGTACGCTAAAATATACATTGACTGTACAAGCCTTGAGCTGAAAATTAGCGCTGAGGATTCGGTCGCAGCATATGCTGAGGGCAGGGCTTTTCGTGCTGATATGTACATAGCAGCTACGTCCTACACACCTGTATAATTTGACTTACTTTTTGTTAATATGTGTGTTAGGTACTAGTCCACTTTATTGTTGTTGTGTACAGTTTAGTATGAATAAATGTCTTTCTATGATTATGTTTTATCTATAATATTGTTTAGAAAAAAAAATGTACATAAGCTAAGTTACTTAGTTACAAATAGCTAATCAACATTGTTATCACAAGCTCCCACTAGGATTCCCTGTGTCGTGGGTAGCTAGTCTCTATAGGTTAAATGTTATAAATAACATATGACAAAGAAATATTGCTATCTACAAAACATGCCTAGATGGCCACATTCACATAGAAAAAAAAATATTATTCGAATTGCAATTCATTTCCAATAACTAGTATAAATAGGGTAGGAAGGTACAAAGTTATAGTGTTTGTTATGTGTGTTCATAATCGATATGTGAGCTATGTGTGGTATATTTATTTGACCCACGATATGGGTTGAAAAGACGTTTGTTGCTATTGAGCAAACTAAATAATGTATGTATATTTCAGTCTCATGCTGTTTATTTTTTTTAATGAATACCTACTTTTTTAGCACAGTATAACGTCACTTAACCTGCAAATGAGCGAAGACGCTGAAGCAAACTTGGAATCGTCAATATGCTGATTTCAATGTCTTTTGTACCATCTCGTGAAAGGCATCATCAGTCATAAATCGTGAATTGAGACATGAAGATGAGATGAGGGAGACCTTTTCTCAGTAGTGGGACAGCATACGTTAATTTGAAAATGTGATATATATATATTAAATTCATTTTAAACCAAACTTATTATTTTTAAAGTACAGTTTTAAAAAGTATAATTTGAAAAACACATTATATCCAAACCCCTAACGCGTTTTGTCTTTATTACTAATGAAACCAAATAATGCTATGTCGTAGAATTATCTCTTTCGGAAACAAGCAGTAGGGGTTAGTTTCGTATCATATACGAATATTCACTATTGTTGATCTTGTTGGCAATGCATTCCAGCTTTTGTATGGAATATTAAATACCGCTCAAATTATATATTAAATACAGCTTACGTTAAATACAGCTTAATATTAATGAGTTTTATACATTCGGGCAGTTTTTGGATACAATCTGAGTACCGAGATAGCTTCCAGTTTATTATTACTATCATCATCATCATCATCATTAGCCTATAGCAGTCCACTGCTGGACATAGGCCTCCCCTAATGAACGAAATTGCGCCCTGTTCTGAGCTCGACGCATCCAGCTTCTACAAGCAGCCTTACGCAAATCGTCACTCCACCTGGTCGGAGGGCGTCCTACACTACGTTTGCCGAGCCGCGGTCTCCACTCAAGAACTCGTTTGTCCCAGCGGTTGTCAGTTCTTCGGCAGATATGGTCAGCCCACAGCCATTTCAGCTCACTAATTATCTGAGCTATGTCGACAACTTTAGTTCTATGTTGGATAGTCTCGTTGCGGATTCTATCCTTTAGAGAAACAAGCATGGCTCTTTCCATAGCTCGCTGAGTGACATTAAACTGGTGGATTAGCCGTACTGTGACTGTCCACGTTTCGGCTCCGTATGTCATGACGGGTAGGACGCACTGATTGAAAACTTTCGTTTTCGTAGTTTTCCAAATGCTGCCCAACCCAGCTGAATCCTTCTCCTTTCCTTATTATTATAAGCCATATTTAATGAACATTTTTAAAATCGATAATCATACTTAGTTATTTTAAAATCAACATAGTCTGTAGACCGCTCCTCGACAAGTACATGGTACACGTAGGATGCACCATCCACCTGGATGGAATGACGATATGAGTGAGAAAGGCTGCTGGTAGAAGCTGGTTGCGTCGAGCTGTGGACAGAGAACAATGGCACTTATTGCGGGAAGCGGATGTCTATTAGTGGATAGGCTGATGATGATGATTGTATATTTTTTACGCCTAAACTATATTTAACAAAAGGGCTTAACTGATTTTGATGAAAATTATTGATCTACTTTTGAACGCTTTGTGTGCTTAAAACACACCGCTGCCACAGGACTATCTCCTCGTGCAAGGCGCTTAGAGTAATGTCCTTTAATTTTTATGTCAGCGTTTTTAGGGTTCCATACCCGAAGGTTTAAAACGGGACCTTGTTACTAGACTCCATTGTCTACCTGTATGTCTGTAACCAGGCTGTACCTCACATACCGTGATAGCTAGACTGTTGAAATTTCACATACGATGTATTTCTGTTGCCGCTGTAACAAAAAATACTAAAACAGATTAAAATAAATATTGAAGTGAGGCTCCAATAAAACGGTACGGACCCGTCGTGTGTGAATCCGACTCGCACTTGGCCGGTTTTGATAATTCCACCCCCAAAGAGGTGGAAAATATATTTGACGTCCACATTACCGAGAGAGTATTTTATATATTTATGTACACCGTGTATTCCAGCAAGTAATACCAAAGATGCAAGTCACTAGATTCTAGTCGCTAAGCAATCCGGTCCATAATGAAATAGTTATTATTACGAGAATATGTCCTTCGAAATGACCTTGTCCAAGCACAAACCAGTTTGATGTCGCCCTATATATGATGAATACTGTTCCCAAATGTATGTCCCATATAAATACCGACGTGTGCAGTGGCTAAACCAGTTTATAGGTTTATAGCTCTCTTGAGGCATGGAAGGCTTTTTAGAAATGGATTTTTGGATGCTTGACTTTAATATTTTCGGTCGCAGTAGTTCTCTTAGCTGCTTACCATAGTGTCGCCAAAGCTAAGTCCAATAAATACAACTTTGTTATTTATTACAAATATTTTGTCCTTGGCCTTTCACTCCACTGAAGGGCGGCCTACACTACGTTTGCCGAGACGCTGTCTCTACTCTTTCCCCAATGGCTCTTAGCGATAAGGTTGTCCATTGTACTATTATTTTTAATGCCTATTTAATGCCTATTAATGCCTATTTTGATTTATGTATGGTGTGCAAATATGCATGTATTATCTAATGGTTGTCAGTTCTTCTGCTAATTCTCTGAGCTATGTCAACAACTTTAGTTCTCTGCTGATTGGGGTAGAAGTCAGACTTATGTCCTTGATACCTTAATATTTACACGAAGATGCAGGAAAAGCATCAAAAGGCATCAAATATTATAAAAATAAGCATAATGGAATAATTAATGTAAAGTATGGTAATAATGATAAAATTATGCAAAAGAGAGTCAAATTGTCTACAGCAGTGTGGGTGAGGACAATTCCTCGTTGCAACTTGACCGCAATGCGGTTTCAAATTACGAAACGCAGATGCGCCCGTTCAAATAGTACGCCTTGAGAGACGATTTCAATAGCCAACCGACCCGGGTAACCAGTCCGAGCCGGCGGTACATAGCGGTATAGACCGAACATAGGATACAACAACGCTTTTGTAAGAAGACAATTGCTGACCAACAACACTGAAGGGTGCGTTAGGACGGCTCACCCCCCGAAACCGCATCACTGTGTAGACACGGACTCCCCGAGTATTTCTCTTTTAAACTTCTATATCCGCGTCCCCGCGAAAAAATATCGTAACCGCGATCTAGAACTCCCAATTTTAATTGCTTATAACTGGCGAAATAAATCACTTTTATCACTTTTTGTAACGCAGAAGTATCTTTTGGTAATTATCAAGTATTGTCCAGTAGAAATCGTTATTTTCGAACCAGAAATAAAGATTTTATATAAAACATTTATAAACAACAAAGGATAGCGGTATGTCTTATCACTCGGGTGCGCAAAGGACAGGACATTTTGTACAGGAACCGCTGTCACTGTAGCGCCATCTCTGTTAAGTTTTAAAAACTAATAATTTTTATCATCATCATCATCATCATCATCGGCCTATACAAGTCAACCGCTGGATATAGGCCTCACCTAATGAGCGCTATTGCTCCTGGTCAGCTCAGCTCGACGCATCCAGCTTCTTCCAGCTGCCATTCGCAAATCGTGACTCCAGCTGGTCGGAGGGTATCCTACATACACTACTTTTGCCGAGCCGCGGTCTCCACTCAAGAACTCGTTTAGATAGAGAGATAGAGATCGTCCACCTCAACGGCTATCGGTTCTTCAGCAGAATTTTTATAATTAACAGTAATTATAAATTGTATATAAAGTATATACAATTTATTTTTTATGACGGCGAAGGTCCGTTTGAGACGCAGAAGGTTGCGGGTTTGATTCCCGCCGCGGGACAAATGTTTGCATGTTCGCAGATGTTTGTCTCGGGTCTGGGTGTTTTCTATGTATGATATGTATGTATTTACAAAAAAAAATTATATATGTAATATATCAATCATGTGGTTCCCATAATACAAGCTCTGCTTAGTTTGGGGCTACATGATGCTGTGTGATAGTGTCCAGCATTATTTATTTATTTATTTATTATATGAATATGAAGTTCAGGTAATTTATACAAACTTGATGAGCTAAATTATAATAAAGTTTGAATTAATTTATATCCCAATAATATTATAAATGCGAAAGTTTGTGTGTGTGAGTATGTTTGTGGTCGCTTCCCTCCGTAATGGCTGAACGAATTTGGATGAAACTTGAAATATACTTAGTTTAAGACCAGCGGGGTGATCGACTAACTCTGTTGCAAACAGAAATGATTGAAACTGGTCCTATTTTTACAAATTGTGACAGTTTGTCAATTGAGGTTCATTGAATTTCGACGGATGAAATGTCAAAGTTTGTAAAAACAGGATCGGTGTCAATCATTTCTGTTTGCAACAGAGTTAGCCGATCACCAAGCTGGTTTGACATAAAACTACTTTTTATCCTCTTATCACACGAGTGAAGCCACGGGCGGAATCTAGTAAACAATATTTTTAATTTCAAAAAAATCAGATCCTATATTACTGCTACGCATTTTCGTAGCAACACTACTCGGATAAGTCAGCTTTCAAATGGTTCTTCACAGGTTCAATACCTGTATTAAAAAACAATTTTTTTTACGACTATATCTCATATAAGTTAGCCTGAGTTAGCACAAAATGAGGAATCTATGGAAGAATCCTCAAGGAAGGTTTTGGCATAACGGCGCTAGGCTGAAACACCGTGGTGGTTTTGGCTGGTCCGACATAATCATTCTGTTGCCCCGTAATTTATTTATTAAGCTATTGCATAGCTTCTATCGAGGGCCTTGAGCGCGGGGACCGAATCCAGAAATTCCGTAACGAAAAAAAACCTCACGCTCCCCACTCCGACGGGCACGGAGGTGTGGCTTGAAGGCCGTGCATTGTCTAACGTCGTTTCTTTTCGGCAGTCTTCGACACGGTGTTTGTCTGCGTCCAACTAGACGTATTACGACTCTACGAAGCTCGTTCATTTAATAAAAGAAAAAAAATTGTTTTCTTATCGGTCACCACGCTCAAAAAGTGTAACTTGAATTAATATCAAAGAAAAATAAATACTGCATAAATAAAATAAATAAATAATTATAATTGCATAAGTTGATACAAAATGCTATGCAATAGCTTTACCGCGGCAGTCCCCGAGTGCCACACGTCTTTTTTATTTATTTATTAGGCACATAATGAACTTCACACTAACATTATATTATTCATCCTTACTAATATTATGCGAACGTGTTATTGTTTGTTATGTTTTCACGCGTTAACTACTCAACTCAACTACCATCATCATGAAATTTTGCATACACGTTGTCTGAGGTACAAAAAGTATATTTATTTATTTCATTTATTTATTAATTAGAACGGCCAATTACCACTTGCACAAATTAAATCAAATTAATAAATAAAAAAAAACAATTCATTAACTAAATTATAAAAACCAATACGTAACTTGCAAACAAAATCAACTTTATCTAAGTTAATTAAATATATATACCATTTAGGCTAAGTTTCATCCGGAAAATAAGAACTGTTTCGGAGGGTTAGATAAAAAACACGAACTCGCGGGCTATATATATATTTTCTTGTGCAATTTTGATCAACTGTGACAGAAAAAAGGGGTAATTTTGCACGGTGAAACCAAATTTACCAAGAGCGTCCACCCCAATATATTGACAATATATTTTTTATGGTCAATCCTGCTAAGGAACTTACTTACGTAATACAGCTTACTAAATGACCCGAATCAAACGTTAAACTACAAATCAGGGTCTAATAAGGGTTACCTAATATAAACGGTACCCCATTTTTTCAGCGGTTCCTCTTAACATAAATAAACGAGAGGTCTTTTTAATTTTACCGGGACGGACACGAGACGAGATATGGGTTTCGCGGTAAGGTTTTTCAAATTTTCTGCTGAAAGTTGTTTTGTCGGTGTAAATGTGAAATGTTCCCATTCTATAATGGCTGCACGGATTTGAATGAAACTTAAAATATTTATATTTTATAACCTGGACCGTGGGCGCATAATATGACAAATATCAAAAGTTTATTCGAGGAGGAATATACCGCAAAGAAATATTGCACCAGCAAGCTTATTACATTGTGTTGAAGTACGTACCACTTACGTGCCATTTTGTGGAAACATTAATGAATAAGGATCACGAAAAATGACAATTTTTTGGAATTTTGCTCAGGGATTCAGATATTCAAATTTTTATTTTACTTAAATTGGATAAGATGCACTCAAGGTACTACAGCTTGTTAACTCCAAAGTTTCCTCAATTTTATTTAGCAGGGGTTTATCACCATCATCATCATCATCATCAGCCAGCATATAGCAGTCCTATGCTGGGCATAGGCCTCTCCCACCACACCACCACATCAGCCTATATCAGTCCACTGCTGGACATAGGCCTCCCCTAATAAAGGGGGATATACCCATAATCCCCACGCTGGGCATGCGGGTTGGGGATCGCAGGGCACAGCTTCTCGCACCACCGACGCTGCTGCCCGTCAGTGGCCAGGGGATTTAGCTGTGCCGATGTAGGCTGTGCTATGCCGCAATCAGCCGGCCGCCAGAGCCCCGTTCGTTGTTTAGCAGGGTACACCACGTGCAGGTGAGGTTGGCTTGGGTTCCGAAGATGGGGGTTGGAACCCCGTACACCCTCTACCCTCACCCTCACCCGTAGGCCTCTTCCAATGAGCCCCATTGCGCCCTGTCCTGAGCTTGACGCACCCAGTTTCTACCACACCGGCACTCCTCCTCAGTTAACTTTGACAAAGTTCCCACAAACATACTTAACAAAGGCAAAAAATATACGGTGAAGAAACATCGCAAACAGAACTTGCGCGCGGGTGGTTGGTTGGCTAGTTTACCAATAAATTCTTTGTCCCGTCCCGTAGGTACAAATAGTCTTTTATCTGAACATAGCGGGTAAGCCCGTAGGTATAGTTTCTGGTTAGTTGGGCCCGTTTATTGGCAATAAATGCACGAACCACTTAAAGGAAGAGGTCAGTTGAGGGTACGGAAGGTGGTGCAAGGAGAAATATATTTTTGTAAGATGAATATTATAATATGTTCGGGATTTTTTTTATGGAAATTTCGATGGAACTCGTAGCATAAGAGGGCCTCTGTGACATGAGTGGGCGAATGTCCGCCTAGGACGCGGTAGGTTGCGAGTTTGATTCCCGCTGCGGGTCAAATTTTGTATTTGCAAATATATTTTCCGTCTGCTCTTGCTCATTCATGTTCTGGTACCATAGTGAAGATATACTTCCTGATACCCACATGTATCCTAAACGTTTCATTAGTGTTTGGCCAATAACAAAACGTAGTTAAAAATAATGCTTTGTTATTGGCCACAATTTTTCGATAAGCTTACAAGATTAAATGACATGATTGGCCTTTTATACTGTCTCGCTAAATTAATGAAAGTAATCATCATCAACATCAGCCAAGTAGATAGCATCAGCATAATCGCCTTGGGCCCTGTCCTCAGCACAACTTGAAAGTGTTACTAACTTCTAACATAAATCAGGCCATGTTTCCTCTAAAAGGCTATGTTTTGGACCGCAGACATCCAATAAATTAGTGCTGCAACCCCAGCCAGCACTTACGTAGGTACTACCCGCAATTTCATTGCCCCTCTTCCCATCAATCCATCACAAGAAAAAAGTATTTTAACATTCTATAGAATACCTCTAATGTAAATAATGAATAAAATTTAAGTAGGAGTAGAGCTCTTTGTAGGCTCGTCCGGGGAAATACTATTAAAATGCCTTTATCTACCGTGAAGCAGCATAGTTGTGTTTATTCAATCCACTGCTGGACATAGCTCTCCCCTATAAAAAGAGGATATGCCCATATTCCCACGCTTCGACATGCGCTTTGGGGATCGCAGGGCACAGCTTCTCGCATCGCCGACGCTGCTGCCCATCGGCAGCCAGGGAATTTAGCTTTGCCCGTGTTAGGCTCTATGCCGCAATCAGCCGGCTGCCAGAGCCCCGTTTGCTATACAGCAGGGTGCAGCACGTGCAGAATCCAAGCTAACCTCACTAACTTGGATTCCGGAGATGGGGGTTAGAACCCCTTACACCCTAGGTTTGTAGGTTGTGATGCAAGGCACGTGAAGCTTATCACCTTGATGCCTCAAGTTGGACGCAGATTTGCATCGTACACATTGCTTGTAACGTCAACGTTCAAGTTTTTCCCCGCGTACCTTTAGGTTTCTCTGAAGGATAGGATCCGGCAACGAGACTAACTAGCAGAGAACAAAAGTTGTCGACATAGCTCAGAGAATTAACAATCGTAACAGAAAAAATAAAGTAAAGAATGTATGCTTAGACCTTTAAAACAACGCAACGGATTTTGATGCGGTTTTTTTAACAGAGGTTTAGGAGAGAGGGTTTTTTTTAAGAGGAAGGTTTACAAGTCCAACTTGCATCCGTGCAAGGCCGGGGCGTGTCGCTAGTTTCTGATAAAATTAAGTTATTGCTATTTGTGGAAGCTTTTAAGCATGGATCCTATGTAATATTGTGTGTTGTATTTAATTTTTATTATAAAATATTATGTTCTTATATATTGAGCCGTGGTGGCCTAGTGGGATGTACCCCGACTTAAAATCTGGAGGACGTGGGCTCGAATCCCAGCCAAAGGATTTTTCGTTACGAAGAAATTATATGCGCATTATCGTGAGGAAACCGGCATGCCCTTGAACTAAAAAGTTCGAAAGGTATGTGCTAGGTTAGTGTTTAAAAAAAAAAGCGGCAATGGGCTTGCAACCTGTCACGTGGCTGCTTGCAAAAAGTGGGCATGTATCGAACGTAATGTTTGGACTTGCCTCTGACTACCCCCGTTAAGGTATCCTCAATAGATTTGCGTACTGAGCAATATCTGAAGATATCCATAATGGGGAAAAAAGTTGTGAAGATGTTTGTTTTTCGACTATTTTCACGAAGAAGCAGCATCATATCATAAATGAATGGTAAAATATCAAAAAGAGAGTCACATTGGCTACAGCAGTATGGATGAGGATGAATTTCCTCGACAGTTTTGCTTAAGACGACTAGTAGGGTCAAACCTCCCTCTCGCTCGCACTATTCAACATTTTTGAAGATATAAAATCACTGAATGTAGTTATGCAAAATAGCAAACCTTCACGGCCTAGAAAATAACAATACAAAGGTCCAGCAATATTATCATTTTGATTCTTTCACGTTTTCTTACCAAAAAACTGGTACCAATGTGATCAATTTTGGTGCCAATTTCTTTGTAAGAAAACGTGATAGAAGCAGTATGTCTTATCACGCGAGTGCGCAAGGGACAGCATATTTTGTAAAACTGCTGTCACAGTAGTGCCATCTCTGAGAAGATTTTAATACAATTTTTTTATCATTTTTTATATGAAATTCAAATTTAAATTCAAATTCAAAGTTTTTACGCTCGATAAAGTAACCTTGTTAAATAAAAAGAGTTGACATGATATTAATACCATTTTAGCTATCTGAGGTTTATAAAACTGCTGTGAATGGGACGGTTAATATATTATTTATTATATATATTTAATTCGATTATATTTTTTATTTCATACAAATAAAATAATAACATTACTTTTTACGTTGCTACGCATTTCCGCAGCAATCTTTTCGGTGGGCATGACATTCCACTGTTGGACAGTTTTGGTACTAAATGGGTGCCGCCATAAACGATTTTAAGAAAATGTAGATGGTAATCGAGGTTTTTCAATCAGTGCGTGCAACCCGTCATGACATACGGAGCCGAAACGTGGACACTCACAGTACGGCTAGTTCACCAGTTTAATTTCGCCCAGCGAGCTATGGAACGAGCTATGCTCGGAGTTTTTCTGAAGGATAAAACCCGAAACGTCGTTACGGGTTTTATCCTTCAGAAAAACGCCGAGTGGCTATACAGCCACATAGAACTAAAGTTTTCGACATAGCTCAGAGAATTAGCAAGCTCAAGTGGCTCAAGTGGGCTGGCCATATTTGCCGAAGAACCGATAACCGTTGGGGTAAACCAGTTCTTGAGTGGACACCGCGGCTCGGCAAACGTAGTGTAGGACGCCCTCCGGCCGGAGTGGGAGGCCACTCCGGCCAGGTGGAGTGACGATCTGCGAAAGGCTGCTGGTTGAAGCTGGATGCGTCGATCTCAGAACAGGGTGCAATGGCGCTCATTAGGGGAGGCCTATGTCCAGCAGTGGACTGCAATAGGCTGATGATAAGAATGATGATGAATCGAGGTATAATCAAAACAAGGCCTATGCCCAGCAGAGGTTCGAAAATGATGATGAATCGTGATTACTGACGAGCATGACGATTTTGTTAGAAGGCTGAATCGCTCTCTGTCGTTTCTAAAATTAAGTTTTTTTTAAGCCAAAGCAGACGAACAGACGGTCCACCTGGTGGGAAGTGGTCACCGCCGCTCATGGACACCTGCATCACCAGAGGTGATATTGATGTGTAGCCGGCCCTTGAGGTGATGAAACATCAGCTTTTTGAAGGACCCCAATGCTGTACCTCTGAGTTGAATGAAAATTATTCATTCGTTCATTTTTCATTCAAACTTACCTTAGCAAATGGGTAAAAGGGTGCTTTCGAAGATTTTACCTGTAACCAGATAGAAAGGAAAATAATAAATATCAGGGTTAATAAAAATATAAAGTTAATAACTTAGCTCATTATCGCCTATGACCCAAGCAACCCGACCTAACAGTCCTATTCATAACAGTTCTATAAACCTCAGATAGTTAAAATGGCGTTAAAGTATAATATCACCTCTTTTTAAGGCGACGATTCATGTCAAACCTCCCTCTCGCTCGCACAATTCAACATTTTAGATGATATAAAATCACTGAATGTAGTTATGAAAAATAGCAAACCTTCACGGCCTAGAAAATAACAATACAAAGGTTCAGCAAGTATATCATGTTGAACCCAACACGTTTTCCTACCAAAAAATTTGCACCAAAATTGATCACATTGGTACAAGTTCTTTGGTAAGAAAACGTGTTGGGTTCAACATGATATTCTAGCTGAACCTTTGTATTGTTATTTTCTTCTCAGGCAGGCCTCCCCATCTTCCACTCTTCGCGTTTTAACGATATGACAGGCCATGTTGGTAAATATGAGTCGAACTCGTCCCACCACCTCATTCTAGGCCACAGGTATACTGCATGCCTAATTACCTGGGAAATATATTCCCACAGGTAAAATGCGGTACGAGTATCAATAGCTCCCGGTATGTTCTGAGCCGAGGAGAAGACGTGACCTGGGCAAGTAAGAAGCTCTAGAGTTAGCGATAACCGAATAGAAATATTAAATTGTTACTATCTGGCCGTGTGTATCACTGTGTCGAGCTCGTGAGTAAACCCATAACTGTAATGTGTTCGGGGTGTTAGGGTTCCCCACCTCTATCTTCGTAACCCAAGCCAACCTCACCGAGGTCCACCCTGCTAATTAACAAACGGGGCTCTCGTGGCTGGCTGATTGCAGCATAGCGCAGCCTAACACCGGCACTTCTATCACACATCCTAAACGGATTGAGATTAGTATGATCTACAGTTTCTGTCCGCGGCTTCGCTAGCGTGAACCGGGATAAAAAGTAGCCTATAAATAAATAAATAAGTAACGCGGGACGTAATCACACAGCATCATGTAGCCCCAAACTAAGCAGATTAAAAAAAAACTAACACATGTTTTTTTTTGTAAATAAACCCAGTAAATAAACCCAGACCAGAGACAAATATTTACAGAACATGCAAACATTTGTCCCGCAGCGGGAATCGAACCCGCAACCTTCTGCGTCTCAGGACTTTCGCCCACTACGCCACAGAGGCCGTCATGTGTTACGTCTATGTGTTAGACTAAGTCACAAACTATGTATATTCCAAGATTTTGCGTGATAGATTAACAAACATTCATCGATACATCCATACCCACAAATTTTCGCATTTTACTTATTATACGGATACCACGCATAAGAAGCCGGGGGCGGAAGCTACTCAATAAAATTACATCGTTTGTTCGTATCGCACTCAGTGTGGCATTTAATATTTCGCTGCAGCTCCGCAACATAATTGGGCTTGGACTGCAAGGGCGTTAGCATCTGTGTTAGAACTGGTGGGTCCATTTATGTTTTGCTTGTCTTTATCATCATCATGATCAGCTTATAGCAATCCACTACTGGACATATTTCACCCCTAATAAGCGCCATTGCGTCCTGTCCTCAGCTCGACACATCCAGCTTCTTCAGCCTTTCGCACATCGTCACTTCACCTGGCCAGAGGGCGTTCAATACTACGTTTACCGAGCCGTGGTCTCCACTCAAGAACTCGTTTACCTCAACTGTTCTTTGGCATTCTTTGGCGTTTTTTGGCAGATAAAATCAGCCCACTGCCACTTCAGCTTACTTACCGATGACCGATTAGTGACATTTAGATTTGAGCACTTCCGTGCTTTGGAAGGCACGTTAAGATGTTGGTCCCGGCTTTTCAGTCGTTAAGTAATGTCGGAGGCCTTCGGGCGGACTAAAAACTATGACACCAGAGTTAGTCACTAGCTCATATGAAAGAAGAAGAAGAATAATTATCATCCTGATCAGCTTATAGCAGTCCACTGTTGAACATAGGCTTTACCTAATAAGCGCCATTGCGCTCTGTCCTCAGCTCGACGCATCCAGCTTCTACCTGCTGCCTTTCGCAGATCGTCACTCAACCTGGCCGAAGGGCGCCCTACACTATGTTAAACATTCACGTTTATCTACACTACAAATCATGGCAGAACTACTGCAGTTTCGTTGCTATGGTTTGGCGTAGGAAGTGTGTTGTCGGCGTATAAACATGTAAGCACTCTTATTTCGTGGCCACACAACAAGCTTCCTAGGTCCAATTTTTAGCGGAACGTGGATGCATTGAACCGCCTCTGAATCACTCATTGTGTTGCATCAATACTAAATATGGCTCACTGTACACGTGCACCTATTTATTGTATGAATAAAATATTTACATTTACCCCAGAATCAAATATTTACCCTTGGGAAAGGCTAGCGTGGAGCTTGCTTCGATAATTGTATTGTACGAGAAGTTTTGGGAGAAATTCAGACAATAATTTTAGGACCAAATTTTTTAAAATGTGGCATTTTGAGTACCTACTTAATTAGCCAAAATCCATTCAGTGTAGGTATGGTGCAGAACTATGTGACAACTGCAGCGCTGGTTTTAAAAAACGAAAACTAATTAATTTTTAAACAATCAGGGCTCAACGAGGATAAATAATACCTCAGAACACAAAATATGTTTCCATTTAATTTAGGCGTTTTCCAAATCCTAGGTTTATTTCTTGAAACCAGTTGAAACAAAAAATAGCAAAATGCTTGAAAAGGTTACACTATTTTACAAGAGCACAAAACCTTCATACTGACAAAAGAAATAGTAAAAAAGAAAGCGGTGGATTTCAAGAGAAGCAAAAGCCGGAAAATTATTTATGTGAAACCAAAGATCAGAAAAAAAAGACGTGTGGCACTCGGGGACTGCTGCGGTAAAGCTATTGCATAGCATTTTGTATCAACTTATGCAATTATAATTATTTATTTATTTTATTTATGCAGTATTTCTTTTTCTTTGATATTAATTCAAGTTACACTTTTTGAGCGTGGTTACCGATAAGAAAAAAATTTTTTTTCTTTTATTAAATAAAAAAAAACGTGTGGCACTCGGGGACTGCCGCGGTAAAGCTATTGCATAGCATTTTGTATCAACTTATGCAATTATAATTATTTATTTATTTTATTTATGCAGTATTTCTTTTTCTTTGATATTAATTCAAGTTACACTTTTTGAGCGTAGTGACCGATAAGAAAACAATTTTTTTTCTTTTATTAAATAAAAATACGACTAGTTGCACGCACACAAACACCGTGTCGAAGACTGCCGAAAAGAAACGACGTTAGACAATGCACGGCCTTCAAGCCACACCTCCGTGCCCGTCGGAGTGGGGAGCGTGAGGTTTTTTTTCGTTACGGAATTTCTGGATTCGGTCCCCGCGCTCAAGGCCCTCGATAGAAGCTATGCAATAGCTTAAAAATATTTTCATATAGTACCATAGGACGGCTTTATCTGGATCAATAATGAATGGAGAAAAGAAAGAATTTGTGTAATTTTTTGGATAATGAAATTTTTATTTTCATAATTAATATGTATGTCGGTATATGAGCAACCTCAGCATGGCGAAGCGAGAGCTCTGTACGGTGGAATTGACGCGACTTGAAAGAAAAATAGGTCGCATAATTCCAATCATTTTTATTTTCATTTTTCAATGGCTATTTTGAATTAACTAAATAAATTTAAATTTGCACGCCGAGTAAGTGATCGAGGTAGAATATAATTGGACATACTAGAATATAAGAACTTTTGTACTTATATTCATGCAAATAAATAAATGAACTAAAATTGAAAAGTTTGTCCATAGGAAAAACATAGTATATCACTCAGTAGATAACCATTAACTCTTAGTTATATTGAACCTTCTGATTGGTTACTAATTAATTGTTTTTATAGCCATAATGAATATTTAATAATTAGTTTTACTGTAACAACACTCTAATAATATTTGCATGCCTCCATGAAAGCTAAATGCATGTCCTAACATAGTTGAAATACCTAATTGCAAAAATAACTGTGTATTCTAGCAAATAAACTATGAATCTTAAAATATAAATTATTTTCTGAGTTCATTTCACTCCATTTTATAATATGCCGGATAAAAAAGTCGGATAAGACCAGATTGACCAGTAAAAGTCCAACACTATAACTGTAAAAGGAAATAGAAAACGAATTTCTGTGAAAAACAATGAATAAAATGCTTTTTGCTTGTTAACTAGAACTTGGTTAAATGGAAAATGAACCAAAATTGCTAACTAGAAACAAATTCTTATTCAAAATTGTACCTATTAAACTGACAGCTGCTCTAATTGTACACAGACGGTGGGCGAAAACCCAACTGAGAAGCAGAAGGTTGTGAGTTCGATTCCCGCCGTGATCTACAAATATTGTCTCGGGTCTGGGTGTTACAAAAACAGAAGATATAATGTATGTATTTACAAAACAATGTAGTTCCCATATTACAAGCTCTGCTTGATTTGGGGCTATATGATGCTGTGTGATACCGTCCAGCATTATTTATTTATTTATATCAATAAAATATCAAAAGGTTGGTTGGTACTTTTCACATTATTTCAATAAATAAATAAATTATATAAATTATATGCCGAAAAAATATATCCAACAAAAAATTAAGTCACCTTGATGTCCTCAGACAATTTAAATCAAAGCGAATGAAATCTACTGTTTCCAACGGAACTGAACCGGAGTAGAAACGACCGTGTGTGAGAGCGGAAACTCCAAATAAAAATGTTAAACGTGTCTTTGTGTGAACTTTCTGAAAAAAGTTTTCAAAGGTACTTTGAGTTACGCGTCAGCGCCATCTTTTTGCTATGCATGGCCAAAAGGCAAAAACAGGACCCTACAACTGAGACCGGACAGTACACCAGTCCGCCTGTCTCTTTTTTTACATCGGATGGACCAGTGTTTGACCACGAACTCACCTGATGTTAAGTAACGTTGTGATCTATGATGGAGCACGAAGGTCCAGAAGACACCTATTCACTCTAGACTTAAATAGT
The DNA here is from genome assembly GCA_951804965.1 of Horisme vitalbata. NCBI lineage: Eukaryota > Metazoa > Arthropoda > Insecta > Lepidoptera > Geometridae > Horisme > Horisme vitalbata. Next base: position 13,333,137 of record OX638105.1, on the reverse strand, counting down.
CCCGGATTATAGTTATCAGGAAAGACAGAGGCTGGTAGAGAGTTCCAATCCTTGGCAGTTCGCATAATAAAAGTAGAAAACCGCGCTCTCTGTCTCTCAGGCTGTATCTCATGAACCGTGATAGCTAGACAGTTGAAATTTTCACAGATGATGTATTTCTGTTGCCGCTATAACAACAAACACAGAATAAAACAAATATTTAGATATCGATCAAGAACACAAACCATAACATTCGAAAATATAATAGCAACAATCTGAAGGCAACAGCCCGTAAATAAACCTTAATATTTCAAAGTCCAATCTCAATTATCTTCAAAATATTTTACACTGGCTTTCGCCCGCGGCTTCACTTGCGTTAAAAGTTATATTAATATTTATTTTTCTAACGCCTCGGGAACAGTATTTTTTTCTTGATGACAGGTAGGTACACATCTTTTCCTGACTACGTGTACAGCTGGCAGCACGTAAGTCTAGCGCTGAACAAAACGTCTGCGAATGGGTCTTTCGCTCTCTCTCGCCTCTAGCCTTCATAACATACCTTACTTTTGACTTCTGCGCAATAACGGTCAGCACTAGAGTTTCGTGCCGAAATTGAATTATGGTTGAGTAAAGGCGTGAAAACGAAACAAACAAACAAACTCACTTTTTCATTTTTAATATTAGTTTGGAAACGATAACAAAAACACCTTGGGCCAGGATAATTAACTATGAAAAATTATCTTTCAAAAGGAAAAATAACGGGGTAAAACTCAACCCTTAATAATTGCTGGCCCTTCTGGTTTTTAAGATTAATTTCTACGAATTCTCGCTATTTATCTTTTCTTTAGCATTATCTTTGCCCTGAAGAAGTCTAAGCCTCGTGTCTATTTATATCCCAGAAGCCTGCAAATTTGTGATAAAATTTAAAATACGATTTTAAAAAAAAATTACAACCGAATTGAGACCCTCCTCCTTTTTTTTGAAGTCGGTTAAAAAAAGCAAAGATCCAGCCCGAACTCAATGGCCGCAAAAATATATAACAAAATACCAGAAGACCTCCAGGAAGAAACTGAAAAAAAAAACTAAAAAAACACCACAATTTAAAATAACAAAGTAAAATAAAATAACTGTGCTAAGACTAAAACTAAACTAGGACAGCATTTTGTATGAGTGCTCTGTGTGGTGATGAAATGGTTTTCAGCTTAGCATAAGCTACTGCATGTTACCATGCAGTAGCTTATGCTGCAATGTAACAAAATTATTAAATGCAAAAAAAACTATGTACTATACATTAGGTGATAGATGCCGATGCCCAAGTAGGTACTAAGTACTCGATAGAAAAAAATAAGATCAATACCTATTAGGTATAGGAGCTTAAGAAGACACGTTCAACATAAAGGGAGGAGAAAAGAACTATTGCCTTCGCCATGCCTACGAGTGTAAATTCATTTGGTCTAACAAAATCTGTTATTTGAGCTTTAATTTTAAATTATTGACATTATTTAAATCTCTTAGAGGTGATGGGATATTATTCTAACACTAAGTAGCGGCATAGCGAAAGCTTTCTTTAAAAGCTGCGGAGCCATGTGCAGGTCTCTCCGAAGGTTCGCCACTGAACCCGATCCGCGGCTCTTTTCATCCACTATCTGCCAGCTACATTACGCAGATCGTCACTCCATCTGATCAGGGGGCGCCCTGCGCTTACCTAAGTGCGGTCTCCACTCTAACACATGTTCAGTCCAACGGTTGTCAGTTCTGCGGTATATATGGCCGGCCCACTGCCACTTCAGCCTGCTAATCCTATGAGCTATGACGGCCGGCTATCAGCTGGTCACCAGAACCCAGTAACTTAGCCAAGTGAACCACAGGCAGGTGAGATCGGCTTGGCTTCCAAAGATGGAGGTTGGAACCCCTTACCCCTCAATATAGTCGTATACCAATAAACAATATAGAAATGTGCCCTTATTTTTAATTTTTTTATTTATTTGTGATGTGATTTTTTGTGATTACCTAAGTCGCAGTTCTATTCTTATCGCAACAGGTACATACTAAAAAATAGTACAGTAGGTACTTAGGTCCTTTTTTAGGATTATGACGGAAAAAACAGTGGGTACTTATTTTACTGTACAATGTACCTACACTCGAAAAATTAAGTTCCTGTGCTAATTCTTTTTTAAAGTTGCTTATCGCTATCAACCTTCGATATTGTGTATACTGTCTTCATTCACTACTAGCTAATAAACTCACACGCATTCAGCGTTTCATCGTACAATAAAACTTTACAGCAAAAATTAGCTTCAGCAAAAACCGAAATTCGTATTTGACAAAAGGTTCAATTGAAAAGTCCGGTCCAAAAGTTGTTAACGGCACCAGAATTTACGGGAAACTCGCAATTCAATCATTACTATTGAACTAAAATTCACTTTTAACTCGAGTTTATATCGTGCAATGGTAAATTTTCTTATTCAAAAGTTTTTATTCGACTTTCGTATACAAAAACGACGTGGGCTTGTGTATTACCGAGTGAATATTAGTGGCTCGGAGCTAGTCTAAAGGATAAAATCCGTAACGAGACCATCGGACAGAGGACCAAGGTAAGCGACATAGCCCACAGAATTAGCAAGCTCAAGTGGCAGTTTGCTGGCCACTTTTTGTTCCTAACGAAGAACCGATAACCATTGAGTAGACGAGTTCTAGACTCGAGACCGCGTCTTGGCAAATGTAGTGCGTACACTGTCTAGGTGGATTGATGACTTGCGGACGGTGGCTGGCAGGTAGTGAATAAAAGCATTCGATTGCAGAAGAATATTGCTTCTTTGATCTTAGTAAAATGATCAAATGTTGAAATAATCCGAAAAGGAATAGATTATTAACTTCGTCTAGGGCCAATCCGCTTGTAAAAACAATTTTAAATGAAAGGAGAATGCCGAGAACCCGTACCAGTTGCGTCAAAACCGAACGTATCCCGTAAAATGTATTATATTTTATAAATGACATTAACATTTTCTTTAGTTTTATACACCAACGGGATTAATAATCAAGTAAAAAAATATTTTGTTAATTTGGTTTCCGCCGCACGCCGCCATTAGACTGCAACAACCAATGATAAATACGTTTCTATGGCAACAAATATTGATGTAAAGTGTTACTATGGAAATAAGCCTCATTTTTAATTATTTTGACAGTAGAATCGACTAAAAACTTATTGGAGATTTTTTTGACGCACTCACTTTAGTCTTGGTACCGAGCGCCATACATTAGACGGCATTCTCCTTTGTGCTGACAATATCTTAAACACTCTACTCTATAAAAACCTGTGTTACAGGCTATGTATATTCTATTTTTTATACTACTAAGTTAGCAAACAGGCATAGGGTTCTCCTGATGGTAAGCGGTTCCCGTAGCCTATGGACGTCTGTAACATCAAGAGGTATTATTAAATGCGCGTTGTTAACCCTTTTAAAAATTTTTAAAACGCTGCTTATTGTAGTCTCTGGGGAAAACCTCAGCAGGGAGACAATTCCCCAGCTTGATTGTTCGTGGGAGGAAATTCCTCTGGAACCAAAACCTCTGGAAGTTACATCCAAATCCATTCAGCCGTTACAAAGTTGAGTGGGAACAAACATACACAAACACAAAGTTTCGCATTTTTTTAAAATAATGCTGGACGTTATCACACAACATCATGTAGGCCTGAACTAAGCAGAACTGGTGTTATGGGAATGAATGGAATGTATTTATAGTATTAGTACAGATTCAGATAGTTTATTGACTAGTGGAAACTCATGGTAAGGGCTCAAACAAGCGGCAAACATCGTTGGATTTAATTCAGTTCTCATTTACAGTAAAACGAAAGTTTCGAAACAAGCTGAACCTTTGAGTGTTTGTGAATGACCGAACAGCTATACGAAATTTTGCTGTATATTTGTTTTATCTTACACTAGCTGTCGCCCGCGGCTCTGTTTACGAGGTAACGAGTTAATCCAGGTGATAAACCATGTACCGTATTTGTCGATCTTAGTTTGAGGAAATTGAATAAAAAAATATTTTATTCATATTAAAATTTTCATTTCAATCCGTTCAGCCGTAGTTGAGTATGAACAAAAATAGTAAGATCATTCATCATCATCATCATCATCAGAATATAGCAGTCCACTGCTGGACATAGGCCTCCCCTAATGCCGCCATTGCGCCCTGTCCTGAGCTCGACGCATCCAGCTTCTACCAGCAGCCTTTCGCAGATCGTCACCCCACCTGGCCGGAGAGCGTCCTACGTTTGCCGAGCCGCGGTCTTCACTCAAGAACTCGTTTACCCCAACGGTTATCGGTTCTTCGGCAAATATGGCCAGCCCACTGCCACTGTAAGCTGGGCTAAGATCATTGTTGAACTCAAATTGGGTATTTAATAACTAATAACTTTCTCTACTCATTTAACATCTCCCATTGTATCGAACATATTGCAATAAAAAATATGAATATTAATATGAGGTAAAACACCAGTATTAGTCTGCTACTGGACTTATGCCTCCCCTATAAGAGGAAAATGCCCATAACACCCACGCTGGGCATGCAGGTTGCGGATCGGAGGGTACATATAGCTTCTAGCACTTCTGAAGCTGCTACCTAAGGCTGCGCTATGCCGCAATCAGTCGGCCGCTAAAGCCCCGTTTGTTATACAACAGTGCACCACAGGCAGGTAAGGCTAGCTTGGGTTCCAAAGATGCAGGCTCCCAAATATAATATCAAACAAACACCAAATCTCCTTATTCTGAACTGGGTTCAAAAGAAATTGCTAACCAAAATATTATACTTTTTTCACAAAAACCGGATTTAAATTGCCTTCCGCGAACAGGTGCTTTGTCGAGAAATTGTCAATCGGGTGAGTCGCGGTCGCGACTAAATGTCGCCGACGTGGTGTCAGTTTCAATGACGGCTTTCAACCTTTGAATTGACATGCTGCTGGAAAGGATGTCTAGCATGGTACGTCCTATGTTGATTATTTAGAGACTCTGTCACTAAGACTAGCGAAAATTATTCGTAGCGTAGACGTCAAATGTTGGCCAATGAGAAAGCTTAGATTCAAAATAACGATTTGTCATAGGTAAAAATGTTTCGTTACGCTTACAATACGTCAAGTTGAAATATTCGTGATCGCTCTACAGGGTGCCTAGTGAGAGTTTTTTTACCAGCTCGATTGCGTTTGCGTTTACGCAAATTTGTTTGGAAAGGAGTCAGTACCACATCTCTCACTAGATGGCGCTACCTCGATTCCATATAAATTTGTGTGCAATCGAGCTGGTAATAAACTCGCACTAGGCACTCAAATCTTCACATATTTTTTCAAACATTCGTTTGTACGAGCTTTCGTCCACGGCTTAGCTCGCGTAGTACCCGGATAAAAAGAAGCATATATAATATATAATTATATCTAGTCTACCTAGTCTAGAATTTAGTACATAATTATGTGCAACTTCAGCTCATTAGGTCCAGTAGTTTTGGCATGAAGAACGGACAAATATTTCCAATTCCAATCGATTTCCAATTTCCAACATCTTTTTAACCGACTTCAAAAAGGAGGAGGTTCTCAATTAGTCGGAACCTTTTTTTCGACTTTTTTTTATGTATGTTCACTAATAACTCCGTCAATTGTGGACCGATTTTCAAAATTATTTTTTTGTTTAAAAGACTTTTCCCGGAAAACTAAAACTAAAAATACCGAAGTGGTTTACTTCGGCACTTCATACGCTTCAATATATATTATGAAAAGAATGGTAAAAAATGTAGTAAATGTTTAGTAAACGTCTGTAATTGCAATGTCACATTGTGGAAGATTCTGAGTAACACAATTTATTATTCAAACTAAAACTAAATAGCTAAAAGTCATTTCATCTCGTATTATCCATAAACAAGAAAGAGTAAACCTTTAAGTTTAACGATAAGTTTAGTGAAAATCTTTTAAAATCACTACCACCGTCCAATAGCATTTAATAAAGGTTTACTGTTCTAAAATTTTTGTTGGTGTTTCCAACAATAAATAAATAAATAGTTTATATTAATATATTTTTTAAATTCGGTTAAAAGTTCTGACACTAAAAAGTCCATGTGTCACAAACTCAATTCGATAAAATCTCTTGTAATTTACAAAGCTCGGTGTCGTTTCCAACTCCACGAATCCGACAATTTAGGCAATTTGAACTAAATGTTCCTTGAAATTGAGTTCCGATTTCCATGCCTAGATATTCTGGGAATATGATTCTAACAATCATTATTAGCTGAATCGTTGAAAGGGAAATTGAAAAATGACGTATTCTGATCCTTTACTTAGACTGTAGATAATATTCAAGGTTTGTTATTTAAGGTTTTCAGTAAAATAAAAAACCTATTTTAAAGGAATGAAGATATCCATAATGGGGAAAAAGTCGTGAAGATGTTTGTTTGTATTTGTTTTGTTTTTTACATAGCTAATATACTAAAACACATACGTTGTATAACCTTTAATTGAAGTTCATCATAATTATCATCATCGGCCTATAGCAGGCCACTGGTGCACATAAGCTTCCACTAATGAGCGAAATTATGAAGTACATTTGAACCTCAGTGGTTTTTTGTCTGCAATTTATAATTAAAAACATTTATTATGTAAAACTATTTTATGATAAATAAATTTAAAAAAAATTGCTCCCTGTCTTATGTTTAACGCATCCAGCATAAACCAGCTGCCTTTCGCAAATCGTCTCTCAACCTAGCCGTTAAGAGGTAGTTTATTTATATGAAAATAGAAAACGTTTTTCATCATTTGTCTGCCGCAAAACAGAAAACCTCTGTGCCATTTTCATTATTAATTATTCGCCTACCCTTATCACACTCTAGGTACGATCGTCACAACATGTTTCTCTTTCCATTCACTCCTATTAGACAGCTTTGTATTCACTCCCTTCACTCATATCCTCTTTCTACCAATCTACCCATCTTCTCTAAATATATGTACCTAATCTTTGTCCACAGCCTGATTTCACCCACTGCTATGGGTATAGACTTCCATCAACTTGTGCAATCAACCGCGATCTAGCGCTAGGTCAACTCATGTATGTACGACCTGCGAATTTGACAATATCGTCTGCCCATATTTCAGCCGGACGCCCTACTACTCCACTGGTCATCACCTTGCCTCGTAATAAGTCTTATCCATCTCCATTTGATTTCCCCACTTCCTGGACTATCATCGTCATCATCATCTAAGCCCGAAATTACCCACTCTTAGTTTTTGCCTGCCTCCTTTGTCCTATGCCTCTCTCATCCAGTTATGTCCAATGACTTTCGCAATGTATTTGACCCAACGCGCTGGTGGATGAGCTGGAGCTTTTTGGCTCAACCTCAATCACCACTCTGTCAAATTTTACTCTAGCTCCCATTATTGCGTCTTGCCAGGTGTTCTGCGCAACTCCATCTCGCTCTGTTCCCGACGTCATTGAGTTTTGTCCTTTTGGTCTAGAAGTCGAAGCATGGTATGCTCTATGGCTCTCTGAGCTACTCTCGTATGTAAAATAAACTTATTTCATTTCGTTCCATTACAAAATTGTTTAAGAACTCAATCTTAAAGTTAGTTTTAACAAAGAAACAACAAAATGTAAGGCTAACTAAACATTGAGAATGCCGGATAACCTCAAGAACTTGTTCAGGTTTTAAACTAAATAGACGAGCCAGCCTCGCCGCGTTTACTAAGGAAACTGGAAAATCTACTACGTAAAACTAAAAATACTATATTTAACAGTAAAAAAATTGAAAAAAAAACGGTGGGGACCAATTATCATCAAATAGATATAAATGATCGCACTCCTTGGGATGTAGAATGATAAATCGGTAAAGTTGTATGATGAATTTTAACTGTTAAATTGATTTATAGCGTATGATAATGGAGACGCGCGGTATGATTTCTGATCGCTACAGCTATGCTGTGTGCCAGGGCTAAGATGGCACAGGGTACGTGCTTGAACACTCCCGGAGCAGAAAATGAGGATGTTGCTCTAATGATTTATGAGAATGAGGACCTTTACTGGCCATGCTATTGTATCGCTAGGAATACTACATCTCAAACGTTTTACGGAATAGACCCTTATGTATTATGATTATGACAGTTCGTGTATATTGCACATATTGCATCAGAAGAAATGTAAGCTTATCACAGAAAATATTACCTACTTAAAAAATATTTATTATAATATTACTATACTTCTCTTCTGAAAAAGATTATAAAAATTCAAGCTACTAAGTTATTGGTTGAGTTGAAATATTTTTTTATGACCCTGCTTCCTAAGTACAAACATACAGTATTACTTGCTGGTAAGCTCCGGTGAACAGGCATCGGCAACCATCTTTCTACAAAAATTAAACAGTAAAAACAGCTCAAGTTTTGATGAGATCGAAAGTTCTTACCAGTATAATTATAAAAAGGTAACCTATCTGAATAAAATAAAAATACACAGACAAACTCTTTTACGTATAAAAGAAACGTACATACATTCGGTTCCTGCAGAGAATTTAGATCTCTCCATGGATGCCATAAGAGGCGACGAAAGAATATGAAAGAGTATGTACCTAGTTTAGTTAGCACGCCAACCTTGCTTTTCTACAAGGAAAGGTTGACTGGCAGAAAATGCTTTAGCATTAAGTCCTCCTTTTGTACAATTATTTGTTTTTGTGCAATAAAGTGTTAAAGTGTTAAATAAATAAAAGAATATCAACAGGATGGGCACTGCTAGACAATCTGCTCCCCCGGCTAATTCTAACTCTCTAACGGCTTCCCGTTTATAAGAAGGGAGATATGGCCATATTCTTCATGGTGGGTTGGGGTTCGCAGGGCACAGCTTATCTTCGACGCAGCTGCCGAACTTGTATTATGGGACCCACATGACTGGGGTGGGGTATACTTAGCTCAGATCCGAGGAAAAATTTTGCAAAACATACTAACATTTGTCCCGTGGCAGGAATCCAATCTGCAAACCCACTGCGGCACAGAGCTCGTCACATGACCGGAAGTATAAATAGCCAGGGTTATGAGAAAAGAAAGGTAAAAGAAAAATGAATTATTGCTTCAAAACATTTCGACTGGTACAAACAGACTTACATATGACGACCTCTGTGGCCCAGTGGGCAAAGGCCCGCCTGACACTCAGAAGGTTGCGGGTTCGATTCCCACTGCGAGACAAATGTTTGCATGTTCTGCAGATATTTATCTCGGGTCTGGGTGTTTTCTATGTATGTATTTACAAAAAAAAAGTATATGTGTCGATCACCTTGGTTGAGCACTCCGCCCGGTCATTAGGTACTTGGATGGGTGACCTTTTAGTGACATTTAAATTTGAGCGCTTCCGTGCTTCGGAAGGCACGTTAAGATGTTGGTCCCGGATTTCAGTCGTTAAGCCATGTCGGAGACCTTCAGGCGGCCTAAAAACTCCGACACCAGAGATGGTCACTAGCTCATACGAAGAAGAAGAAGAAGAAGTGTTCCTATGCTTACAAAAAAGTACCAAAGTTAGTCACTGTTCCCCGCACTAGGACTGAAAGCCTGTGAATCAAGGTCACAGCGATTCGCCATGGGTCTTTCCTCATAAACTATAGAGTTCTTAATCATGGATAGATAGACGTAAATTATTCACTGTGCAAAACAGCAAGAAGTAAATTCTAAAATAATAATTATAGGTACTTACACTAGAAACTTTAGATTCAATAATGAATGGAGCTAATAGTAAGAATAGAAAGAAATTGCTCAATTCTCGAACAAAGAGCTCAAAGCTATGCCAAGAGTAAGTAAAATGGATTCTCTTACATTGTAGTCTCAAGGATTGTCTAAGGTCGCACCCTTAGAGCAGTGTGCATTTAGCTATGAAGGACGAACTAATAACAGTTCTAAGGACCTTGTAAAGGATATTTATTTATAGGACATTTGTTGTATAGGATAGCTCACCTCTAGAATACATGTGAGCTCTAACAGATCTCGCAAACACGACGCTTTACGCTTTAGTCGCGAGCATCTGTCATATCTTGCTGTCTCGATTGCCGCCGTGTGTGCGGAGCTTTGAACAAAATGTATGAAAATTGTCCCCCGCAGCTTGTCGTAGCGTCTAATCGCTGACGTTTGTGGTCCAATGTGCACAGGCTGTTAATTGATTTAGCCTGTTTTTTGTACGTGCCAAAATAAACGTTCTATTCGGCGATTCATTCATTTTATTCTTAATCAACTACAAATTACGAATGATAATTCAATGTTCTTGATCGACGGTTGTCATTTTGGTGTTATTTTATTTTCTAGTGTTTTTCTGATCTTAGTTGTTTAAATATTGACATTTTAACTAATCAACGTTAGTAATACTAAAAAGACAATGTAGTGTTAAGAAATAATAGTTAGATTTGGATACTGGATTTCGCTGATGAAGAATATTTTCATAATATGGCAACGTTGTATGGTATATCCAGTCGCCCGGTCTTCAGCCAGGCCCTGTTCTGCTATAGCAATGACGACTATAACTAAAAATGATCGGATGTTCAATAACTTCAGGGATAACTTCCACAATTTTGCTAATAACAAGTACCTATACATGTTGTAATATGTATATACATAAAAAAAATATGAATAGTCATTATAAATGAAATATGAATTTTGTATGTCATGCAGGCATGAGTGACTGACGTATTCATCATCAGCATCATTCGCAGCCCGATTTTACACACTCCTAGATAAGGCCTTCCTCAACTTGTGCTATCCACTACGGTCCTGCACTAATCAGGACGGCCTGCGTCTTTGTCATTGTAGCCGGGACGCCAACGCTCCTAAAGCCATCCATAGGCCTTCATAGGCCACTTCATATGAACAAGGATAGTTCATATGAAGTAACTATCTTATTATATTACTTATAGTCTGTTCGCGGAGACATAGACGGAGACACTAATAGGGAAACACACGAATAGGGAATGCACGTCATTGGTCGCAGCTATAGAACATAAGGCGCGAGCACATTGTGCACGCTCTGTCGCCAAAAGTCAGTCTTATCTGTCTCTTGTGCGGTGCGGACGTGTCGTTTGGTGCTCTGTACCTGTGTTCTTAGTGTTGGATTATACGTTGACTTGGCTTGCTTTTTGGACTGTTTCCTGTTTACCTCGTGACTTGGCGTGTATCTTAGACTGATTCTTGTTTTATTGTTGACCTGGCTTGCTCATTGGATTGTTTCCTGTTAACCTCGACCTAAGAACCTTGTAGGACAGGATAAAGCACCATTAGAAGTTAAAATCTACTACCCGGTTTCCGATTGAGCTGAAATTTTAATGCATTATGTTGGTAACTCGGATGACGATGCAATATTACATACATAATTACTATTAGGTACGTGGAGGTTTTGCTCGTTTGATTCGGCTTGACAAGGACTCTGGCTCTAGGTTCTGATGATTAAGTAAACTATAGATAACTTAATATATTGGAAAGTAAACTATGTTTATTGTGTTCTTTATTACATTCTCAGCGTTGGTTGCCAGTCAACCAACCTATGTCGATTCAGAGACCGTTTTACTAGTGCATGTTATCTACTTAATATTTACTTATTTTTGTTTGTAATGCCTCTTTTTTCATGTACCTATGTATCGTACATAAATATTTTCCTTTCTTCTTAATTTCTTTCTTTCTTTCTTTGAGAAATTACAAAGAAAAAAAGCTGCTCACTATCATAGAAAAAAAAAACATTTGAAAAGGATGGATTATGGCAAGATGTTTATTATCAACGAATAAAAGCTTTTTAAAATAAATAATTGTTTCTTTTTAAAACGTGTCGTGAATACCCCTTATTGACGTCAACACAAACCTACCCCCTGTCGATGAAAAGGTGTCCCCCTATACCAATTTTAAGGCTAGCCTTTAAAGTTTGTTTGTTTTATATTCCATAGCTATATCTTATTATTCAAAGCTCGCAGTTTATTTAGAGGATAAATCCCTGTGAGATAAAGAAATAAAATTGTTTTGTGAAGGATTTCTTTAAACCCATTAAAAATGGCTTTTTCGTTTTTTGGAAAGGCCGTATACAAAAGATATATTTACATAAAATGATTTAAGTAGCTACTCGTAATTTATTTACAGTTCTAAAACCACACTTATTGAAGTTAGGATGACTTTTCATTTAAGTCGTAGGTATCAAGAACTATGAGCTCCCACAACACCTAAACAATCAATCTGTAGATCTTAAAAATATTTGTCCAGTTAGTGGGAATCGAATCCGACACCGAAACTATAAAAAATAATATAATAGTATAATTGAACTATATTCTCAACACAACAACACAACAACATGGTTGTCACACCACCGATCCTGTGGTGTAAGGGGTTCCAACCCTTATCTTCGCCACCCAAGCCAACCCCACCTGCACGTGGTGCAGGAACAACGAACGGGGCTCTGGCGGCCGGCTGATTGCGGCATACATCGGCACAGCTAAATCCCCTGGCCACCGTCGGGCAGCAGCGTCGGTGGTGCGAGAAGCTGTGCCCTGCGATCCCCAACCCGCATGCCCAGCGTGGGGATAATGGGCATATCCCCCTTTATTAGGGGAGGCCTGTGTCCAGCAGTGGACTGATATAGGCTGGTGTGGTGGTGTGGTGTGGTGAATCCGACACGAACCGAAGCTAAATAATTCGAGAATTTTGATTTTTTTCATTTCTTCTCTGAAAACTTACGTTATTACCTTCAACCGTCAAAAATACGGATGAATTGAATAGGCTGGTGGCATCCTATAACTTGTATTCCTACAAGTTATAGGATGAACCGGTAGACTTATCAACCTAAAGTTTGTCGAAGACTTTCATCATATTATTCTTAAATTCGGTCTGGGTGTTTCTATGTATGATATGTATGTATTTACAAAAACAAAACTATATGTGTAGTATATCAATCATGTGGTTCCCATAATACAAGCTCTGCTTAGTTTGGGGCTACATGATGCTGTGTGATTACGTCCCGCATAATTTATTTATTTATTATTATTTATTTATTTATTTAAATGTGTTGAAGTTTGTGTAAACGCAATATTCTATACTGTCACTGTCAAGAGTCATTGACACGAGCTGTCATCTGTTATTATAACCTATACGTATCTGACATGTTCTTCCCTTTTTGCTCGGTTGCTCGCAACGAATGTACTGTGTGTGCTGGATAATCAAAATACATCCTGTTTACTCTGCTATCGAAGTTTAATTTAACCAACAAAATGGAGTTAATAAAATACCAATCAATTTGACGACTCCAAAAATGTAATGGCTTCAAATAGTGAAGGTTTTTAATACTAGTATAGCTTTCGCCCGCAGCTTTTCTTGCGTTTGAAGTTAGGTATTTTAAAAGTTATTTTTCTTTACCTCGGAAACTGTACTTTTTCTAGATTAACGAACAAGTATTTGAAATTTCATGATGATCGGTTGAGCAGTCTTATCCACTTAACACGTTGACTGTTGGCTTCGAACATGATGCTATGCGCTATGTTTTTCTAAATACATACATTTTATACATAAAAATACCCAGACCAGAGACAAATATCTGTCAATTATTTTCCCGCAAACATTTATCCCGCGGCGGGAATCCAACCCACTACCTTCTGCGTCTTAGGCGGATCTTCACCCACTGCGCCACAGAGGCTAAAATAAGTAATCAGAGTATTGTAATTTATGATTGATGATTATTCAATAAATATATGTATTCGCTTAAGGATTCCCATGTTTCTCAAATCAACGCCATCTTATATACATTTAGAAAGAATCAGCGGGATAAGAGCAGATTAAGGTTAAAAGAAAATCCTATCGATACGCTACTTAGCTCGAAAAGCCCTTATAATCTCCCTCTAATATATTATGCGATGCTCTGAACTCTATCAGTATAATGCCGAATTTCGACTGTATAGGGAAAAGCCGAAAATTGTTAGTGAAATTGTTTATTTGACGCGGGCGAAACCTTGTTGAAAAATAAATACAAAATATTAAGTGCTAATTATTACCCATATTACAAAGGGGAGGCCTATGTCCAGCAGTGGACTGCTATAGGCTGATGATGATGATGAATTATTACCTGACTACGGCAAAAGGGTATGGTTTTTAAATTGCCGGATAATCCGGTTATAGCTTATCAATCTAATAAGAAAAAAATAAGCAATTACTTATCTAAGAGCCTTCCTAGATGGACGTTTTGCTCGCGCAAGTGTGTCGCGTCATTGACATGTGCTGAATGTCACGTGGAATGTGAAGTGCGTGCACATACCACGTGACATTCAGCAAACCTGATTGGATACGCATGTCAATCGCGCGAGCAACACACAGGAGTAAATCGCCCATCTGGGAAGGCTCTCATAGGTAACTGACGATTAAAAACTAGCAAATAGAATAGAAGAGATTGAGTTTGTTTTTGCAATAACAGAAAACTGTCTGCAATATCTCAAAAATATGTATTGAGATATTCAACAATTTAAAGAATACGAAGTACGAAGTACTTAGTAGTATATTAGAGGATGGAAGAGGATTTTTTTAAGTATAGCCCATTTTTTTCCCACTGCTGGGCCTTCTTCAAACTTTTTTTTGTTCCCAACCATTCCTTCTCGCATCCAAATCGTCCCGTTAAAGTGTTCTCAGTAAAACAAAATAACATTGTAAATTCTCCACCGTCCCGACTGCCGCCATGCTAGTATGAAACTTGGTCACTTAATCTGGCCTCATGCACTAACTCAGTCGTATAATTGACCACGATATAACTATGCTTTTAGTTTCTGCGTTTTAAACTTCGGTAATGATATTTCAGCACCCTCCGGCCAGGTGGAGTGACGATTTGCAAAACGCTGCTGGTAGAAGCTGGATGCGTCGAGCTCAGGACAGGGCGCAATGGCGCTCATTAAGAGAGGCCTATTTCCAGTAGTGGACTGATATAGGCTGATAATGATGAATGATATTTTGACCGAAACCGAAACCTTGCATCTGTCCTTCACTAGTTGATATAAGATGGATATCTTAATTGCAGGATGTCCTCTAAAAGCCGATCCTATGATCAAAGGGTCGTTACATAATTAATAACGATACCAATTATTTTGGGTATTGCTGTACAGGAGTCTTTGAAGTGTTGAATTTTAGAAGCATATTTTAGAACACAAAGAGGGACTAGTAAGTTAAGACTATCCAGTTTGATAATCACCAAGATATAAGCATTATGTCTTACGAACTTCGCGGCATTGTTCGTATCAACAAAAACACCAGCTTTTATCAATTCACTGCTGGGCATAGGCCTCCCCTTATAAGAAGGGAGATATGCCAATAATCCCCACGCTGGGCATGTAGGGGTGTACGGGGTTCCAACCCCCATCTTCGGAACCCAAGTCAACCTCACCTGCACGTGGTGCACCCTGCTAAACAACGAACGGGGCTCTGGCGGCCAGCTGATTGCGGCATAGCATCAGCTATGCCTACATCGGCACATCTAAATTCCCTGGCCACCGACGGGCAGCAGCGTCGGTGGTGCGAGAAGCTCGGTGGTGCGAGAAGCTATGCCCTGCGATCCCCAACCCGCATGCCCAGCGTGGGGATTATGGGTTTATCCCCCTTTATTAGGGGAGTTCTATGTCCAGCAGTGGACTGATATAGGCTGGTGTGGTGTGGTGTGGTGGTGTGTGGGCATGTGGGTTGGAGATCGTAAGCCACAGCTTCTCGCATCACCGATGATGCCCGTCGTGGCGTCGGTGGCCAGGGGATGTTGCTGTGCCATGCCATTGTGCCACTATCAGCCGGCCGCCAGAGCCCCGTTTGTTAGTTAGCAGGGTGCACCAGGCTGGTGAGGTTGGTTTAGGTTCCAAAGGTTGGAACCGTTTTTTCAGGTTTTACTCTAATAAAAAGTTCCTAGATGCATCATGAATGCTATTCCAGGGTTAATATAAATTCATTCGATGCTGATTTTTTCAGAAAACACATTGAGAAGGTGCTTTGTCTTCGGAATTGGAACCCAAAGCAATCTCACATATCCATGGTGCACCTTGCTTAATAACAAACGGCTCTGTCGGCTGGCTGATTGCAGTATAACACAGCCTAACATCGGCAAAACTAAATCCCCTAGATACCGATGGGCAGCAACATTGGTCGTGCTAGAAACTGTGGCTTGTGATCCCCAACCTGGATGCCCACCGTGCGGATTATGAGTGGGCATGTTCCCCTTTTAATTGGAGGAATTGTGTCCAACAGTGGACTGTTATAGCTGCTATTGTTCTTGTTGAATACAGAATGGCAAAGAATAGGACAACTAGGTACGCCTCGGTAGCTTTTACACCTATTACAAATTAATAACTTTACACCAAAAATATTCACGAACAGTAAAATCAAAAGAAAGGCTCTTTCATGGCAACTTATAGAACCTTCATTTCAACGTACGAGACGTATGAAATATAAAAGGCAATTGTACCCCCCCTGAGGTGAGGGTGGATTAGCTAGGGCACAGATTTGAAAAGAATGATAAATACGACGTTTCACTCAAAAAATATGTAGTTTGTATGTAGAATTGTACATTGTCCTCTTTTGTTTATTGCTTTATCCTGTCCATCCAATGAAAGAGACCGCTTTTAGCGATAAGCCCACCTATTTTAACTTGCTTTTATTTAAGATTTTCCTGCATGCCGGTTTTTTATTTTCTAATTGAAATTATGATTTTATCGGTCTATCTAAAAACTAGATTTTCATTATAATATGGTTTCAAAGGCCCCGATTACTAATTCAGTAGCACATCGATATTATAAGAATCGGTCCTGTTTTTACAAACTTTGATAGTTTGTCAATTGCCGTTCTTTGAATTTCAACAGATGAAATCTCAAATTTTTCAAATAAAGGACCGGTGCTTATCATTTCGGTGTACAACTTAGTAAATGAGACCTCAGGTACCTTTTTACTATCAGTTGCCTATATGAAATTACAACTAGTTTTTACGCACAGGGGAATGCGGGTTTTAAACAAATCTGTGTCTACCCAGATAATACTTGTGGTCTCGTTTCCTCTTAAGATTACACAAAACGAGCAAAAATCATACTTATTTACTGGAAAAATTAGGCACAGATTAGTATATAAATACATGGGACATCTCACACACCGTGAACTGATTCCAAACTAGGCAGAGCCTTTACTATAGGTACCAGAGACTGATAAGCATACATAAATACCAATAAAACACCCAGAACCAGAACAAGCATCCATGTTGACCACACAAATGTTTGTCCTGGGTGGGGATCAAATCCGTGACCTGCAGCTTAGAAGGTAGAGTTACTAACAATTTAGCTATGGGGCTAGTCTAACAATCGATTTTTCCCAGACTCCCATGATAAAATATCCTTGGTTCCCAACGATGGTAACAGGTCTGGGTGTTGCGCCAACTAAGTAGTCAAGTCAAAATAAGTAAATCAATGACAATAACTACGCCAGCCTATATCAGTCCACTGCTAGACGTATGCCTCCCCTAATGAGGAGGAAATGCCCAATCTCCACGCTGGCATGCGCATGGCTCAGCTTCTCGCATCACCGACGCTGCTACCCGTCAGGGGATGTAGATGTGTCAGTGTTAGGCTGCGCTATGCTGTAATCAGCTGGCCGCCAGAGCCCCGTTTGTTTGTTAGCAGGGTGAACCATGGGCAGGTAAGGTTGGCTTTGATTCCTTAGATGGAGGTTGGAACCTCGTACACCCCAAAATTAAAAAGTCAATCGAAAAATCACAGTAAACCTTACAAAAGAAAGAGTATTTAACCCAATACCAACGATATAAAGCCTATTTTAGTAGTGACAAAGGACTATTTGAAACGCGTGTGACTTTTTGCTTGAACAATTTGAGTAATGGTGCTTTCTTTGTTGTCTTTTTTTGTTTCATCCCTTCGTATTTATGTTGGGTAATTTATTTTGAGTCGGTTTTAGAGATAAAAAGAGGTGCTTTTTGAGTTGAAATGGAGGTGGAGATAATAAATCGATTATACATATTTGATGACCACTATGGCTCAGTGAGCGAAGGCCCGCAGAAAGTTGCGGGTTTGAATTCCCGCCGCATGACAAATGTTTGTATGTGTTCATGACATTCATGGTTTAAAACAAACACAATTTAAAGCAACTCTTTAATTAGACTTTAACAGCCTGCGCACATTGGACGACAAACGTCAGCGATTAGACGATACAACAAGCTGCGGGGGACAATTTTCATACATTTTGTTCAAAGCTCCGCACACACGGCGACAATCGCAACAGCAAGATATGACAAACGCTCGCGACTAAGCGGGACGACAAAGCATCGTGTTTGCGAGGTCTGGTAAGGTTAACCACAAATAGCAATTTGCAATGGCATGATACTTCCCTGGATGAGCCCTTCGCAAAGAATTCGATTACTTCCATCGACTACTCCTAAAAAAGTTTGAAGTGGGACTGGGCGAATGTTCTCGAAAAAATGGGCCAATATCATGACAAGTAATTGGTTACTTGGTTATTGGTTTGGGGTATATTGGAAGCACGACGACGAAGTAACCTTCATTATAATCTGAGATAAACACCGTCTAAATATTTTACTTACGTTGGATGGACCTTCGTTTGACCACGAACTCACCTGAAGTTAGGTAATGTTGTGGTCAACGTTGGACCACGAAGGTCCAGGAGAAACCTTTTCACTCTAGACTTAAAAAGACCCAGATTGTGGTTATCAGAAAAGTCTGAGGCCGGTAGAAAGTTCAAATCCAGACCATGGCAGCCTGATGATGGAAGGGCTTCGCTAGAGGAAGGTAGGAGCTTAGCAAAGAAGACAGCGTGGGGATTCAATCTAATTGTGGGCAGAGCTCAGCCCTAAATCCTTCTATTTAGTTAAGTTTAAAAAAATGGCTGAACACAAAAAATGTAGAGTCCTGCATTAGGTTACTCGCTACTCGACTAAATAACTAGCTTAATCTAAGCCAGCCCTTAGTACTATCCCATACCTACTTTTACTTTATTTTATACTTCAGTCGGATATAGTAACCCCAATCTCCAGATTCTCAAGTGAGTCTTCAGACCCAGCAATTTGATTTCGTGCGTGAATGAAGGATCCTTTGATTGAGCCCTTTTTCAGGGTCTGATTTTGTCGTGTCTGATGTGGGTGAGGTTTTTGTGAAGGAGCGATTAGGGTATTGTGCGTTTATTGGGTCTCTTTAATAGTGCAGGTTCAATTTAAAAATAAAATAGATTTTGCCCGCAGCTTCGCTTGCCTTAAAAGTTGTTTTTCTATCCTAGAAGGATAGGACTTTTATCTGTTAATATAATTGGTCAAATGTTTGATTTCGATTTATTTAGATTACATACATATATCATCAAGGCCAATCAGTTAATAAACAACAAAAAAACGCACATAAAAGCCGAGTGGTAAAGTATGAATAAGTTAGAGTCTCATCAATCATTCTCTAGGAGCAGTAATCGGAGCCGGTGGATTTGATGATGATTTGTCTAAGGGATTCATGACTGAAGGCTGTCGACGTGGAGTCGGATGGAGGGAATTGTGACAGGGTCATTTTGTAGGTCGCCCATCGGTTTTGGATTCATTTCTAATGAGTGCTTATTAGAAATGAACCCCACCTGCACGTGGTGCACCCTGCTAAACAACGAACGGGTCTCTGGCGGCCGGCTGATTGCGACATAGCACAGCCTACATCGGCACATCTAAATTCCCTGGCCACCGACGGGCAGCAGCGTCGGTGGTGCGAGAAGCTGTGCCCTGCGATCCCCAACCCGCATGCCCAGCGTGGGGATTATGGGTATATCACCCTTTATGAGGGGAGGTCTATGTCCAGCAGTGGACTGATATAGGCTGGTCTGGGTGTGGCTCTTGGGTTGTAAAGGGTTCCATTTAAATCTTCGGAACTTAAAGCAATATCACCGGCCCGTGGTGCAACCTGCTACCTTTTAAACTAGGCTCTGGCAGCCGGCTCATTACGGCATAACGCAGCCTGAGGGCTTTTTTATTGGCATGCGTCTTTGCATCCGCATGCGGGCCAGGCACGCATCCATGTGAGCCACCCGCAACCCGCCCCTATGCGCCGCGTGCGTGTGGCGCGTATATTGATGTAAATCAACCTATTTAAAACGTTTTATCATTTTATTTAAAATATATTCATCATCATCATCATCATCATCAGCCTATAGCAGTCCACTGCTGGACATAGGCCTCCCCTAATGAGCGCCATTGCTCCCTGTCCTGAGCTCGACGGATATATATAAAATATATTATCATCTTTTAAATAAAATGATGCCGTTTTGAACATTGCAACGGTCGAGTCACAACACGAGTGACAATGACGTCAACGGGAGTGCGAGAGTGTGAGTTTGGTTTTAAACCGAATAAAATGTTTATATCAGTTTTAAATGGATTGGTTTCATTGGCTTTACATTTTTAGGCACGTATGTCAGTATAAAACGTGTATGGTATGATAGGTTGCAGGCAGCACGCATGCGTGCCTGGCCCACATGTGGGCGCAAACACGCATGACAATAAAAAGGCCCTGACACAGGCATAGCTAAATTCCCTGACCACCGATGAGGGTCGGTGGTGCAAGAAGCTGTGCCCTGCGATCCCCAAACCACCTAGCAAAGGGATTATGGGCATATCCCCCGTCTTATTGGCTGGGAGTTGGGAAGCTAGGTTGAGTGACGATCTACGTAATGTAGGTGGCAGACAAGAGTGGTTAAAGAGATGAGGATCGGACTCTGTGGTCCGAGTGGTGGGAGATACCTATGTCCAGCAGGGGATACAGGATGATGAAGGAATGCTGAGTAGGTACATAATAACTTTGACTGCATATTTTCATTGCTTTGTTCCTACACTGTCATGGGTTCCAAAACATATGTTCTCTTCAATCTATCTAACTACGAGTAGATACATGTTTAAGGCCTATATGTAATAACTCTCAAATTGAGTGACAGTCCATAAAATCAGCCTGTGGTTACACCGAAACGAGCATGTGTTTTGCGTGATTGCAATAACGGTTACCCCTAGCGGTGTCTAGGGTGCCAAATGCAGTTAGGTTTTTTTTAGTCTTTATAAACCTGTTAGCTTTGCGCAAATTTGTATGGAATCAAAGCAGCGCCATCTAGCAACAAACGTGTGAAATGAGCTGTAATATCTGTGTATCCACAGGTAAAACTTACCTTTCCCTTAAAAAAAAACTAAACACGAGCAATAATAAAATATGAAATAATATCTATGTGTTGACTGTACACTGTAGGCAAGTTATTGAATTGAGTTTTCGCTTATGACGATATCCAGAAGGTATATAAATATCGGCAAAAAAGTCGATAAAAACTCGCAAAAAAACTGGCATTTGGCACTCTTGGTACTTGAAAAAGGGTTGAAAAGCAGGCTGGATGAAATGAAATCGTTTATTGAAACATTAACCTTTAATATAATAATTAATTGTTATGCGTAACACCAATTTCTTGTCACTTCGAACAATAGTTGTTTATATGCGAAAAAAGTAACCAAATTAATAATATTAAACAAATTGAGGATCACTAGAAAGGAATGTTATTTGCTACACAACCATCATATTTCATAGCTAGGTACGTAACCACACATTATTTTGCGGCTCGTTCTGCTCGCTCTCGATCAGGTCTTGACTGAAAATCAGTGTTTTTGCTTTAAAGCAAAAAAAATTCACTGAGGCAAGGCCTTTTTGTCTTGCTGCAGCACACACAAACTTACAAAAAAGTTCATAATTCCTAGGTTCTTTGAAATGTTTGTGTTTCTTTCTTTCTATTAATGTTATTTTTTGCTTATATCTTGTTATTAATGTAAATTGTGTGCCTGTAGTAACAAATACATGATTTATCTATCTATCTATCTATCACTAGGAATATCACTATCGACCACTGTTGATATAAGTAATAAATAATAGTCTTTCGCGATACTTATAAATATAATAGATATATATAATAATAGTAAAATTGAGCATAACTGAAAGCGTCCGCAGTTGTTAGACTTTCATGGTTTAGCTAAGCGTACGTTACGTTAAGGTGTAACGGCAGTTTAGTAGATCCTAATGGATTTTAGTCTCTATTTCCCACCCACACTCCATCAATGAGATTGGTAGGCACTTATAAATAGAACTATAGTTAAGATAACCTTGTCATCAACATCTAAATAAAAGAAGGATTCTGTTTTATTTGGCGAAGGAAAGGCGTACCTTGTAATCCGTAAGAGTATTTACCATACAGAAATAAAAACATTTTAATATTCAACTTATACTGATGTTAAAAATAGCTGTCATGTCGTATAAGGAAGTAAAGGAGACTGTTTTGGAGATAAGCTGATGCCCCATTAAAGCAGCTCTTAAATTCATGATGATGATGATGACATTAAAATAGGGTTAAAAACTTTTTCCGACTCCTTATGAGCCTATTTTTGTAACAAGTTTTATTTTGGTATATTATTTGCTGGTTCAGAAAAACATAACTGTAAATCCTAAAATTAAATAATTAAATCTTTTCAATTGCTGACGATAAAAAGTACCTACTTGAAAGAAAAAACATTCAAATTCAACCGTAAAAAAAGTTGTACACTAGAAGTTTGTTACGAAACTATTCTTGAATACAACAATAAATAATAAATAATGCTGGAAACATCATGTAGTATCAAACTCAGCAGAGTAATATTATTATTATGGTAACCACACAACACACTTTTTTATTGTAAATATTACATATAGAAAACACCCAGACACGAGGCAAATAGTTATTATGTTGACTGCGGGCCTCGGACATGAAGCTTCGCGCCAGCTCAGTTGTGTTTTCAGCATTCAAAGCGTTAATGTAAGTGATTTAATGGTAACGTTACGTACCGGTGTGACTGTGGTCTCGTTGATCCCAAGTGGATTTGGGTGTCAGTTACCAATTGGATTCGACACCCACGCTATCAATGAGGAACGGCGATGAGATTGGACCTACATCAAAATGGAAGCTTTCAGATTTTACACTCTTTTGCATTGAAATATTTTATCTTGGGTGAGCTGATGTTGAGCCGTGATGGCTTAGTGGAAGGAAAGAAGTTCAATTAAGATTCGCGAATAATATTGCGATTGAAAAAGTATGTTTTCCTGATCGAGTATACCGCCCCGAGTTATGAAATTCTGACATTTACCAGTAGTTTCGCAGATATGAGAGGTACGTGGATGGCTTGTATGTCAAAATGAGCGTGTGCTTCAAAGGGCAATGAATTCCCAAAATCGGTTGGTAACTTTTTGAGATTTTCCAAAATTTGCCAAAATTTTATTTTTTTTTCGCTGGCTTGTATCGAGATAAAAAAAATGAATCTCTGGATTAAATAAAACTACAGTTTGAGCCATCTTATAAGGTGGGCGGACAAAAACTGTAGGCAGTAGCGGGTCCTTTACGCGTGAGGTAACTCTGCGCTCCGTTCACTTTATCGCCTGCCCCTGTATCAACGGAAGCCATTAAAATTTCGCAAAAAAGCTGAACCAACCCGCCTTAGCAGTTCTTGGCATGCCTGTAAAGGGTTCGCGTGACGAGAATGAAGATAATGTCTCTGTGTAGGCATCTAACTGTAGTTAAATTTGGATGACATATAGTTCTCAATAGTTTGTAAGATCGATTGTTTCTTTTCGTTGAATAAAACCAATTTAGCAAATTTTATCGTAAGCTTTGTTTTTTACATTTTCAATGCCTTTGATAGTTGCGCGTAGTGTGAGATCTGTATATTTTTATTATTATTTTCTAGAAGATGTTAGGTTGGTAGCACATGGCTTAAACCATTCATGATTTTAACCATTCATGATGAGGCTGATGATGATGATGATGGTTTAAAAGCTGACAAGGTTTATTGTTATCTCATGCAAATTTTCTGTTTTGATTGAGTTACCGTCAAAAAATTATGATTTTACATCACACAAGTGGAATTAAGCAGTTAACATGTTTAGGGGAGAGGGGGCGCTGAGTTACAAGAACTTTGGCCCCCGAGGCTAACTTAACTCGACGTGTGTTTGCTCTTACACACGACTGCGTGCCGCAGATTATTTGCTAGGCACAATCTAACAAATAATTTTGACAACCCCAACAGACACGTTGTTCACTCAAGCCAACTGTCATCATCATCATCATTATCAGCCTATAGCAGTCCAAAGGACATAGGGTTCCCCCAATCAGCGCCATTGTGCCCTGTCCTTAGCTCGACGCATCCAGCTTCTACCTGCTAAGTATTGATCTAACTGATAAGTATTGGTTTCATTTATTTTAATGGACACTAGCCTTTTGCCTTGTGGTACCTGGATAAGAGCCTAATATTATTCCAGATCACAAACTATGTACATACCAAGTTCCATCAAAATCCGTTCAGCTGTTACAAAAAACAAAAATACTAAAACATAAACACACATACATGTAAAGTGCCCTTTACACAACCAAGTTTGCATTGCCAAGTCTTGTACTATTAACTAGTCTGAAGCCCTACTGTTACCTAAAATTGCAAATAAATATCTTGAAACACAGAGTCTTGAAACACGCTTACGTGCAAACTTTTGCATTTTAAATATAAGTGAGATTTAATATAATTTGACCAGTACGTTTATTCGTTTCTCTGACCATAATTCTCAACCAATTCACATAAAATTTAATTAATTTTCTATTTCAACAGCCGCAGCAGTACGCAGTCATGTGCAAAGTACTCTACAGTCTTTATTTACTTCGCTGTAACTTCCATTTGAGCTTCAAAGTTGGGAACTTCCCGGTGGAGCGTACTTGATAATATGAAACGAACGGATTTTAATGTTATTTACGAATTACCCTTTGAACAACATATTAGCAAGTTTTGTTTTGCATAGCGTTGGATGTTAGCGCAAAGATTTTGGACTTGTTTACTTCGCGTTGATGTGGTAAGAAAAGGATTTTATTCATATTCATATTCATTTATTTATTGCAGTCATAATGTTAGGCACAAAACATGGATGATTAGTATAACGCTATGAGCCCAATTTTGGGCACAGCAATGGTATGGAGTAGGAGTCAGCCCGTTAAAAGTATGTAAATTGAATTATAGATTTAACTCAATTTGATTGTTAATTTCTGGAATTTTAAGTGAGTCACTGAAAAAATCTTTTAAGCTATAATAACATTTATTTATTAACGTTTCTTTTAGATGTCGTTCAAAAGTTTTGTCATTTCCTCATCTTTTAGATTTTCCGGGAGTTTATTATAAATTTTTACAGCCATTTTATTTGGGCCAGAACTGTGTATCTTCAGTTTTGAACTAGGTAGTTCTAATTTATGTTTTTGTCTACCAGGGTAACGTCGCGGCAAGTCGTTGGTTTTCTGGAAAAAGTTAGGATATTTTCTTACGAATTTACCCATTTCTAATATATAAATACCTGTGAGTGTTAGTATTTTTTGATGACAAAAGTGTGGTCTGCAGCTATTTGGCTCTTTAATGTTTACTAAAATACAGACGCATTTTTTTGCAGTATAAATAGATCTTGAATGTCTACACTATTCCCCCAGAGTATGATTCCATTTTTAAGTCAGGCATATGCATAAGCGTAATAATTTTATTAGGAGCGTAAATTAAGTTTTATTAGGAGCCTTGCACCATTTTACTTAACGTATGCAACTTGAGTGGAGACCGCGGCTCGGCAAACATAGTGCAGGACTCCCTCCAGCCAGGTGGAGTGACGATTTGCGAAAGGCTGCTGGTGGAAGCTGGATGCGTCGAGCTCAGAACAGAGCGCAATGGCGCTCATTAGGGGAGGCCTATTTAATTAAAATTTATATTTAATTATAAGTAGCACTAACACTATACACTACACTATGCTATTGTTTCAAACTACACTAACTCAAAAGGTTTAGTCCTTGTGAGCCTTCTCTATGTCTGTTTTGTCGAGGAGCTGGATGGCCTCGACGTCTTTGTTCATGAGCTTCTGAATTGCGCCCTGTCCTGAGCTCAACGCATCCAGCTGGATGCGTTGAGCTCAGGACAGGCCTACCTTGTAGCCTTTCGATAATCATCACTCCAAATGGCCGGAGGGCGTCCCATACTACGTTTGCCGAGTCTCCACTCAACAACTCGTTTACCCCAGTGGTTATCTGTTCTTCGGCAGATATGACCAGCCTACCGCCACTTCAGCCTTCTAATTCTCTGAGCTTTGTCGACAACTTTAGTTCTATGTCGGATAGTCATGTTGCGAATTCTATCCTTCAGAGAAATTGCGAGCATAGTTCGTTGAGTGACTTTTAACTGGTGTACTATTAGTACTATTGTACTATTATAGCCGTAGTGTCCACGTTTCGGCTCCGTATGTCATGAGAATAAAAATATCGATCACGACCTTTTGGTAATGTTATTTTTTTTAACCCCCGACGCAATAAGAGCGGTGTTATACATAGTTAAACATAGTTTAACAACACATGTAGTTATGTAGATATGTGCAGCTTAGCTACTTGGTGAATACGCTGGACTCCTTCCGGCTAAAAAGGATTCCATGACCGTTACATCGACCGTGTCCGTTACGTCATAGTTACGTTTAGTTACGTTTGTCGCGTCGTTACGACATCGTGTGTAATTACCTCTAACGACACGTTGTTGGACAATTAAATGGTGTTAAAACAATTATCGTTTTTTTCAGTGTGGTTATGTTTTTTTATTGGTATTTAAAGATGTCTGTAGGATATAGTGTTTTTATTGCGAAACATTTAGGTACATAAATGAAAAAGTATTTATTTCATCATCCTCATCATCCACAGCCTAACTTCACCCACTGCTGGGTATAGGCTTTCCTTTGTATGTGCCAATCTCCATGGTTCTAAGCTCGTCTTATCCAGTTTCGGCCCATAATTGATGCAATATCGCCCGCCCATCTGCTGGGCGACCGATGTTTCTGTACCCGGTTCTTGGACTCCATTCAGTTATTGCCTTACTCAACCTGTCATTACCTCGAATTTTTTATTAGTATTTAGTATTTATTTAATAAGTAAGTATTTATTAAGTACAGGCTAAAAAATATTTCGGTACTTTGTTTTTTAAGTTGCAGGGATATTTTGGATGAAAAAATACTACTTACTTAGGTTAATATGAACTCTTGAAACTAGCGTGACTCATTCGTATTGAAAAAAACTGCCAAGTGCGAGTCGGAATCGCGCACGAAGGGTTCCGTACCGTTGTATGGTAGCCACACTTAATTTTTTTTTAATTATTTGGTTCACAAATTGATATAAACTAAAAATTACAAAATAATAAAGAAAATCTTAAAACATCATTTTCGGCGTAGTTTCTAAGAGCAGTGAACTCTGCATGAATTTTTGAAACATCATTTATTTACATTTATAAAAAACTGGTATGTAATTTAAAAGAAAAAGGAATTTATGTTAACCGAAAAAAAACAACTCAATGTTAAATTGTTTGTTTGTTTGTTTGTTTAAAAACTTTATTGCACATAATTAAATATGTTACAAAAGGTGGGCTTAATGCCGTAGGCATTATCTACCTGCCAACCTGTAACAGGTTTAGATAAGAGGTTGGCGTGCTAACCTTAAACTAAAAAAGATAAATGATGCGAATAATATACGTACTAATAATATACATATCAACACTAAACCAAAAACTATATAAATATAAAAATATTATATAAACCAATTAACGTAAAAAAAAAAAAACTATTTATACATAAAAGATTACCGACATACCTGTCGATACAATATTCCGAAAAGCAGTGTACAACTTTGCGTGGACAAAGATCTATGAGTATAACCCCTTCAAATAGTGCTCCCGCAATAGTCGCTTAAATGTCTCTCTAGACTCAACCCCTCTGATATCAGGAGGCAGGCCATTCCACAGTCGAAC
The DNA here is from genome assembly GCA_951804965.1 of Horisme vitalbata. NCBI lineage: Eukaryota > Metazoa > Arthropoda > Insecta > Lepidoptera > Geometridae > Horisme > Horisme vitalbata. The sequence continues at coordinate 13,305,283 of OX638105.1, read as the reverse complement.
TGCCTCAACAGAAAAGGAATTGCCAAGAAAAGAAGAACTATGAAAGGGAATTTCCAATAGGAGATTATTAACGGATCTGAGATTTTTGGCGTGAGTATCTGCAAGAAAATTAAAACGACCCTTTAAATAGCCAGGCGTATGGGGTTCCTTTAGAACCGAGAAAAGTAAACATAGGATCCTGACATTCCTGCGCTCCCGGATAGGTAGCCATTTGAGTTTAGCTCTGTACTCACTAACGTGGTCATATTTACGGAGGTTAAATATAAAACGGATACATGTATTCAATAGACGGTCAAGCTTGTTAAGGAGGTCTTCATTTAGATCTATGAAGACAACATCAGCATAATCAATTATTGGGATAAGGAGAGAGTTAACGAGAGTAACTTTGGTAGGAATAGGGAGAAAATTTTTAAGACGAAGAAGTGAGTGTAAGCTGCCATAAACTTTTCTAGAAATTTCTTTAATTTGAGGGATCCAGCTTAATGTTGAGTCCATACAGAGTCCAAGATTTTTGACAGTAGGAGAAAGAGAAATGATGGAGCCATCATATATTAAGGGAGATACATTTACTCCTTCTAATTTAGCCAGCTGACGAGAACTACCGATCATGATAGCTTGGCATTTGTTTGGATTGACTTTTATGCCAAATTTGGTTGACCATTCCAGTAATCCAGCAAGGTCACCATTGAGGATCCTGATGGCATTTTCCAGATCATTTACAGAGGAAGAGTAATATAGCTGGAGATCGTCGGCGTACAGATGGTAGTGACAGAGAAGGTTGCGAGTAAGGAGATTAATAAACAGTGAAAACAGGAGTGGGGATAAAATACCTCCTTGCGGCACACCGGATTCGATCTCCAACCAACCCGAAAAGTCAGGGCCATTACGGACTCTCTGTTGGCGACTGTTGAGGTAAGAGGAAAACCAAGCGACTACTGGCGGTGCAAAATTTATTTGAGGAAGGAGTGCAAGAAGAAGATCATGATCGACTGCATCAAACGCACTACTAAAGTCGACCAGGACAAGTATTGTAACTTGAGAGTTCTCTATATTTCTACGAATATCCTCTGTGACATTCAGCAGTGCAGACGCAGTACTATGACCTTTTCTAAAACCAGATTGAAAGGGGTTTACAAGGTTGTTACAAGAAAGATACTCCGTTACCTGAGCATGGACTATTGCCTCTACAACTTTCGAGAGAAAAGGGAGGATTGAAATTGGACGAAAATGACATAGAAGGGTCGGGTTAGGGATCTTAGGAAGGGGGATCACATGGGCTTTACGCCATTGATCAGGGAACTGTGAAGACGTAAGGGAAGAGTTAACGACATGAGTGATAGTAGGAATGATTTCGTTCAGAATGTGGGCGATCATTAAGCGGCCAATGTTGTCACTGCCCACGGCACTGGATTTAAAGGAAAGCAGAGTTTTTCTAATCCTATCTTCACTGACAGTGGTAAAGTTGAAAAGTTTGTTGTTAGGGAGATGTAATCTAGAGATTTCAGTGAGGGCTAAGGTTTTGATAACAGGATCGAGTTTACCTCTTCTTGTGAAATGATTGTTCATAGAGTCAATATCTGAGACAAGTTTAACATTGAGGCACTTCTGCTTTCCTATCCCAAGTGTATTAAGGAATCTCCAGAGACCGGCTGGGGTAGAAAGCTCAATTTGTTCCATTATGTAACGTTTTTTAGCGTTTCAAACCAACATGTTACACCGATTGCGCAGCCACTTATAGGAGTTCCAGTTCTCATCACATCGATTTAGTTTGTATTTACGGAAAGCTCGATCTCTCCTACCCATGGCTTTCCTAATTAAATCATTGAGCCAAGGCGCAGAGGGTCGTTTAATTTTAACCAGGTGAAGAGGCGCATGCACATTATACAAGGCAGTAATGTTTGAGGATACAAACTCCACCTTCTCATCTAATGAAGATAGAGATACTACCACAGACCAATCCACTGATAAAGCTGCTTCAGTAAGCTTTGTTTTGTCAAGACGTGAGAAATTACGTTGTTTGACAGCAACTGGTTTGGGCTTTGGCGGTCGTAATTTGTAAGCTACGAAGAGAAGGTCGTGTTTAGAGAAAGCGGGTGCAGCAAGTTGGCCATGAGTTTCAATGCGGTCAACATCAGAAGTGATAATGAGGTCAATTAAACTATCACTATCAGAAGTGTGATGAGTAGTATGTGTGTTGTTTATTATGTTTAGGTTCACTGAGTCAATAATATTCCTAAGTTTATCAGCTCTCCACTTCAGCCTGTCCCTGAGAAGACAGGTATTTAAGTCGCCTAAAATGATGGTATGAGCATAGTCGGAGGTGAGCTCTTCAAGTGCTGCTTCAAGTTTTGCAAAATAGTCTACAGTGGGTGGGCAGTACACAACACCGATTAATATTTTGACTCCAATGTCTATTTCAAGGAAAAGGAACTCGGCTGATTTGTTGTAGAGTGATGGAGACTGTTGGAGAATTTTGAAGTTAAAGTGACTTTTTAGATATATGGCAACCCCACCACACCCCTTACCAGTGCGGTCATTTCGAACCAGCACAAAACCAGGCAGAGGAAAGAAAGAGGAAGGAAGTGATGGCTTTAGAAAGCTCTCTGAAACCATAATGACATCAGCACAGCCAGAGCCAAAGGATTCCAGAAGATCAGAATAGTGTTGAGGAATGCTTTGGGCATTAATATGACAAAACTTTAGAGTTTTAGGATAAGAGCTAAACACTTCGACTAGCATATCTCCTAATGAAGGTGAATTCTCATCACTAGCACTATCAAAAGAGGTATCAAAGGCAGAAACCGCAGAGTGAAACGATTCCTCGCTATCATTGAATATATCAGACATTATAAATTAATTGATTGATCGGCAGGTATGGTCTGGACAACTATTTCTTTGTACTTAATACTATAGCCAATAAAATTAAACCTAAATATAATATACAAGAGCAACAAGCACGTTAAATATCTAATAAATTTACTAGTATGTACTTACTATGCACCTAAACCATGTCAGCCATTGTAAGTTTACGGTCGGTGGACCAACAAACACTTTATCAATACATCAACAAAGATAGTACAAAATTATAGAAAGAATAAAACAAAAGCCAAAAAAAAAATATAAAAAAAAAAGAATTAAAACTAAAAAAAAAAAACGATAAAGCGCTTGATCACTGACAGCTACATTGCTTGATTTGAATTGTTTGACATGGAATGATAGACAATTTAACAGTATGACATTGACAACCTAGTTGACACTCGACATTACTGACGTTTGGCAGATCCTCTGCCACTGATTTAGTACAAAACAAAAAACAGTAAACAAAACATGCCAAAAAATAATGCAAATGAAAGTGGGTGTTTTTTAAAAGTGGTCCGCCAGTGATACATCGAAATCGTGGAAGGGGGAAGCTACTTTGTATGCAATAAATAAATATGAAATATGAAATATGAACTATTTAAATAACAAAATATATATGTCTAAGCTGTAATATAGTTATACAAGTAAATTATAGAATGATATTCCTAAAATTCTTAAAATAAAATTTTTGTTAGATCGGTGAAGGCATCGTCGGGGCGTTTCGACTGATTCCGAGATCCATAGTTCAAAATATTGAGTAGGTTAAATAGCTCATGGGTTTAAGAGAAAACTGATATTCGATACAAAACATGGTTTCACTTAGGTTTGACGAAAAGATTCAAATTAATCAATTCATTTGTTCATTTAATTATTCAATGGCATTGGGTATGGCAAATTTGGAATCGAGGTAGCGCCTTCTAGTGAAAAACGCATGGTGCTTCCTCATCATCATCATCATCATTTCAACCTTTATCGACCCACTGCTGGGCATAGGCCTTCCTTTGATTATGCCACTTGCCTCGATCCTGAGCTATTCTGAACCAGGTGCCGCCGACGGTCTTTCTAATATCGTCAACCCATCTCGCTGGAGGACGATATTAATTGTGCTTCCTCAATTCCATATAAATTTGCGTAAACGCAAACGCGATCTAGCTGGTAAAAACTCGGACTAGGCACCCTGTTCTGGCAATGGCGACTACGATCATCGAATAATTTGCTTCAATCTGATGAATTCCACTACAAATTTCATTTCACATTTATTTCATTTCTTACCTTGTCTTATTACTAACGATTTATTTATTAATTAAATAAGTTACGAAGATTGGTTAAAATTCCAATATTTTTAAAACAACATAAATCAGAGAAACACTAGTCTTTCTTTATTAGATGGTTTCTGGGATAGTTTTCCACAACTTTGCCATTATCAAGTATTAAAAAAAGAAGATAAAACAAAAATTACACAAGTCACTTCACATCACTTCTTTATTAAATGGCTTCTGGGATAGTTATCCACAATTTCGCCAGTATCAAGTATGATTAATTATTTTATTTGAGTGAGTGTTGACATTGAAATATGTCATTCTTGTTCATTTACGACATCGTCCGAATAGACATTCCAAATTCGAATTTGAATTTCGAATGCACATCATGACCGCGAACTTTCGCTTTCGCGCGCGATTACATAGTTGCTGTTAAAAAAATACACTTTTTTGTACTACTTACATATAGTAGTAGTCATTATATAGACGTTACATGAATATATCGAAAAAGGCTTGTCTTTAGGGTGACCAGAATAATCCAGCTCACAAAAGAAGGGTTACTGATCATACACATTTACTTGAAGATGAATGCACATGACCGCGAACTTTCGCTTTCGCGCGCGATTATCTACATAGTTGCTGTTAAACAAGCACATGCCGCCTGATGTTAAGTGATAACCATTACCTATAACAAAGTATTACAATCATGTTTGGAACATGCCTTATGATGCAACGCCTTGCGTTAATGAACTTGGGGCACGAAAGTGATAAATCACGTGCCGTGATTTCACCTTCACCCAAAACGAAATACAGCATTGCTGCTTCACGGCAAGAATTGGCTTGTGGTACTTCCCCGGACAAGCCCTTCACAAAGAGCGGTACTAAAATTTGAAATCGGATTGTGGAAATGTAATAACCGGACGAAATGCAGTCTAACTCAATAACTGCTGTATTCTGGCAGTGTGATCTGGTTACATTCGGCGCAGTCAGAGATTCATGATTTAATCATTCACTTTATAAACTAAACATATAGCTGTGTTACCTTTTTTAAATGAAAATGTTCGTAAAACGTTACAAAAAATGAAATCACGTCAAAAACATACCTGTTCATCCTTAAAATACACAAACTACACAAAAAGACTTCAAAACACAATAAAATGAACAATATCTATTCACTCAAACAAATACATTTACTAAGCAGTCCTATTTGTAACAAATGACATGATACAATTGAATAAATTTACTGACATTTCTAATTATAATCTCAATCGGCATAATAAAAAGAAATTTTGTACTGTAGAATCAACGCATCGCATTGCTTATGCAAAGAACTTTTTGTATGGCTCCAAAAAACTATAAAAAGAAGGCAACATTATTAGTTTTAAGAAGAATGCATGCTTTAGTAGTAAGAATGTACAGGATCAATCAGGATGGAACTATTATATAATGTACCTACATTCTGGCAAATAAATATACAATTATAATTATTATATTTTGACGTCCTCTGTGGCGTGGTCCCGTCTGAGACGCAGAAGGTTGGGGGTTCAAATCCCACTGCGAGACAAAAGTGTTTTCTGTAAATATTTGTCTTTAGTCTGGATGTTTTCTATATATAATAAACTAGTTGACCCGACAGACATTGTGCTGTCTCCAAGAGGGTATCGAACATTCAAAAAAGAGATCGAATTGGAAAAAGCAATCAAAAAGAATATTGAAGAGAATTGAGCAATCAATGAGGATATCAAAGTGGAAAATGTTATCAAAGATCTATATCCTCTTTGATAACATTTTCCATTTTAACATATATATGTTAAATAAGTAATTAAAGAGGAAATCGATGTGTGAGAAGCTATTAGTTTTAGTTTAGTTTAGTTTAGTTTATTTATAGCGAACTATAAATTATTGACTAGTACAATACAGTGTTCAGTTATATGCACCCTGTTTATAGGATGTGGCAAATACTTAATAATATTAAAGAGTATATCGAAGTGGAAAAAGCTATCAATGAGGATAAAAAAAACTACAACAACCACAACTACCCTAACCTACCCTACCCTACCCATCACCCTACTCCTACTTTCATATCAACGAGATAAAATGGGTTTCCTATGTCCGTCTCCTGGTTCTAAGCTACCTCCACCAATTTTCAGCCAAATCTTGAATTTTGAGCCGTTCTTGAGTTGTAAATAGTGTAACTGACAAAACTTTCCCTTCTATATATAGATGTTTGTTTTTACATATAAAAATGTATTTAAGTAGTTTATCAGTCGTGTGGCTCTCATAATACAAGGTCTGCTTAATGGCTTGGTGGGAATCCAATTATTCCCACCTAGCCATTTCAAAAGATTTTGCTGTATTTAATTGTATGTGAGAGAGAGTAAACTGATGTTTTGAGGCTAATTCTTACCTCCTTATTTATAACCAAATGTCAATTTATAACGCCTCGATAAAGTGAGCTTGTCCCTGTCATTTAAATGTAAATAAAAAGAGGCGTTTAACGCCATTTTAGCTTTCTGCGGTTTATAAAACTGTTATGAAAAGAACGGTTAGAGAATGCAAGTCCAATAAGTTATTCGTGTAATTGTCACGTTCTTGAGATATGTCTATTGTCATAAATGTCTATTCCCGAGAATCAAACCCCTAGTTCAAGTACGCTTTATTTGATCTACTTTTGTCGCTATGTTTACGGACTGATTGGGTAAAATATTACATGTAAATATATAGCTTGCTGAATTAGGATTTCAAAGACCTTATGATGTCAAGAGCAAAGAGGTTCATTTGCAATGATGATTTAGCTAGTTTAGTTTAGAGGTCGACGACCTCTGTGGTGCAGTGGGCGAAGGCCCGCCTGTGACGCAGAAGGTTGCGGGTTCGATTCCCGCTGCGGGACAAATGTTTGCATGTTCTGCAGATATTTGTCTTGGGTCTGGGTGTTTTCTATGTATAATATGTATGTATTTACAAAAAAAATGTATCTATGTAGTATATCAATCATGTTGTTCCCATAATACAAGCACTGCTTAGTTTGGGGCTACATGATGCTGTGTGATGACGTCCAGGATTATTTATTTATTTATTATTTATTTATTTAGTTTATACAAGACTCCAAAGCTTGTATTGTCGTAAAGTTGCAAGTCTTTTTGATTTTATCGGTTACATTTCGGACAGTGTGCAACGGAACTGTACAACTTGATTCCACCAGCTCCATTCCACCATTGGACCAGCAGGCAATCTGCACGGCGACATTGGTATATGGTAGACGTACCTCGTATGCGCACAAAGCGGTTTTTCTTCCACTTTTATCATGCGCACCGCCAAGGAGTGGAACGCTCTACCCGAGTATTGTGTTCCCCGATAATTATAACATGGTCATCTTCAAGACACGAGTGAACAGGTTTCTTCTAGGTATAGTTATTCTATTTCACGAAGGCGGGTTTGCCTTGGTTGTAGTAGTGAAGTGTATGGATGGATAGGTATTTGTGTGCGTAACGTCAATATTGACGCAGGTATTAGTGACGTACGCAAAAAAAAAATTAACCGACTTCAAACAGGAGGAGGCTATTTAGGGCTCAGCTTTCCTTTATGTGTAGTGAGCTAGGCGGCTGAAACTTTTGTCAAAGGTAGGGCTACACCTAGGAAGCCTAAATCTCAAATGGCGTAGTGCGGAAACGAATAGTTTATGAGATATGAATTTTTGAAAATTCCAATTTTTCACGTAATTTCGTCAAACTTGATGATATTGTTTGCTATTGATTGCAAATTATTTGGTAATTTGACAATGACAATGACATTTCTCGTGGTTTTTGCGGCAATTTTATGGTATTTTTTGGTAATCTGACAATGACAATGACATATTTTCTTGTTTTCCCGCCGGTTTTTGTTGATTGTTTGATTGATTGAATTTAGTCGTGGTAAAATTGACACAGTTAAACAGTAGGTTATTAGGTTTTTTTTTATAACCACCCGGAAATCTTGCTCACGTCAGCTCAGTCTTGTGGTCCCTACCCCTAGTGTACATAAAAAATGCGTGAGTGAGAGTTCTGGCGAGAGCCCATACCGGAGTCAAATATCCATTTTTATGATTTGAAACGGGTTTTTAGAGTGGTGATAGGTCATAGGTTCCCCTTCCCTAACACTACCGCATCCCCCCCTCTCCCGATAGTGTGTTTTGGTGTATATTGTTTACGTTTTTTCCATACTTAACCTCAAAACTAAATTATTATTTTTCTCGGAAACTATGAGTTTCCGCACTTCACCCTTTTAGGGGGAGGGTCCTCCCCCCCTCCCCCACCCCTCCCGCCCCCTTACCCCCCAAAAGCTCACTACACATAAAGGAAAGTCCTTCCCTATTTAGTATTACAAAATAGTATTCAACTTTCCTATAAGTGTAGTGAGCTAGCCGGCTAAAACTTATTTCTCAGATAGGTCTAAACCTAGGAAGCCGTGCTGCATCGTAGACTGCATCTTCGCTTACCATCAGGCGATACGTATTCAAACGCAAGCCAATAAAAAAATGTTTTCCATGTATTTTTAACTACATTTTTAAGACAAAAGTTTAAAAAAAGAAAATCTTAAGCGATCGTTAGTTGTAGGAGGAGATGTTGTAGACCTTTTTTCAGTTGTAGGGCAGCAATGGTTAATTTTAAAAAGTTTTGGTTATTCCTAGCCTACTGTGTGTCACACAATCAACACATAAACATCGAACATGAACAATGAACTGAACAGCTGCATTACCCATGAATTGAATAATTTATTTGATTATAGCTCAAGCGGCATACAATGACACTAGGAGTAGGCTGTGCTTTTCTCACCTCATTGAAATTAAATGAAAATAGAAAAATATTTATTTACGATACACGAAAAGGAGGTAACAAGCAAAAAACGTAAATAATAGGTAATATGCCCGTGTATCGAAAACAGTCTCTGGCTTAGCATGGGTTGGTTGACTGGCAACCAACGCTGGTCTTCCGTCAGAGCCGTTCGGTGATGTCACGATTATCATAATGAAATAAATTTTACTTTCGTAAAGTATTGGAGAATAAAGTGATAATATTTTAAATTCGATCTGACACACTGCGTCGTACACCGATATAAACAGTAATTACATGCAATAAAAATAATCCTTGAAACATTAAAAACTTTTTGGCTTAACTATTTACAACGATCTGACCCGCCCGCAACTTTGTTTGTGTGTTCTTGCTAACTTTATGGTTATTTTAAATTTGGAATTTGGATTAGTATGTATGGATATGGATATATATGGAACAAAAAATAGGCAGGCAGCTACCAGTGAAAGTCCATAATAAGGATACCATTTATGTATATTTTAAATTTTTGCTTTCTATTTTCAAATTAAGATAGATAAACAGATAGCTGACTATTTAATGCATGCCGAATATATTTTTTTAAGGCAAGTTTGGATACCCCGGGACACCGGGTTCCATTATTGCAACTATTTTTTTCTAAATAAAGGTGAGCCTCGCAATAACGAATGCGATATTATCGATGATAATAACGCACCTGTGAGGGGAAGACTTTACCTACTCATATACGGTGGTAACAGTTAATCAGGTAGTCAGTCGTTCAATCAGTCTTTCAGAATGTCAGTTTCATAACTGATTTAAAATATTTCGTTAAATTATTGAAATACCTACTGACTCCTGGACTTGACATGTATACCGAGCGACCATTTGCGTAGATATTGATTGTTTCGCAAAAGGCAGCACATAATCACACCACAGGCAATGAAGTTAAAGTCAACGTTTACAGATATACCTAGAGGTAAGTAACATTCATCATGTTAAATGAAAGAAGAAGAAGAAAATAAATTTTTCACAAACATGCTTGGTTTGAGCATTATTTTGACAACCTTCTTCGAGATAAATCGAAATTGCTGTAATGGCCAAATACATGCGAGCAGCGGTCGGTAAAAGTTGTATGAAAATAAATACCTGTAGTGTTTTAGCGGCCAAATAAATTACTATTTAAACTCATATCTATCGTGTGATTAAATAATGGAACGATCTTTTCATACAGACGTTGTATCTTTTACAATACAACGTCCTACATCCATCAACTTCCGGCAACCTTCAAACCGAAACACGGCAATGCTGCTCACGGCAGAAATAGGCATGGTGGCAGTACTTCCCTGGATAAGCCATTCACAAAGATATCTACTACTTGTAAAAGTTTCCTATTAATTTGATTTCACACTTCTATAAACCAATAAATGGGGTGTACGGGGTTCAACCCACATCGTCGGAACCCAAGCCAACCTTACCTTCATGTGGTGCACCCTGCTAACTAACAAACGAGGCTCTGGCGGTCGGATAGCACAGCCTACATTGGCACAGCTAAATCCCCTGGCCACCAACGGGCAGTAGCGTCGGTGGTGCGAGAAGCTGTGCCCTGCGATCCCCAACTCGCATGCCCAGCGTGAGGCTTTTGGGCATATCCCCCTTTATTAGGAGAGGCCTATGTCCAGCGGTGGACTCATATAGGCTGGTGTGGTAAGGTTTTATAAACCTCTGATAGCGAAAATGGCGTTACAATATCATGTCACCTCTTTATTTTCATTTAAATGTCAGGGACAAGCTTACTATATCGAGCCGTTATAAAATCACATTTGGTTATGAATAAGGGAGTTAGTTTTTGCAGCGAATAGAAGCTTCCTAATTACAAAGTCTAATTTTCAAAACCCCTAGAAAGTAATAATGCCTAAAATGTTAATTGGTTACATATTTGCAGAATATTTTATCTTTAACCAGTCTGCTTATTATATTAGGTACTATCTATTACTGTTGTATAATCTGTGGCTACAAGACTGATTGCTAATCTGTGGTCTGCATACAATTTCGTAAGGCAATTGTTTCAATCATCTGACCTGGAATTTAGCATTGTTAGATCAATTAGCTAGTAAAGTAAATGCTCGATACCTTTTACTTATAGGCATTGTGGCCAAATGAAATTACTGACATTCTAATAGTCTTTATTGTGAGGTTCTATACTTGACTAAGCGCTGGTATCAGAATGACTGGATCGCAAAGTCTCTTAGTCAAATTCTCAAATAGACAGTCTCTAAATACCAACGAGTAAGGCGCAAATTGACTACATCGCAAAAAGTCCGAACAGTTGTGTAGGCACATATACATTAGTCTCCGAAGATCTGGCGAAATGAAGCTCATTAAGGAAGGTCTATGCCCAGCAGTGGATCGATATAGGCTGACGAAGATGATGACGTATTCAGAGATTTAGTCATTTTGAGATTTGTACTAAGAGCGACGTAGTCAATTTGCATTCTAGTCAGTCTGATACCAACCCAAAAAACTAGCGGAGTGGGTACTACGTTTTTTTTATAAACCTATTTCAGGCATCAGTTTCTCGCAAAACAGGTTATAGATAAGTTTTGCAAGTACTCATAGGTACTACGATTTGTGAAGGCTGCTGGTAGAGGCTGGATGAGTTGAGCTCAGGACAGGACGCAATGGCGCTCATTAGGGGAGGCCTATTTCCATTGTCCAGCAGTGTACTGATTTTAGTCTGATGGTAGTGGTGATAGGTACCACATACTCAATTATTGTAACCTTAGATTTTTATATATCCCAAAAATTTCGACTCAGGCGGGATTTGAACCCGCGACCTTCCCATCAATACCGGGACGCGCTAAGCAACTGCGCTACCGAGTCAACTCCTCGTCTTGTCGAAATTTAAATTAGCAAACGGCGCTTAGTCGTGACTGCCCGAAAATTCTTGGGATATATAAAAATCTTAGATTTTCCCTGAATTGTGGGCAAACACTTAGAATACAAAAAAAATATTATAGTAACCTTGTTTCAAGAGGCTGCTATCAAAGAGGATATCGATGTTATGAAGCAATTAAAGAGGAAATCGATGTGGGAGAAGGTATTAAAGGAATACTGAAGTTGAAGAAGTAATCAAAGAGTATATCGAAGTGGAAAAAGCAATCAATGAGGATAAAATAACAACAACTACCCTACCCTACCATTCCCTACTCCTACCTCTACCTCTACTTTTAATATTAATGAAATAAAAAGTATTCTATGTCCGTCTCATGGTTTTATGCTACCTACTCACCGATTTTCAGCAAAATCGGTTCAGCCGTTCTTGAGTTACAAAAAGTGTAACTAGCAAGACTTTATTTCAATAAGATTATTATTGAAAGTAGTACTTTGAATGTTGTGAGTTGCAGTAACAATGAATCATCTTGTCTTATGCAAGAAGCGAATTAGTTCCTATATGTGTGTCGGATTGTACTAGGATTGGTCGAATCGTTTAAAGAGCCTAGCTTCAGATGGAATAAGATACGTTGGTCATAAGCATAGGTACGGTTGGCTGCAAATAGCGACATAGTTCCCAATCTCTGTTTTCAATCTCCCATTTTTATACTTCACCAGTTTCCTGACTATACTTATTTCACTCGAATCGATTGTAGACATTTGTAGATGGTAGTAGTACAAGAAATTAGCTATTAATATTTGAGCTGAGGCCGACTTCGATTGTTCTAATGATTGAAACCTTGTTTGAACGCTAAATGAAAGCTGTTACTTCGAAAATTGTTTGTACATAGATGTAGTATGTTCTATGTTAAATCAGGTTAAATATCTAGGTATCCTATAAAAATCAATTGCCAATAGTGTGTATAACAAAAGCTTGAAAACGGCTCGACCGATTGAAACGGGTAGTATAGGGTATCTACTTACCTACTTATATACTACTAAAGAAAAATGAATTCTCCTTTTCGGTCCATAAATGAAGGAATTATAAGGCAATAAACATAAAGAATACAACCGAATTGAGAACTTCCTCCTTATTTTGAAGTCTGTTAAAAACTTTGTCTGTTAAAACAAAGTACGCAATCTTGACAAACATTACGCGCATAATCTATGCGATGCGGTAGCGGTGCGTAACTAAATATGCTTTATTCCCAGCGATTGAATCCGTCGCGGTTACGTTCTGGACACAGCACGGTGAAGCGTAGTAAAATCAAACTAACAATAGATATCCGCTCTGGTTGCGCAGCCTTGTAAAACGTATCTAGGTAGGTAGGAAATTAATTACTAGAGTAATTATCAGGCTAAGGTTGTTTAGCTAAAAGCATTTAAGTGAATAGATTTCTTTCCTCGCACTATTCGTTTATTTATTCATTTTTCATTTCATGGCATCTTAGATAATTATAATTTCCACAATCTCGCCCATATCATCTTAATTTTCATTCTTATATTTGTTCGATTATTAACAAGCGACATTTGAGCATACCTTACCTTGTGAAACAACATAAAAAAATCACAATCTCTATAATTTCTGAATGCAGTTCAGTAAAGACTGCAACACGCATAAATATCGTTAGCAAGTTAAAAACACATAAAATGGTTACCGTAGGCTATTTCAAGCCCGGACTACACGGCGCGCTACCGTTCCGAGTCACGGGGTCAGCTAGGACTATCCCGCACCGCACCACCGTCGCACCATATCGTGTGGCCTGGCCCTAACAAACTGAAAATATAACTAAAAATATTTAATTTAATAATTGAATTAAATATTATTTGTCAGCCAAATTAACTTATTTATTTATTATTAACGACCTCTGTGGCGCAGTGGGCGAAGGCCCTGCCGACATGAAGGGTTCGATTCCAGCCTTGAAACAAATGTTTGTACGTTCTGCAAATATTTGTTTCGGGTCTGGGTGTTTTTTATGTATAATGTTGCTTATAAAAAATGTATCTATGTAGTTTATCAATCATGTGGTTCCCATAATACAAGCTCTGCTTAGTTTGGGGCTGCATGATGCTGTGTGATAGTCATCATCATCATTATCATCAGCCTATAGCAGTCCACTGCTGGACATAGGCCTCCCCTAATGAGCGCCATTGCGACCTGTCCTGAGCGCGACGAATCCAGCTTCTACCAGCAGCCTTTCGCAGATCGTCACTCCAGCTGGCCGGAGGGCGTCCTACGCTAAGTTCGCCGAGCCGCGGTCTCCACTCAAGAACTCGTTTATCCCAACGGTTGTCGGTTCTTCGGCAGATATGGCCAGCCCACTGCCACTTCAGCTTACTAATTCTCTGAGCTAGTGTGATAATGCCCAGCATTATTTATTTATTATTTTTCAATTTTTAATCTGACACACAGCCTAACTAACCAACTGCGCAAATAGGGGATTTGTATGTCATGCAGGTATGACCATGGGTCATACAAAGCGTGTTTGAGCAGAGATAAGCAGATACGTTATCAGTGCAAACAGGACGCGCACTCATACCGCTTTGTTATAAAGTCGGTCAAGCGATTATCTGCTTTGCGATTTATAGAACAACATAGGATTATACGGTATATACATAGGATTATACCGTAATAAGTAAAGCATAAATATATTATAAATAAATAATGCTGGATCATCATGTAGCCCCAAACTAAGCAGATCTTGTGTTATGGGAACCATACGACTGATAAACTACTTTTTTTATACTACTTGAACAAGCACATGGCCCACCTGATGTTAAGTGTTAACCATTACCTATCACAAAGCATTGCATCGTAGATCAATTTTTTCCGGAACGTGCTCTACGATGCAACGCCCTACGTAAATCAACTTGAGGCATGAAGATGATAAGCCTCTTGTGCCTGTAATTTCACCGGTACCCACACCCTTCAAACCAAAACACAGCACAGCTGCTTCACGGCAGAAATAGGCATGGTGGCAGTACTTCCCCGGACGAGCCCCCCACGAAGAACTCTACTACCTTCTAAAACTACTTATATACATTTTTTTGTAAATATATTATACATAGGAAACACCCAGACGAGACAAATATCTGAAGAACACGTTGTCTCAAAAATCAATGTTTCTATCATTGTCCTCTATGCGTTCCGAAACTATTGATTAGATTGTAATAAACAAACGAACATGCAAACGAAGTTGCGGGCGGGGCAGCTAGTTATGAAATAAAACAATCGAACGCATAGAAGATATACATACAAACAGTTTTTTTACTGAGATCACAATTAATACCGCGATCTTAAGATAATTTGAGCAATTTCAATAACGCACTGAGATTATCTCGGTACATTCACTTGCATGAATGAAAGTTAAGCTACGAGCATTCACTTGCACGTAATATGGTTGTAAAAAAATTCGCACGAGTTAGAAAGCGAAATTTTAACTTTATCCTACATCATCATCATCATCATCACTAACAAGCAGTCTACTGCTGGTTGAAGGTCTCCTAATTTCATTTATTCATGATACATACAATTAGGTATTGGTAGTCATGCAGTTATTAATTAAATTAGATTGTCTTGACAGAATAGTAAGCCTAAGTACTTACTAGAAAGGGCACTGAGCGTCGCGGAACATTAACAACAACAACAACAACACCAGCCTATATAAGTCCTCTGCTGGACATAGGCCTCCCCTAATAAAGGATTATGGGTATATCCCACCCATAAACCCTGCGCTGAGCATGCGGGTTGGGCATCGCAGTGCACAACTTCTCGCACCACAGACGCTGCTGCCCGTCGGCAGCCAGGGGATTTAGCTGTGCCAGTGTGCCGCAATCAACCGGCTGCCAGAGCCTCGTTTGTTAGTTAACAGGGTGCACCACGTACAGGTGAGGTTGACTTGGATTCCGAAGATAGGGGTTGGAACCCTGTACACCCCTATTGCACATGACATGCAAACTTGATCAAGTCGGCAGAACGAAATTCTATTTTCACTTTAAGTAGACTTGTCATGCACAGTTGCACACCCATAGCCATACACCGTCAAGTTTACTGGACGCCGCATCAAGTCCGCTGCAAACTTGACGGTGAACTTGATCGTGGATGGCTGGGTTTAGAGTGAATTATAACAACAGAATATACCTAAGCATAATGACTAGACGTCGTAAAGATTTTCTAATTCGAAATCGCATGCTGAATTCTACTGAGGTTTCAAGTTACCAGTCCAAGGTCAGGCGAATCGTGTTTATTCGTTGATAATTTCAAGTTTATTGTGCCACAAGGCCAAATAATCATAATGAAGGTACAATGTTATGCAAGACACAGAATATGCAAAATCAATATTAACTTTCCATTTCGGTGCCGATGTTGCTAAAATTTTAGAGGAATTTTGATTTTTTTTAAATGATTAAGTTATTTAATTTGGTATTTCGGTTAACGTGTTTGTTTTCATTTCATAAAAAGTAAGGACTAATTTCTTTTGTTATGCATCTGCGGTCGGGATGGCGATGCACACGTATTCATTTTGTGGAACTTGTCTATGAATGTTAACGGAATTTGCACTAAATATGTTGCCTTGCCCTCCGGCCAGGTGGAGTGACGATATGCGAAAGGCTGCTGGTAGCAGCTGGATGCGTCGAGCTCAGAACAGGGCGCAATGGCGCTCCTTAGAGGAGGCCTATAGGCTGATGATGATTGTTGAATTGTAGAATATCTTGTAATGGATTTCTGAAAAGTCACACCTGAGTCATCTATTAATAGATATTTAATTAAAAAGATTTACCACTTTACATATTAACGCTACTGTGTTAGTGTCATGTAAACATGAAGATGTGTATGAGCGTTCAAGTCCGCTGCAAACTTGACGGTGAACTTTATCGTGGGTGGCTGGCACAGACTGTCCGAATTTGATTGTATGTTCAACTATTATTATTGTCCAATTGTAATTATAATTTTTAGTACCTAATCTTTTATGTATTTAGAGGTAGTAGAGTTCTTTGTAAAGGGCTCATTCGGGGAAGAAATACCATCAAGTCTATTTCTGCCGTGAAGCGGCATTGCTGTATTTCGGTCTGAAGGGTGCCGGAAATTACAGGCACATGATGCATAACACCTTCAGGCCTCAATCAGGACGATCCAAACATCCGTGACCTACGAAATAATACAATAATGTTATAGGTAATGGTTACCTCTTAAAGGCAGGTGGGCCATGTCACAGATTAGAAAAAGGAACAGAATTTTCACTCCGCAAAAACACTTAAACAAATAGCTACTTTAGTTCTAAATGCATCCTTTTCTATACGTATCTCTTATCTCTTCTGACGCGTACTAACGTACGGAGTAAGCCCCGCAGTCGGGGCCCGCCGATGTACTTATGGCTTCGTACCTAAAGTGCTGAGTGAGACTGGCCTGGCCATGTGCTTAAGTGGGCTTTTGACTATGGAATATATATTACATCTTGAGATAAAATATACATATATATATATATATATATATCCTTTAGTTACACTATTATAACTCAAGAATGGCTGAACCGATTTGACTGAAAATTGGTGGGGAGGTAGCTTAGAACCAGGAGATGGACATAGGATAATTTTATCCCGTTAATATTAAAAGTAAGGGAAGGGGTAGGGTTAGGGGTAGGGTACAAGTAGGGTAGGGTTAGGGTTGGGTAGGATAGGGGTTGGGTAGGGTAGGTTAAGGTAGGGGTAGAGGTAGGGTAGGGTAGGTGTAGGGTAGGGTAGGTTGTTGTTTTTGTTGTTTTGACCTCATTGATTGCTTTTTCCACTTCGATATACTCTTTCTTCTATCGTTATACTCTTCGATACCCTCTTTGAGACAGGACAACGTCTGTCGGGTCAGCTAGTTTGTAATACATTACAGTCAAAAGACGGCTTTATTCCTTCAATAGGTATCATAAGAAAAACTGTGTGTAGATTGTCCGTAACTTTGACACCTGGGCTCTGACGGAAGACCAGCGTTGGTCAGTCTTCTAGTCAGCCAACCACGCTGAGTCAGTACTTTTTGTGACGTCCAATTTTAAAACCGTTGTTTTACTGACTACTATGTAAATCTAGTGTAGTAAATAATTTAATTTTCTTTTAAATTTCTTTTTTATATATTTATGATTAGACGCTCATCTATCATCATTATCAACAGTCTATATCAATCAATTGTTGGACATAGGCCTTCCCTAAACCCTAATAAAAAGGATAAATGCATAAATTTTAAGCTGAGCTTGCCGATACGGTATCGCAGAGCTTCTCGCAGTGCTGACGCTGCTGCCTGTTGGCGACCAGGAAATTAAGCTGCGCCGGTGTTAAGCTGCAGTCAGCCTGCAGCTAGAACCCCGTTTGTAGTGTTAGTGGTATTAGTAAGTAGGGTGCACCAAGATCGCTGAGTTTCTCGCAATGCTGACGCTACGGCCTGTTGGCACAAAATAAAGATAGGTACTGCTGGTGACCAGGAAATTAGGCTGTGCCGTTGTTAGACTGTACTATGCCGCAAACATCCGGTAGCCAGAACCCCGTTTGTTAGCACGGTGCAACACGTTAGTACTTATTAGTACAATGATGGTGCACGAAAGCGTTCTGCGGTGTGATCGGCTAACTCTGTTGCAAACAGAAATGATTGATACCGATCCTTTTTTATCAAACTGTGACAGTCTGTCAATTGAATTTCGACGGATGAAATGTCAAAGTTTGTAAAAACAGGATCGGTGTCAATCATTTCTATTTGCAACAGAGTTAGCCAATCGGACACCATTTTTTTCATATTGAACGACAGTTATCATTTTTATTACTTTTTTTTTTTTGTGTTTTTCTAATGTATGTCGTTTATTAGTCATGGTATTATAACCGTTATACGTTAGTTATAAGACACAAGTATTAGTGAAATGGAATAAAAGAAGATTGAACGGGAATTCTCTGATGAAGAAAATTGTGCGCCGATCGTTTTTTGTTATATTCGCCATGGCTATAGCAGAGAACAGGACCTGACTGAAGACTGGACGACTGGACTTATAAACCGTACTACGTTGCCTCA
Source organism: Horisme vitalbata (assembly GCA_951804965.1). Classification (NCBI taxonomy): domain Eukaryota; kingdom Metazoa; phylum Arthropoda; class Insecta; order Lepidoptera; family Geometridae; genus Horisme; species Horisme vitalbata. The sequence goes on along the minus strand of OX638105.1, from coordinate 13,286,387 downwards.
TATTATTATGAACATTATACTTGATACTGGCGAAATTGTGGAAACTATCCCAGAAGCCTATTAATAAAGAAGTGAGTTAGCCAATCACCCCCCAGATCGAACTGCTTCTAAACGATGACCCACCCAGGTAGTGACCGGGCGGAGTGGAGCTTTACTAATATGATCTGCTAAGAAAACTGGTTGACCATGTGGAACAACTGCTTCTTTCATCCTAAAGCACCATAAAGAATGTAGTAGTAGAGTTGAAGGGCTCAATCAGGGACCACCACGCCTATTTCTGCCGTGAAGCAGCATTACTGTGCTTCGGTTTGAAGGGTGTGGGTGCCGGTGAAATAACAGGCATAAGAGACTTATCACCTTTTCTGCCTTAAGTTGATGGACGCAGTGCGTTGCATTTTGACGTTCCAAAAAAGCGTGATCTACGATGCAATGCTTTCTGATAAACATCAGGTGGACCATGTGCTTCTTTCATCTTCAGGTACCATATAACAAATATATATACTGCGCAATTTGTCTCTACGATAATGTGGGTTACATAACTATGTTTTTAATTATATTATAACAATAATTGCGCTTATTTCGATTTTTCCTGTTTACGTCACAATGTCACAATGTTCATGTCGCGTCGCGATTAGGGCTTGCATTCGAATATTCGAATATTCGAATAATTCGAATATTATTTTTGTTCGAATATTCGAATACTGATATTTCATTATTCGAATATTCGATTTAAATTAATAACGCCGAATTCGGAACTCAGATGTGCATGAAATGCCACTTAAGAGTTCGCACAATATATCCATACAAGACTATACAAGTTTACGTCGTCGTTCGGGTAAACAACATGTCGAACGATCCAATCCAAACCCAATAACTTTTATCGGGTTCGGAACACGGTTCGGATACACTCGGAAGTGTCGCGTAGTGCATTCGCGTAGTTGACGAGACTATTCTATCCATTCGTCTCTGTCGTTAACGTGAATGTATATTTTCATGATTTTGTTAAAATAACAACTAACCTAGATTTATAATACTGTTTTAAGAGTGACATTAATGAGCCAGTCAAACGAACCCTTTGGTGCTGCTTTGTCCGTCCCTCCGTCCTTGGCGTGGTTTACTTCGGTGTACTTAAGGGATCACCTTGGTTAAGCAACTCTCCACGTGGTCATTACTTGGATGGATGACTGTTTAGTGACATTTAGATTTGACCACTTCCGTGCTTCGGAAGGCACGTTAAGATGTTGGTCCCGGCTTTTCAGTCGTTAAGCCATGTCTGAGGCCTTCAGGTGGCCTAAAATCTTCGACACTAGAGTTGGCTCATACGTTCATACGTACGTTGGCTCATACGAAGAAGAAAATAATTTGTGGTTGATTGTGCGTGTAAATCACCAATGTCTCGTTACGATGACATGCCTTTTTTTGTAATTTTTTTTAAATTAGTTCATGGAAAAAACGCGTTTAAGAATAAAATAAGTTGATATTTTAAACTTATTCATGAAAATAACACTCAAAATAACAAAATAAGATGTGATTTTAATTAAATCATAGTGTTTTTCTATTATTCGAATAATTCGAATAGTACCCGAAAAAAAATCGAATATTCGAATATGAATATTTTCGAATATTTGCAAGCCCTAGTCGCGATGCCCTTAAAGGAGGCCTATATCCAGCAGTGAACTGCTATTTACTGATGTTGATGATGATGATCTCTATGCAAAGGTAAAAATCCATATCACTGGGCAGGTGGCTGTTGTTATTTACCATTTCACACAACAACATCTGTGTGGCAACGAGACCGTTATGAAAACATTACGTCATCCAACCTAACCATTCACTTAAACGCATCATGCCATCCGCGTAACAAGCGATAATAACCTTTGAGACACACAAGACAAGGTTCACGGAGCTAAGCATCATGAGTATCTATCCAGCTGATTGGGTGTTGTAATGCTGGTGTTTATATCGTCGTACCTAATGTTGGGTTGGCTGTATGGGCCGTTGCTATGTTGCCAATTTTCATCATTTCTCTTCTCAATTATGAAAATTTTCAGATATTTGCTGATTTCGCTGTAATGAGGACAATAAATCTGCGATCCCCAACCCGATCCCAATCCCCATAAAAAGTATAAACGGCTTATTCAAATCATTTTCTTCCATTGATTTGTTTCAACTAAAAGAGTGAGAAAGGATACCCACTATTCAATGGATAATCTTCGTCTTCACTTTTAGTAGTCTGAAAAAGAAGTTCTCCAGTACTGTATCTACTCGTCTTCTTGTTCAGCCTGTATTATTCCACGAATATAGGCGCCAGTAAGCGCCACTGAGCCCGATTTTCGGCTCTCCGCATTCACCTTCTGACACCCACCTTCCGCTGTTCGTTTTATATTGCTATAAAAGGTTTTCATATGCATTAAAAAATTACCATTCTTCTTTGAATGACCGAATACTGATGTTGAAGAATTTACGACGTCGAATACTTCTGAGCTTAGCGACTGAAAAAAATCGAGACCAACTTCTAGCTTTTCGAAGTTCGGATCTAAATGCCACTATACGGGCACCCATCCAATCAGAGAGCGGAGGGCTGCTTAAGATGATCTGCTAAGTCCACCGAAGTAACTGACGCAAATTCGCTCGGTGGCGCCACTGAAAACCAGTGCTGCAGTTGCTGTTGCTTCTGCAGCGTACGCTGAATCTTCTTCGTATGAGCTTGTGACCAACTCTGGTGTCGGGGTTTTTAGGCCGCCCGAAGGCCTCCGACATGGCTTCTGAAGCACGGAAACGCTCAAATCTAAATGTCACGAAACGGTCACCCATCCAAGTAATGGCCGGGCGGAATGTTGTTTAATCAAGGTAAAGCTAAGATCACCGAAGTTAACCACGCCACGAGCGCTTCGTGGTGCTCTGAGTGACGACCTTTTTGTGTCACTTTTCCTCCAACTAAATCTAGCACTTTGACTGTGGGAAATGACACTACATCCCTCGCCATGCATGAGCAGCACCAGGCAGCCTAGAGCAAGCGTACTTTCAGCACTCAAAGTGTTAATTACCTATTGTTTATTTGTATAATTCGTTCTTCCAACTAATGCTTTAGCAAAAGACCAGTGGATACAGTTGAGAGAAAACGCGCACTTTGTTATCACAGACTCAGCTGTTTATCGTTCTACGGAAGTCGCAACATTTTATCTCCCGGTTTTCCTGTTACAACAAACTGTACTTACCTATATTATAACGTTAGTCCTTCTCTTTCTATCATTTATGCTTGCCGTATTACGCTTTTGGTAGAGTAGAGTATGCATTTTTTTTAAGCCAAATCTGGCAGATGTCAGGTGAGCTACCTCATGGAAAGTGGTCACCGCCGCCCATGGATACTATCAGACAGCGCCACCATTACTAGAGATAATAAATATTATGAAGAAGTGTCAAAAATGACAGCGAAATTCGCGCGAAACCTGCTGCCGACTTATGAACTATAGTTACCTACACAGAACACTGTAGTATATAGTCTATGTATACAAAAGTAACTACTGTTTTATCGTCATATTGGTACCATGGCTATTCGTACCTACAGTTTTATAGCAAATTCTCGTACTAGAATGTTCGTTTTAGCTCACTCACCTTTTATTTTACTCGATCAATGTTATCAGCGGCTAGCCGGTACAAAAACAAAACAAAACACAACTGAATTTCAAGATTCCAAATTCACAACACTCCACTGAACCGGCGTTTTTCTGTCAAAAAAAAAACAAAAGAGTAAACAACAAAAATGGCGCGTAGATTCGCGCGCTGCGGAGTCTCTCAAATGTTTCGGGGTTTATAACTGAAAAAATAGTTTTTACTGTTCAATTTTGTACATCCGACGCGTGTTTTAGTTTTCTAAGGAGCGTAGAGCACAGCGTACGCCTCAGTAGCACGAGCAGTACTGACTAAAAAAATAAAAGTTACCGGCCACACGTTGTCGCAGTGATAGGAAAACTATACGTGTCTTTCTCGCTCTCGCTTCTTGTTTGTATTTCCTACTCTTTCGTTTTCCGTGGTACAGCCTGTTAGTACCAGGATAAACATTACGGCTAGTAGGATGGCTCTTCAAGCATGTGAATGAAAGGAATTGATAACGTGATATAAATAGAGCTTTCGTTTTTAAGGCTATTAGTACTGTAAAGAATGAATTACAAGCATTTGCAAACTGCTAAAAAGGTGTTTCGTTACAAATGATTATCAGCCTAGTATTCTCAGTCCACTGATCTACATACTAGATCTCTAGTACGGTTTACCCCAAGGAAGTGTCTTTGGGCCTACGTGTACATTATTGATTTGACGAAAAATTAGATAACTAAAATGGCAAATTTATTTCTAACACCACCGACACCGTCATTTTATGGCCTGTATTGTCGGATTTCATTACTGTGTCACAAAATGTAAACAAACAAATGTCAATGTCAAAACTATTAGTAGTAGGCACTAAACATATTTTTACCTGGATCAAAATACACAACGCGTCTGCCGTTTTTACGAATAATAAATTCTTCTAGGGTTTTGTATTTTAGACACTCAGTGCTAATTTTCTTGTTTCAGTGAAAATTGCTATTTATCGATTTTTCAACATTATTTTGCAATTTAAACACTTTAAAACCAGTACAATGTCAAACAAATCACTTAAATCAGCGTAAGTAGAAATAAATATAAACTTGCTATTCTTACTGTAAGGCTCCATAAAGTTAATCAATCATTTAAAGGGCATAACATACGTTTTTTAACAAAATCCCAAATGACGTCATTAATTTATCTGTAAATAAATTCAAAAATGTTGTTAAACGTAACCTTTGTAATAAAGCTTATTATAAAATTTCTGATTATTTAGATGACAAAAAAAGCCTGCGATGAAACTGTCTCCAACTCCCTCAAAACCAATGTAATAGTTAAGAAAAAATATTGTAAAACTGATATTTAAAAAAATATAAGCCTAGCAAAGTTTCTTACGAATTGGTGTAAATTAAAAAAAAATTACGATTCAAAGTGTACTGTAATGTTCGTACTGAATATAGAAATTTTCACTTTCACTTTCACTATGTCCAGCTGTGGACTGCTATAGGCTGAAGATGAAGATAATGATGACTAACCTAGCACATGTCTCTAAAATTTTTGTTCATCACAATATTTTTCTTCACTGTTTCAAGCACACGGTAATGCGCACGTAAATTTTAAGAATAAAAAACTTCATAGGTCCGCGGCCAGGGTGTAAAGGGTCTTTCGAATTCAAGCCTTATGTCCATCAGTGGACGGGTGTGGTGGCACGGCCGGGATTGGAACCCGCAATATTTAATAAAAACAACACCAGCTAGTGTTCGAGTGTTTAAGTTCACTTGTGTAGTTGTTTCTATTTTTAATTAGAACTTTCTGCTTGGCAAATATGTAGATACCTACTTCTTTCTTATGCAATAAAGAATTTTCTATCTATCTATAGGTAGTTTATGCAATCTACAAATTCCAGTTAAAGCCTACAGAGACAGTAATAGTAGGTGTAGGTGGTTGCGAAAACAACGGTATAATTTGGCCAGCATATCCTTGAGGTAACCACTCGCTGACCTCTCTCAAAGCACGAATTGTGTACCTACATTTAGTGGAATAAGGTTGAAAATGTTGTATCTTGTATTTGTTTATTAATCAAAAAGTTGCACTAACGTTTTTTTTATAGAGATAATCATCAAACATCATGAGTCTATAGCAGTCCACTGCTGAACATAGTTTAGGCCACCCTTAGGGCGGTTTTGAACTACGTCCGACCCGAGTCCGATCCGTATCCGTGAAAATACGGATCTTTAAATTTCTCACCCAAATTGGGATATTGCTTACGCACTAGTCCGATCTTTGATTCTTTGATTTGCGTCTTTGATTTCGTTGTAAATCGTGTTTTTTTTATTTCACGAATCAATTACTGATGAAATATGAATAATATTTATCGACCTTACCGACAAAATAATAAGAAAATAAGAACTGGTTATTTATATAAAAAATCACGAGTTTGAAACAAATACTTTTCAACAGTTTATCAATCAATTACGTAAGTATATTTCTAACAAAACAGTTTTAATTATGAAATCAGTTCTTAACCTAATACTTCCTTCCATACTATATTGCGGGTATGTCCAGGATTTTCATTTGGAAGATGGACTTTTAATGCCGTTCGTCGTTTAAATCTAGAAAATGAAGACCGGACTGGACTTTAACACCAAAAGATTCGAATGTTTGCCCTTGGGATTTGTGGACAGTCATGGCAAATGCAGATCTAATGGGAAACTGGTGACGTTGCATAGTGCTTCCTTGTCTTTTGAATGAATGAATGAATGATCATTTTTTTGCCAGAATATAGGTTTGTAGATTGGTTGTATGTTTTAATATTATGAGCGCTATATTCGTCTTATAAGTCGTGCAAATATTTCCTAGAGATAAGACTGCTATAATCGAAATATGTATTAAAATTATATTACAAAATATCAAATTATAAAACTAATACAAAATACAATAATTATTATGATTTCATGTAATTAATAAAATAAAATAATAGTCTCTTAAAAAAAAAAAGAATCAGTTTCTAATACATAGTTAACATCATCATTTTTGATGATTCAAGGGTTATCCTTGGTATATATGCACTTCTTTGCCGGGCTGTGTATCAGTAACAATTTTTGCCTATAGTATGGAACTTGTTTCAATGAGTCTCACACCATTCTTGTCCTACTGGTGGTAAGCGGTTTCCGTAGCCTATGATCACCTGACCAAGAGGTACCTCACCAAGGGGTAGGTATCACATGCGCGTTGCTGACCTAAGTGGTAACCATTATCTACCACAAAGCATTTTATCGTAGGCCACACATTTTCGGAACATGCCCTACAAAGCAACGCCCTGATCGATCAACTTGAGTCTTGAAGATGATAAGTCTCTTGTGATTGTAATTTCACTGGCGTCCACACCCTTTAAACCTAAACACAACGCTACTTTACGGCAGAAATTATACTTTACATTATATTTAAGTTATTTTCAGGGATCAGCAACTAGCCTAGCTGTAAAGGCAGTTGTCTGCATCAATCGGGAACCACGGCACAAGCGAGTCGTAGGTTCAAGCGACTGCAGTCAATCGAGAGGTCAAGGCCGGTAAAGCGCCTAGGGCTGGAAGAATGCCCATAGTAGAGGCTGTAGTCGCTAAGTGGTAGGGCTGTCAACGCCCAGGGTCAAACCCAAAAGTCCAGGTAGGAGGCTGCTTTGAGTTCATATTTTGAAGCGCAAACAAAATTCTATACAGTCAACTGTTTCTCCTGAGCATATATTGGTATATCAGGTACATATTTGTGTATAGTTATGTGTATGTAATAGTTTTACGTAGGTTTATTCTCAATTTCTCATCATTTGTATGTACACATTTATCCTTTTCATTATAACTTCACTTTATACCCAAAGGTTGGCTGTAAGAAAACTCTTTCAGGGTTAAACTCACCTTTGTACATTGCTTGTAAGTAAACTTTTTTCTGTATTTATTGTACTGTACAATAAACACTTCTGCAGTGCATCAGGGATGTTTGCAGAATATGAGACGGACGGTTTTGAAGCAATTCTCCGTAAGAAGACTGCATCGCTGATGCGCAGAGTACGTAACAGCCCCAACACCATCCTACAAACTGTAGCTGGCAGGATCACCCCTCCCACGTGGCATTGCTTCGTGCGGAGGGTGATCTAAGTATTATTTTACTTTTAATGTTTAGTTTTTCTTCTATTAGTTTTATGTGTGTGGTTTTTTAATATTTAGATTTTTTTGTGTTAATAAGTAGTGTTATGATGCTGTGATATGGATCCTTTTGTCCGAATATTTTAATAAAGAATAAATAAAAAAATAGCCTTTCGTAGATTCACTTCTTTCAGATATCTCTCCACCTGGCCGGAATTGAGTAAACTCAAAAAAATCTGATGAAGTTGAGGCCTATGTCCAGCCGTGACTGATATAAGCTGTTGTGGTTGTTATTCCTCTAACTTAATTACTAAAAATACCTACATTAACTTCACACATTAAATTTAATTCATTCAAACATTACTAAATAGGTAACTTAGATAAAACCCCTTCCCTTGCAGTAGCAGCAATGTGGTTTCCACATTGCTATCCGCAATTTAATAGGCTCTACCACAAGCATTATCGACTAAATATTAATAGTGTAAACAATTTCATAAATCTGCTTATCGACTATAGGTAGGCATAGCGTTAAACATTCACATATATCAATGGTAAATCTGTTTGTGGTATTATTTTAACTGGTGTAACAACCACAATTTCGTTTATAGGGAGGCTTATTTGGATTTTGAACTTTGATAAAATGTTGTTGGTAATTTTATAAAGAATTACTCCGTCTTATATGAACTGATTTTGTACACTGTCCACCAAAAGGGTAGGTAGGTATACTTTCCGTTTATTCCCATTTAAATTTTAAAAAAATTACCCACAACAATCAATTTCTCAATTATGCCATATACATTTGTTAAACCGTCTGAACATACATATACTTTTTATAATAATGATATCCCAAAAATATTGACTAAGGCTGGACATAAACCTGCGACCTAATAATTAAATCATATATTGGCGGAACTTATTCCGCGGGACAAATTTTCGTATGATCTGCAATTATTTGAATCGGGTCTGAGAGTATTCTATTAACATTGTGTATGCATACAAAAAATAGTACCTAAGAATTTTTTTTTTAGTTTTTAGGCTTACGTTTGACCGCCATCTCACCTGTTGGTAAGTGAAGATGCAATTGTAATTTAATATGTCATCACGAAAACTTTAAAAAGGGTCAAGAGCTTAAATAAAAATAACTATAATAATAATGTCGAAGGAAGTAGGTATCCGTTTTATGTCTAGTTGGGATTTGTCGGATAAAAACTCGTCAACAGTGTAGTAGGCCTTTTCCGTCAAGATTTTTTTGATGTGTTTTTGAAATAATGTGTCTATAGACCTGTTGTGCGTGTGCGAGGCCCGTAGAGAGTTAACTTCTTGTGCCTGTAATATAATTTTTTTCAATAATCATTAATTATATCGATTCGTGAGAACACGGTACATATTATTATATTTGTTGGTGCAAATAAATTATTAATTAGTTGGTGCATCAGATTTATTGCAAACCCAAACAATGAAAAGCCAGCTTTCCCATTTACGTTGCCAACAAAACGTGACAGTCTGATGCGCGTTTGATGTTACCAAAGACCGCCTGCCAGGAATCTATCAGCAAACGCACTGCCAAAGCCAGCCACAACACCGCCCTAGTGATGTTCTGGATATTTGAGTCACTGAAAAATACAAAGATGTGAGATTTTTATAATTCATCTTTGTAACAAAACTTTCTTTATGATGACGAAGTCATTAAAAGTCCCATCATAACAGTTCTTCTGTCATCGAAACCCACCGACATGTGGTGCTAACAGCCGTGCTAACTAAAAAAATGGGAGACACTGGTCTGGGACACGTCTCTTCGTGGCGTGGCTTATTTTGGTGATCTTAGAAAATCATCTTGTCATGTTGGAGGCCTTCGGGTGGCCGACTCCAATAGCAGAGGTGACTGCTAACTCTAAACTCACTCTTTATAACTCTCAGAATCTTGCAAAAATGTCCTCATCTACATTATAAAAAGACGAGTTACAAGCCCAAAATAAGGTAATATTACCACGGCAACCAGTTTCACAGAACAATAAATAAACACAACAAAAAATTAATAAAGGCAACAACAAGGAAAGTACAAAATAATGTTATAACTTTTTCTATTTCCCATAGAATATAATAACATTCATATTGTAATAGGTACTTAAAGACACTTAAACTATTTGCTGACACGTTGTGAAATCTGCGACTTGTGACGCACACAATGTCCCTCATTTAAAGTGTTGCCCATCACTAAACATCACAAAGCTAGCTAAATCTAGCCAAACTGAGGCTTAAACCGTTGCAAAGGGGCTGATCGAAAACTGCGGTCGCCAGCTAATTGTGTTGGTATTAGTGGCTAACTAGCGACAAATGAGAAACGGGTCATAGCTCATGATATACTGGATATTAGTTTTCATAATCGGTTATCGTAAACTTTAAGCGAAGCGCTCGTGGCGTGGTTAACTTCGGTGTTCAACAGATCAACTTGGTTAAGCAACACTCCGTCCGGTCATTACTTGGATGGGTGACCGTTTAGAGATATTTAGACGCTTTCGTGCTTCGGAAGGCACGTTAAGATGATGGTCCCGGCTTTTCAGTCGTAAACCATGTCGGAGGCCTTCGGGCGGCCTAAAAACTCCAACACCAGAGTTGGTCACTAGCTCATACTCATACGAAGAAGAAGAAACCTACTTTTACAATACTTACTTATCAACAACAACAAGAGCTTATATTCAGCCCATCATCATCATCATCATCATCATCATCAGCCTATAGCAGTCCGCTGCTGGACATAAGCCTCCCCTAATGAGCGCCATTGCGCCCTGTCCTGAGCTCGACGCATCCAGCTTCTATCAGCAGCCTTTCGCAGATCGTCACCCCTCCTGGCCGGAGGGCGTCCTACACTACGTTTGCCGAGCCGCGGTCTCCACTCAAGAACTCGTTTACCCCAAAGGTTATCGGTTATTCGGCAGATATGGCCAGCCCACTGCCACTTCAGCTTGCTAATTCTCTGAGCTTTGTCGACAACTTTAGTTCTATGTCGGATAAACTCATTGCGGATTTTATCCTTCAGAGAAACCCCGAGCATAGCTTGTATATTCAGCCCACTGCTGGTCATAGGCCTCTCTTAGTAAGAAGAGAAATGCAAGTAGCGCCTATCAAATTACGGATAGCCAAATGGAATCCATAATGCTGCTACAACATGGGAAGGATTTTAATTATTTTTTTCACTTCTCTTGCTCAAAAAGTGTATCATAATAGTGTAGCTTAGCGGGCCTAAAACTCGAGTTTAATACCTCGGGCTAAAAAGTATTTTTTCTTTTTAATTTTTGTCTAAAATCATCAGCCCGTACAAAACATTCGATCTCTTATATAAAAACTCGACTTCTTGGTGCTCCGTCAATCTTTTTTTTTGAAAATAGAACCGTCTTGGTGATGTTTTATGAAGGTTGATTAATTTTTAATAAAATTTCTGAAAATTGTCTGATTTTGAATTGTTTTATTTTCTCGCAATCGAAGTGAAAAGTAGAGTGTTTTACTCGGGCCAAAACCACCCATTATAACTCGGTCTTGTCATCCTCCCTCGCTACGCTCGGGAGTATAACAACCTCGTATATAATGGGATGGTTTAGTCCCTTGTAAAACAATCTACTATTTTTGTTACCTGCATAGGCTTAAGGGCTACCGTGTCACTTGATCAGCAAAGAAGATCGGTCAGTTTCATATAGTCTGTGACCTGAGACCTGACCATAAAATGTCGCGTCTAGAAATGACCCATATCTTAATTGCTAGTTCGTATTGCAGGATATCTTGTTCAATTAATAGTTTTTTTATTAAAGCCGGATAATTTTTATGGGTATTTATTTTATATTTTTAGGTTACGATCGATTAGGAAACTGGCGCCATTAAACAAAAACTAACCAAACGCGTGCTTTGTTAGTGGCAGTTTTGTTTTAGATGGTTGACATTGGGACGAGAGATGCACAATATGGGTGAGAGTTCAATAACCATGATTCGTTATGATAAGGCGTATTGCGATCAATATTTATTTTTAATTTAAGTATTCCGGCTTTAATAAGTAAAGTTAATAATTATAATTTCAATACTCCATTATCAAGAATATTTTTACATAATTCGCATTTTTAGTCGCTTCCATTTATGGTCAGGTCTGAAATGACCGGCCTTCTTTGTTTTGTTTTTCATTTATTTTTTGTTATTTGATCGCCTCGAAATGTTTTATAACTTTGTTATGCATAGGTACTTTATCTAGTTTGCTTGTTTTCTTCTTCTTAATTTTCCATTTAGCTTAAGTTTTTTGAACACATTTTCAGTCCACTTAACATTAGTATATTGTTTTTAAAGTGCTCACTTAAGTTATGTTCCAAGACAGATCAAAACCGTTGAATTTAATTAGATAATTACTTTTATTGTGTTTTGGTTTATACGGGATTTACGGGAGCTCAGTAAAACACTCAGTTCGTGATACAGGATAGACTGTTTTATTCTTTTCGTCGGTACTTCCACATTCGGTTATATCTAAGTACCCACATTAGCTAAGAGGGGCAATACACTACAATCCTCCCCTGTTAAATTACAACTAAAAGATTTAATCCTCCCCTTTAAATTACTACTTTGGTACTAAAACATTGACTAAGGACTTAAACACATAGCATCCATGTATACAAATCACTATAATCTAGGTAAGGAGCTGTGTAACTTACTATTTACAAAAATAACATTAATTAAAATTCTGCCTTAAAGTGATAGGATAGTTAACTTAATATAAGAACAGTAACTATATACATTCTATGATGGTATCAACAACAAAACTGGTACTTACTACCTACATAGATACCTACCTATTATTCTTCTTATTAATTATATTATAACTTATTCTATATCAAATCCATATCGGAATACTGGCTTTCGCACCCTTTTATCTTTTTGTAATGGTTTATCAATAGTAGGCAGGTTTGTTCCGGTACCGGGAGGTGTGTTTGGTGGTATCGCTTGCGAATGCTCATCACTTACTGGGCGGGACAGATCAAGACCTGGGGCCTCAACCATATTTCCCGCTGAAAGAAATGGCTTCGCGACATTCGATGGAGCTTGGGGCTCGGCCGTCGCCAACGACCCGGACTCGGCCCCGTCCCCGGTGCTTGTAACTGCGTCGGTGGGATACACACATGAGCTCCTCCGTTTTAATTGGTCGATATGCCTATGCTGCGCTGCCAATCCGTCAGACGATTTGATGGAATAATTATTTCTGCCTAACCTATCGATGACTTGCCCGCTCGACCACCTAGTATTACAACTAAAGTTCCTATACCACACTGCATCACCAGGATTTACACTACGGGACACCTTTGCCTTTTCCACTGCTACGCATTCCTTGTTCCGTAACTTAAGACCATGATCTGGTTTTATTACATCTAAGCGAGTCCTCAGTCGCCTGCCCTGTAGCAATTGCGCCGGAGTCTCGCCCGTCGCGCAATGCGGAGTGTTATGGTATACTAACAGATATCTCTGAATCGCAAGTTCTGGATCGATTCCCTCGCGGCGCGCCTTTTTTATAACCTTCTTAACTATCTTAACAGCGTTTTCTGCTGCTCCATTGGATGACGGTAGTAGGGTGCCGAGAATAACTGATTAACGCCATTACTTTTTAAAAAATCTTTGAACTGTGAACTAGTAAACGGGGGCCCATTATCTGATACTACCTGTTTAGGTATTCCCCATCTAGACCATGCCTCACGCAACCTACTTATAGTCGTCTCTGCAGTAGTTTTACCCATCTTATACGCCTCTATCCACTTTGATCTCGCATCGATTGTAACAAGATATGTTCGACCGTCAATGGGCCCAAGGAAATCTAGATGCACCCGCTCATACGGTGAGTGGGGCCACCGCCAGGGCGCGGGGGTGCCGACCGAGGTGCGGGTGCGACCTCTGCACACGTGACGCACGAGCGACATACCGCTTCTATTGCCTCGTCCAGTCCGGGCCACCACACGTAGCTACGGGCGTACGCCTTTGTTTTTACAATGCCCATATGGGGCTCATGTAACTCTCGCAGCACTGTCTGCCTACACGACTCAGGAACTACAAGCCTATGCCCCCACATGACACATCCAATCTCAATGTATAGTTCATCTTTTCTAGACAAATACGGCTCGAGTTGCTTAATATCTACGTTTTTAGGCCACCCACTTTCTATGCAGCTATGAACACGGCATAGTAAAGGATCCCGCGCTGTTTCCCGTTTTATCAACTCACCGTCGAGGAGCATCGCGCTGGTTGCAAAATGTAAATAAGTCTGCTCTAGTGGTTCCTCCGCACACTTCTCCATGACTGGTAAGCGAGATAGAATGTCTGCGCCATTACTATACGTACCTACATATTCTATGTCGAACGTATATGCCGAGAGTATCAAAGCCCAACGCTGCATCCGACTCGCAGCCATCGTAGGTATGCCCTTACTGGGCCCAAATATACTAACCAGCGGTTTATGGTCTGTCTTCAGTTTGAAGCGCCTGCCTAAGAGGTATTGATGATATTTCTTTACGCAGTACACAATGGCTAATGCCTCACGATGTATTTGTGCATAGCCTTGTTCCGCTTTAGTGAGCTTCCTAGATACGTAAGCGATAGCACGCTCCTCCCCCCCGCGATCGAGTTGCGACAGCACGCCCCCGATGCCTACTGCGCTCGCGTCGCACGTCAAAACTAATTCGCACCCCGGGTCGTAATGCGCAAGCACGCGGCTGCTCGTCAGCAACTGCTTTACGCGCTCAAACACACGCTGATGCTGGTCGGCCCAATGCCAGCCAGACCCCTTGCGAAGTAATTCATGAAGCGGATGCAGAATACTGCTGAGACTTGGAACGAACCTAGCATAAAAGTTCACCATCCCTAAGAAAGACCTAAGCTAACTAATACCATTAGGGCTGGGCATTTCCCTAATGGCGCGAATTTTTTCCGGATCCGGCCTGATTCCGTCCCTGTCTACAATGTAGCCTAAATACTTTACTTCCTTAGCTAGAAATGAATACTTCTCGAGCTTTATTTTCAGGCCTACAGAGCTCAACTTATTCAGGAGGGCTTCCAGTGATTTTAAATGTGACGATCTATTAGGTGCCGTTATTATCAAATCATCTGCGAAACATTGAACATTAGGTATGCTATCAACAATGTTGCTAACGACCCGTTGGAATATTCCACTACTGGACGACAATCCGTACACTAACCTATTATATTTAAAAAGACCTCTATGAGTGTTAATGACACAATATTTCTTTGAATCCTCCGAAAGGCAAATTTGATTGTAGGCTTGAGATAAATCAATCTTTGTGAATTCTTCCCCCCCGGCTAAATTTGATAGCAAGTCATCTATTTTCGGCAGCGGATACCTATCGACCATGAGCACGGGATTGAGCGTTACCTTGAAATCGGCGCATATGCGTAACCCACCGTCACTCTTGTTGACTAACACCAGTGGCGTGGCCCAGTCCGAGCAGTCGACTGGCTCGATAACCCCATTGCGCAGCATCGCATCGAGCTCCGCGTCAACGCGCTCGCGCAGCGCGTAGGGTACCGGCCGCGCGCGGTGGTACACCGGCGCCGCGCTCTCGCGCACCCTCAGCGTAGCACACCCTCCCGTGTACCGGCCCAGACCGCCGCTCCACACCTCCTTATATCTGTCGAGAATTTTATTGAGGACATTTTTAACAGGCTCCATTTTTAAATTACATGATACATTAGAATTTGGGTAATGTAATATAGGTATCTGAATTTTTAATTCAGCGAGCCATTGCCTACCTATCAATGATGTAACACCGCTATCGATAACAAATAGATCTAGTTCTTTTTTATGCCCATTGTATTGGCCGTGCCAGCGCTGCGTGCCGGCGTGGCTCGGAGCGCATGCACAGCGCTCGTGGCCGTATCCACCGCACTGCTAGATACCGTCGATCTCGTCGAGTCCACGGCTGCTGCATCTCTTTCCGCTGCTTCTAACGCCGTCGCAAGAGATAACGCCTTTGTGTAGGTTAGATTCGGCTCCGAAAATAGCCTCTGACGTATCAGGTCGCTGCTAACGCCGCATACAAACTGGTCTCGTAGATTATCCGTCAGTGTATCCTTGAATTCACAGTCCTTTGCTAGCTTTTTTAATGTAGTCAAATATTGGACTATGCTCTCGCCAGCCGCTTGCCGCCTTTGTCGAAACTTGTACCGCTCCGCCATGATGGACGGCTTGGGTTGCAAATGTTCTCGCACAAGCGTAATTACTTCATCGTAGGTGAGGTCCGTGGGCTTCTTTGGATTCGCCAGATTTACAATCAATTCATACACATCCTCACCCACCAATGAAATCAAGGTCGGTAGCTTGAGATCCTCCTTGATACTGTTCGCACGGAAATACATGTCGACACGTTCACAGTACAAAGTCCAGTTCCCCGTATTTGCGTCAAATTCTTTTATTTTCCCGACAGTCATTATTGCCAGTCACTTTAACGTTCTTGTAATGCACTCGCACGCTATTCTACTTTATTTACCGACGTCGCCAATGGTTTATACGGGATTTACGGGAGCTCAGTAAAACACTCAGTTCGTGATACAGGATAGACTGTTTTATTCTTTTCGTCGGTACTTCCACATTCGGTTATATCTAAGTACCCACATTAGCTAAGAGGGGCAATACACTACATTTTTAATGTGTAACGTGTGCTTAAATAAATAAAATAAATAAATAAATAAGTGTGAAATTATGTTAGTTATTTGAGAAAATACCAACGCGGCCGTGATAGAATCCTATCGGGACTCCATCAAGTGCTATACTGCAGCGTCGAGTCCTTCATCAGGCGGTGAATAGTTAGGAAAAGCCGTGGGTGAAGTCGGGCTGTGAATAATGATGATGATGATGCCCGCAACTTTGTTTGCATACGCTTTCTGTAAAACTCACGTAAAATGCTATTAAAATATTTTAGTTTAGTTTCTTTGTGCATTCGTAAAGTGGATGTTGGCAGTTTTTATTTTAAATTCCTATTTTACCAAAATACGAGTAAGCTTGGACCCTGGCGTGACTCCAAATACGCGGTCATGTTATGTAGAGTTATAAATAAGAGGTAGTACTAACTACGTATGTAACTGCGGCTATGTGGGACCGTAATGGGATAGTTTACAAACAGGTATTTTGGCGGGAAATTGTTAGGTAAGTATTTTGGAATTTGTACAGAAACAGTGGCGGTTAGCTTGCTGTTCTATTATGACTTTTATTTACATGAATAGTAGAATGAACGTTGCACATATATTGATACTATATATATACAAAATAATATTCGTAAAAATATTTCGTAAACGCCTGTAAAGCACACTGTCCAATAATATTTGTTGAATTATCGTTGGTGTTTCTAACAATAAATTAATACTTTTAATTTTTGACGACCTCTGTGGCGCAGTAGGCGACGGCCCGTCTGAGACGCAGAAGGTTGCAAGTACGATTCTCACCGCGAGACAAGCATTTTTCTCGGGTGTGGGTGTATTCTTAAATATACTTACATACATCTACATATATAAAATAAAGTCGTGTTACCATTTTGACTGAAAATTGGTAGGGAGGTAGCTTAGAACCAGGAGACAGATATAGTATACTTTTTATCCCCTTAAGTAGGGGTAGAGGTAGGGGTAGGGGTAGGGAAGGGGTAGGAGTAGGGTAGGTGTAGGGTAGGGAAGGGTAGTTGTCGTTGTTGTTGTTTTATCCTCATTGATTGCTTTTTCCACTTCGATATACTCTTTGATTTGTTCTTCAACTTCAGTATTCCCTTTAATAGCTTCTCCCACATCAGTTGATCTTTAACATCGATATCCTCTTTGATAGCATTTTCCACTTTGATATCCTCATTGATTACTTAATCCTCTTCAATATCCTTTTTGATTGCTTTTTAGCAATAAGGCCAGGCCGACTATAATATCAATTTAATTGTCATAGTGATTTTTTACATTAATTCCATTCTATCTTTCACTCATTCATTATCTCTTCCATTCGTTAATTCATCCGTTTGTTTGTTCGTTCACGTACGTTCTTCCGTTTAATAATTCAATCATTCATTCGTTTATTTGCTTTAACATCGCCAGTTGAGTAGATACCATGGAATTCTTATTAGTACTTCGAATTTGGGGTATACACGCTTTTTAAAACTGAAGAGGAAACTAGATACAACCCTCATTTGGGAGAATAACATCAAGCACAGATTTTTGTTCAAAGCGCGCCCTCCCATACTAAACTTCCTTGGTATACCAGAGCTGTACTAGCCGTTTTGTTATGGTATCTAGGCAATTTGCGTAGAACGTAGAGCTTCGTAGAGGAGCTACGGTACTACGTAGGAGCTACGGTACTACGGGTTGGTGATTGAATATGCAGTTAACGTATTTCAAAAGGGTGATTCCCACAAAATGTATGGCGCGCGACTTCGATCGTATGGTACCCATATAAAAAGCCCATGTGTTATTCCAGGTCGAGAATTTTAGTTCATTCGGTTTAGTAGTTTTCGCGTGAAGGAGGGAAAGGAAAATTTCACAAAATTTCGCTATCATATTATCAGTAGAATAAGTGGTATGAAATGAGACTAAAACCCAAAATTATGAGTGTTTTGACCCAAAATACAGGTTTAAAAAATAGAATAGGCTCTCCTTAATATACTACATAAGTCAAAGTCAAAGTATATTTATTGTTGAAACAGTAGGTACAATGGTGATGTTTTTGAAATAGGTATCAATGTGCTCTACCCTTTATGGGGTGTACAATATTTTTAATACATAAAACACAAAAGCTCATAATTATATATAAAAATATTTTTAAAATCACAATTGAAAATAAAAATTACAGTCAAAAATAAATTCATGATAAAAATACAATCAATAAATTCAAGTGGAATCGTGAATGCGGTGCGGTTATCGGACTATCTATAAATACATAATTGATAAAGACTAATATTCAAATACTGGTTGTTATCAATTAAAACGAGTATTTATAACATAAGATAAGATATTAATTGATATCACCCAAGTTATAAAAGTATTTAACTACTGACTATAACAGGATATAGGTATAATAAAAGTGTGATTAAATTATAAAATTAGGTACCTACATAAATAAAGCACTAGAATATTGGGTAGAATAGGATTGGCTTACTCAGCATTGGCAGCATCAGAGATATACCACTGGATTAGCTAAATTGCCTGACTGCCGACGGGTAGCAGCGTTGGCGGTGCGAGATGATGTGGCTTGTTATTCCCAGCCCGCATGCCCAGCGTTGGGATTATGGATATATTGAGCTTTTTTATGTTCAGGAGGGGACTGACAGTAGTTGTTGTTGTAATACCCCGCACTAGGATTCTGTCCTGTGTCTTGGGTATCAGGAACCAGTAGCACCACTATTTAAAGCTACTAAGTTGGCTACATACACTTCAAGTTTCAAAATCAAGGTAATAATATAGATATCTACTTGAAATCTACACTAACATTATAAAGAGGAAAAATCTTCATCTACATCTACACCTTTTATATTATTTTTAATATAATAAAAAGGAAAAAATTGTATTTTTGAGTGTATATATGTTTGTAATGAATAAACTCAAAAACTACTGTGCCGATTTCAAAAATCCTTTCACAATTGTAAAGCTACAGTCACCCTGAGTAACATAGTCTATATTTATTGCTAGAAAATATAAGGGATCCTTACTAAAAACCGTGCAAAGACGGGACGGGCCGCTAGTAAGAAATAAAATCGTCATCCACAAAATACCAACAAATAGATTGCCTACTCTTTTCAGAAAATTCTTGCATTTCCCAACGAAGTTTAAAAAATATTCTTAAAAAATTCTTCAAAAGAATTTTGCGCTATGCAAAGAAATCGCAGCTGGGTTTTATTCTTATTTTTGCGCAGGTTGAGGAAGGCACCGAACGAACTTCATTTGAAGTTGCGCGGCGGAAAAGAAAATTGTACGGTTATCAGTGACTTCTCCAGGGATGGATTTGAGCCCTTAGAGTTATATCACACGGGTGTTTTCGATTTAAACACACTGAGTACAATAAATAAAAACAACAACAGCCTATATCAGTCCTCTGCTAGATATTGGCGTCCCCTAATAAGAAGAGGGATATAATCTCCCATAATCCCCACGCTGGGCATGCGGGTTGGGGATCGCAGGGTACAGCAACTCGCACCACCGACACTGTGTCCCGTCGGCTGTCAGGGATTTTATCTGTGTCGGTATTAGACTACTCTATATCTCAATCAGCTGATCCCCAGAGCCCCGTTTGAAAACCTGCCATAATACGAAATATAATAATCGGATGATAAAATCGCAGTTGTATGCAAGGGACTCTCTATCGCAATAACAATAACACACCCGATATTATCGATTGATATCGGGTACAAAGGTACAAAGTATAAGCAAAACAATGATGATGAGCAGTCGTGCTAGGTAACCCTGTGTTACATCTGCTAAAACTTTTATAAATAAACAGACAGTTAGAGATTACAGAAACAGACAGTGAGAGATACCAATACTTTAAGTATTGTTTACCTTTTAGCGTGTATAGGGTTTCAACTTCCATCTTCGGAATCTAAGCCAACCTTAACATTACCTTTATAACAAATGGGGCTCTGGCAGCCGGCTACTTGTGGCATAGCACAATTCTCTGACAGCTAACGGCCTCAAGCGTCAGTGTTGCGAGAAGCTTTGCCCTGTGTTCCGCAACCCGCATGCCCAACGTGGGGATTTTGGGTTTTTCCCCTTCTATTAGGGGAGGCCTATATCCAGATCTGAATACAGGCTGGTGTGGTGTATCTTTTGGCAGATTTTTATAAGTTAGGCCATTAGATTGTATGTTAAGGTTAAAAAAATCATCCTAGATCCCTCCCTGTCCTACGGATGCAGTTAAACAAAGAATAATCGTTGCTTCCTAGGAACTGCACAGCACTAATTAGTTGAAACTTCTTGAAAAATTATACACAGGCCTCTTTCACCGAGGGTGTTGGTTGAAACCGCAGCTTGTCAGGAGATCTGTAGAGCTGTCACAACCTCTTCTGTTAAATTTCAGTAAACTTTACTTACTATTTATGTTTATTTATAAATGATAAGGACGATTAACAAACTATTTACACTTATTAATTAAAATGATTACTATTATGACAATAAGAATTATTACAAACAATAAAATTTAACAAATTAAATTTAAAATTTGTTTACCCATTTGATTCTTTACTCTGTGGCAGACAATAACATAATATCTATCACTGGATCTAAGTTATTGTTATACTGATTTATATATTGCCTTTATGTGGTACATTTGGTACTTAGCAAAAATAGTACTATTACTAGGCTCTGTTTCCTGCACCAGGTCTTACCATAAATACTGGAGTATATTCAGGATACCAGGATGCTAGTTGTCGGTTCTTCGACAAATTGGCCAACCAACTCCCATTTGCTTTCATTTAGTGCTCTACATTAAGTATATACCTACATAAATGCTTTAGGAGAATAACTTTAGTTCTGTGTCGGATTATTTCGTCGCGTTCCACAGATTGTATCAGCTCTGTACACCTCCCAATTAGATGTTCCCATTATCGAAGTTCTGGCGGATGCTCTGTGGTGTAATTGCCTTTCAGCGTCCGTGCTGACTCCACCGCATTCTACGACCACACGAGAGTCTCCCCAAGGTTCAATGATGAGTAGAAATGACGAAAGCTCTTACTGAATGACGTTGACAGAATAACCAGTCGGATTAATGGGAATCATCATCATTACTGCTAAAGGCTGATAGCAGTCCACCGCTGGACATCTGCCTCTTCTAGTGAGCGCGATTTCACCGTGTCCCCAGTTTAATGGGAATGCTGAGCATTTATTGTTTTTTTTATTTTTTTTATTTTTAATTAGTACCTTTACCAACAATGTTATTCAGTCGCTTCGCACCCCAAATAATTTGTATGAACCTATCACAAAACATAAAAAAAAATGCTGGACACTTCGCAGAGCATTGTGTAGCCCCAAACTAAGCAAAGCCTAGTATTATGGTAACCAAATGACTGTTAAACTACTTTAATACATATTTTTTGAAATAAAGAAATACTAGCTTCCGACCGCGGCTTCGCTCGCGAAGTATTCAAATACAAAATAAGTCTATATATGTTATTGCTGAAAAGATTTTTGTGCATTTCCGAACGAATTGAACTGACTGAAGTTGTTCGACGTGAGGTGGGACAAACATTTTACACTTATAGTCTAGAATACGTATAGGACTGTACCTAACTTAACATTCAAAAGGCGCAAGATGTTGCGGTGAATAAATTCTTGAGTGGAGACCGCGACTCGGCAACGTAGTGTAGGACGCCCTCTGGCCAGCTGGCTTGACGATCTACGAAAGGCTACTGGTAGAAGCTGGATGCGTTGAACTAAACTATTCTTATTGAATTTTATTAATTACTATTATATTAAACATCTGTATGTACCTACTTATTTGAAACCCTCTACCTCTAACCTGCACTAAATCATGTAATTTTTAACACTTTATATATAAATAAGTTCAAGTAGTTTAATTTTAATATATTTATTGGTTACATAAGCACGTTTGTACCTACCTATTATATTTATTTTTTGCATGGAATTATTATTACCAAGTACCTACATACTTCAAACCAAATTGTTTTTTTATTTTTTATATAACCGATGTTCATGTCATCACACTTCGGCCGCGTCTGAAAACCAGCGCTGTGCCATTCCTGCCTATACTAGGTATGGTGCAGCTCATGCTGAGACGGGACCGATTCAACCCCACGCAATGCGTAATAATAATAAGTGTTCATTTTTAGTGTTTTTACTTTAATGTGTTTTTGCTTTTTTATAATCTTTGTAAGTATATCCAACCAACTCTGTACCTACCTACTTATTTTGTACCTATGCATTGCCGGTCGAATAAACGAATTTTCTTTCTTTTCTTTCTTTAAAGACTGGTCGCAATGGCGCTCATTAGGGGAAGATGTCCAGCAGTGAACTGCTACAAGCTTATGATGTTGATGATGAGTATGTTTGGTGGCCTAAAACTCGTTTTACTTATTATATAGCAAAATATCAGTATTGAACTTTAATAAATTCAGCAGAACAAAAATGAAGAATGAAACTAAAAATAGTTTTTAATGAAGTCAATGGACTGCACTTCTTATTAATTAGTTCGAGCTGTAAGAAGTCAAAGGGAAATTAATAATGAGGCACTCAGTTGAAGAATGGTAATATTGTAAAGAAAAGGTAATGCCACAAAAGAATGTTTTTATTCTGCAAACTTTTTGTATTGTAATAGTATGTTTAATGTTTTGGTTTGATATAATAGAATCAGTTTTTTGCTATGCAGGCTATACCATGGGTTTGGAGTAGCCCCCTCAGTCGCCCCAAAGTTGACAGCCCCAGCTCCACCGCCGAGCGTAGGTATGAAAAGTGAAGTACTTATATGAGTTTTCCTTCTGTACATATTTCTTTTGTGGTTATTCTTTTCTTTTATAAATTATGAAGAATTTTCTGATCAGTAAGTACACAATGCGTAAGGCTGCTGGTAGAAGCTGGATGCGTCGAGCTCAGAACAGGGCGCAATGGCGCTCATTGGAAATGAAATGAAATGAAATGATAGTATTTATTTGCATAAATATAGGTTCACAGTGATGGTTTTATAATTAAGTATCACTATATTTGACTATATAGTCGTGCAAATGTTTAGTGAGTAGGCAATTATACATTCTCGTAAAGTAGTTTAAGATTCAAAATTGGCATTATGATTTTATCAAAATCATGACAACAAAACAAATTAAGATACACATTCATAAAATTAAAACTGTCAAAAATAATTTATGTCAGAGAAATTAAAAATTATGTACATGTCAAAACTTAATATTTAGTGAATTTAAATGTCAAATAATCAGATATAGTATAAAAACAGTTATCACAGAGCCAATTAAATAATTTGCGATTAAATTCATTATCTGTCAGTTCTCTCATGTCAGGTGGAAGTTTGTTATATATCTGTATTGCCATTGCGTAACAGTTCTTTTTACATAGTTCTAGTCTAAATTGAGGCACCTTAAGTGGTTTTTGAACTATTTTTCTTTTGTATTTAGAGTTTTCATCCCTATCAAATAATGTTATATTATTTCTGACAAATTTAAGCATCTCAAAGATATAAAGTGATGGAAAAGTTAACAATTTATGCTTGATAAATAAAGGTCTACAAGAGTCTCTCCGCTTGATGCCAAATATGGCCCGAATACATTTTTTTTGCGCAACAAAAACTCTCTGAGCATCCGTTGAGTTGCCCCATATTATAACGCCATATCTCAGAACAGAGCAAACATGGCTATGGTAAACTGTAAGTGCGGATACAGTATTAGAGAGATCCTTTATTCTTCTCAGTGCAAATATAAATTTATTTATTTTCTTACACACATTATCTATTTAATTCTTCCAATTTAAATATCTATCAATAGTAATTCCTAAAAATTTTATGTCAAATACTTGTCCAATGTCATTGTTATCGTAATTTATGTAGATGTCATCCTTAATTTTATTATTATATGTCGTTGGTATCATGAATTTAGTTTTTGTTGTGTTGATTTTTAAGTTATTATTATCTAGCCATTTGATTATGTCATTTAGAGATTTATTCCCTACACTCATAGCATTTATAATTGATTTTTCTCTCGTCAATATTGTAGTATCATCAGCAAACATGATTGTGTACTGGTCAGTTGCGGTTGGTAACTCATTAATATAAATTATAAATAGTATGGGACCCAGAACACTACCCTGGGGCACACCGTGACTAGTTGAGGCATATAAAGATCTGAAGCTCTCTTGTATTTGATTCAGAAGACATTTTAGTTATTTCGGTACATTGCTTTCGTCCCTTCAGATAACTATCAAACCAAGAGTAAGCAGGACCCCTTATTCCATAGCATTCTAATTTATCTAGCATACAGTCGTGGCAAACCATGTCAAAGGACTTACTCATATCTAAAAAGATGGCAATTGGTATTTCTTTTTGATTTATCGAGTCAAAAATTTCCTTAACAAGTTTAAAACATGCTAGAGTTGTCGATTTCTTACTAATAAAGCCATTTTGTTGTTTATGCGAACAACTTTGTTTTTTTCTAGAAACGCAACTAATTTCCGGCTCATTACCTTTTCAAATATTTTAGATATTATTGGCACTAGTGTAATAGGTCGATAGTTCCCAGTGTCGGATCTAGAGCCTTTTTTGAATAGCGGTTTGACCACAGATAGTTTAAGACCATCTGGGAATACACCGTTTTCGAGGGAAAGATTGATTACGTGTGTAAGAGGCTCTAGGATATGACCAATATTTTGTTTTAGGAGTTTGGTTGTTATTTCGTCATAGCCAGCAGAGTTTGTATTACGCAAATTCATTGTTACTTTAATTACGTCCAAGCAAGTTATAGGTTCAAGATAAATAGAGTTAACTACTCTTCTTTTGCTAATATTTTGCTTATTCTTTGCTGATTTTTCGTTGTTGGCAATGTTTATAAAGTGCCTATTGAAACATGTTGCAATTTCAGAACCGTTTGTAATAACGCTGTCTCCATCAACTATTTCTTTTATTTCATTGTTTGTAAATTTGAAATTTGGGGGAGGCCTCTGTCCAACAGTGGACTGGTATAGGCTGATGATGATGATGATAATGATGAATTACACAATTTAGAATAGATAAAAAAGCCAGAATGTAAGTTACGGTATCATTCCCATCCTTCATAATAAGCTATCCTATTCGATGACGTAGGGTCATTTTAGCAGATCATCTTGGTTATGCAACACTCTGCCCAATCACTACTTTGATGGCTGACCGTTTACTGCCATTTAGATCCGAGCATTCCATGCGGAAAGCACGATAAGATGTTAGTCGAGGATTTTACAATCGTTATGCCATGTAAGAGGCCTTCGGGTGGCCTATAAACTCCGACACCAGAGTTGGCCACCAGCTCATACGAAGAAAAAAATATTTCTTTTCTTAAGGAAAGAAGGAAGCCGAGTGGGATACTTAAGTTTACCTTCATTGTTATCAGAAATCCCATAAATGGTGTAATTTTTCTTAGATAGATCTCTAACTACAAGGATAGTTTGAATTCGTATCCACACCACACACACCAGCCTATATCAGTCCACTGCTGGACCTAGGTCTTCCCTAATAAAGGGGTATATGGCCATAATCCCCACGTTGGGCAAGCGGGTTGGGGATCGCAGGGCACAGCTTCTCGCACCGTCAACGCTGCTGCCACTCGGCAGCCAGGGGATTCAGTTGTGTGATTTCGTATGTAATCCCAAAAGGATGTAAATCTACACACAAAAGCCACCAATATGAATTGCAGGACTTTTCAAATGTTTTAGTTTTTTAATGACAATATGACTTTTAAGGTTACGCCATAATTTTTACTAAAAACTTATGGGGCAACCATAGAACGGCTGATTTTTTTAAAATTTGTTCTTTACTTATTGATAATGATAATTGTAGATTCGATTTAATTTTAGGACACACAACACCAAAAAAATGCTTAAAGTTTTCGGGGAAATGTTTCGGAGTATTTTAAACTGAGGTTCTCACGACTTTTAGACAACCTTGGACTAAATCAACCCCGTTTCGAAAAAACATACGAATACAAACTTATACCGTACATTCCATTTTATTCTTTTATTATTTATTCGTCACAACCTTCCACCAGCAAATAAAAGTGACGCATTCTCTAAAATAAATTCTATCCCTTCATCAAATAACGAAGTCATGATGAGTCAGAGCTTGTGCAAGTCTGTATTTGGGTTACTCATCGCTACGTGGGTGACGAAAAACTTGGAAAAACCGCTGACTCGGTGTGACTGAGTGGTTGTGTGGTGCCAGCTTAACAGAAAAAAACTGCCTATTCGAATCCCTACTTACTATTTGGGTACGGTAGTATTATTACTTATTCTCTGTTTATATTGCTCGTAGAAAAGTCCCTATCTGTATCTTATAAGGTTGGGTTTATATTACTCGTAAATGCAAAAGGAATCTTGTTTCCCAATAAACGTTTTAGTTAACAAACAACTGCTCCAACAAAGTAATAAACTTTGTTAGATTGATATTGCGGATAAACTAAAAATGATATGTAATAACCGCGGCTCGGCAAAGCCAGTGTAGGACGCCCTCGTGAATTGACCATTTGCAAAGAACTGCTGGAAGAAGCTGGATGCGTCGAACTGAGAACAGGGCGCAATGGCGCTCATTAGGGGAGGTCTATGTCCAGCAGTGGACTGCTATAGGCTGATGATGATGATGATAAAAAATGATCTGGGCGAGTGATTTATTGATAAACCATAAAAAGGTTCTATATTATTGATATTAGTTTTTGTCTGCATCTTTATCCATTAAATAATTTTGTTCCCACATTTTCTATGTTAGTGTTTTGTAAATACGGTACATTAAGGCGACGATACACGTCAAAACTCCCTCTCACTCGCACTATTCGACATTTTTGAAGATATAAAATCACTCAATGTAGTTATGCAAAATAGCATACCTTCACGGCCTAGAGAATAAAAATACAAAGGTTCAGCAAAAATATCATGTTGAACCTAACACGATTTCCTACCAAAAATTTGCGCCAAAATTGATCACATTGGTGCAAGTTTTGTTGGTAAGAAAACGGGATAGAATCAAAATGATATTATTGCTGAACCTTTGTATTGTTATTTTCTAGGACGTGAAGGTTTGTTATTTTGCATAACTACATTCAGTGATTTTATATCTTCAAAAATGTTGAATAGTGCGAGTGAGAGGGAGGTTTGACCTGTATAGTCGCCATATATTTTTTTAGATAAAACTCCCCAAAACAAGGGAGTTTCGACGTTAATAGCAACATTAGCACTTTTCTTGGTATATGCTTAGAGTCCGGCTGTCATTGGAAAAACTGATGGTAATTGGATGAGAAAATTAAACGGCTAAGCTTTTTTTTTAACTTACTATTTACGTTGGTAATGAGAAAACGTGTTAGCAAACATAAATTTATGTCAGTAATCCATTAGTAGACCAACATATCATAGTATCATAAGATTTTAGAAATCCTACGGGACTCTATTCTATTTATTGTATATCTGCTTTTTCTTAGTCGAGCACTCTTGTCAGAGTGGAGGGAAGTCGAGTTTGAATGGTTTGCAAAATGCCTCCAATGAGATCTTTCAGTAGCTTGACGAGAACATTCGGTCATAGAGTTTTGTTTGATTGATTTAATAAGGTCTTACCATCGCGTGGGAGAACCTCGTGATCTTTTGCCCTAATAAATAAAATAAAATAAAAAGCCTTTATTTCTATTGCTTCCGAACAATTAATCTTTTTTTAAACCTTAATATAACTTTAACCTAAATTAAATTGAGTCTTATTGACTATACCACTACCTAACTATTAATAATTAGATAAGTAGGTACTTATCTAATTATTAAAGATGTTGTTATAACTTAACCTAAAGTAATAGTAGCCTCCAAGGCGCAGGCCTCCCCTAAATCCCGCCATAAATACCGTTCTCTCGCTCTTTGCATCCATTCAGCTCCACACCGCTAAAGACTATCTAATAAAAATAAATAAATTACTATTTCAGCATTTTTCGTAAACCAACCACTAAAGAGTTCAAAGGGGTTGGCAATGTTTGTATTGTTGACAAAAACAATGTTCACCTATTTGACTTGAATTATATTGACTTGAAATCTTGCATAGAAACTGTTATAAAAATTAATAAACACTATTTCAGCATTATTCGCAAATCAACACCTAAGGGGTTCAATGGGGGTGGCAAAGTTGGTATGGAGGACAAAAAAAATCTTTTTTCATTGACTTGAACTTGTGCATAGAGAGAGACTCCCTAACAAAAATAAATAAACACTTATTTCAGCATTTTTCAAAAATCAAGACGGGGTGGCAAAGTTTGTATGGGGGAAAAAACATTTACCCATCAACTTAAACTTTTGCACTGGGCTACCTACCAAAAATAAATAAACACTGATTTCAGTGTTTTTCAAAATTCAACTCCTAAGGGGTTAAACGGGGATGGCAAAATTTGTATGTGAGAAATCTTTACTTATTGACTTAAAATTTTGCATAGAGACTTCCTAACAAAAATAAATAAAGACCTGGAATAACATATAGGCCACTTTTATTCGGGTACCACGCGAGTGAAGCCGCAGCTAGTAACTAGTGTTTTAAATTAATTTTTTATGGCATCTGAAGATATCTAAATCCCCTGGCTGACGGGTAGCAGCGTCGGTGGTGCGAGAAGCTGTGCTGTGTGTGTGCTTAGGGGAGGCCTATGTCCAGCAGTGGACTGATATAGGCTGATGTGAATGTGGATGTGTTATCTGAAGATCAAACAAGCCTATGACGTACTTGATGTTAAGGGGTAACCATTACCTATCACAAAGCGTTACATCGCAGAATACACTTTTTTGGTACGTGTCCTTTAATGCAACGCCCTACGTCCAACAACATCAACTTGAGGCATGAACGTGATAAGCCTCTTGTGCCTGTAATTTCACCGGCACCCACACCCTTCAAACCGAAACAGCAATGCTGCTTCAGGGCCGAAATAGGCATAGTGGTTGTACTAGTAGGTAGTTAGAATTTTGTTTGGCTAGGAGTTTCCAATTTGTCCCAAAACTGTGGTTTTGAACTACCACCTATTCTACAAAACGTATTGAAAACTTGATTAGTACGAACTGTCTGTTTGTCCCGGAAACGGAAGTAGGAACAAACTTCGGTCGTGTACCAGAAAATTGGTGTTATCCCGAAAACTAGTTCAAAAACTGTTGTGACAATTCCTACATCATCATCATCATCATAAATCTATACATCTTGTTTCACGTGACTGTCTGTACCAATTAATATTAGTTAAAAATAAATAAATAATGCTGGAATATCACACAGCACCATGTAGCCACAAATTAAGAAGAGCTTGTGTTATGGGAATTGGTGTTAATTAGTTATGACATCGACCTTTTGAACGGAAGCCAACCTCACCTACCCGTGGAGCTGCTGTTAAACAAACAGGAATCTGGCGGCCAACTGATTGCGGCACAGCGCAGCCGAGCACATCATCATCATCATCATCATCTGGACACAGACCTCCCCTAATGAGCGCCATTGCGCCCTGTTCTCAGCTCGACGCATCCTGCTTCTACCTGCAGCCTTTCGCAGATCGTCCCCCACCAGGCCGGAGGGCGTCCTACACTACGTTTGCCGAGCTTCGGTCTCCGCTCAAGAACTTGTTCACCCCAACGGTTATCGTTTCATCCCCCTTAGCCATAGTACTGACATAGCTAAATTCCCTAGCCGCAGACGGGCAGCTGCGTCGGTGATGCAAGAAGCTGTGCCCTGCAATCCTCAACCCCGATGCCCAGCGTGGGAATTATCGGCATATCCCCCTTCGTATTGAGGAAGGCTTGTGTCCAGCAGTGGACTGAATAGATTGCTGCTGTGTACCTATTAAAGACTAGTACTTAATTCGCTAATTTTTTTGTTCCGATTGAACGCATTTCAGTTGTTTTACTGTTACTAAAATAATAATATTCTGTGCCGGAAGTGGTCGACCGCAGGATCAGTTGCGGCCGGAAATGGTCGGTAGCGACGCGGAGCTATTTCCGGTTTTGGTCGTCAAACTCTATTAACTGTATTGAATAGTGATTTGTTCATGAATTCGAAATATTTTTGAACAAAAAATTGGCCACATAATTACATAATTGATTTTTTTCGTGTCAACGATATTTATTTAATCTTTTAAATCTTAAATTTTTATCAAAACAAGTTCTTCAGTTGTGACAAAACACACTTAGTGAAAAATAATTAATAGGTAGGTATAACGCTCATCGTAGGTACTAGGTACTTCTTCTAAACTCTAAACATATCCAAGTTCAAGATGGGTATCAATCATACCCTCAATTTTTGCCTTAAACAATGCAATGGACTCCGAGTCTAAGGTATCTGTGCTTTGTTTCATTATCTTATCCAAGTCAGCAGATTCCATCGCCTCCTTCAATTGCGCGGCTTCTTCAGTCTTCCTAACTAGGACATTCCCCAAAAGAACGCCAATACCCAGGCTCATTTTACCATGCCTCTTCAGATCTGCATCAAGCTGGTCCCTTGGGTATAGGAAATTTGCTTTGAGTCCAAACGGAGAAAGGTTCTTGTCTAGCTGGTCGTGGTAGTAGTCTATCCAGTCGAGGTAGTGAGCCTTTCTAGTCTCATAGTCGGTGCAGTTAAAGATCATGTAGTGAAGGTCGCAGGCAGGGTTGGTGACCTTGGAAATCTGGTAATCAATCATCACTGACTGTGGTTGGTTTTCTCCCTGAAAAATACATAATATAAATTACTTTATAGATAAATCCTATATTAAATAATGGGTCCCCATTTGTTCACCTTAGCGAAAAAAGTTGACTTAATATTGCTATAGTTCTGATGAGATTAATTAATATTTTATACTCAATTTGTAGATTTACTCTAGATCCTAATATACGATGCACATACATGATCACTGAAAGAGTTAAGTTCCAGCTAAAGAAGAGTGTAGTCAGTGTAGTATAGGGTGAGACCAAAGAGAAATATAGTACGCATCATCTAGGCTACAAAAGACCAATACAAGAGCTGTCGGGCTACGGTGAAGTGCAGGTGAAGTGCGGA
Organism: Horisme vitalbata; assembly: GCA_951804965.1. Taxonomy (NCBI): domain Eukaryota; kingdom Metazoa; phylum Arthropoda; class Insecta; order Lepidoptera; family Geometridae; genus Horisme; species Horisme vitalbata. Next base: position 13,254,953 of record OX638105.1, on the reverse strand, counting down.
CGCGGCGCCGGTGCAGCGTAGAATAGGCGCGCTAACGGTGTCGGAAAAGCTAGGCGAGGGTAGCATGCATTTGGGGCATTCAAGTGTTGTCCAGCATGCCACTGCTAACTGCGGGTGCGCTAAGGGCAAGGACGCGATACCCAAGCCAAGCCCTCGCCCTGCCTGCGCTCTATCCGCGCTTCACCTCCACCCGTCGACGCCTATTGTATTTGTCCCGCACCTAACATTATGCTGTAGTCCCTTAACGAAATTAATGATGTAGGTCACGAAACAGCTAGACTCAGAAATGTACTGTTAACTATTTTTTATCATAGAGTCACTTGGTACCTAGTCCAAGTAACGTCAAGCTAATGACAACGTTGGGGTTGTTGTCAAGTTGAGATCGGACATAAAATGGCATGGCAGTCGTTAGCTAGACGTGGTTGAGAAAGGTTGTTCTCCCTAAGCTCTTGCTGAATAAATAAGTGAATTTTGTGCGTCGATATGTTGTTTTATTTAATGTTAAAGTCCAAGAATAGTTAGTGTTGGAGATATTCTAGCAGTGTTTAATTCTAATAACTGCGTGATCACTACTGGTTGGTGCCTTGGAGGACGAGGCCTAACAGTACTAGAATCAATAGTAGGTGAATGATGAAAAGTGACCTTAAGGTCGGTTGAAAAAGCGTTGGTGGAACAATTATAATGCATTTATGTAGGATGATGTGAATCCGTCAAACTGGGGAGGCCGTTGTCTTGCAGTGTGATTGCAGTGGAAAGAATTTGCCACTTACTACACCCGAGTTATATAATTGTATGCCTAATACAAGATACAATAACAATTTTATAATATTACTTACGTCAATTTTAAACATAATATTGTTCGTCCAAGGGTCTCCCTGCTGTATGATCGCATACCTTGAGTCCTTGTTGAGTTTTGATAATTGTAGCATCCCATTCATTGTTTCAGTCATTATTCCTTTGATGGCTTTTTTGTGGATGTCACTCTCAAGCACCATCAGAGCATTTGACTCTAACTGATCAAAGTATTGTTTTGATTCATCTTGCGTTAATACTTGTAACCATAAATCAGATAAAATGTTTTTGAATTCCTCAAACACTTTAGGTTCCTTATTTTTTAAAGCGTATGATAATGAATGGAGAGTGGCTAGGTTTTTCAAAACGGATCTCACGCATTCATTGCTAAGAGATCTGAATCTATCTAACATTTCAAAACCTGACTCCTTCAAATCTTCTAGTAGGATGACTTCATTTGGAGCTTCCTCAAAAGAACCGTAAAGTTTAGCAAACCGAAGTCTATTTTCCGCGGGAACGTCCACTTCTTTCTGAAGTTGCTCGAACTTGGGAAGCACTTTAGTATACATAACATGCTCATTTTTAAATAGCAATCCTGTGTTCGCTAATACCCTGAGCGTTTCAAATGTTGGTGCTATTTTGGCTATCATCTTGATTATGCCACCATTTTTATCTTCAATTATGATTCTCTTCACGTTAGCCGCATAGTTATCACCTGCTTTTCCAACGGTTTCAAAAACGACTTTTGCAGCATCAATCCCATTTTTATCTATAACACTCTTGATGTATCTAAGTTGTGGATCACTCACATTATCTAAGTTGCCTTCAATCTTTAGACCGGCCATTATAGTGAAGAACTTCATGATACTAGCTGTAGTGTTTATCACCACAGGTTTGATAAGGTAATCTGTGATAATAATTTTATCGTGATACTAAAATTAATGATGATAAAATTGTAACTACAGTTTATATTCGTATATTACTGACCTAGGTTGAAAAAATAATGAATTTGATAATTTATTTGAACTTCATTACTTTCAATTAAATTAACTTCACTTTTATTCGGAGAATAAATGTAAAATTTTACGAAGGGCTTGGGCTTATTTTAAATGTCTTCAAAATAACATAAATATCTATGTGTAAAATATAATACAAAAAATCAACGGGACCTTCAGTTCTACCTTCAGGCATTAGCTTAATTCTCTAGTTTATGTCTCATTACATTTCAAGATTCATTTAATAAATAAACACGAATTAAAAATATATAAAAAAACATTTATTTAACCACATAGTAAAATTAACATTAGCAAAAAAACTGTAATGAGAGAATATATGATTTATTTAGAGATATCCCAGTTCAAGATGACTGTCGATCAGACCTTCAATTCTCGTTTTAAACAGAGCAATCGACTCTGCACCTAAACTCTCTGTGATGTTTTGCTTCATCATCTCTTCCAAGTCAGTGGATTTTGCTTTTTTTCCCATCGCCTCCTTCAACTGAGCAGCTTCTTCAGTCTTTCTGATCAGGACACTTGCCAAAATAATACTCATACCCATACTAATTTTACCATGTCTTTTCAGATCTGCATCAAGCTGGTCCCTTGGGTAAACGTAGTTTGCTTTAAGTCCAAACATAGAAAGGTTCTCGTCAAGCTGGTCGTAGTAGTAGTCTATCCAGTCAAGAAAGTGAGCCTTTCTGGTCACATAGTCAGTGCAGTTGAAGAGCATGTAGTAAAGGTCGCAGGCAGGGCTGGTAACCTTGGAGATCTGGTAATCTATCATAACCGACTGAGGTTGGTTTTCTCCCTGAAAAATATAAATTCACATTATTACACTATAATATTGAACTACATTACATTACGTTAATGTTAGCGTATTGTAGCTGCTGCTAGAAAGAAGTTGAATACGTCGAGCTGAAGACAGGGCGCAATAGCGCTCATTGGGGGAGGCCTATGTCCAGCAGTGGACTGCTATACGTTGATGATGATGATTAGTTAGTGTGTCTTTAAATGTATTTGTTCTGAGGCCAGCAGTCAAGATTCTTTTTACGTTCTACGCTACTTTTTATCCCAAAAAAGCGATTGAAGCCGCGAGCTATTATAGATATAATAAGACGTGTTTTGATTTCAATAACTTTGTTATGTGAATGAGTTTTAATTAACACCACCGTAATGCATAAAACAAAATGGGTTTAAAATGGAAGTAAACTTAGTCCTCCAACAAAATTGACGATCCAATACAATAAACACCCTACAGATTATAAACATACTCACATCAATTTGGAACATAATATTATTCGTCCAAGAATCTCCCTGCTGTACAACGGCATGTTTAGATTCCCTGTTGATCTTAGAGAATTTAATATTACCATCAATTGTTTCAGATATTATTCCTTTAATGGCTTTCTTGTGGGTATCACTCTCCAACATCATTATAGTAGTTGATTCTAACTGATTAAAATAGCGTTTTGTGTCTTCTTGTGAACTTATTTGTAGCCATATATCCTGTAGATTATTTTTAAATTCCTCAAAAACTTCAGGTTCTTTATTTTTCAAAGCGTATGATAACGAATGGAGGGTAGCCAAGTTTTTCAAAACGGTTCTGACACATTCATCGGTAAGAGATTTGAATCTGTCTAACATTTCAAAACCTGACTCTTTTAAATCTTCTAGTAGAATGACTTCGTTTGGAGCTGCGCAAAAAGAACCGTAAAGCCTAGCAAACCGAAGTCTATCTTCTGTGGGAATTCCCGCTTCTTTCTGAAGCTGCACAAATTTAGGCAGCACCTTAGTATACATTTCATGTTCGTTCTTGAACATCATTTCCGTGTTTGTTACTGCTCTTTGTGCTTCAAATGTTGGCGCTATTTTACCTATCATTTTGAGTATACCACCATCTTTACCTTCAATTATAATCCTCTTCACGTTAGCCACATAGTTGTCACCTGCTTTGCCGACTGGTTCAAATACTACTTTTGCATCATTGAACCCTTGCTGTTCTATAATACCCTTTATGTATCCAAGCTGTGGTTCACTGATATTATCTAAGTTACCTTTAATTTCTAGACCGGCCATTGTGGTGAAGAACTACTTGATACTAGCTGGATTAAACGTTTTAGTCAACTTATAAGAGAAATTATTAATCTGTGATTATAAATTATCACGAAACTAAATAGTGATATGATAACTGCAGTTGCTATCTCGTTCTTGACATTTTTGACCTCTATTCTGAACAACTCAAAATTGATACGTTAATCTTCATCAGCATTATTCTTTTATTTTTTTCTTTTTAAATACGGGTCGTCCGTTGAAGCTGAATCTCAATCCAGATAACAGCACTTTTTTTTGTGGAAAAATTAAATTTTAGAAAGCATTAAATTTACCTAAGCAAAAATTTAAAAATATATTTATATAAAAACATGTATTTAACCACCTACATTACAATTCAGTAGTCCAAACATGGAAAGGTTCTCGTCAAGCTGGTCGTGGTAGTAGTTTATCCAGTCGAGGTAGTGAGTAGCCTTTCTGGTGGCATAGTCAGTGCAGTTGAAGAGAATGAAGAATAGGTCGCAAGCAAAACTGGGGACATTGGAGATCTGGTAATCGATCATAACAGTTTGGGGTTGGTTGCCTCCCTGAAACATATAAAGTCACACAATATTAGTAATATTATAAATATGAAAGTTAGTGTGTTTGTGAGAATGTGTTAGCATGTTAGAATGTCTGTTCCCTCTCAACTCCATATCGAGTGAACGGATTTAGATGCAACTTGAAATGTAGTAATTGTAATAGATATATTATTATCTTATACCTTTAAATACGCAATACTTGTATCTATATACAGGGTGTTTGGAAGAGAGCTGTACATACGCCTAGGGTAGAAACTAGGGATAGTCTGCTACCTACCCTCGCCCATTATATTGACCTTGGCATCAAGGTATTTTTTAAAATTTATTTTTATATTTTATTTGACTGTTTTGTGAATTATTTACTAAAACGACCTGTAGCTCAAAATCTATCCATGGGACCGGTCTGCTAATGGTCTTGTTTTAATCGTTAGAGTCTTAGGGTCCTGCAAAAATTTATTTTACACCAGAAAATTGTGGAGAAGAAAAGTTATGGGGCCTTAAGTACCGTAGTAAGGTAAAGAAATAATTTTAAGGGCAACTTTCTATGGGGTTTAAAAAAACACTAACAGGGTTGGAGTTCTTTTGATTTTTTTAAAACATCCTCAGTCTATGCCCTTTTTAACGATATGCTAAAAGTGTAATTATCACTTTTAGTTTTAAAGTTATCAATTAATTTCCGCAACTAGGGCACTTTAAGCAGAAATTTTAACTAATGAAAATTAAATGTGTTCGATCGTAAAAGGATGGCAAATGAAACAAAAAATTTGGTAATGACTATATTCATTAAATTACAAATTTTGTTCAAATTGATGACCATTGACCTGTAAACATGCTCGGCACCTCTTCCTCATCTCCACGGTCACCGTTCTAAGCAGCATTTCCTCGCGCATTGTATCGAATGCGGCGTGTATCCTGTTAATTAAAACCTTCCTTGTTGGTACTTCTTCTGCGTACACCAACTCTTTCGCCCTTCCCCAGACGTAGAAATCGAGCGGGGTAAGATGACCTTGGGGGCCAGGGAATTGGCCCACCCCGACCAATCCAAGAATTAGGAAAGCAGTTGTTCAGTAGCTCCCTCACTGCTAGGCTCCAATGAGCAGGACAGCCGTCGTGCTGGAAGACTATGGGCCGATTTTCGTCAAACACTTCTTCCACTAAATCGGGCAAATCGTTTTTGAGTAAATCTAAGTAGTTTTGCCCGTTTTGGTTGTCGGGCAAAAAGTGCGGCCCTATCAACCAATTACCGATGACGCCTGCCCATACGTTCACGGGGAACCTTCGTTGAAAACCTCTGTGCCTCTTCACTCTCGGGTTTTTATCTCTGGGTGCCCAGTGATAGAGATTGTGGTCATTTACAATTCCTTCCTTGTCAAACTTGGACTCGTCAGTCCAGAGAATACTCCGTAAAAAAATATTATCTTCCACGTCCGTATGGAGCAAGTGGCGGCAAAACTGCATCCTTCTTCCATAGTCGTTATCCTCTAAGCCAAAACAATAAAAATATTAGTGGTTTCCTTATGAATTAGTAGCTATGTAACATTGATTGCTATCTCTGTTTTTCCATTTTTCTCTCTCTCACACACATGCTTATGTTAATTTAAAAAATTCCTATGAAATTCACATGCTAGTTCATTACATAAGATCTAAAAACAAAAACTTAATGTAAACAATTACCTTGAACAGGGGTGTAGTGGAAAGGATGACGTCCATTTTCGTGAAGAACCGACCAGACTTTCCACACGCTTAAACCAAGTGTCCGGGCTACGGTTCTTACGCTTCTGGTCGGATCTTCCTCCAATGCAGCCAATATGCGTTCTTCCGCAGCCAAATTTGGTTGAAATCTGTTCACGTTTGGTTCCCGGAAATTTAAATTTCCGGTTTCTCGCAGACGCCGATAAGTTGAGCCAAACGTTTGGTGGTTAGGCACTCGCCGGTTAGGATACCGTTCTTGATAAATCCTCTGTGCCTTGCGCCCATTGCAATGAGCCATTCCATACACCACCAGCATGTCGGCGTACTCTTCGTTGGTAAATCCAGCCATTTTGCCAACAACAACGTAACAAATAACAAAACTAACGAAGTAATAACAAACTCAACAAAATTAACGAAAACAGTGGAGCGTCGTAACGGCAAGTACGTAAGTTAGCTAAGATGGGTAAATCTCGACTGACTAACAAAGACCCCAACGATTTACCTGCTCGGCCCCGTCGACCCAAGAGCGAAAGAGACAGAAATACGTGTTGCTCTCGTGAAAGAGTGAGACAACAAATTTTACCTGCCAACTGTAGGCCAAACTGGTTTAAATTCTGGAAATTACACATGTCGAGTCGTGGTGGTAAAAGTGCCCTAAATGCGGAAATTAATTAATAACTTTAAAACTAAAAGTGATAATTACACTTTTAGCATATCGTTAGAAAGAGCATAGACTGAGGATGTTTTAAAAAAATCAGAAGAACTCCAACCCTGTTAGTTTTTTTTTAAACCCCATAGAAAGTTGCCCTTAAAATTATTTCTTTACCTTACTACGGTACTTTAGGCCCCATAACTTTTCTTCTCCACCATTTTCTGGTGTAAAATAATTATATTTTTGCAAGACCCTAAGACTCTAACGATTAAAACAAGACCATTATCAGACCGGTCGCATGGATAGATTTTGAGCTACAGGTAGTTTTAGTAAATAATTCACCAAAAAGTCAAATAAAAAATAAAAATAAATTAAAAAAAAACCTTGATGCCAAGGTCAATATAATGGGCGGGGGTAGGTAGCAGACTATCCCTAGTTTCTACCCTAGGCGTATGTACAGCTCTCTTCCAAACACCCTGTATATAATAAAAGAGTAGAGCAACAAAAATCTGTACCTACATTGTGTTTTTAGCAAAAGTGTATTCAGCAGTATAGCATAAAAAAGCTAAAACCGATAAAAAAAATTGGATCGAAGATTTTCTGTCTAGATTATTTGTTACCAATTGACACGAAAAGTACTGAACGGATTTTGGTGCAAGTTGTAAAATCAAATAGCTTACCATCTTACTTATCACATAGGCTACATTTTATTTATCTACAATATCTCGAAGCAGAATTACTAATTGAATTACTAATTAATAAACGAAAATCTAATCATTCACTTACCACTCATACATTCATATGGACCTGCTCTCCACACTTTCAAAACTGTTTACTAGGACGAGTCAACATATAACAAGCAAGACAGGCGTGACAGGTTCTCAATTTGAATTTTGCTGCATTACGTTGCCATGGCTCTTTTTTAATCAACTGATTACCCGACTGAAGTTTTTTTCAGCTAGGTTATATTTTTAGGGTGTATGTATGTTTGTAATATGCTGGCTGGATGGATTTTGACTAATGAGGTGTCGTTGGATTTGTCTAGATCACAAGGGTGACAAGATATATGAAATGTCAAAAAATCTAATAAGGCGACTGTAAGAAGCCATTTTCAATTTACGTTGAACTAAAAATGTACCTATCAATAACTGGTTGATTTTCACAAATTAGGTATCATTGGATTTGACTGACATGTAGATCATATGGAGTATCAAAAAATCCAAAATGGTGACTGCAAGATGGCATTTTCATTTTATGCTGAACTGAAAAGGTATAAAAAACTGATTGATTTTTTTACATTATAAATTAATTAATTAGTTTTACATTATAAATTATACTGAAAAGTATTTACTTATTCGAAATTCGAACAAACTTCCTCGGAGGCTGCCGATTTCAGCAAGTGGACTTAGTACGCAATCTGCTACGTATATAGTAAAGTAGGTAGGTACGTCAAAATATTCTCAAAGAAAATTCTTCAGAAATACTTCATAATTCTGCTTTTGTTCTACAATGGATTTATGTATCAATCATTTTCGTTAACTTATACGTAATACGTACCTATAGGTAGTTACAATCATAGAAAATGTAGGTAGGCAGTAGGTGTAGTACGTACGTAGGGACGGTAGGTTTTGGTATTATTTGGTACAATTAGGGGTAGGTAGTAGGTGTACTACGCACGTAGGTACGGTACCTTTTGGTATTATTTGGTACAATTAGGTAGCTATGTACCTACCTAGCTAACTAATTATAATTAGGGTACGCATCATGTAAAAATAACGCTGGAAGAAATGGAGTATCGGAGTAACACACCCCGTATTTGCGCACGGGTAAATACCGATAAAAATCGTTATTAATATAACCGTTTATTTGTATCAGACATTATTCCTTTGATCGCTTTCTTGTGTGTATCACTCTCCATTATTATTATTGTAGTTAATTCAAAATTATTTAAAAAGCATTATTGTGTTTTCTTGCAAAGCTATTTTTAACCAAGCATCCTGTACATCATTTTTGAATTCCTTAAACACTTCAAGTTCTTGATTTTTCAAAAAATAAGATAATGATTGGAGGTTTCAAAAAAAAAGTTTTTAAAATGGATCTCACGCATTAATTGCTAAGAGATCTGAATCTGTCAAACATTTCAAATTCGGACTCCTTCAAATCTTCTAGTAGATGACTTCATTTGGAGCTGCCCCAAAAGAACCGTAAAGTCTAGCACCCGAAGTCTATGTTCCACAGAAACATCCATTTCTTTCTAAAGTTGCTCGAATAGGCAGAACTTTTGTATACATCACATGCTCATTCTTAAACAACAATTCTGTGTTCGACAATACACTGAGCTGTTCAAATGTTGGTGCTATTTTTGCTATCATCTTGAGCATGTTGCCGTTTTAACCTTCAATAAATCTTTTTCACGTTAGCAACAAAGTTGTCACCTGATTTGCCGACTGGTTCAAATACTACTTTTGAATTATTAAACCCTTGCTTTTCTATAACACCCTTGAAGCTCCAAGCTGTGGTTCACAGATATTATCTAAGTTACCTTCAATTTTAAGACCAGTCATTGTGGGTAAGGAATAATTAATACTAGCTGGAATATATTTGTTTGTCGAGTCATAGGGGAGATATTGTAATCTGTGATTTTAACTAATCATGAAAAAATGTGATAACTGTTTTTATCTTTATTGACCTTGGTTCTTAGTAAATGCAAATTAATTATTTTTATGTCAATAATCGTCAATATGCTTATTATAATTAAAAAAGAAGAGGGGTCATAATAAAGAGATTGATTTTTATCCTGTTTGTTTAAAGGACAATGCCGTCTTTTATATGGCGCTCGGTTCCAATGCTAAAGTGATTCTGTCAAAACGAAACCAAATTTTTTCGAAACTGTTTTTCATTGAATAGTAAGTCTTTTTTAAGATAAACTTCAACAAATTGTTTTTATTTGATATTAGTTTTGGAGTGTGTTTTTTAAAAAATGCGTTCCCGGGACCTTGCGTGTTCAGTTTTATCTACTGAATTATAAATGTTACACTATAAACATTTAACTATGATACTATATCTATAAGAAAAGGTACTACTTAGAAAAGGTTAACTATAACAATAAAAAACCTCATACAAATAGATAAAAGGGTGTTTTAACATCTACTTCGTAGGTATGACATTACATACATTATTAGTCTGTGTTCTACTTTATATTCTTTTCAAATAATGATAGTGACGAGAAAATAGATAGGCATTTACATCATTTATGGTTATAATTAGTATTAGTACTTACTGGATCCTAGATCTTAACACATTCATCACAACCACGAAAAGGTCACGGATGCCTCTTCCAAATTATGCTGGTTTCGAGTCACTGGGTATTATACAAATACAAACAGTTCATGCAACCATTGTTTATCGTACATTATTGTAATGATGTCTTATAAAATAATTAATTACTAAACACTGCTACACAATGCCATAGAACACTCTAGCGAGAGCATATTAAATACATAAAGATAGGAGATTGTTTAATAGTAGGTACCACAAAAAAGATACTGATCCAACCTCTTGACTTGACTATACAAAGTGAAAAAATCTCTAATATGTTTTTAGTCGATTCTACTGTCTCAATAATTAAAAATGAGGGTTTTTGCAGTGTCATGGCGCAGTGCGCCGGAAACCAAATCAACGAAAGATTTTTTTACGTGATTATTAATCCCGTCGCGTCCAGTTTACTTATAAAATAAAGTCAATTTTATGGTTTTTACGCAATTGGTACGGGTTATCGGCATTCTCCTTTGTGAAATATAAGAAAATGAGAAAAAAATAAAGTAAATACTGTTTTTTGGGGTTCGGAGTTAGGTCGTAGAGAAAATGTAGCTTATTTAATTACCGTGAGATATGTTTTTTTAGTATAATATTTGCACCCCGAAATTAGGCAAAATGTATTATCAATATACTATACCTTGATGATGATAAGTACTTTTTAATTGATATAATGTATAAACCTAGATATTAAACCGGCATATTATGCAAATAAATGTTTCTAATTGAAATGATTATTGTGTAAGACTTAGTAGATTTACTCAAACTCAATATACCATTTCTAATATTGGAAGGTGTTTGTTTTCCAAGAGACCGTCACTGGTTTAGCGCCGCATTCGCACGGTTCAGGGCTCCGCGATCAGATTGCACTTTTGAGTTCACCGATTGTCCAGCAGAGGGAGACTTAGTGCTCGATTGCTGTTGGGGTTCTGCTGTTAGTTATTACAAAATTGACGTTTGACAGCGATAATCTCGAAATTTACGCCTGATGCAAATCTATCACGAGAATCGTAATCAGCCTGCCGATCTGTTCTAGTGAACATTTTGGTGAACAACAAACTGCATCTTTGCACTTATAAATAAATAAATAAATAAATAATCCTGGACGTTATCACACAGCATCATGTAGCCCCAAACTAAGCAGAGCTTGTATTATGGGAACCACATGATTGATATACTACATAGATACATATTTTTTTTGTAAATACATACATATCATACAAAGAAAACACCCAGACCCGAGACAAATATCTGCAGAACATGCAAACATTTGTCCCGCAGCGGGGATCGAACCCGCAACCTTCTGCGTCACAGGCGGACCTTCGCCCACTGCGCCACAAAGGTCGTCAAACTTAAACTTAATTATCATATAAATGTAATGAAAAAAGGTGTACGAGAAAAAGAATGATAAGAACCTTATATAATTTATTTAGAGATATCCAAGTTCAAGGTGACTGTTGATCAGACCTTCAACTTTTGATTTAAATCGCGCGATCGACTCCGTACCTAAACTGTCTGTAAGGGTTAGCTTCTTCACCTCTTGTGTATGACCAGATTTCATTATCTCCTTCAATTGATCAGCTTCTTTAGTCTGCCTGATCTGGACAGTTGCTGCAAGAACACAAAGACCCAGACCCATTTTACCATGCCTCTTCAGGTCTGCATCAAGCTGGTCCCTTGGGTAAGTAAGGTTTGCTTTGAGTCCATATGGAGACAGGTTCTTGTCTAACTGGTCATGGTAATAGTCAATCCAATCATTGTAGCTAGCCTTTCTAGTCTCATAGTCTGTGCAGTTAAAAAGCATGTAATGAAGGTCGCAGGCAGGGTTGGTAACTTTTGACATCTGGTAATCGATCATAATTGACTGCAGTTCGTCTTCCCCCTGGAAAATCACACTAATATTGTATAAACGCGAAAGTTTGTGTGTGTGATAATAATTTTTCCAACTCAACTACGGCTAACTTACAGCTAAATGGATTTGGATAATATTTGAAATATAGGCAGATATATTGTTGCATAGATCAACACATATGCTTTTATATGGGTAGCACGCGAGTGAAGCCGTGGTTAGAAACCAGTGAGAGGTAAATACCAGTTCTGAATTCAAATTGAGTTTATTCACATTCTGGATTCAGAACTTTAAATCTTTGATTTCAAAAACTATAAAAACTCTGAAGCCGGCTTTGGACTATGTGAGAGATCTTGAGCTATAATACTCGACGATGAAGGATGAAGTATTATAGCTCAAGATGTAATATCTTGAGCTATACTTCATTGTTCATCATACATTTTGAACGACACACCTCTCCGGACCCCGCACCTCCCCCTGAGTTTGAAGTGTCAAATGACCACATGTAAAGATTTAATATACATTACATTCCATAGTCAAAAGCCGGCTTGAATGTACATTTGCAATTAAAAATAACACTTGATATTACTGTAATTACGTAAACTTCTGGCGCAGTGGGCTGCTTGAGACGCAGAAGGTTGCAAGTTCGATTCCCGCCGCGGGACCAATTTTTGCATTATCTACCGTTTTTCTCAACATGGTACAGATGTAGTACCAACGTAGATAGAGGCCCCTAGGCCCGTCTACTTTCACGCATTCACGTACGCGTTGGGTGATAGCATGTGGTAGGAGCAGAAGTAAGTAGCCAAACAAACCTATCTAAATGGTAATATTATATGTATTATCTGTACCGACTGCAAACAGATGAGTATGATTATGGTACCTATCTGTTTCTTTAAATTTATTAAGTAATAACAAATACGTTTATTTATCGCTTTAAAAAGTTTATTATTTTAAATTTTTAGTGTATATAGATAATACTGTTGATCTAAGTAAATTAGCACCATGGGCAGACCTACTAAAGGTGCCACCCGCATGACGGACGAAATCAGGGCGAAAATTACAAATGAGGATGAAGTTTTTTGAGTTTTGCGGGAAAGGTACGTCTTTCAGTTTTTTTAATTATATGTGACCATCTGTGAAGAATGCTTTTTCAAACAAAATAAGAATTTTAAAAATCACAAAAAAACACAAAGTTCCGATGATATTTTCCTCAATATTTTATAAAATACTCACATCTATTTTGAACATAATATTATTTGTCCAAGGATCTCCCTGCTGTATTATTGCCTGCTTAGATTCTCTGTTGATCTTAGAGTTTTTTACTATTGTATTAATTGTTTTAGACATTATTCCTTTCATTGCTTTCTTATGGATATCACTCTTCATCATCAAAAGGGCATTTGTTTCTAATCGATTCAAAGATTGTATTGTGTCTTCACGGAAAGCTATTTGTAACCACATATCTTGTAGGTCATTCTTGTACTCCTCGAACACTTCAGGTTCTTTACTTTTCAACACGTATGACAAAGAGTGGTAAAGAGCCAAGTTTTTCAAAACGTTTTTCACATATTCATCACTAAGAGATTTAAATTTGTTTAACATAACAAAGCCTGACTCGTGCAAATCTTCAAGTATGATGACTTCGTTTGGAGCCGCGTCAAAAGAACCGTAAAGCCTAGCAACCTGAAGTCTTTCTTCTGCAGGAATGTTCGCTCCTTCCTGAATTTGCTCAAATTTAGGCAGTACTTTAGTGTACATAACATGTTCGTTCTTAAACATCAATTCCGTGTTTGCTACTTTTCTAAGTGCTTCAGATGTAGGTGCTACTTTAGCTATTATTTTAAGCTTTTCACCATTTTTATCTTCTATTACAAGCCTCTTCACATTGGCCACAAAGTTGTCCTCAGCTTTTCCGACTGGTTCAAAAAGTACTTTCGCGTCTTTGAATCCGGATTTTTCGATAACTTTCTTGATGTATTCAAGTTGTGGTTCACTTACATTCTCCAAGTTACCCTCAATTTTTAGACCGGCCATTGTGATGTGGAAAACTACCAGGTACTAGCAGAATTTAACTCGGTAACCATCTTTTATGTACGACTAGATTATCTGTGATGATATATTTTTTCATATATAAAGCAAATGTTATTTTAATATTAATATCTACATTGATATCTCAATATATTACTCATTACCCGATTAGGAAGATTGCTGTAATTTGATTCAAAATAAACTGATAAGTGCGAGCGAGACCCCTGAGGCTTCTGCACAAGCATACAACGAAAATTATTGGCTGAATGATTTGCTAAGTTATTATAAGACCCAGCATAAAATTAATAGGATCCAAGATACTTTTAGGCTACTTCGAGCTCTAAGTTCCTGTTTCAAGACATTTTTTATAGATATTCACTTTTTATGCACCAGGGTTCATCGTGTTTGTAAAATTTTAATTTTATGGATTTTTGATCTGAAATAAACGAATAATAATTATGATAGCCTGGATATGATAATTACCAGCAAAGGATTAACAGGATCCAGGTCACATCTAAAAATATGTTTAAAGTTTTTTTCAGTTAAAACGATACCGACGCCGACTTAAAATAACTTTTCTGATTTTTAATCAGAACCTGTTTAATTTTTACCCATCTCCGTCAGATGTTATTACTTGCTTATACGTTTTTTTAAAAAGACCCCATTAGAATAACCTTTTCCGAGATTGAGATACTTTTTTCTACAAATATGACCATCTGTTTATAAGTGTCAAACTTAAATTCGTTAAATTTAGACTGTTTAACTTAGAAAGGCTACTTATATTCCAAATTTGAGAATTTTGAGTCCACTGGAAGAACCCTAGAGCTTTTCCATTTTTTCTTTTTTTGTACAAAAATTAGACATTCATTGCATTGCATTTTTAATACAATGAGTTTTACAGCATCGCAGACCTAGTTGGATAAAAACAAGTGTGAAAATACACGTGTAGCCGTTCCTCAGAAAAAGGGTCTTGACCAGTCTTGACAGACAGACTGACAAGAAGTGATCCAGAAACTTAAAGAACATACATATACGGTTAGATTGAGAAATCTAATCCTTTATTGAGTACTTTAATTTTATTTCGACTTTTGATTCGATTTTAAGCCTTTTCATGATGAGAATAATAGATAAAAGTATTTAAATTATGTTTTCTATAGGTTAGGTTAGGCTAGTTATAGGTTTTCTAGTAGGCTACTTCCTAAAAACTCTTTCTACTTCTTTGTTATTTTTTTTCTTTCCTGCTTATCCTTACCATTCTGATCCAGCACCACATTTGAAATGCCTAAAAAAGTTATGAAATTATTTTTCTTCTTCCCTGCTCTATCCCACTTTAGGTGGGGTCGGCTCTCCAAATTTTCTGGCGCCAGGATAATAAATCTGTCCTGGGTTGTCAGGTTGGGCAGTACTTCCTCCAATATGAATTTTGTCATGCTAGTCCACCTATCCTATGGATCCTAGGACTGTGGTGCAGCCAGTTCTAAAGGCGTCCCACCCCTGCCCAACCATCTCTGGCAGGGATTTAGAAGTAGTAAAATTGGTTCTTTGCTATCCGGGTGCCAAACGAGCAAAGCCGCGGATGGTACCTGGTCCTGCGATTCCCAACCCGCATGCTTAGCGTGGGGATTATGGGCATATCCCCTTTCTTATAGGGGAGGCTGTGTCCAGCAGTGGACTGAATATACTGGTGTTGTTGCTGTTCCCCCTTCATTCTAGACCAGGAATAAGACAAAAGCCATGTATGTGGGCCTTTTGTTTTATTGTTGTTGTGTTAGGTAATGATGATTTATTATTTATTCTGATACTTCGTTTAGGTATCAAGAATATTAATCTTACAGTAGTTTTCCTCAAAGTTTTATCTGTCCTTGAATAAAAGTCATTAATTTATCTTGAAAAAAAAGATAGGTAATAGATAATAGATAATAGTTTATTCATCAAAAAAATGCATCATAGTCCGTATAAGTACAATAACCGTAGGTATATATTTATGTAACCGTAGGTTTCATTAGGTGAGAGTTTATACAATATCTCTAATACCTAAACTAGGCCGAGCCTGTATTATAGGTATTAGTTTCTTCCTCTGTATACAATTAGGAGTAGGTAGGTAGTTTATTTATCAAACCAAATTTGAAAAATTTTAAATTACCCACATTTTTCAATTTCTAAGGTTATTATTTGATAAAGCAAGGTTGTATGTAAACAAAAATAAGAAAAACAAGCTGCAACACAATGTATAGATAGGGTAATAATAATAAAAACAAATAAAGGAAAAATAAAATAAATAACGTACTTCGAGTCATCGTAGATTACAGCTGTATGTAGGCTTACCAAAAAGAACCATTAGGTATGTGTAACATATAGGTAGCATTTAGGTTAGCTTGTAACATCTAACTTCAGTTAATACCGTGACTTTCACAATTGATAACAAAATTACTTTGGTACCTACTGTATTCTGGCCGCAATCTGGTGTTACATTTAGTGTATCTAGTATAATTTTATACAATTTATATTGTCGTAGTGGCCTCTCTGTCTCATAGTGCGTAGTTAAAAGCATGTAACAAATGTATGATTACTATTTGACCGGGCCACCTGTTTCCCCGGCCGACCGGTCGCTCTGACCAAGCGGCCGGGCGCGCGGGCGCACGGATCACAATAATTACAAACTACGAGCTTACCTACCATGAGCCGCACTGCGACCACTAAGACTTAGGACTTGAGACGTGAAATTGTGCAGTTTCCCATATTGTGGTTACATAACGATAGTAACATTATATATCGATGGTACATTATTATATATATATATTTGTATTATTTACATGCATTATCTTAAAATTACAAACAAGTTTTCTACCTCATTATAAGTTAGCGATTTTAACCAGCTAGCCACAGATTTTTTACAATTATTATGGTTTTGTTCATAAATCCTTATAATATTATTTACTTTATTGTATAGTGTAGGTGCCATAAAGCACTGAAATTTTCTAATAAATATTGTGTTGTAACTAGGAACATGGCAGATCTTATTACCTCTTCGTGATAGAGTATTATTGATGTCAAATAGCAAAATTGAGTGCTGACGCAAAATAGTGACCATGATAAAAAGTTTCCTTACCGACAGAGCATCCCATTCTTTGTACAATGCCTCCGTTGGGTGGCGGTATTGTTTAAAGGTAGCGACTTTAAGTAAAGCGCGTTGGGCTTTTTCGAGTTCTAAAAGGTGGGTTTTCGCAGCACCTCCCCAGGCAGATATACCATAGGTGAGAATGGATTGCGCCAGAGAAAAGTAAATCGTTTTGATCAGCTTAAAGTCTGCTACATGTCGTAAAGTTTTAAAAACATATATAAGTTTCCTAATTCGAGAGCCCACACTATGGATTTGCTTTTCCCATGTTAGTGTTTCATCAAGTAAGATGCCAATATAATTTATATTGTTGGTTCTCTCTAAGGTATTACATTGGCAATTGTCATTGAGAAACTGGGATTCTGCACATGAGTGAGCTTTTATACAAAAGTTTTGTTGCTGGGGGAGTTGTTTTCGATTTATTGCAAAGGTAAGAAACTTTGTTTTAAAAACATTTAGTGTGAGGATATTGTTACTGAGCCAGATCATAACTTTACGTAGACCAATCTCCGTATAGTACCTAGCCTCCTCCCAATTGTTACCTGTGAATACCAATGCTGTGTCATCTGCGTACGTGAATATACTCCCGTTAGTGAGTTCCATGTTGCAGAGACTATTTATATAAACTAAAAAGAGGCTAGGTCCCAACACACTTCCTTGAGGAACGCCAAATGTAACTTCATCGTCAGAGCTTAAATAACGATCTATCTTCACCCTCTGGGTTCTAAAAGTGAGGTAATCCCTAAAAATATCTAGAGCGTGACCACGTATGCCCATCATTTCCATTTTTACCAGTAGGTTGGGAATAGAAACTGTATCAAATGCTTTAGCCATATCGAGAAATACACCAACGCATTTTTGTTTTAGGTCTATTGATTTAGCCACATGATCACTAAGAGCAGTAACGGCATCATCTGCTGAGATACCCTTCCGAAACCCATATTGGTTTTTTGATAAAATGCTTTTTTTTCCAGAAATGATAGTAGTCTTCTATTTATTATTTTTTCAAGTATTTTGGAAAGTGCGGAAAGCACAGAGATAGGCCTAGTTATTGACACAGTTTCTATCCTCAGCTTTATGAATTGGGTGTATGAGAGCGATTTTAAAAACACTGGGAAATGTACCATTTGATATACATAAGTTAAATATATGAGTTAATATAGGGATAAGAGTGGCTCTAGACATTTTCAGTATTTTAATAGAAATTGTATCCCAACCAACAGCACAATCATTACGAAGGTTTGTTAAAATACCATCAACTTCTCTTTCGTCAGTTGGCATCATTACCATTGATGAGCAAGGTGGAGAACTTGGCAAGCAGTTAGAGGTGAATGCACAGGCATTATTGCAAATCTTCTCGGCTAACTGTTTACGCACATTGGCAAAAAATTGATTAACTTTGTCAACAGAAGCTTCAGGACTGGAACCAACCCTCAATAATTCTGCAGGAAAGGGTTTTTGATCAGACAGGGATGATATTTTTTTGATAGTCTCCCACATTTTTTTGGGGTTCTTACTATATTTCATCAGTTCCGTTCGCTCATGAGTTCTTTTAAGGCGTTTAAGTAAGTCGTTGCAAGTGTTTTTATAGTTAGAGTAAGTGATTTTGAGTATACGGTCATCTGGACATTTTCTGAGTTTTTTGTGCATTAGGTCTCTTTTATGCATGCTCCTTAGTAATCCTGGAGTAATCCAGGGTTTAATATTTCTTGCACGCCTAGGTAAGACTATTTTTATCATGTTAGAGGAAATATATGTAGAGAGTATTTCAATAAGTTTTTCTGCTGTCCAAGAAGGATCAGTTGAAGACAAGATATGACTAAAACATGTGCTTTTAATTTTATTTTTAATATTATCATAATTTATTTTATTGATAGTTATTTTATTTGTGTTATTAATCGGTTTGCCTAGATCTACGCACAGTATAACTGCTGCATGGTCAGTTAAAGGAGCATCTAAAACTATTGCAGTGACAGGCTTCCTTGATCTCACTATTGCATGATCAAGGACGTTATCATTTCTAGTTGGATATGTATGTGCAGGTAGCATTCCATGAAAGTGTAGTGTATGGATAATAATGTAGGTAGGATATAAAAGATGTGTGGCGGGTAGCTGAGTTCGGTTTGGAGTCTGAATAGACGGAGCACTCGTATTTACATAATCTTGCTGTTTTATTTACTTCCTGGCTATATACTACACTGGCGACGAGGAAAAACGATTTTATTGCGTGCATTAACCCAAATAAAACAATGTCAATCGGAAAAATTAAAGAGTTCGACGTAAAAACGGGTTCGTGGTCGTCGTACGTTGACCGACTGGAGATGTATTTTCAGGCTAACGGAATAAAAGAGGAGTTAAAAATGCCTACGTTAATCTCGCTGATGGGAGACGAGGCTTACGAGCTGCTGATGAACTTAGCAAGTCCGAAGAAACCGGCAGAGTTGACCTTCAATGCGGCGAAGGACATGTTGTGCAATCACCTTCAACCGTGCCCGTCATTATTAGCGGAACGTTATAGATTCCGTCAGCGGAGGCAGCGGGCGGGGGAAAATACGGGTGACTACGTCGCGGAGTTGAAGAAACTGGCTCGGCATTGTAAATTCCAAGACAGTTTAGAAGATAACTTACGTGATCAATTTGTGTGCGGGTTAAAAAGTGACTTTATCAGGCAACGGTTATTTGCGGAAGATGACAGTTTAACGTACGCAAAAGCGGTCAAACTGGCGATCTCACTGGAGGCAGCGGAGCGTGATGCGGCTGCAGTGGAAGCTTATAGCCAGACAGGAGCCGGGGGAAGAGTGGATTTAAACGCGGTAAACGTGCGGGGTCAGCGCGCTGGTCGGTTGGCGCGCGGAGGAGGCGGCGGCGGAGTCGCGGTGCGAGCGCGCGGTGCTGCCCAGTCGGCGCAGCGCAGTGTATCGCGGGAAAACTGTAAGGGCTGTGGAGCGACGGGTCATGACTACAGGAACTGCCGATATCATGATTATGTATGCAGCCGGTGCAAACGTCCAGGTCATTTGCGGCGCGTATGTCCAGGCGAGATTACAGCGGCCCGCGGGGCGCGACCAGGAGGTGAAGGCCGGGAATTATATCACGGTCAGGCGGCCGGAGGCGATTCGGGAAGTGATGGGGAGCCGGAGGAAGAACTGTACCTAAATCAACTGTGCTTGAGAGACTATAAGGCGGTGAGTTTATCCTTGACCATCGACGGTAAGGTCTTACGAATGGAAATAGATACTGGAACGCCTTTATCTTGTATCAGTAAATGCACTTACGACAAGCATTTTAGACATATTCCGATACAGTCATATAATTTGTGTCTAACATTTTATGATGGGTCGAAGATTCGACCACTTGGATTTATTAAACCTTCAGTTGAATATCAGGGCGTCATTAAATATTTAGAGCTATTCGTAATCGAGGGGGGAACTACCACACTTTTAGGTAGGCAGTGGCTCACAGAATTGAATATTACAATACCCAATCTCAATTTGTTTAATATCGGTATGAACTGCTTGCAAAATGTACATATAGATAAGGAGATATGTATTTTGGTGGACAGGTATAAGCAACTGTTTGACGGCGGTTTGGGGAGGTTCACGGGAGGCAAGGCGACATTGCGGGTGCGCGAGGGCGCGGCGCCGGTGTTCCACCGCGCGCGGCCGCTGCCGTTCGCGCTGCGCGAGCGCGTCGACGCCGAGCTGGACGCCATGCTGCGCGCCGGCATCATCGAGCCGGTCGAGTGCTCCGACTGGGCCTCACCGCTTGTCCCGGTCAACAAGTCTGACGGTACGCTCAGGATCTGTGTAGACTACAAGGGCACTTTGAATCCGGCTTTACTGGTCGATCGTTTCCCTCTGCCAAAAATTGATGACGTGTTAGTTGCATTGAATGGAGCTCAATATTTTAGCAAAATAGATTTATCTCAATCATATAATCAAATAGAATTAGATGAATCAAAAAAATATACGGTTATAAATAGCCATCGGGGTCTGTTTAGGTATAACCGGTTAGTGTATGGATTATCTTCCAGCCCGGGGATATTCCAACGGATTATGACTACCTTACTTAAAGATATACCTAATGTAGCGGTGTTCATTGATGACGTCATTATTGGGGGACAATCAAAAACGGAACATTTAAAAGCCTTGGAAATGGTTTTTAAACGGCTATATGATAGCGGGCTTAGGCTAAAGAAAGCTAAATGCGTCTTCCTAGTGCAGGAGGTATCTTACTTAGGTTATATTTTGTCTAAAGACGGCATTAAGGCGGATCCTTCGAAGATTGAGGCTATAATTAAAATTCCAAGGCCACACAATGTACCAGAGCTAAGATCATTTTTAGGTATGGCCAATTTTTTCGCAAAGTTTGTAAACAACTTTAGTCAGAGATTAGTGCTGCTGTATAACTTATTGAAGAAAGGAATTGAATGGAATTGGTCAAGGGAATGTGAACGCGTATTTAAAGAAATAAAGGAAGACTTAGTAAGTTCAAAAGTCCTTGCGCATTATGACCCAAATAAACCGCTGGTGGTAACGTGCGACGCGAGCGCAGCGGGCGTGGGCGGCGTGCTGTCGCAGCCTAGTGGCCGGGTGGACGGGCCGGAGCGGCCGGTGGCATTCGCGTCTCGCACACTTACGAGTGCGGAGAAGAATTATTCGCAGATTCACCGCGAAGCCTTGGCTATAATTTTTAGTATGAAAAAATTTCATCAATACATTTTTGGTAGGCGGTTTACTCTCAGAACTGACCACAAACCTTTAGTGTCGATTTTCGGGCCAAATACCGGTATTCCTACTATGACGGCAAGCAGGATGCAGAGATGGGCCATCATATTGTCGGCGTATACCTACGATATTGAATATGTGAAAACAGATAATAACAGTGCGGACGGGCTTTCTCGCTTGCCGCTGCCAGATAGCAAAACGGTTTCATACGCGCCGGCGCCGCCCGAACAGAATCATTTACATTATGTTCAAGAGACACTGTTATTAGATTATAATGAAATTAAAAGTTGCACTGCTAGAGACCCCATCACGAGTAGGGTACTAGGGTTTATACGTAACGGTTGGCCCGTAGAATGCGAGATCTTAGGACTGCAGCCTTATTATAATAGACGAAAGGAGCTATACGAAGAACTAGGGTGCGTTATGTGGGGCCACCGGTTAGTTATTCCCGATAAGTGTAGGGAAAGAGTATTAAAAATGTTACATGAACCCCACATGGGGATCGTAAAGTCTAAAGCCTTGGCCCGGAGTTACGTATGGTGGGCCGGCATCGACGAGGCCGTGGAGGCCATGTGCCGCGCATGCGCGACGTGTGCGGCGCAGGCGGACGCGCCGCCGCGGCAGGCGCCGCGTCCCTGGCCGTGGCCGCGGCGCCCCTGGTCGAGGATTCACCTCGATTTTTTGGGTCCCATTTTCGGTAAGACTTATTTGGTAGTAGTAGACGCTATGTCTAAGTGGCTTGAAATTTTTTGCGTACCAAGTACTGCAGGGACTAGTACGATTGAAAAATTGCGGGAGTTATGGAGCAGGTGGGGAGTGCCGAGACAGGTAGTCACAGATAACGGGCCGCCGTTTTCAAGCAATGAGTTTGCAGCATTTCTTAAGGCGGACGGAGTAGAACACACGTTTTCAGCACCTTACCACCCTGCTTCAAACGGTGCTGCGGAAAATGCAGTAAAAACATTAAAAAGAGTTATCAAAAAAGCTGATTTTGAAAACGAAAATATAATGAAGGCTTTGCACACATTCCTACTGTTCTATCGGAATACGGAACATGCGTCCACGGGTGAAAGTCCCGCCATGTTAATGTTAGGGAGGCCCATGCGTACGCGGTTAGATGCGATGAAGCCAGATTTGGAGTCGCGGATGAGCCGGGTGCAACGGCGACAGGTCGAAAACGCGGGCGGCGCGGAGCGCGTTGTCAATGCCGGGGACGATGTTTGGTACCGTCAGTTTTTGAAGGGGGAAAAGTGGATACCTGGGAAGGTAGGAAGTCAAGTAGGCCCTTCTAACTTCAAGGTTTTAGGTGAAAGTGGTAATCAGGTCCATAGGCATATTGACCAGATTAAGCCTAGGACGAGAAGTTCATTGGTCTGCCCAGATCCTGGTGATACCTCAGTTGATAGCGCTGACCGGATCACGGAGGAACCTGGCTTAAGTAGTAGCGAGGTTCCACCGCTGATAACAGATAAGGCCGCGGCGGCGTCCGCGTCGGCGGCGATAGATAAGTCGGATACACCTATTGCGACATGCCCAGTCGAACCTTTATCCAGTGAACCTCTCCAAGACCAGCCCCCGGAAGTGACCCGACCAATTCGTAAATGTCGACTACAAAAACCTAATTATAAGCAATAGTCAATTAATTATTAAAATGTACCAAATGTTGATAACATTTGGTACCTTATTGTTATGTCAAGATACCTACTACTAGTTATGCTACCTACTTACTTGCCATGTATCTTAGTACGTACCTAATACTTAATAGTACCTTGTATATAGTAAGTGTGGAATCATCATGTAAACTTAATAACATACCCAGCTATGTAAAATACTTATGTTAGGACTTACTCTAAATTAAGTGTGGAGGAATGTAGTGTATGGATAATAATGTAGGTAGGATATAAAAGATGTGTGGCGGGTAGCTGAGTTCGGTTTGGAGTCTGAATAGACGGAGCACTCGTATTTACATAATCTTGCTGTTTATTTACTTCCTGGCTATATACTACAGAAAGGCAAGCATATTTAGATAGTCATTTGAATTACTTGTAGGAACCTGGGGATCAATATTGATGTTTATATCACCCATTATTATAATATTTTTCAAAGAATTGTAATTATTTAAAAGTTTGTCCAATGAATTACTAAAGTTACAAATATTAGATTTGCTAGGCGATCTGTAAATTGCAAAAATAATTGTATCAGTGTTTAGTTTAATAGATAAGCAACTAGCATCCGACAAGATGGGTTCCTCAACTAGGTGTTCAAAAGAATTTTTAATATAAACAACCACTCCGTCATTTTGATTCAAATTTACTGTAGAATGGTAGGCAGTGTAGTTCGGGAGAGTTGGAAGTTTTGATGATTTAACATTCCAGCACTCTGTGAGGATAAATATATCGCTTTCAAATCCCAGTCTAGTCAGCAAGACTTTGAATGCAGGGAAATTTTTCGATATACTACGTATGTTTTGAGAGATTAATTTTATTTGGTTACGATTAGAAAACAATAAAGATTTACAAGACTCAGGACTGCCAAAATAAGACCTGCCTGTTGAAATGGAATCTACACTAGACATAATTTCCTTATTGATAACCGCGAATTTGGGATATAAGGAAATTCCATATAATGAAATCTGAGGCTACTAGAATAGTTAGAGGTAGATAATTTAAGAAACAAAAAGATATTATAAATGGAAAACTCAGCATGCATGTTCTCCATAAAAAAATGATGAGACTTAAGTCTAGAAATGTCGTTTGAGATACCAAGACTAAAAATAATAAATAGAAAACACTGACGTGAAATAGTCATTTTGGGGTTTTTAAGGCTTGCAGTTGAAACTCGCTGACCACTTCAATGTGTGGGGCACCGTCTGTCTTCCTTAGATAGATTTTCCCATTACTTGTCCAACAATACTTGAATTCGCCGATTTTAGCTACATCACGGGCCAGATAATATAGCATCCGGCCTTTTGCGGTAAGACTCTCGGCAATGTAGATTGGAACTGGGCTCCCTTCAATACCAATGTTAGAAGAATTGAGTTTTGTTGAGTTTTCTTGCTTATTGTAAGACTTGACTGCATCTATAACTTTATTTTTGGTGATGGTTGAAGAAAATTCAGCGAAAATAGTTATACTGCCGTTTTTAGTCTTAGTGCGGTAGGCATCTCGAATATCACATTGACGAATCTCCACATTGAGAAATTTGCAGGTGTCTTCAACAATCTTTGCAACTTCATGTTTTGTCTCGTGCTTGTTACTAGGGATATTTCTTATCTCTATAGTGGAGTTTTTCTTACCTCTTTGGAGGTCTTTGACTTGTTTTTCAAGAGCCTTCATGTATTCAGAAGTATCATCTTCTTTGTTCTCGAGGGCATCAACCTTACCCTTAAGGTTTTCGTGGCGAGTAGAAAGAGATTCAACTGCCTTTTCAATCTCAGTGTTCGACTTTTGAACTTTGTCTATGCGTTCTTTGAGATCAGCTACATCTGAAGTCAACTTGCTCATTGAGGTCATGCAGCTTTCTTGATTAGACTTAATGACATTTAGTACGGACATGACCTCTTCTCGAAAAAGGTCAAGACGGTCGTTGGTCTCGTCAACATCTCTGCGTCTCTTAGCTTGACGTCGAGCATTAAGCGATACTTTGTCGTCATCTATCGCGGCAACAGTTTCGGGGTCAGACAAGCATTGGTGCTTGGAGGGCCCAGGTGGTGATCTAACTACTTTAGGCATGGCTAAAATTTGAGTTTTATTTAGGTTCACAGTTTAAGTAGTTTTTATATTCTTACTCGTTTCGTCCTTGTCTTGCCTGTACACTGATACCACTACGCGACTATGACACCCTGGTATTTGAGAATTATTGAATAGTTTCAATAATTCTCAAAATAATCTGATTCTCCTTGCGTTTAAAATTGAATATTTGGTTTACTCGTGAGCAGGGGCGAGGCGGAAGAGGATAAAATATTGAGTAACTAGTTAAGAATTCGAATTACAGTGTAGGTTCCTCAGAATCATAACAATAATAATATGTTATATACCTATATAAATGTATTTTCTTTTGAGGTATCTTTTATGATAGCTTTTTTTTTCTCGTTTGGCAGACTTTTAATATTCTTCGGAAAAATTATCACGAGCGCGGAAGAAAAGTCTTTCGGTCCAACTGACAAGTCCCAACTTGACGGCGACAGTGTCGTTCAGAAACTGAACGCCAAAGGCTAATGGGATCGTCATTTTAGAGAGTGTGATATATAACGTGGAATCGCTAATAAAGAGAGGAAAGAATTACTGAAATATGTACATGTTATAATGTAGGTAGGTATAACGCGTTGATTGTCGAAAACACACTTAGGTACTCCAGCCATGCTGTCGCTGCTTCAAAGCCCGCAGCCAAAGTTTTACGAGTAGGTGTTACTAAGTTATTGTTTTAATTGAATAAGGAACTTTTGAAGTTTAAAGTTTGTTCAACCATTTCCTCTTCGAACTAAAGCCTTCCTTTTTCTATAAAAAATATAGTGGTAAGCTTTAAGCTTAGCTTTTAAGCTTTTTTTTTTTTGTTAGATTTAAGGCCGCTTGAAGCCGAAACCAACATCATAACGTTTTGAAGCGCGAAAGCGCTCAGTAGGTGTATTTAAAATAATTGGAAAAGTTCCTGAATCGGATCCATACATTTTACATTTAATTGGTATTTAGATTCCGACAGATTTTAAAAACTGCTGGCGATTCCGAAGACTGCTACGAGACGATGGCGTGTCACCACAAGAAATAAATAAAATAAATAAATAACACAATAGACCACGAAACAAAATGTTATTCTTGCTCAATCGTCACTGTCAAATTCGTCTCGGAAACGTTTCGAAACAGTAACAGAAAATACCTACTATTTTCTATAACTGGTTTGAACGTTTTAAAACATCGAATAACCCGCTAATTATTATTGTGATTAACAGTCACCAACTATCCAACAACTCCGGTCATCAACTAGGTAGGTCCAACTTCAACAAAGAGGTCAACCGAGGAATCCAACTCTGATGGGCAGCGTTCGGGAAATTGCGGCATATCTTCTCGTCACAGATACCACAAAGCCTCAAAACAAAAGTCTTCAATCAGTGCCTGTTGCTAGTGATGACTTATGGAACTGAAACTTGGTCGCTAACTATTGGCCTCATGCTCAAATTAGAACAACGGGCTATGGAGAGAGCTATGTTTGGAGTCTCTCTGCGTGATAGAATTCGAAATGAAGAGATCTGTAAGAGAACCAGGGAAACCGACGTACCCCTCAGAATCAGCAAGTTGAAGTGGCAGTGGGCAGCCCGTAGAGCCGATAACCGTTTATTTATTTATTTATTTATATAATAGGAACTCCAACAGCTTAAATATCAATACATTGTAGAGTTACACTGACAAAGTTTTCATTCTGATATAGAAACCAATTACAGGCGGACACAGCATTCATATAATAATAATAATAACCGTTGGGGAAAAAATGTTCTCGAATGGCGACCGCGATCTGGAAGACGAAGTGTAGGGAGACCCCCACCAGATGGACCGACGACATCGTCAAGATCACTGGTAATCGGTGGATGGAGAGGGCTCAACACCGTTCTTCGGGGAATTCCTTGGGGGAGGCCTATGTTCAGCTGTGGACTTCTATAGGTTGTTGATGATGAACAGTCACCAATCAAAATAGTAAATAAGGCTTGTATTAATGATAACTTCAAACGTAGACCTTGGGTTTGTTTTAAAAAACTATGCAGCTCGAAAAGGCCTTTTTCAAATATATTACATAGATATTTATATATCTACATATTAACTAAATAGGAAGAATAGGGAGAATCAGCAGTTCAGTTCTATGATTCACTACAAAAATTGTCTGAGGAATGGAATTATTTGCCTTTCCTGTGTCACTGCCTACTTTAAGGTCTTATATAAACAATAAATCCTGTTACAGCCGGTTTCTTAACTACGTTGATGATGCTTCGTTTCTCCTTGAAAACTGTCAAATTTTCGACGTCTTGTTGTTAATTTTTGACAGTTTTTAAAGAAAAAGAAGCGTAATCGGTAACTGTATAATAGAGGATTCCATGGTTATAGATGAACCACCTACCTACTAACAAATTAAGGTTCACGTTACACTACAAAGACAAGAAACTGCAAGTCTTTTACTCTATACTTGATGAAATAATATCTTTGATTTCATCATCCTAATTCTCTAAGCTAACAATTTAAGAATCTAATTCTTTGACATTTTGTATTGTATCACCAGACAATTTTCCATTCCGAATGACGTCATTCGGAATCCCGATCCCAACTCCATCATTGTGGATGATTCTAATATTATTACGGTTGCTAAGTGAATCTTAGATAGCACTAATATGGTTTATCTTAAGATAATAACAGTGATTCACGAGTCTTATCTTACTTCTTATCTTTTAGCACTTTTAATCAATATAATCAATATATTTTATCAAGAATTCCAATGATAGATCTGGTCCTAACCAACTTTTTATCTTTTAAATCGTTTTATCAATATAGTTTTATCAAAAATTCCACTATCAGTTATTTGTATAAAAGTATTTCTAGGTAAAAAAAAACAAGAACGGTCAAATGCGAGCTGACTCGCTCACCACGGGTGACGTCAATAGCATGCGATACATGAATGTATTCTCATGGACGTCTTATGTAACGTCAACACGGGGAAAACTCAAAAGCGTGATAGTTGATGTTATTTACTACTTACCTGTTTACCGACTGGAAGGAAAGGTTATTATTTTTATTACCCGACTGTGCGAGTTAAAGTAAGTCTGGTACGAGAAGTTTCCAAAATTTTATCATTTGCAGTTTGACAGTTGTCGAAAAGAGACAATTATGACAACTCTGACACACAGTTAAAAGTTGATCTTCTTTTCAGGGAGTCAGAGTTAGAATTGCCGTTGAACGTGGCATAATAATGCGTTACGTCAGTTCGTGTCACTCGGGATTTGGGATTATCGGGGATGTTTTATGAAGTATGTGCAAAGCAAATCAAAATAAACGATATTTGATCATGATAAAGAGGAGTATCCCATTGAAATGTAATTAGGAAGAAAAAAACAAAGTTCATTCACAACACAAGAAGGCATTTTCTCATAAAATTACCTTCGAAAACCGTCACAATTGTCTGTTACAGGCGAACTAAGTCTGCTTGGGACTCAAGTTTAAAGTCCCACTTATCGAGGCTCAGATTTTGTTGGGGTATATATAGGATAGGAATGCGTCTATTTTTCTTGCATCGCTGGTAGTGAAGGAAAAGTAGAAAAAGTGGTAGTCAAGAAGTTAATAATTCGTAAGTTTTCTTCGGAAACAAAAAACTGTAAACAAAAATAGAAACCGGTTTTGGAATGGTTAAACTAAGGCCTTCCTAATAACACCATATTTTACCGTGTAATTTGCTTTATAGCTTGACCACAGCTGTCCTCACATTCATTAAGTTTTCTACAAAACCATATTAGCTAGAGACTGCTATAATTTTCCTGTAAAATAAAGATAATCTTCTTAAATTTGTATTAATGTCAGCATTCTTCAGCATTGGTAAAAAATATTAAAGAGTAACGTAAATACCATAGAGCTAATCCCTTTCATATGATATGCCACTCGACCCGGTGGCACCAGTTTCAAATTTGGATATTTCTTATTTCGGACGCTTTGGGGAAGAAAACGAAAATATTTTTTATTCACTTGTAATCTTATTCTAATTTAGTATTATTAATTTAGTAATTAGTACATTTTAAAGCAATACCTTCCAAGTTGGTAGCTTTTGTAGTTCTTGAAATAATCAGGTGTGACAGACAAGCGGACGGACGGACGGACAAAGTGGAGGTCACATTTATATGGCGTCGGGCGCGGACATGGCACGGGCGGTTTCCTATTCCATTCAAATTTCATACAAAATGCATGGAAATAAAGCACAATTTAGGACACACGGTCTGTAATAACTCGGACGTGGACGCGTCATAACCACGTCCGAGCAATGACATACCATGTGTGATAACTAATTGAATCAGCCGTGACTGTGGAAATCCATTACAAGACATTCTACAAGGCCAAATATTTAGTACAAATTCCGCTAACTTCCTCTGACGAGATTCACAAAATGCATACGCGTGCACCACCCTCCCGCCCGCAGATTCACATGCAAATCAGAAATAGAACAAGCAAACAAGCAATTATTTAAATATAATAAAATTATAAAAAACATTTTATTTAATCCTTATCTTTTTCTTACTTGGCCTCTTACGCGAAAAAAAAGAGGAAGTGTTTTGTTTTCATCATATTTGAATCGATTTCTTCATCATGAATATTAAAAAAATATAGTTAATCATGGAATACAAGTTCTGTGATTATAATGGAGGCAAACATAACTTACTGCTATTGTACAGCAGTAGGTGTTCAGCGCTTTTACTTTGTATCCATATACAAAGCGAGACTTTGAATTTTTATAAATGAATAAAGGAGAATGCCTAGAACCCGTACCAATTGCGTCAAAACCGAACGTATCCCATAAAATTTATTATATTTTATAAATGACATTAACATTTTCTTTAGTTTTTCACACCGACGGGATTAATAATCAAGTAAGAAAATATTTTGTTGATTTGGTTTCCGCCGCACGTCGCCATTAGACTGCAACAACCAATGATATATACGTTACTATGGCAACAAAAATTGACATTATGTGTTACTATGGCCAATAACCCTCATTTTATTAATTATTTTGACAGTAGAATCGACTAAAAACTTATTGGAGATTATTTTGATGCACTCACTTTAGTCT
Organism: Horisme vitalbata; assembly: GCA_951804965.1. Taxonomy (NCBI): domain Eukaryota; kingdom Metazoa; phylum Arthropoda; class Insecta; order Lepidoptera; family Geometridae; genus Horisme; species Horisme vitalbata. The sequence continues at coordinate 13,224,341 of OX638105.1, read as the reverse complement.
TGGTACCGAGCGCCATACATCAGACGGCATTCTCCTTTTGGAGGATAATCATACTCTTAGTCTATATTTATAAAGAGAACTCCACACACTGACTGACTGTCACACTCATCACGAAATCTCAAAAACTAAAGGGTCTAGAGGTCTAAAATTTGGCACAGGCAGTATTTGAGTGTAAACGTGCACTAAGAATTATTTTTAAAAATTCACACCCCATGGGGTTGAAATGGGTAAAAACTTTGTGTTAATGGAAAAAAAAAGAATAAATGAGAACCTAGTAAATTTTTATCATTTTAAATTGCTTAAGTATTTGATTCTTCTAGGAATATTTACTTAGAGTGCCTGCAATGAAAGAAAAGCAATCAAAATTGATGACAACTGGTCTTTATGAGGATTTTAAGGTCTTTACGTGAGTATTATAAAGAGTGAAATATAACCCTTTGCGTTTATAATAATTATAAGTTTAAAAACATAAATCAGATCGCTTTCTAGCGATCAGACCGCCCATTGTACCCTTTTTATTTGTTTTAAGTGTCTGTCTGTTGTTTCTAAAATTAGGTGTACAGTCAAGAATTTTCATTCATTCATTCATTCATTCAGATAAAAGGTTTTTGAAATCGTCAAACACTTGAAGTTCTTTAGTTTCAAAGCTATAAGATAATAAGAGAGCCAAGATTTTTTATACGGATCTCACGCATTGATTACTTAGAGACTGATCTCTAAGTAATCAATGCGTGAGATCCGTATAAAAAATCTTGGCTCTCTTATTATCTTATAGCTTTGAAACTAAAGAACTTCAAGTGTTTGACGATTTCAAAAACCTTTTATCTGAATGAATGAATGAATGAATGAAAATTCTTGACTGTACACCTAATTTTAGAAACAACAGACAGACACTTAAAACAAATAAAAAGGGTACAATGGGTGGAAGCTGACTTCCAGAGGCCTTGTCCTGTTTTTTACAGACATTGTCAGTTTTTTTATTGACATTCTTTGAATTTTTGACGGATGAAATGACAAAGGTTGCAAAAACAGGACCAGTGGAAGCTGATCTGTCTAGCACTTCAAAGCCTGACTCTTACAAATCTTCTAGTAGGATGACTTTATTAGGCTTTCAAAGAACCGTAAAGTCTAGCAAACAGAACAGTCTATTTTCCGCAAGAACGTCCTCGTCTGTCTGAAGCTTCTCGAATTTAGGCAGCACTTTAGTATACATTATATGCTCATTCTTAAACAGCAGTTTTGTGTTCGCCAATACCCTAGTTTTAAATGGTGGTGATATTTTTGCTATCATCTTGAGTATGCCGTCATCTTTATCTTCAATTACTATCCTCTTCACGTTAGCCGCATAGTTATCACCTGCTTTGCTGACGGGTTTTAAAACTACTATTGTAGCTTCGAGCCTATGTTTCCCTTTAAGGGGTGCCTTTCCACCAGAGATGTGCTATGCAGCTACAACAAAGTTACGTAGCTGAGCTTTTACATTGCTGCGAGAATGTAAAAGCTCAGCTACGAAACTTTGTTACCGTTTCCACTGATGCTAAGCTATGTAGCGGTGCGAGTAGGATGTGCTATGAAGATGCGCTGCCACAAAGTAGCTGCGCGAGGAAGATCCGCAGCTCGAGCTATGCGATGTATCGATAGTAAGGAAGCGGCGAGGGCGTAGGCATCTATAGCACGCATCCATAGCACTCATCTATAGCACACATCCACAGCACGCATCTATAGCACACATCTATAGCACGCATCCTTCCATATAAAAAACATATTTGAGTTGAATCCGTTTCCTCCAGTGCTAAGCTATGTACACCAATGAATATGATTGGTGGATATCAAACGCATCCATAGCAACTTAGCATAGCACATCTCTGGTGGTAAAGCAGCCTAACACGTGTAATGTCTCTAAGTTTGGTCCAATAACATACCTAATCCAAGTTAGCTTCAATCTTTAGACCAGCCATTATAGAAGTAGGTACTACTATGTAGATACTAGCTAGATTTAACCTGTTTAACAACACAAATGCGATTATGTAATCTGCGATAATTTTTTATCGTTGTTTTTTATAAATCACTCTAATATTATAAATGCGAAAGTTTGTGTGTGTGTGAGTATGTTTGTGATCGCTTCACTCCGAAACGGCTGAACGCATTTGGATGAAACTGGAACATAACTGGAATATACATAGTTTAAAACCTGCATTAACACATAGGCTACTATTTATCCCGGTATCATGCGAGCGAAGCCGCAGGCGGAAGCTAGTTGATGATAATTTAATAAAATTATGTTAAATAACAGTTGATATCTCGTGTTTTACAGACCTTAGTTTGAAACATTCTGAATTCAATTATTTATATATTAAACTTCAATAGATTTATTTCCTTTTAACTTTATTCGTTCTCACAATAATGTCAAATGACGGACTTATTTTAAATGCCTTATAATCACGCAGACTTGTATTGACATTGATATCTGTGCTTATAATAATACGATTATCTAAAGTATGTTTAAATGGGAATAAAGGGGTCATTCAGTATTAAGGCCATTTTTTTGTTTTGCAGTTCGCGATTCCGCATTGCATTTCAAGTTTGTTTTAATGAATACCATGCTACAATCTAAAGAATATGTAAAACCATTTATTTAAACACATGATAAAATTCACTTAAGCACAAAAATTGTAATGAGAGAATATATAATTCATTTAGAGATATCCAAGTTCAAGATGACTGTCGATAAGACCTTCAATTCTCGTTTTGAACAGAGCAATCGACTCCGCACCTAAACTGTCTGTGATGCTTTGCTTCATCATCTCTTCTATGTTAGCGGATTCCATCGCCTCTTTCAACTGAGCAGCTTCTTCAGTCTTTCTGATCAGGACACTCGCCAAAATAATACTAATACCCATACTAATTTTACCATGTCTCTTCAGATCTGCATCAATCTGGTCCCTTGGGTATACGTAGTTTGCTTTAAGTCCAAACATAGAAAGGTTCTTGTCTAGCTGGTCGTGGTAGTAGTCTATCCAGTCAAGGAAGTGAGCCTTTCTGGTCTCATAGTCAGTGCAGTTAAAGAGCATGTAGTAAAGATCGCAGGCAGGGCTGGTAACCTTGGAGATCTGGTAATCTATCATAACAGACTGAGGTTGGTTTTCTCCCTGAAATAAATAAAAATCACAGTATAACATAAAATAGGTTGATATTAAAATATAAGGAAATTTAATTGAGTCGAAAAATATGTTGGAAAGCTAATTAACTGACGCGAACGCGCTGTGGCTATGACTAAATAAACAAACCCTTTTTCGACTTTGAGGAAAAAGGGTGGATGGGGGAAGTGCTAGATTGTGGGAGCGTAGTTTCATATGTTTGTTCTTGCGAAAGTGAGGTAAAAATTAATGGCCAAAATAACTGATTAAAATAAAAGTACTACCGGATAACTTAATCTACTCATAAAAATGTCGTCTCAAGTCAAATACACTCTGTATACATAAAATAATACTCACATCAATTTTGAACATAATATTGTTTGTCCAAGAATCTCCCTGCTGTACAACTGCATGCTTAGAATCCCTGTTGATCTTAGAGAATTTAATGCTACCATTTATTGTATCAGACATTACTCCTTTGATGGCTTTCTTATGCGTATCACTCTCCAACATCATTAAAGTAGTTGATTCTAACTGATTAAAATAGCGTTTTGTGTCTTCTTGCAAACTTATTTGTAACCACATATCCTGTAGATCATTTTTGAATTCCTCAAAAACTTCAGGTTCTTTATTTTTCAAAGCGTATGATAACGAATGAAGTGTAGCCAAGTTTTTTAAAACGGTTCTCACACATTCATTGGTAAGAGATTTGAATCTGTCTAACATTTCGAAGCCTGATTCTTTTAAATCTTCTAGTAGGATGACTTCGTTTGGAGCTTCGCAAAAAGAACCGTAAAGCTTAGCAAAGCGAAGTCTTTCTTCTGTGGGAACGTCCGCTTCTTTTTGAAGCTGCTCAAATTTAGGCAGCACATTAGTATACATTGCATGTTCGTTCTTGAACATCAATTCGGTGTTTGCTACTACTCTCAGTGTTTCAAATGTTGGTGCTACTTTACCTACCATTTTGAGTATGCGGCCATCTTTACCTTCAATTATAATCCTCTTCACGTTAGCCACATAGTTGTCACCTGCTTTGCCAACTGGTTCAAAAACTACTTTTGCGTCATTGAACCCTTGCTGTTCGATAACACCCTTGATGTATCCAAGCTGTGGTTCACTGATATTATCTACGTTGCCTTCAATTTTTAGACCGGCCATTGTATTGAAGAACAAATCTATACTAGCTGGAGAACATGTTTGTCAACTTATAATATAGATAAGGTAATCTGTGATTATAACTTATCACAAAACTAAGTTGTGATAACTGTTGTTATATCTTTATTGACCTTGGTTCAGAGTAATTGCAAACTAAATTATTGATATGTTGATCTTATTTAGTATACTTATTTTAAAAGGATCCTTAAAAGGATGATATCAAGTCGCTGGTTTGGCATACATCCATGATCGGTTGATTTTTTTTTTTGTGATTCTGTTCATTTCGTTTTTCTTCTCGATGTATAAAATGTTATTTTACATATAAGTAGTCTCTTTATAATATAAGTATTTTTACATAGGTTTTTGTTAGTTTCGATATGCAGAAACTAACAAATAGTCAATAGTTGTATTTAGATATTGTTAAGGTTTAAGTACTGTTGCTTTTCCAAATAAATAAATAAATACTTTGAATAAAATTTGAATTAAAAAAAGGAGAGGGATCAAACTTTGGAGCTCAATTTCAATCTTGTTTTTGATCCAATAGCACTTTGTTAAAAAAAAAATCTTAAAATGAGTTTTTATTTTTAGGTATTAGCGTATTTTTGGCATAAGATTAAAACTCGTTTGAGATTCTGTAAACTGTGACATTTATTTTTGGAACGAAGTTCCATATCATCATCATCATCATCATCAGCCTATAGCAGTCCACTGCTGGACATAGGCCTTCCCTAAGTTCCATATCACGCATTGCAAAAGAGGGCTAGACGGAAAAAATTAAGACCAAAAGTTGTAACGACACTTTGTAATTGTCAAATGGTTGGGCTGATGACGTCATTGTATAAAGACTTGTGCGCTTATTTCAACCGTCTATGCTTGTTAGCCTAACCGTATAAGGCTTGGGCTGCCGCGCCGCGACACCCAGTTCGCTGTGGTAATTACGTCTTTTTGCATGTTTTGGAACGAAGAAGTTCCTTATCGCTCGTTGCGAAAGGGGGCTAGAGGGAAAAAAATAAGACACAAAATTTGTAACGACACTTTTTTCTATAGTTGTAAGCCATGCGGCGTCCCTTGTCAAGTTTTAATTACTTAGTGTGGGCCCTGAGGTGCCGGTGGTGCCTGAGGTGCCTGAGGTGCCTGGTGTCCGGAGGTGCCTGAGGTGCCTGAGGTGCTTGAGTGGGTGAAGTTAAAGGAACTTTGTTCCATCCGGGTGTCCCTTGACACCTCTCAAGTTTTAATGTTTGCACTTCGTAATGTAATACATACTTTCTAATTTTGACGCAATGCAAAGACCTATTGGTAGTGCATATCACTACCTAAAACAAAGTCCCTTCCCGCTGTCCCTATGTATGCTTAGTTCTTTAAAACTACGCAACGGATTTTGATGCGGTTTCTTTTAATAGATAGTATAAGTATAATTTGCACCCGTGCGAAGCCGGGGCGAGTCGCTAGTTGAGCAAATAAATAATTATGATGGCTCAAGTAAGACTTATCCCATCAAAACATAAATGTATAAAAAAGAACAAGTCTCGCAACGTTCTGCCAAGTCTTCAAATAATTATTATTTAAATAATTTATATACCTAACTTTATATTTATTTAAATAGTACCTCCATATAGGTAGTTCAAGCGCTAATCTGTATTAGGTAGATAGAATCTAGATTCTTTTTGCCGTGTGCGTTTGCAAAGTCACTCAATTTATTAAGAATAATTAAGAAATTATATAATGTTTTACTGATTTGGTCAATATGAAATGTTGTTGGCTACCTAGCATTTTATGAAAAATTGGTTGGATCAGAACTACATTGCGAGTCTTGTGCATTTTTGTACATTTATGTTATGATTCCCCCGTTCCTTTTCGGAAGGTTTTCCTCCTTTTCTTCAGTAAAAACGCAATTTTCCCGAGCACAGCTCGGTCTCACAGCTACACAGTGCAGTAGTACATAGTAGTCCTACATAGGTAAATATAAATATGGTTAAGAAAAAAATTGGCCTAAGAAGAAAGGCACTTTTTAGTTAAAGGTACATCAAATTGATTAATAAGTATTTATTTTAGGAAATCACAAATGAAATCCCATTATGTAACCAGTAAGACACATTTACTTATAAAAATCGTTACGTTTATTATATCTTATCTTTGACACAGAATGCAATGGACATTTTTACTTTACAATCGCAGAGCCGATTTACGAAACTACATTCTGTTTGACTCTTGACAGTAACATATGTTGTCATAGACAATAAAGCAAAACCATAAATTCCCATCACCCCCACTCAATTTCAAGTTCTATTTTATTATAATTTTTAATTCATTAATTTTATCATCTAATAAAATAAATTTTAGAGCGCAGTATACTGGGTGTGCATTGCACAGACCGTATACGTAACACAATTTTGCACTCCAGAACCCAAATTGCTGCTTTAAAGGTTGCGAAACTTAAATGGAGCTGGGCTGGTCATGACTGTCGCATGCGCGATGGCTCATGGGCTAAGATAACAACGCTGTGGAGCCCTGATAACGCAAGACGGCGCCGCGGCAGACCGAGAAAAAGATGGCGTTTGCCCAGCAGCGAGACATAACAGGCTCATCGTAATCGTAATTGTAAGAAGGTTAATAAATGATAAAATAAATATGAAAAGAATAAGAACTGATAGAGGGGGAGAATTTGCAAATCAAGAAACTACATGTGGATACATACCACAGCAAAATTCTGTTTTCGAGAGAATGAATCGAACACTAGCTAATCAAATGAGAGCTATGTTGTTAGAAACAGACTTACCAAATATTTATGAGGGAGAAGCCATAAAAACAGCTGCATAATATATCATAAACAGATCATTCCCAACAAAATCATTGCAAAGAGCTACAGCTGCTAGAATTTGGCATGGAAAAAATCAACTGAGAATAAAATAAGAGGTTTTGATTCAAAAGCATAGTGTATGATCTTTCCCAGGCCGAGCAAATTGGAACCTACAGCGAAACCTATGATTATGATCGGATACTCTGGATTTGGATATAAGTTATGGGATCCAAAGACAAACAATATAGTTATCTTAAGGGCTCCGTTTTCAAGAGAAAAACTATAAATATAAAGAAGAGAGAAATGTTTATATACCAATCGATGAAGAAATCGAGCCAACTGAGGCCAAAGAAAGACCAGTACAAGTAAGAACAGAATAAAAATCTTCAAATGGTGATGACTGTAAAAGTTCAGAAAAAAAAGGAAAAATTTCAAAGAAATAAGTGACAAATAAAGATGCCCAAAAGATTTGATGATTATGACATGACAAATGTAGCATATGCATTACTAACTCATGATCCTACTACTTTTAAACAAGCAATAGACCAAGGAGGATGAACAGAAGCTAAAAAAAAAGAACTAGAAGCACTTAAACGACTTAAAACTTAGGAATATGATTTACCAAAGAATTATAAATTTGGTAACACAAAGAAAGCAAAATTAGTTGCTAAAGGTTACCAAGAAGAATCAACTCAAAATGTTTATGCACCAGTGGCAAAAATAACAACTGTTAGATTATTTATTAACGAAGCAGTCCAAGAAAAATTGCCTATCAAGCAAATGGATATACCAACAGCATTTTTGAATGGAGAGTTGAAGACAGATATGTATATAAAATATCCAGAAGGATTAGAAAAAAACAAATAGGGCTTTTTAAAAAAAATAAACTGACTTCAAATAAATCACTTCTTACTTCTTGCGCTAAAAATTTTGAAAATCGGTTCACAATTGACGGAGATATTGGTGATCATAGGGCGAAAATTACAAGTGAGGATGAGGTTTTTTGAGTTTTCCGGGAAAAATACCAATCCCTCAGGAATAAAATTTATATGGGACCACTTGTGAAGTATACTCTTTTAAACAAAAAAAGAATTATGAAAATCGGTCCACAATTTGACGGAGTTATCAGTGAACATACATAAAAAAAAAAAAATGTTCCGACGAATTGAGAACCTCCTCCTTTTTGAAGTCGGTTAAAGAAGGAAAAGTACTAAAATTGAGAAAATATCAGTTATGTAATTGTACATATTTTCATAAGGCGACTATACATGTCAAACCTCCCTCTCGCTCGCACTATTCAACATTTTTGAAGATTTAAAATCACTAAATGTAGTTATGCAAAATAGCAATCCTTCACGGCCTAGAAAATAACAATACAAAGGTTCAGCAAGAATATTATGTTGAACCCAACACGTTTTCCTACAAAAAAAATTGCACCAAAATTGATCACATTGGTTTTGTTTTATTTAATGTAGTTATGCAAAATAGCATAAGGATTGCTATTTTGCATAACTACATTCAGTGATTTTATATCTTCAAAAATGTTGAATAGTGCGAGGCTTGACCTGTATAGTCGCCATAAAATAACGTTTTTAAAACATAAAGGGCTAAGATAAAATATATCAATTTTGAACATAACATTATTTGTCCAAGGACTCCCTGATGTATTATCGCATGCTTAGATTCTCAGTCGATCTTTGAGTATTTTAAAATGGTATTCACTTTTTTAGACATTATATCTTTCATTGCTTTCTTGTGGAATCACTCTTCATCATCATGACAACATGTGATTCCAACCAATATAAAGATTGTGTTGTGTCTTCATGCGAAGCTATTTGTATGTATGTATGTAGTTATTTTATTCTTCAAAATTTAATAATATTTTTAACAATGTACAATGTAAAAATCCAAAAGGTTTCTCTCAGTGACCACAGTAACAACGTAAAACATCGTACAAATCATTAGACACAACTTATTAGATACTTAACAAATAAAATCTAAAATCCATAACTACCTTCTAAAGTCTATTCAACGTACACTACGTTCGACACGACAAGTCGGACCCACATACCAATAGCTGCGGCTGTAACCACATATCTTGTAGCCGCTAATCCGTCGGGATTCGCAAAATTTCCGGCGCCCACTGTCGGACTAACCGTTCGAAACATGTCGCGCAAGGTCAAGGTCAAGGTCATTATTTTAAGTATTTTTCTCTAACACTATTATTTTTAATTTTTTTATATAGGTAACCGACAGACCAGGGGGTAGATCATTTTTGATCTCCTCAAACACTTCAGGTTCTTTACTTTTGTTTGATTTATCAAAGTGTCGCCACGACCGCGCCACGCTACCGCCTGTTGTATTTAACTCACGCTTTAGCGCCAGAACCGGTAGCAACCTCGCTGAAATCTACTTCTTCTTCTTCGTATGAGCTAGTGACCAACTCTGGTGTCGGAGTTTTTAGGCCGCCTGAAGGCCTAATCTACTGAAATCTTGGCTGAAATCTACTGGCATACTCCTAAGCTTGCTACTGCTGCTGTTTTCTATAGTTACTGATCGGTTTATCGGATTTGGATGAAACCTGGAATGTAGGTACCTAGATTAACACATAGGTTACTTTTTATCCCGGTACCATGAAAGCCATTAATAAATACAAATAAAAGTAGGTTTTTAATAACTGTTGCTTTTATTTTTAACAAGGAAATAGAAGAAAACCCTTACCTATTTATTATTCTAGCTTAAGTACAATAAGAAGGTTTAAAAATTACTCAATTTTTTTCTTTATCATACTTCGATAGGTTTCTGAGTTTTGAAATCATGAAAGATTTAGCTGTTAGTAATGGTTCTGAAAGAAAAAGCAATTTATGTACATAATGATTAAAATTTAATTATTTATGAATGAATTTAATATTTTTTCTCTCATTTAATGTGTGAAAAAAAGTATTATTAAGTTATAGCCGAAGATCGGGCTCAGTTGCGTACCTTTGGGAGAGATATATGTCCAGCGGTGGACTGCTATAGGTTGATGATGATGATGATGATTGAATACTAAACTACAGAACACAATTAACAGAAGCACATTACGTGCTATACTAGGTACCTATGTACTTGGACACCATATAAATACGGGATCTCACACAGGGTCATCGAAGGCCGCATTCAGTAACCCAGTTGCCCACTAAAATGATAAGCACCTCTTCTTCTTCTTCTTTTTATTTATGGCCTCTGTGGTTTTGTACAAACTTTGATAGTTAGCCAATTGACGTTCTATGAAATTTAACAGATGAATTGTAAAAGTTTGCACTAAAAGTCCGGTGACACAGATATAGAAGAGAACTAGATAAAGCCTTAAAATTCACTATGTTCTGAACATCAACTCATACGGCTGATCTCTACTTTCTTATGTCCAATATCATCAGCTAGAAAGGGGACGCATACATATATCAATGCGACTTCAAAATAGATAAAAAAGTACCAGGGTGCTCGAACAAAATGTTATGCAGGTTCATACAAATGCCCTGGGACGAAGTCGCAGAAATTGCATTGAGATAAAGTATGCATCCCTTTCTAGCAAATGATATATGGTTATGAAAGTAGAGACCAACCGTATGAGTTGACGTTCAGAGCATAGTGAATTTTAAGGCTTTATCTAGTCGTCTTCTTTATCTGTGTCCGGTGCCGACCATTTCGGTATGCAACTGAGTTACTAAACAGACCCTCTGATCCTGTTATTATTAAAATAATTGTACTTATACAGGGGAATTATTTTTATGGTACCACACGAGCAAAGCTGTGAGCGCAAGCCGTGTTTAAAAATTAGCTATACCTCAAATTTAAGTTACAAAGCACATGGTGAGCCAACCTCCTTTTTGGCACATGTCATGTAGGGAATCATTCGTTTTTTATCATCATGATAATGTTGAGTAGGTTCTTAGTAGCTTAATCTTTGGCTTCCTATTTCTTAGCTTTGCTCCTAAACTATCATGTGTTCCGAAATTATGAATGTCTTTAACCTATCTATCTTTGTCAAACGTTCAAAAATACAAACTTTAGGTTTGCCAACGGGCTATAGAATGTTATATTCTCGGAATTAAATTGACCGACCGAGTATATTGGGGTGTACAGGGTTCCAACCCCTATCTTCGGAACCCAAGCCAACCCCACCTGCACGTGGTGCACCCTGCTAAACAACGAACAGGGCTCTGGCGGCCGGCTGATTGCGGCATAGCACAGCCTACATCGGCACACCTAATCTCCTGGCCACTGACGGGCAGCAGCGTCGGTGGTGTGAGAAACTGTGCCCTGCGATCCCCAACCCGCATGCCCAGCGTGGGGATTATGGGTATATCCCCCTTTATTAGGGGAGGCCTATGTCCAGCAGTGGACTGATATAGGCTGATGTGGTGAGTGATGTGGTGTATATTTTAAACTGTATATTATAGTATATTAGTATACTATAATATACAGTTATATATATCATCATCAGCTTATAGAAGTCCACTGCTGGACACAGGCCTCCCTTAATGAGCGCCATTGCGCCCTGTCCTGAGCTCGACGCTATATATACTATCATATACAGTATATAATATACTCTGTATTGTAGTATACACTATACTGCGTTCTAGTACTCAAATCGTCGAGGTTGAACAAAAAGCAGCCATCCTAAAATGGAATTGGGCAGGCCATGTATGCCGCATGCCGGATGAGCTATGGGCAAAAAATGCCACTCAGTGGATCCCGGGTAAAGCGAGGCGGCGTGTGGCAGGCCACGTAGAAGATGGCGTGATGAACTAGACTTCTTCCAAAAAGACTGGTAAATTTTAATGGATCGAAGTGGATGGACAAAATGGTGGGAGGCCTTTGCTCTAAGTATTTACTAACTCTAGGAAAGAGTAGGTATATTCGATTAATAATCTTACTTTTTTTGCAGATCATCCTGGTACAGAATGAAATCCCTTCAGCGCTACACACACAGCGGTTACATTGGTTCATGAACGTTGTAAAGGGCTCGCATTTCAATGCATTGGCTGAAAATAAGGTTGAAAGTCTTAACATACTAGTCCTTCTGGTCCTGTAAAGGTACTAGCTTCCGCCCTCGGCTTCGCTCGCATGGTAACCGGATAAAAGTAGCCTCTATGTTAGTCTAGATCACAAACTATGTGCATTCCAAGTTTCATACAAATCTGTTGTGTACTTTTTGCGTGAAAGAGTAATCCATCAACCCATTCGTCCTCACAAATTTTAACATTTAAGAGTATATTATAGAGTAGGATAGGATAGTAGGATAAGAAGGATGGGAAGTATAATATTATGGTGTGAAAATGGGTAATTTTTGTTCCTCCTGGGGTGTTCGGGGTTCCAACCTCAATCTTCGGAACCCAAATTAACCTCACCTGCCCCTGCACCCTGCTATACCTATAACAAACAGGGTTCTGTAAGCTGACTGACTGTGGCATAGCGCAGCCTAAAACCAGCACAGGTTAATCCCTAGCCGCCACGGGCAGCATCGGTGGAGCAAGAAGCCAGTGAGGGGGTTATGGGCTCTTATTATAGGGGAAGCCAGCAGTGGATTGAATAGGCTGGTGTTTTTATTGGTGTTCCTTCTTTCTAGACCAGGAACAAGATCAAGGCTATTTTTTATATAAGAAGCTTTTTGATTTGTGGGATCTAGTCTGAGCCAAAGATTTTTTGTTTCGAATACATTCTAGAGCTCTTATCACGTATTTGGTAAACGATGAAGGAAAACATCAGGAAACCCGCTGCTTAGTCAGCTCCACTTGTATTGACCATGTCTTAACTGTGAATAAGGCCGACTATATTGAAAGGAAGGTATAGGAGCTACAAGACTACTCCATCTATCCAAGTCCCTGGGACTACAGCGTCCCGATCAGTGTGTAAAAGTAAGCCTCGTATGTATTTTCACCCTTATGTACGATACACATTTACCGGCGCGCGTCGGAGAGCATTTTAAAACATTGTTAGAGGAAATTGAAACATCCACAAAGCAGTTAAGTTCCATAATTGAATGCTATTTACGCAGCTTTGACGCGCCGACCGGCTGCGCTTGAAATCCCGAGACCCACTCGCGTACGCGGCCGGCTGCTCTCGGTTGCTCGCGGCTGCTTGTGGATGCTCGCGGCTACTGTTTTGGCTCGACGCGTCCGTCAGTCTCTAGTTGATTTTAGCTGTCAGACAGCTCCGATCGGCTGCCGGCGCATGCCCGTGCATCCGCTGCGGCGTGTCAGGTGTGAGTCGTACATTATTCTAAGACAGCAATGATGCAGCAGACAGTATGGTGGTAGTAAATTACTACCTGATGCCTTTTACAAGCTCTACCATTGATTAGGTATACAAGGTGAGCTTAAATTCGAATTTTGTCCCAAGAAGGGGTGAATTTACTCCCGCAGGTCAACAACTTTTTATCCAAAAACTTTTAACTATTCAAAAACTGGCTTGTAAAGTTACTATATAATTTAACTTAAAAACTTGGGAGGCAGCCCTAGATCAGCTGATTGTGTTTAACTTTGTCCTTGACCTAATTATGATGATAATTGTAGCTCCGCTTAATTTTAGGGCTGACATACACAACACAAAGTTAAGCTTAAAGTTTTTTGGAGAAAAGTTTTTAGTTGCGTATTTTTTAAAATTTGGTTTCCACAACTTTGTGCCGGACAGCCATGGTCCAATTCACCCCCTTTTGGGTTAATATACGAATCAGACTCACCTGTTATAATAAAATTCAGTATTACTTACCCCTTCGCCAATATAAAGCATTATCATCGATCATTTCACCTTGGCAAAACCCAATATAATACTGAAATTTAAATTAATGAAGGTCAATTTCATAACAGAAATATTATGATGCATTATAATAATGTTTAACTAAAAAGGATTAGTGAGCAAGTAGGCAATGTGCATTGTGCACCTCTTAACTGGTGCTGACTGTGCGTTTCCACGAAAACACTGTTAATCAAACGTCTATCTTGACACACCGCGAAACAATACTAAAATACTAAAATTAAAGTCAAATACACGACAAAAATGTACGTTGGGTGCATTGTATTATGTTTGACTAAAAAAGGGGTTAGTATGCGAGTAGGTTTAGTGCAGTGTGCAGTGCTAACAGGTACTGACTGTGCGTTTCCACTAAAAGTCAATCATTTTAAAATTATCAAACTTCAGGATGTTTATAAACCAATTTCAGTGTGTAAAGAAGCTAAGTGGAAACAGTGTTAGAACATCAGTCAGAACAAATTATTTATGTTGTATCTGAGACTTAGTTATAAACCGTAGTCAGTTGAGCTAGTGGAAACAGCTCAGTACCGTCAGTCAAAATCAGTGTTGATTAAAGCCTTCCAGTGATAAGTGATACATGCAATATTAAAGTCGTGTCTGATTCCTGGAGGGTAAAGTGAACCCCATGGACTTCCACTTGCAGATGCTCTGATATATTTCTTTTGCTAATCCTTTTATACATAAACCATCATTGTTTTAATACTAAGGATACTTTCTTTAAATAAAAATAAATTGTAGAAGTTTTTTTTATGAATTAATGTAAAATCATGATTATTTTGGAACACCATGTTAGTAAATACAATAAAGTACACTAAATCAGACGTACGTTCGTAACAGGTACGCCAAGACGCAAGTAGAGATGGTATCTACATACTCCCTTAAGAAATAGCTTTATAAAATAAATAAATGTTTATTATAGAGAAAGATCCATAGCACATTAGCAATACAAGAAATTAATAAAACACAAAAAGACACATAATCATTATTGCAACAGTTGGCTACAGACCGGCTTCAGTACAGGTAGCCAGTGTAGCATGATGGTGCGGTAAACATCTCCAGCCACAACGGCCATTAGGCTGTTGATGCTTCCGCTCAAGCGGCTCACCAGGGAGAGGCAGTACGTTTTCGCATGAAAGCATAAAAGTCGCCAATACCCCTTTACGAGTTGCACAATTCAAAAAAATTCTTGGCTTACTAAATCGAGCTCAATTATAATGTAAGTTGTTATGAAATTACGCAACTGGATTTAATTAGAAACTGATCGAAAAACATAGGTTAAGTAATCTTGCAGATTGCAATAATTATCACTCAAAACGTTGAGGTATCTAACGAAACAGATGAGCTCGATATAGTATACTATAAAAGTTTTAGTTAGTTAAAGAATTGTGCAAGTCGTACTAGGCCCTGTGTACGCGCATCTGCAAACATCCCCGATGCGCTGCAATAACGCGGCAGTATTAATGTAACTATGTATGTATGTTTAATCAGTGTATATACTTTCAGATCCTTACAAGTAGCGGCACAAAACTCTAGCACGGACCGTTATTGAGCAGAAGTAAGGTAAGGTATCTTATGGAAGCTAGAGGCGATAGAGAGCGAGAGACCCATGCGCAGAAGTTCCGTTTACCGCTAGAATTACGTGCCGCTAGATGTACCTTAAACAAATATTAGGTAATAGAAAACACTCACAATAAATGCTACAAGCGTTATCCGACGCATAGCGATAACAAATGCTCATGCGCATGTAAAATCAGTTTCACTGAAAGATTTTAATTTGCACGGTATTAATTTGAGGCGGTACCTCGTTATTTTACCGTCATACCTCGTTCAATTCTATTTTAATGCACATTACTTAATTAAACAGATGGTTATATACAAATTGTAAATAGTTACTACATAATACGATTTGTAGGTAATAAGTACCTCTCGGTGGTGGGCCACTTGCATGAAATTACTATTAATACATATCTGTGATTAATACCTACTTACTATAGTAAACCCCTTGGCCACTTGTCAAACATATCGCACGATTTTTTTTATTCAATAGCATATGATATGTCGGCGCGAAAACGTTATTTCAACAAGATAATTCAATAACAACACGTGTTTGCATGCCAAGTGTCGCAAAAAGTTCTAGTTAACTGATAAAACATTGTCTAAAAATCATAAACGGATTTATCGTTAGTTTATCTTTTGTCAAAATCAAGATTAAGTCAAGTTCTTAGTTCAAACCTTTTAAAGGATGTTAATTTGATAGTTTGGTACCTCTAAAAATGATTGTTAGAATAGGTGTCGCTCTGTGTCGTCAATACAAGTTTGTTCGCTTATTCAAAACCACGTGGTTGGCGACATACTACTACTGCGTTCAATTAATGGCATTACTAGCATTTCTGACGTGGGCAGAAAAGCAGCCCGGCTGAAATGCCATAACATCCTGGCAGCCCGATGGAAGACGAGGTCGTGGTCGGCCAAGAAAGCGATGGCGGGACGAGCTCGAGGCCTTCGAGAGAGGATGGTGGGATATCTCGAAAGATAGAGATGATTGGCGAAATTTGGGGGAGACCTTTGCCAGTGGGACGACGCAGGTTGAAAAAAAAATGGCATTTGGGATAACTCTGAGTGCTGAAAACACAAATCTGATTATGCGCGTGATCTTTTTGCCTCGAGGCCAGCAGCTAACGTGTTAATGTAAGTTCCATATTTTCATCAATATCACGTTTACCGTTCATAATAATTGAAGCATCGTTGAAAGGTGTCCATTCGTCCAAACTTCAGTCGGGTCTTGTTCTGCTATAGCAATAGCGGCTATAACAAAATAAAACAGCCAAGTGCGAGTCGGCTTCGTTTAAAAGTGCGAGTCGAACTTGCGCACGAAGGGCTCCGTACTGTTTATAAAATACCGTTGTATAGGAGACCCACTTAAATTTTATTTTATTCTGTTTTTAGGAACCCAAGTCAACCTCACCTGCCCGTGATGCACTCTGTTATATTATAACAAATGGGGCACTGGCGGCCGGCTGATTGCGGCACAGCACAGCCCAAGGGCCCTCGCCCACGGCGACTTTTTGATACGATGCAGTAGTGATGCTGTCGCGCGTTCGTATCGTTACAGTCGCGATGTGGTCGCTAGCTGTTTGCCCGCGCCCACACCACGATTCTCAGTCGCGATGCAAACGCGCTACTGTCGCGCTTCTGTCGTGCATCTATTGCGATGCAAACGCAATTACGCGCGTTAGTAGCGCGTCGGCATCGCTTCTGTAGCGCGTTGCAAATGCGACTAACACGCGCTGGTAGCGATGCTGTCACGCGTTTCGTAAATGCGTCAATAATGCGGGACGTAATCACACAGTATCATGTAGCCCCAAACTAAGCAGAGTTTGTATGATGGGAACCACATGATTGATATACTACACATATAATTTTCTTTTGTAAATACATACATATCATACATAGAAACACCCAGACTCGAGACAAATATCTACAGAACATGCAAACATTTGTCCCGCGGCGGGAATCGAACCCGCAACCTTCTGCGCCTCAGGCGGACCTTCGCCCACTGCGCCACAGAGGCCGTCAAATACAAAAATCACTAAAAATAGCATCGCTACAAAAAGTCGCCGTGGGTGAGGGGCCTAACAGTGGCATAGCTGAATCCCTTGGCTGCCGACGGGTAGCAACGTCGGCGGTGCTAGAAGCTGTGTATTGAAATCCCAACCCGAATGCCTAGCATGACGCCTATGTCCAATAGTGGATTGAATAGGCTGGTATAATTGTTGTTCTTTCTCCTTCCGTAGACTATTCAGCCCACAGCTGGACATACATGGCTGATGTTGTTATTATTGTTGTGTTATGTTATGATAATTAAGTACTCATTTGTCAGTGAAAGATAGTAAATGAATTCATTCTTAATATGTATTAGAAATTGTTTAGTAATATGAATGTAATACTTAATGGTTTTCCTCAAAGGTTATCATCTCCTTGAATGAAAATCTACAAATTATCTACAATTATCAAATCAAATCTTGCAAGCACGGGTTACAGTAGTATAAGGTTATTTGTAGAAGTCCCATGCAATGTCATAATAGGCGTGCAAATACTTTGTTTTACGTCATGGCTACCACTTAATATCAGGTGGGTCATGTGCTTGTTCCATCTTCGGGTTTCTTAAAAAACGTGATACTGGTGAATGTGAAAATGTCATCCCAGATGCCATTGAATTAAAAATTGAATTGAGTTAAGATCATTGCAACGACACTATCCGTCATTGATTAAAGTTGTCGACATATCTCAGAGAATTTGCAAGCTCAGACAGACACAAAAGCCATAAACAAGAAGTGAAGTGAAGTGAATTTGCAAGCTGAAGTAGCAGTGGGCTGGCCATATCTGACGAAGAACCGATAAACGTCAGAACGAGTTTTTGAGTGGAGACTACGGCTCGGCAAACGTAGTGTAGGACGATTGACTATTTTCGAAAGGCTGCTGGTAGAAGCTGGATGCGTCGAGCTCAGGACAGGGTGCAATGGCGTTTATTAGTGGAGGCCTATGTCCAGCAGTGGACTGCTAGAATGCGATGATGATGATGATGATGAAAAACATAATTCTCGGTTCGAAATCGTAGCAACCGTTCACAAAAATCTTTCTAAAAGTAGCATATTCATTGTTTGAACATCTGAAAGGTTCCAAAGCAAACACCGGTGCTCAGGAGAGTACATGAAATTTTCATGTCCCCAACACGCGTGTGTTTGTTTTCGTAGGAAATCATCATCATTTCAGTGTGCTTGATGGAAACTATGAAATTCTCGCTTTTGCGCTCGACTCCGTTCGCAAGGTAGGTACGGTTATTAATAAAAGTCGTTTAACAAAATGTTTTAAAAATCGTAAAATTAAATTATAATTATTTAATTTATCAAATTTGTAGCACTACAAAATCTCCACTCCACACTACACAAAGGTTATTTTGAAGAAAATACTGTTAAGTATTAAGTTCACCTGTGTAGGTTTGTGCGAGTGGGTAGTTGGTTAGGTACTGGTAGACAAATCAGCAACGGGACTATCCGACATAGAACTAAAGTTGTCGACATAGCTCAGAGTATTAGTAAGCTGATGTGGCAGTGGGCTGGCCATATCTGCCGAAGAATCGATAACCGTTACGGTGAATGTGTGCTTAAGTGGAGACTGTGGCTCGGCAAACGTAGTGTAGGACACCCTCCGCCAGGTGAAGTGACGATCTGCGAAAGACTGCGGGTAGATGCTGGAAGCTGCATGCTCAGGACAGGGCGCAATGGCGCTCATTAGGGGAGGCCCACTCCCGACTACCGACTAAAAACCAATTTGAGCTTGATATCTGATGCTGCCAATGCTGAGAAAGGGTCCATTCTAGCCCATTTGTAGTCATCATCATCATCATTAGTACTATAGGAGTAGCAGTCCACTGCTGGACATAGGCCTCACCTAATGAGCGCCATTGCGCCCTGTCCTCAGTTTGACGCATCCAGCTTCTACCAGCAGCCTTTGGCAGATCGTCACTCCACCTTGCCGGAGGTCGTCTTACACTACGTTTACTGTTTTACATTTTTAGTAAATTTAATTATTTATTTTTATTTAGGTATCCAATTTTTAGACTTAGGTATTATATTTACATAGGTACTGACTTTTATAATTTTGGTTAAAATAAATAAATTTCCTTTCTTTCATTCTTACTATTTATAAAATTTAATAAGTGTTTTCTGGACCTAAAAAATGTGGTTATAGGACTGTCAAAGGCTGATGATGATGATGATGTAAATATTCACTCAAAAATCTCACCAACAGAATTCCCACCAACATTCTACACAAAAGATTTCTATATTTGAAATACACTTCACTACGAATACATTTTCATGCGTGGAACTTTTCCGACGAAACGCTTCGTTTTTGTGTTGGAAGGTATAAGGCTTAAAATCCCTAGGCATGACGTGTAGAAATTTCATTTGAGACGATTCCACGATTCTTTACCCTTAGGGTGTTCGTTGATTTATCTCAGGGACTTTTTGTTGGATTGTTTCGTATATATCCACGGAACTGCATGATGGGGTGTCATATTTTGAGAAAGTTATCTTAGATGATAGAGCGCTGTTATTTGTACCAAATGGGACTTACTTGGCCCTCCATTTTCCCTCTATTTGGGGTAGAAAACATTTTAGGAGTTTAACCTTTTTTTTAAAAGTTGTTCTTTATTGCCCTCCGGCTGATTTGCGTAAGGCTGCTGGTAGAAGCTGGATTCGTCGAGCTCAGAACAGGGCGCAATTTTTATACGTAACTCGTTACTTGTTACTTGTTATGGTACTTCGGTACTTGCCTGGATAGCAAGTAGTTCATGCTGCTAGACATATGAACCGGCCTACCCAGCTGAGCAGTTTGGGGAGGTGCGCATATGTGTGAAAAATAGTAGTCGGCTTCACTGACGGCCTAAGCTGGGTTACAAGTTAGCTATCCTTCAGTGGTTAGCGGGTAGTGAGCGACATAACAGCTCCGGTACCATTCATGGACAAATGGTAGTGCGCCCTCAGCGCACGAGTAACTCACCTGAGTACCAGAGTGCACTTTGCATCTCGGCAGCAAGACCTACTGTTCGCAGGTCCTGGTATTTGCCAGTTTAATCGTGTGCTTAACCTATTGGTTGGTAAGGGGACGTTAAACATTTCGTAGATTTGATGGGGCTGTGTTCATCATCATCATTATCCACAGACCGTCTTCACCCACTGCTGGGTATAGGCCTCCCTTTGTATGTGCTAATCTACGGTTTAATGCTCATCTCATTCAATTTTGGCCCACGATGGATGCAATATCGTCCTCTCATCTTGCTGCTGGATGACCGATGGACTCGGTTCTTGGACGCCATTCATTTATCGTCTTACTCCACCTGTCATCACCTCGCCTTGCCAGGTGTCCTGCCCAACTCCATTTAAGATCCATTATCGTCTCGTGTTAAGTATTATAGAACTATTCGAAGATACAATTTTAATTAAAATTCAAATTATTTATTGCTTACATTTTTATAAACTAAATCTGTCGACATAGCTCACAGAATTAGCAAGCTGAAGTGGCAGTCATCATCATCATCATCATCATCAGCCTATAGCAGTCCACTGCTGGACATAGGCCTCCCCTAATGAGCGCCATTGCGCCCTGTCCTGAGCTCGACGCATCCAGCTTCTACCAGCAGCCTTTCGCAGATCGTCACTCCACCTGGCCGGAGGGCGTCCTACACTACGTTTGCCGAGCCGCGGTCTCCACTCAAGAACTCGTTTACCCCAACGGTTATCGGTTCTTCGGCAGATATGGCCAGCCCACTGCCACTTCAGCTTGCTAATTCTCTGAGCTATGTCGACAATTTTAGTTCTATGTCGGATAAACTCGTTACGGATTTTATCCTTCAGAGAAACCCCGAGCATAGCTCGTTCCATAGCTCGCTGAGCGACTTTAAACTGGTGGACCAGCCGAAGAAGTGGCAGTGGGCTGGCCATATCTACCGAAGTACCGTCGGGTTCTTGAAGAACAACTTCTTGAGTGGAGACCGCGGCTCGACAAATGTAGTGTAGGACGCCTGCGAAAGGCTGCTGGTAGAAGCTGGATGCGTCGAGCTCAATGGTGCTCATTAGGGGAGGCCTATGACCAGCATTGGACTTTTGTAGGATAATGATGATGATTGCTTACATAATTATGTACAGCAAATGTTAACTTATCGTTCTACTTATCGGTGTGTAGCTTATCGGTAAGTGTATTATTTATGTATCCGGTTAGAATGATGCAATAAATAATATTATACTGATAAATAATATAACGCTTCTGGACGTTATCACAAACCATCATGTAGCCCCAAAACTAAGCAGAGCTGACTATTGATATCATGACTGATATAAAACCTATGTTCCTAATTTTGCTTGTAAATACATAATAACTAATGCATAAAAAAACATCAAGAACCAACACATATATTTTCAGATCATACAAAAAATTGTCTCACGGCGGGAACGCGGGACACCTCAACCGGATGCATCTAATAGGTGGGCAACCATCACCACAGCCTGGACGCCAGAGGGACTGCGGCGTCGGGGTCGGCCGAAGATGCGTTGGCGAGACGAGTTCGATGCCTTCAAAACAAAGTGGTGGGAGATAGCTCGGGACAGAGATGTTTGGAAGTCTAAGGGCAGAATCCTTCTGACCTTCGCCCAGAAGTGAGACTAGAATGGCTAAATACACAAAAATGTGTGATATTTTTTTAGAGATGACGACTGTAAAATTCTAATTAGTCCGTCAGATAGTTCAACAATAAATATGGGACAAGTATTTTTTATTTTTTCGATTAAACAAAAAATGACAAAGATATAGTGCGTTGAAGTTCCGCGTGACGTCACGGCTTAGTACATTTTTACCTAACCGTGACGTCACGAGCCCCCCACTCCCGAACTTTGAAGCTCTTTATCTCTGTCAATTATTATTTATTTGATAAATAAAAAAATACGTGTCAAATATTTTTTGTTGATCTATCTGACGGACTAATTAGAATTATTATGTTTTTACCCATTCGACATCCCTACTAGGAAAATAAAATGTAGGCTTGAAAAAATTTATACAATTCTAAAAACTAATAACCATTGGAAAGAAGCCAGCAAAAGGGATAATTATACTTGTTACAACAGTAAAAATGGCTATTATTATAAAATGCTCCGGTAAAAGTAGTGCAAAGTTAATTGCTGAGTATTTCTTAGAAACGGATCGAAGAAAATGTTGCAAAGTACAAATGACGTAACGTCTATCCTATCCTACTAATAGTATAAATGCGAAAGTTTGTGAGTATAGATGTATGGATGAATGTTTGTTACTCTTTCACGCAAATACTTCTGAGCGGATTTGGATGAAACTAAATGAAAAACGAATATATATAGTTTGTGACCTGGATTAACACATAGGCTACTTTTTATCCCGGTACCACGTGAATGAAGCCACGGGTGGAAGCTAGTATGACATAAAGTATACTTACTACCCAATAGAAGGGTAATAAATGAAAAGAAGGCCGGTCATTTCAGACCTGACTATAAATCGAAGCGAATAAAAATACGAATTATGTAAAAATATTCTTGATAATGGAGTTTCGAAAATTATAACTAATAACTTTATTTATTAAAGCCGGAATACTTAATAAATTAATAATAAATCTTGATCGTAATACGCCCTATCATAACGTATCATGATTATTGAACGCACTTTCATCCACATTGTGCATCTCTCGTCCCAATGTCAACCATCTAAAACAAAACTGCCGCTAACAAAGCACGCGTTTGGTTGGTTTTTGTTTAATGGCGCCAGTGTCTTAATCGATCGTAACCTAAAAGTATAAAATGCATACCCATAAAAGATATCCGGCTTTAATAAAAATAACAATGATTGAAAATGATATCCTGCATTATGAACTATCAATTAGGACATATGTCATTTCTAGACGCGACATTTTATGGTCATGTCTCAGGTCACAGGTTGTATGAAACTGACCGATCTTCTTTGTATTAGAACTGAAAGATAAGAAATGAAAAGATAAAAAAAATATTTGACCCATGTTATCGCCGATAAGCTGCAAGAGAGTAGCCTGAGATGGTACGGGCATATCAAGATAACGTCCGCCTGAATACGTTAGCAACCAGGTACAGGAACTGTCCGTCTCCGGTAGAAGATCTAGAAGGAGAACTAAGACAACTTGGACAGAGGTGATGCGTAGAGAAATGGTGGCATACAGTGTTTCCAATGCAGACGTCGAAGATAGAGCGAAGTGGAAGAAATGTTGTAGGAAGGCTGACCCCATCATCATGCGGGAAACATACCTAGCCAGCAAGATAGAGAGAGAGAGAGAGAGAGAGAGAGAGAGATCCACGCAAATAAGCTACAAAATAGGTATACGTAGATACAAAGATAAAAAAAACGAGAAAAATGATAATATAGTACACAGGTTTGCTAGTTGGTACTAAGCAGGCAGGAAACCAGATGATGATGATGAACTACTCTCGCCGATTTCTTCCTCTCCCTCGCCCATAAACCCCCTCCGCCTCTGCCTCACAAAACAACAACACCAACACCAACACCAGCATCAATGATGGCCTCCCCCCTCCCCAAGGGGATATGCCGCAATCAGCCGGTCGCCAGAGCCCCGTTTGTTATTTAGCAGGGTGCACCACGTGCAAGTGAGGTTGGCTTGGGTTCCTAAGGTGGCGGTTGGAACCTCTTACACCCCTACACACACACACGTTATTTGGAGTGCATGAATTTTTGTAATTTTGTAAATAACGCTTACGCTATGTGTCAGAAACCCTTCACCTATACAAGGTGGGGCAAAATTTCACCGCATTGAGGGCAGCTATCTTTTATTTTGTAGTTAGAAGTGTTTGTTCTTAAGAAACTATAGGTTTATTTGAAAAAAAAAACCATTTTTTGATTTTTGAAAAAATGTACACCCAGCCTAGAAAATTACATTTGTCAAAAAAACAAGTTGGTCCCAAGCGACTCTATTTACCAACAAGAAGTAACGTAACTAACCAAATCAAATCGTAAGATTTAGCGAAATTTTTATAAAAGGTTTTCCATACAGTTTATATGAAGCGCCTTTCGCCACAACACTGAGTCCATGTATGTCATTCGAACAGTTGCTGGGAATTTCTCTGTACTTTTTTCAAATTGATCTTTCATGATGTGTTGGCAGAATTATGATACCATCGATTACTACATTGCGTCGAACTGCATACATGGACTCAATGTTGTGGCGAATGGCGCTTCATAGAATTTGTATGACAAACTCACTTTGGAAAAAATGTTCCTGTTAGGAAATAGACATTGAGACTAACTAGTTTTTTTGACAAATGTCATTTTCTAGGTTGAGTGTACATTGAAAAAACAATTTTTTTTTCAGATTAGACCTATAGTTTTTTAAGAACAAAACCTTCTAACTACAAAATAAAAGGTAGCTGTCCTCAATACGGTAAAATTTTGGCCCACCCTGTATTTAACGCAAATCAATGTTTTAGTTTTTAAACGCGCAAAGCGCAGCGCTGCCATTGATTTTCACACAAATAAGGAAATTATTGTATGGAATAACATATTACTTTTATTCAGATATAAAGTTAATTGAGAAAGACTCGTCTGGGGAAGTCCTAGATAACACCATGCCTTTTTCTGCCATGAAGCAGCATTGCTGTTTCTTCGTTTTTGGGGTGAGGGTGCCCGTGAAATTATAGGCACAAGAGGCTTAACACCTTCATGACTCAAGTTGATGGCTTTGAATCGTAGAGCACGTTCCAACAAAACGTGATCTATGATGTACTGCTTTGTTATAGGTAATGGTTCACAATTAACATCAGTTCATCAAATCATCTACGTATATTCCAAGTTTCACCCAAATCCGTCCAGCCGTTCAGGCGTGGAAGATCCATTCATCTTCACAAACTTTTTCGTATATAATATTATGGTAGCAGCTGTGCTGTGTTTCGGTTTGAAGGGTGTGGGTGCCGGTGAAATTACAGGCACAAGAGACTTATCATCATTATGCCTCAAGTTGATGGACGCAGGGCGTTGCATCGTAGAGCACGTTCCAAAAAACGTGATCTATGCTGCAATGCTTTGTGATAGGTAATGGTTACCACTCAACATCAGGTGGGCCATGTGCTTGTTCCATCTTCACGTATCATAAAAAAAAAGCATAATGATAGGATAGGATCTGCGCAAAGTTTCTATGTTTAAACGAAGCATTACCAGCCAGGGGTAATACTTCGTTTAAACATAGGTACTGCAGTAAAACAAAACGCTTTATAAAAGGCTATTGAGTGCAGACTAAGCTAAGTCAAACACTCGAGCAAGTGGTCAGCTGAGTGGCTGATGCGGCTAACAGCGCTCGAGTGTCAACTCCCCTTTAGCAGTTTTAAAGTTTTAGTTTGCTTGTGTTGAGAAGGGAATTTTGTTTTGGTTTCCTAGAATAATATAAGCGTGTATATTTGAGGTTTTGTTTTGGAGAAAGCGAGACAAATAATAACAGTTGTTGGGGGTTTTCTCTTCGTTGAGGGCACTCCAGTTATAGTCAAGTTTGTAGGTAAAACTACTGTTTATTTATTTATTTATTGTTAGAAACACCAACGACAATTCACATTACAGAACAGTAAAATCTATAACAAATATTATTGTACAGTGTGACATTGCCATTACATGCGTTTACAAAATATTTTTACTAATATTTACATAAATTAGTATAAAAATACTCAAATATTTAGATATATACTAACTAGCATTCAACTTAACATTGCAAACATAGCAAGAAATTGGGCACTTAATTAAGCTGGGACTAGCTCATAGCTTGTTTTTTTTTTTAGTTAATAGTTAACTGTTAATAGGCTTTAGATTTATTAACAATTTAAACGTTAATTAGGTAATCTAAGCCTCATGTAATATTTAGTTACGTAAAATACACATGCTGGTCGGCACGTGGCTTTCGTTACGACTGTTTCTATTGTCTACTAAATAGTATAGTCAATTTGCAGTTTGAGCGATATTGGCTCGTACTGTTGAAATATTTAAAAAGGTAGCCATCAAGATTTCCTTAAATATTTCAAACAACAAAAGAAAGAAAACTGTTTTCTATAGCTCAATGCTAACGTGTCGGCATTGAACCAAACTCATTAACAGCCTGCGCACATGACAAACGTAAGCGCTTAGACGCTACGACAAGCTGCGGGAGAAAATTTTCTTACATTTTGTTCAAAGCTTCGCACACACGGCGATAATCGCGACAGCAAGATATGACAGACACTCGCGACTAAGCGCGACGACGAAGCGTCGTGTTTGCGAAGTCTTCTTCTTTTTCTTCGTATGAGCTAGTGACCAACTCTTGTGTCGGAGTTTTTAGGCCGCCTGAAGGCCCCCGACCAGGCTTAACGACTGAAACGCCGGGACCAACATCTTAACGTGCCTTCGGAAGCACGGAAACGCTCAAATCTAAATGTCACTAAACGGTCACGTATAGTGACATTTGATTTCAACAGTGCGAGGTCTCTATAGTGAAAACCCACACTTTTAGAGCCTTCCTAGATGTGCGATTTGCTCGCGCGTGTTGGTTGCGCGATGGACACATTGCAGATACACATGTATCTAATCAGGCTTGCTGAATGTCACGTGTGCGTTCATATATCCTCATCCCATCTGGGAAGGCTCTTAAGGGTTCCCTACCTCAAAAAGAAAAAGGAACCATTAGGATCATTTCGTTCTCCGTCTGTCTGAATGAATATCACGTACTGTCTGCAATTCCTTGGAGTTGTGATAAAATCAAACTTTTTAGCCAACGCAATCACAACACTCGCAAGGGAATCAAAACCTGTACGGTGCTTCTAGTGGAAGTAGATCAAGCAATTTGGCACGAAGCCATTTCCTTAAACAAGTAAAGGGGAAAATTCCCAGAAAAACGTTTTGTAGTTACATCACGAATAAAATATAATAATCTACAAGTTGTACGGAACTCTCTCGATGCGCGAGTACAAATCGCACTTGGCTGGTTTTTTTTTTTCAAAATCAGTCTAATGCTGATTGTAATGATGATCATTATTACTTATGATGATGATGATGAAGATTATGAGTATGATGACTATTTTAATGTTAGTGATGAAAGTGTAATTTAAACTAGTTGACTTTTCAGGGTAATAATGCTAGTTGACCAGCTCGTGGAAGCTTTAATGATATGCAACAACTAGTTAATTTGTTCGTAAAGCTTGTTTGCGTGAATTCGTTACGGACGTGGCGCGGTCAATGTGTTAAACATTTAAATGCGTACGCACTGGGTTTGAAAAACCGCCGCTGACTTTATATTTTCTCTGAAATGGTTATGTGTGTGGGTGAGTGATTATCCAATTAACTTATAATTGCTATTTTATAATTAATGAATTATTTCAAAGTTTAGAAAATATTAGAATAAGAATAATTTATTTCATAAAACTTATAGGTACGATTACATAGTGCTTATGCTATAACTAAGAGTAAAAAGAAGAAACACCCACGTACATGTTCAGAACTAGTTTAGCACATACACCATGAAGTAAGGAACATACCTCCCGTGCTAGTTATAAAACTGTGTATATTGATAATATACCAAAAGTAACCTAGGTTACTGGACTTGCTCTACATGGCTTTTCTCTAACGCTTTGAGTGCTGAATGATAAAACCCCTTCATTCACCAGCACCGACATAGTCAACGTGTTAAAAGATTAACAAACTCATACTAAGCAAGATCTGAAGACATCCGGTCTAGGGAATAAGTCAAATTGATTAAGTTTAGTTTTAGCTTAATCAATGCTTAGTTTTTAACCACGTGACAAATTTTTGTATTATCTGCAAAGGATTGTCTCAAATATTTGTCTCAAAAAATGTATTTAAGCTCTTTTTACATAATGTTGAGTAAAAAGGTACAGCATTATTTTCATTTAATTTATTTATTTCTAGTTTCCACACGCAGCAAGCGGGTAGCCAATGTATTAATCCAGGTACCGCACTATGTATATTCCAAGTTCAATTTAAATCCGTGCAGCCGTTACGAGTTACGAGTGTGAAAGAAAATACCCGCACACACACACACACACACACACACACAAACTTTCGCATTTATGATATTACTGTGATTTATGTCATGAGTGTTTCTTTTGTTTCTAAAATAAAAGCGGCGTATTAGAAGCACAGTGCGTACTCAATTTCCAGCGATGCCCCCGGCGTACACTGGACTCACTTCATAATTCAGGTTAGCTTGCGCAAAGCTTTCAGAATACTTACATTACACGAAACTAACTTACTTCATTATCGTAAATTCAATAGTTGTATCTATAAAATTACTAAAAATAAACGTTCCCGCTCTTCCCTTTCTCCCTTTATACCCAACTGAAGTCCCCTTCAGTCAAGTTATTTTGTTTCGGTTGTATGTTTGTAATATTATTTGTCGGTCGCTGTAGCCCAAACGGCCTGGACGGATTTTGACTAATGAGGTGTCGCTGGATTTGTCTAGATCACGAAGGTGACATAGGCTATATGAAATTTCAAAAAAATCAATATGGCGACTGTAAGAAGCCATATTGGATTCAACTCATATTTGCTCACCTTTAGGTACTTATCAATAACATAACCATATCACCACACCAGCCTATACCAGTCCACTGCTGGACATAAGCCTCCCCTAATAAAGGGGGTTATGCCCATAATCCCCACGCTGGGCATGCGGGCACACCTTCTCGCGCCACCGACGCTGCTGCCCGTCGGTGCCCAAGGGATTTAGCTGTGCCGATGTAGGCTGTGCTATGCCGCAATCAGCCGGCCGCCAGAGCCCCGTTCGTTATTTAGCAGGGTGCACCACGTGCAGGTGAGGTTGGCTTGGATTCCGGAGATAGGGGGTAGGAACCCCTTACACCCCATTAAACATATTATATATTAATTAGATATACACCTCCCACAATGAGCACCATTGCGTCCTGTCCTTGGTTCGACGCATCCAGCTTTTATCAGTAGCCTTTTGCAGATCGTCACTCCAACTGGCCGGAGGGCGTCCAATACTACGTTTGCCGAGCCGCGATCTATACTCTAGAACTCTTTTATCCCAACGGTTATATAAAGTACTTCCAGAATACATAAAATAACATCATTATAATGCGCACTGCTAAAATATGGAATCGGCTGTCAGCGTCTGTGTTTCCATTGACTTACGACCCTAACGGTTTCAAAAAGAGAGTTAATAGGCATCTTCTGGGAAAGCTCGCCCCATCGTCGATCTCATCCTTGCCTATGCAAGCCTCGAGGTCAAGAGCTGGCCCATATTAAAAAATAAAACTTTCACATAGCTTTTTTTTTAAATTGTAAATAAGCGCTCTCTCTATTCCTTCCTTTTTTTATCCAACTCATGTTTTTTCATGTTTAGGGTACTATTAACCATATCGCATGAGAATATTTACCAAGTGTGATTTCAAATAATAATCAAAGACGCTCAAAAGCCTTCGATATAACTTCACGACGGGAAAAGCCCAACCCTAAACAAGAAAAATGTCGTCTAAAAAACTTAAAAACATTTCCTTCAAACTCAATTTTCAACAAAGTATTTTCTGTTTATACATTATCCTAAATTTCCAGCCGTTCACAAAAGATGTCTGTGGGACGCCGATAAAGCAGTCCTTTCACGAATTTCCTTACAAAACCTCATTATCCATGTCAATTCAAGTAGATAAGTCTGTCAAAATGGCGGCCAATGATGGCTTATGGGAAAAGGTTCGCACCTATGCCCTCATTCTTTAGATTTTATCGACTCAGCAGCCGCATTAAGGGGAAAATTCTAGAAACATATTGAGAATTTTCTTGTGTTTCGCTAATTAAGAATATTTTTGATTGTCATTTGGTCGTTATTTTAATCCTATATTTATAACATGTACAATAGAAAATCATGTTTCAATCAGTACAATAACTAATCCAAGTAAATGTTTTACAAATCAATTACAAACAATGAGGTTTATAAGGAGGGAGCGTTTTGAACAAAATTCTGTGCCTAATGTATGTAATTCTCCCGAATTGGGGTTGCGTCTCTTTTCCTCTTTAGTGTTACTCATATTAAGAAAAGAGATATAACCCTAATTTGGGCATTTTTATTAAGAAAAAATGGGCTCAGATTGTTATTCAAAGCGCGCATTCCCCAAGTACGAAGTTACTATTATTAATTCCATGATTACAAGCCAGGACGTGATATCCTTCTTCTTCTTCTTTTTTATTTATGTCTTCTGTGGTATAGCGTCCACAACTTTGCCAATGTCGACGTCGACAAGATTTAACATTAAAAAGGCGATGGAGGTTGAATTTGATAAATAAAAGGTTCGTGTTTCCAGATGGAAATTTGAAAAGTACAGATAGAAAAGTATATACCTACACTTAAATGGAACATTACAATATACATTCTATAGGCAATCAAATCAAGGTGATACAACCTTCTTGGAATTATGTAGTTTTATTGCCGGTTTCTATAATATACCGTTTCCGATGACGCTTCGTTTTCCTTTGAAAAACTGTCAAATTTTCGACGCCTCGTTGTTAATTTTAGGCAGTTATTGACACATTGTATTTATTCTCAATAAAACTGCGTACTAAGTAATGATGTTTTTCTTACGATAAAAGCTAGTACATATATTAGTCTGTGATGATAAAAGCGTAATAAATTATTGTTAGTCACAGGTTATCTTTTCATTCGAAATTAATCATATGAAATTTCCTTTAGACTAGATCTTATAGGCCTATTAGACCTCTGTCTTAGTAAGACTTAGCCTTTTTAGACTTAAGCCTTTTACAGAATAAAGTTTCATGAAAATTGAAAATCTTGTGCTCAGTCAGTTTTCGCCTTAAGGTAGTAAAGATGATAACGTGATGTGAGGCGATTATTCTGGAGGCTGTAGAGATGCAGTATGTCTGACAGCGAGATAGGTAGACAACATAAACCGGATTCCAATAACGTCGCATCGCTTACCACATGTTTTTATCGATATTTACAGAATGTCCCGGACAAAATATGAGGTTACAAGACTGAAAAAGTTACTCTTAATACCAAATAACTTATTAGATACTACCAAATTCTGAAAACAAAAGCTTTTTAATGTACCTTTTGGTTTGCAGACAAAGATGATGGTAGTCTAGGTGGCTAGACGTTTTGATGTTGACTTACATTATATTAGGCCTTACCTATGAAATTGGCGTTTTTCACTCTATTTTATTTTGAACATATTTTTTTTAATTCAACAAACATAATACACAAAATTATTTTTGGCGCTCATTAGGGGAGGCCTATGTCCAGCAGTGGACTGCTATAGGCTGATGATGATGATGTATGAGAAATCCAATTTCTCGAAATTCTTTATACAAAACGCCAATTTCATAGGTAAGGCCTAATATAATGTAAGTCAACATCAAAACGTCTAGCCACCTAGACTACCATCATCTTTGTCTGCAAACCAAAAGGTACATTAAAAAGCTTTTGTTTTCAGAATTTGGTAGTATCTAATAAGTTATTTGGTATTAAGAGTAACTTTTTCAGTCTTGTAACCTCATATTTTGTCCGGGACATTCTGTAAATATCGATAAAAACATGTGGTAAGCGATGCGACGTTATTGGAATCCGGTTTATGTTGTCTACCTATCTCGCACAACTACACGTGTACAACTACACAATACCTACCTATATAAAAATTTGGATTTTCTTTTACATAATTTTAAACTCTTAAAAATTGCCTCTATACATATACATTTTTGCTATACTCTTTCTATAGGTATATTGTTTCTGCGAATTAGTTTTTATTGCTATTTTGATTATGCCATACTTTTTTTTAAATTATTGCATTCCTATTTTTTTATCTAGGCTAAATGTTATTTTCCGGCTATCAAGTAATTCATTTTCAGTTCGAATTCCAACACATTCGCTTCTAAGGGGATTTTTTAAATCGTCAGCTCACACAGTTTATTAAAGATTATTATTAAAAAAATACGGTTCAGTAAAAATATTTTGCGTTTCTCAATAACTAATTAATAAAACAATCTCACTGAAAAAACTCGTCGACAAAATATCGAATGCAACCCTAATAAATACATTACGAATAGCTAACCAAGAAAATGCAACGTCGAAAGTTTCCAAACCAATGGACGGCTCAAAAGATCGCTTGGTGACACAAATATATAGGTACCCATTTTACGTATATGTAGATACTAGCTATCGCCCGCGGCTCGCGTTGTACCCTATGTCCTTTTTGTCATCAGCAACATGTAAGCGAATTTCATAATGATTAGAAACGTAACACACAAACTTGATTTCGCATTATATTAGTTTACGATTAGGAAGGTGTAGGACATGATTTGGACGTTTGGTTTAGG
Source organism: Horisme vitalbata (assembly GCA_951804965.1). Lineage (NCBI taxonomy): Eukaryota > Metazoa > Arthropoda > Insecta > Lepidoptera > Geometridae > Horisme > Horisme vitalbata. Next base: position 13,191,521 of record OX638105.1, on the reverse strand, counting down.
GGGTTTAAACCAATCTGAGCCTACCTCACCTACCCGTGGTGCACCCTGCTAACGAACCGGTAACGAACGGTCTGGCGGCCGACTGATTGCGGCATAGCGCAGCCTAACAACAGCACAGCAAATTTTCCAGACCGGTGCGAGAAACTGTACCGTGCAATCTCCAACCTGTGTGAGGATTATGGGAAAATTCCCCTATAATGGGAGGATTATGTCCTGCTACACTACACTACACTACACCAGCCTATATCATTCCACTGCTGGACTTCCTCTCTTAATAAAGAGGGATATGCCCATAATCCCCACGTGGTATAGATGTATAAAAATTTCGAAACGAAAAACGGTGCACAGCCGAAATTAGATCCCAAGGTTTGGAAGCCTTCGCTTGTTTAGTACCTGAATAAAAAGTAGCCTTTGTCTTGTTTCTGGTTCGGAAGGAACAGCAAAAAAAACGCCAGTCTGTTTAATCCACTGCTGGACATAGACCTTTCTTAATAAAGAAGGATATGCCCATAATTCCCTCGCTGGGCATGTGGGTTGGGGATCGCAGGGCATAGCTTCTCGCACCACTAGCACTGCTGCCCGTCAGTGATCAGGGCATTTAGCTATGCCGGTATTAGGCTGTGCTATGCCGCAATCAGCCGGTCGCCAGAACCCCGTTTGTTATTCTTACAGCAGAGTGTAGGTACCACGGGTAGATGAGGTTTGCTTGGATTCCAAAGATGAAGTTGGAACCCCTCAATGCCCTGCAGTGGGCTGATACAGACTGGTGTGGTGGGGTAGAGTTATGATTTGGACGTGTAGGGAGTTCAAAGCACAATGTTATGTTTTAAAGTATTTTCGTACTACGTTTTACAATTTTCACAAAAGCTTTTAGTACACTGTTATTTAGACTCATGTCAAGTCTACATGCCACGTTTACCGAAAACTCCAAATATTCTTGGAAGGCAATTTACGTGAAACCATTCCTCGGAGTGCATTTAAGGATACCGAGAAACACAATTTGTAGCACATGCGCGACTTAATGTAATTTTTAAACAATTTGGCTAGTAGTCGGTTCTCTACGCATCAATATCATCATCATCAACCTATATCAGTCAACGCTGGACATAGGCCTCCCATTATCAGCGCCATTGCGCCCGATTGTTAGCTCGACGCATGCAGCTCCTACCAGCAGCCTTTTGTAGATCGTCACACTACATGGCATGGAAGTAATTTATGCATTTACCTTTCATTTGAACTGACGAAATTCTTACTCAGAAGCAACTACAAAACGGATTTGGATGAAACTTGGAATATACACAGATTGTGACCTGGATTAACATATCGGCTACTTTTTATCCAAGCAAGCAAAGCTGCGGGCGGAACCTAGTAATATATAAACCCATGGCATCAGTATGTAAATCTTCTGAATATAAAATTCATCATTGCTCCAGCAATCCGTGTTACAATAAAAGGCATTTACAATATGTTTATCGGATGCTGTCGTATTCATGTATGCGGATGACAAGATGGCTGGTACCGTGGTCTGAGGCTCGATCACGAAGTCTAACCAAAAAGTATTCGTATCTTAAAGGTAAAATTTTGGCGAATGAAATTTAGTTTCAAAATACCGCTCTGTGTTAGGGCAAAAATTTTTTACGCTTATTTAAGATAGCGATAGGTTAAAATATTTGTGGTAGCCAGAGACCAAGATTAGTAACATTTTTACTGGAATTTTCACCTTTTTTTTGCCATTTTACATGTAGGTATTTTGAAATTTTTTTTTATTAAAAAATTGGGGAAATATATTTATTTACAAAACTTAAAGAGTTTGCGAAATTTGGAAAATGATCAGGAGGGTTAGTAAAGGAAAAGGCAAATAATTTTCACCTTAAAATGTTAAAAACATTACCGGTTCTTTTGGCTTTGCCGTAGCCAGGTATAAATGTACAAATGTTATTGTACTATGCACCCTGCGAATCTCAAGTCCAATGAATAGTTAATGATTTACAAAGCACAGATTACTTATATAATATTGTGTAAATGCTTTGAAGAATTTCCTATACTTAAATAAGCTGAATGTTTGTGTAACTTGTCCAAGTGTTTTCATCAACAATCTACAGAATGAGACACCTCCATTACAGTAGTGTAAATATAATCAGTTAGCGAGAGATTTCTTATAGATAAACCTTGAGCTTCATGTTATGGTAAGAAATGAGAGCTTTGGTTTCGTACTCTTTGAAATATTTTGAAATTTAAAACTTTGAACCAAATTCGTTAGTCCAGAACTGAATAGTTTTCTTTTCAGAGCTTTAAAGATAAACTATAAAATTTAAAACTAAACCAAGTAGGGAGTACGGTATAGGATATACTCAAAATAATTTCATTTACCTATCTGCGGAAACTATAATATAAATAATATATATGTACAATATATAATTTGCATTCCTGTATAGCTTTAAGTACATCTTTATCATCATCAGCCTATAGCACTGCCACTATGTCCACTGCTGGACATAGGCCTCCTCTAATGAGCGCCATTGCACCCTATCTTGAGCTCGACGCATCCAGCTTCTACCAGCAGCTTTTTGCAGATCGTCTCTCCAGCTTTAGGTACATATATATATTTCTTTAATTACTAGCTGATAGTTTTCCCAAAACTGAATAAAAAAGATCACGTAGTACGTTGTGGACGATGGTTAAGACCATATGCATAGACTCTAAGAGCGAATCTGTGTGAAAAGAGTGCTTCGGGTGGAAACTGGGCCATTGGAGGGGAAGGGGCATAAATGTTGACGAGGACACTTTTTATGGAAATCTCGAGTGAATGGGATTGACGAATGTACATAAAATATAACATCTGAAATATCGTATACATTTATTAGTATTTCGTGTTAGAAGAATAAAAGCGGGTTCGCATATGAACGATATTATTCCACGATTTTATTCTGTGAATAATTCAATATAATTCAAATTTCTGTGAGTAAATTTCTTTGCAGAATCGACAAACGGGGTTTGGCACAGACAGACACAGCTACATAACATGACCGCCGACGGGCACCACCGTCAGCAGCAGTGGTGCGACCAGCGGTGCACTACGATCCCCAACCCGCGTACTTAGGTACGCCTAGGTATAAAGGTATAAATTGCTATACCCTTGGATAGGTTGAACCCTGTGAGATACCTGACCTATAACATACAATTTAACACTATGGAAACATGTATTGTATTGTATAGCATGCGTAATTCCCACGCTAGCGTGCATATCCCTTCACTTTATTAGGGGAGGCCTATGTTCTGCTGTGTGCTGATACCGGCTGGGTGATTGTTTTAAAATGCGTTTGTGATGGCTCATAGTGATTACTTATAGCGAGTGATATTTTATCTTATGAGTAAGTCAATAAATTATTTACCCAGGTATTACAACGGAATCAAAATTGATAGGAACAATATGTGGAATCAAATCCAGCACTGGATTGGTTCAGTAGATGAGAGTAGAACAGAGAGTGGGATCGAATCCATTGATGGAATACAGTGGAACAATTTGTGGAATTAAATGAATTGATGGAATACAGTGGAACAATATGTAGAATCAAATCCATTCATGGAATACAGTGGAACAATATGTAAAATCAAATCCATTGATGCATTACAGTGAACAATATGTAGAAACAAATCCATCAATACAACAATACGATTACAGTGGAAAAAAATGTGAAATCAAATCCATCAATTGATTAAGAAAGTGGATTAGAGTCGAACAGGCGATTTTTCACAAATTTCCTCCCATGAGCTATTATTGTGTCTGACGGTCAGACAGACGATAAAATCGTGCATATGTGTAATACGCTCTAAGATGCGGAACAGACAAGTCACGTCTTCACTTTATGATGCGACTCACTCGCAACTTTGTTTGCATGGTCTTCCTCCCCCTGTAAATGTAAAATTTAAATTAAAAAATAAAGTTTTCGCTTTATGATGTGACTCGCTTGCAACTTTGTTTGCGTGGTCTTCCTCCCCCTGTAAATATATAATTTATATGTTAAGGTAATGTTTCCTACAATGGACATCGAAGTTGGTACATGTGCAGTCTATAATCACTTGCTAGAAGACATACAAATTTCATAATCAACGCAATTATTCAAGCTAAAGCTAAAAAGTGGCTAATTCAGCAGTCTTATCAGATCGAGGAATTTTCAGAATAATTTGTGGATTTGTTTTATATTGCTTATTATTATTATTGTGGATAATAATTTAATGTTTTTGTGTGTCAATTGACAATTTCTAATTATTATTTTTATTTTAACAGCCTGCGCACATTGGACGAAAAACATCAGCGATTAGACGGTACGACAAGCTGCGGGGGTCAATTTTCATACATTTTGTTCAAAGCTCCGCACACACGGCGACAATCGCGACAGCAAGATATGACAGACGCTCGCGACTAAGCGCGACGACAAAGCGTTGTGTTTGCGAGGTCTGTAAGATGAGTAGTAACTCAATATTTCTGACTTGTAATTTAATGTTATCAATAAATGAACTGAAACTGGACTCCTTGTTGGTCCTTTGTGCGTGTGGGAGATCGGGTTAAATACTTAGCCAGCCTCACTCTGTCTAGAAGTATTACGTGGGCTGTTAATTGTCTATATCCCCCCCCTCACCCCCCCCCCCCCACCCCCTTTCAAAGTTCAACAAATCAACTTCTCCTGATTATTTTATTCTCGGGGATAATAAATAAATAAATAATGCTGGATATCACACAGCATCATGTAGCCCCAAACTAAGCAGAGCTTGTGTTATGGGAACCACATGATTGATATATTACATATATACTTTTTTTTGTAAATACATACATATCATACATAGAAAACACCCAGACCCGAGACAAATATCCGCAGAACATGCAAACATTTGTCCCGCGGCGGGAATCGAACCCGCAACCTTCTGTGTCTCAGGCGGACCTTCGCCCGCTGCGCTGCAGAGGTCGTCTAATATAACTTTCTATTAGATTTATTTGCATTACCTCCTATCAAAAACTACATTTACCTCTGTATAAAATTAGTGTTGACAACGTCTGTGGCGCAGTGGGCGCCTTGCAAGGGCTCGCCTGAGACGCAAATGGTTGAGGGTCCTGCTGTGAGGCAAATGTTTGTATGATTTGCAAATAATTGTCTCGGTTCGGACTATTTTCTATGTAAGTATAATATTTATTTACCAAGTTTAAAGTTTCAATTAAAAAATCTAAACAATTATCATAAGCAATTTTTGAAAAGATACCCACAGTTTATTATTGTTTTATAATAGTTAGTAATGTTACACTAAGTTATTTTAGTATTTTTGATTTCTCAAATAACAACCAAATTTATTTCACCCTGGAACTTGTCTGTTCTAAACTCTACCCTCTCAAAAATAAGACATAAAATCGCAAGTTCTTCGCTAACCAAGCTACTTATTCTGCCCACGTTTTGTAGGTGGGAACTACTCGATGCGGAAAAACATTATCTTGTAAAGTATGACTCTTTGTTTGTTGAATAAGAAAACAACGTTTTTAAGGTCCGTCTATGTTTGTAACATTTCTACGCACCAAACGTCGGCTTGTGCCTTCTCCATGTTACTAAAGCTTCCTAATTTTTCGTCATCATGCTAGCATCTGTTAAGTTAGCTACACACAGGAAGCACAGGAAGGTACTTAAATAGAAACTCCTAAATAGTATTCGTTATTTGCGATTTTTTACCTACATAATGACATACATTTGGTTTTTTGGCTATATTCAAGACCATTTTTATGCGCCAATTATATAGGTATATAATTTTTTTGTGATTTCAAAAACAACTCTTGGTTTCATACATTTTTACTATTTATTCAATGGTTTAGCTAGAGTGAGTTACAGTTTATAAAACTAAATATAATAACAGTATAACTAGGCGAGGCAGTGCGCCACTGTGCTTCAAACCAGAAAATTAATGTTTTTTTTTTATTAAGTATGGACCAGCTCTTGACCGAGGCTTGGGTGGGCTTAGGTCGACGATAGGACGAGCTTTCCCAGAAGATGCCTATTGACTCTCTTTTTGAAGCCGTTAGGGTCATAAGACAATGTAATAACAGACGCTGGCAGCTGAACTTTGAATACAGTTAGTTCCCTTTGGACAACTTAAATTACTTTTGGCGCTTAAAAACCCAAGTGATTCGTAGATTTATCACAATATTATTGTCCGTAAACTACCACGCGTCAAACACACAGTTCCAATTTTAGCTCCTTAAACACCACCACCAACTTATACTTGTGGCACTGTACCTGAAAATTTATAAACTTGCCCGTAGTAACTGAAGAAACGACGTATTCGACATTCAAAACCAATTTTGCTTCAGCACCAATACAGTTCCACTTTCGGCACCCATTTAGTTTGGGTTCAGTGCGTCAGAACTCTACAGATGTAGACCGTTTAAAATAGCGTGCTTTACATTTTGTTGGTGTTTCTGTGTCTGCACATTCCGAATGAATTCTTGATAGGAAAGGTGACGTACGTAGCCTCTGCCACTTGCTACGTAGTGTGGACGTGCTACATTCGGTTGCATTTTTTACTGATTTCAAAAGCAGGTTCATTCAAATGATATTCAAAAAGTTATGTCAATTCGTGTGCGACTGAATTTTGATATTCCATTTAAAAAAGTACGATGACTCATTTTTTTCAAACTCAAACCTTAACTCAAAATTCATTTATTCAGTAGGAACTGTATGGTACACTTTGAAACGTCATTTTATTATTTTAATTTACCACCAATTCGTAACGCGACCAAACAGAGAAGAATTGGCAAGAAACTCTGCTTGGCTTATATTTTTTTAATGTCATTGTTCTTAATAACTATTACATTGTTTTTTATGGAGTTGGAGGCAGTTTCATCCCAAGCTTTTTTGTCATCTAAATAATCAGATATTTTATAATAAGCTTTATTACAGAGATTACGTTTAACAACATTTTTGAATTTATTTACAGATAGATTAATCACGTTATTTGGGATTTTGTTAAAAAATCGTACTCACAACATCCCTTTAAAAGATTTTCTGGGGAAAAGGCGAAAATTACATGTTATAGAAATAACCCTTTTAATTAATAATCTGGGATGAATTTAATATTAAAATCAATGGTAGGTATTCTTATCATGGATATTGAGTTATATTTATATACGTTATTCAACACAATTCATGCGATGCCTACTTATTGATCACGGGACCAACAAATTAAAAACTATAATAAATCTTTATTATTGATCGGTAAGATATTAAATGTTCTTAAAAAAAACTACTTACACCAAATAATATATTACCGGCCTATTTAGTTGAAAAACACCATTTTGGTATCCATATTAAATCTATTTCCTACTCAATTATAAAAATATGAAAGTTTGTGAGAATGTATGAAAAGATGTTTTTTACTCAATCACGCCCGAACAGCTGAACGGAATTGGATGAAATTTGGAATATACATAGTTTATGACCTGGATTAACATGCACATAGGTTACTTTTTTCTGGGTACCACGCCATCAAAGCCGCGGGTGGAAGCTAGTATTATAAATGTGAAAGTAACTGGTCTCTTGGGGCAGTGAAGTAAAAAGGGTTAGTTGACAACTTTTTCTGAAGCTGGCAAGTTTCGCCATTTTTCAAAGAAAAAAAATCAGTGACCGTACTTCTAAAGAAAAATCACAAAGTTCGTTCCCACAGGAATTGACAATACACTCGCCCCATTTACACATTTAAAACACATCACAATCACTTATCGCGGTCCGAGGTGTCAACCCTAATGTTGATAATACGCGACACCCCTAGTGATTACCCTTAACGCCACGCGTCAACACTGTGGCTATAATATTAGGGTGCTAATCGCTTATGAAAAAACCATGCGTAAGATATTTGGGGTGGCTAAGAAATATATGTTATTAATAAAATGTACATTATAATATTAAATTGTATGGACATGGCTGTAAATTTTTGATAAGTTTATAGTTAAAAGTAAGTTTTATTTTGTTAATAATATAAAACAACGTCTTTGCCACTGAAAAGCGACACGTAGCCATTTCTTCATGAAAAAATCGATTAAACCATCAAAGTAGATAATTTATTACAAGAGATTTAAAGGCTGGATTAATTAAATCACCTATACATTTATATATAGACACAAATTAACAGTTATCGCATACTTATTGTACCATACAAAATCTATGATAAAACAATACACATGGGCAGAAAAAAATCATAATATTGGTTTTAAAACTAAAATAAGACATGAAATTGATCTGTTAATTTATTTAAGTCCTGTTTTAAATTTCGAAACAGTGTTAATTATTATAATAATAAATTAAAAATAACTTTGATCTTTGCTACTTTTTCACCATACGAATAATAAAATATAATCAAATACTACGAAGCAATATTTTGTTATAAGTAATGGTTACCACTTAATATAAGGATCATCAGGTAACAACCATACAAAAAAACTCTGAAGCTAATTGTATACCATCGTAAGTTTTCGACACAAATAAACCGACTGCCAAAAGGCACCATAAAAATGACAATAGCTCGCTATCCTCATAGCCCAACAATACAGTATCACTTGACGATCTCCCACAGAACACCAATACAACGACCGTTCTCTTGAGACGGAACCCATGGGAAAAGTAAACGGTTTTTAAATACCCAGGTCAAAATTTTAAGGGTGGCTGCCGTGGAAGACTTCCTGAACTTATAAGTTAGATAAAAGACTCATTTTATGTCAGAAAAAACAGGTTTTTACACGTTGACTGCGGGTCTCGCAGAGGAGTAGCAGCTTGCTAAGCTAGCTAGTTTACACAGTAGCAAATTTTCTTATACTTCATAAGAAAACTTCAAAAAAATCAAAAGAAATAAATCGGATTATCAAGCTTTGCTTATCTATAAAAGAAAGTATTTTATTAGATCAAATTTGAAAACAAAGTATTTATTATAATAGATTACCGGACCCGGACCGAACGACCGCTATTTAATTAAAATACCTAAGATATTAATAATAATATTTTTTTTTCAAGCAACTTAGTAAAACTAAAAATTTTTTATTGAACTAAAAATGTCTATTTATTTAACGCATCATGTATTATTCATTCATAGCTGTAGGTACTGTTCAGAAATATATCTCGAAATTTTCTAAATGGTACACCTTTCAGCCTAAGTTCTTTCGATCCTCGTCATTCACAGCTCGACTTTATCCACTGCTGGATATAGGCCACCCGAAGTTTGTGCCTCACAACATACTCACAAATACACAAACTTTCGCTTTTATAATATTATCGTATTTAGCCCCAAAAAATATTCAAATAAAAATAACTCAAAATTACATTTCTAAACACAATATTAATTCTAAGTCCCAAATTATCCCACACAAAAAAACTAACCATTCTAAATAATTAACCCCTAACTTAACCGTCAGTGTAAATATTCATACCACTACCCTTCGATTTAATGGCTCGTTCACACGATTATAGAGCTGTAACTGAGCACGCGTCAACCGTTCCCAAAGTAAGATAGAATCCCATCGGAATATATTTGTATGAGAAACGTTCGTGAGAATATTGTAATATTACGCAAAAAAAAATCCCTAACATTCTTAAGCAATTTGAATTGAGTTTATAATATTAAACAAAATTGCTAAGCTAGAATTTAGTTTAGTAAGTGTTATGTTCACCTAAAAACATTCTAATTTATCTTTTGGTAAAAAAAAATAACGACTTTTTGATTTCAATGCAGAGTTGCAATCCAATGCTTTAATATCTAGCTAACATAAACTTCCACGACTTTCTTAATCAAAATTTAGATTTATCTTGTATTTTCTGTTAGGTTGTCGAAATATAACTCTTTATTGTAGGTACTCCATTATTATATATCCAATATCTGTGTACTTATTTTATGTTGTGCAAGAAACAGTTTTCCATCTATCTATCTATTTAATCCTAAAATTCTTCTTCTTCTTCGTTTCACTCTTGACAGCGGTCGTGGTCATCATGTAGTATTAGGTGCTGATGATGTGGCTCGCCTCACGATGTCTCGCCACTTTTGTCTATTGGTGGACTTTCGGGTACACGTATAGATATTGTCGCCCACTGCAGATTTGATCTGATCAGTCTAATCAAGGTCATCGGTGACCTTCCTCGCGGCCTGGTGCCCTCCACGCGTCCTCGCACGACCAAGCGTTCAATGGAGTCAGTGTCTCGCCTCGAGACGTGGCCGAGGAACTTAAGTATGCGAGTTTGCACTAAAGCTGATAGACGCTGCTTGATACCGAGCTCCTGAAGTATCGAGACATTGGGGCAATCCTAAAATTACAAATATTTAAATGAACTAATCTATAAAACTAATCAGCGATTAAACAATGGGTGGCTTTATCTCTAAAAGCTAGTCCACAATCGCTTTACTATTCTCCTAATCATGTAACTGACACGTGCGGAACCCACTACCTGTTCCGTTCCCAGGCTGGGTCCCATAGAGCCGGTCGTCTCGTGTGAACCTTTTGAAAAATCGTTAGTTTTGCTCGTGGGAACAGTGACTATGGAGATAAATAAATTCAAATAGTTGTATTCAAAAAGAGTGTTTTACGTGTAACATTAATAAAATTGACATGGCTTTTTAAATATTTTTATAATTTTCATATAATACATTTTTTGAGGTATTACATAGTTAAATTTTTATAATAATAATAATAAATAATAAAGGTATTTATTCAGACATTTACAGTCCATTTTGTTAATAAGCATAATATTATAGGTTAGTACTTAATATCTAACAGGGATTTTGTTCTCTGAATGAGTTTATATATCAAAGGACAATCAAATTTATTTGAGATAGCATTAAGTATGCTGTTGCTACTGCCGTGAGTTCTGCTGATGAGGAGCTGTCTTTTTTCCAAATCCTTTATTCCAAATGGCGTCAAAGGTGTCGACTCGAGCATCAACAAACATCCCCGAGGCACTACAGAATCGCGGCAGACGCAACAGCGTCCTTTAAGCGTAATTATACTGGACCCGCAGAGCATCGTAAGACTTTTGTTTATAGCTGACCCACAGGCTCGCTGCATATAAAGATATAGAGTATGCTTTGAATAAAGTGACTTTCACTGCATCTGTATATAATATTTTATAATATTATTTTATTATTAATATTTTTTTTTGTTGTTAAATAATACTATTTTGTCTAACATCATTCATATACGATTGTAAAAAATGTAACTGAATAAATGAAATGAAATTAAATATATTTTGATAAATTGGTAGTGTTATTATTAATTATCCAGATAATTTAAAGGACAGGCAAAATTAAATCATAAACTATGTAGTTAGGTACCTTTAAAGACTTAAAGACGCTTCTCAATTGAGGGTATTTCTTTAAAATATGTAAAATCAGTCAAATTAAGGTGAAAGCTATTTTGCCAACTTGATACGCACTTGTAGTAGTCACACGTCAAAGAGTTAAATAATGATTAAAATTGAGCTTTGTTGATAATATCAGTGACTATCAGTGGCCTTAGACCGTAGCTAAACACTGGAAAGCTCAGGCCTAAGCTACCTGTAAATACTCATATTATTTTTACAGTTAATTATAATTATTATAATTCAATTTTTTTATAATTATAATCATTTATTTAACGAAACATGGAAACAAGTCACATCGTCGCTAGTCAATATTATGTAGACGTCATTAATTCAAGCAAAAACCATTGTATGTAACACATTGAGTCAACTATTATAATATTTATTTTATTTAATTCTACGTATTTTATTTTGGCTCCATTAAGCCGCTAAAGTTATAACAATAGGTACTACATATTACCGCCATTGTACCTACATTACTATTTCATTTCTCTGTTTTTTGTAAATTTTTGGTTTTTAATTGGTGTTGTGTGCAATAAAGAGTTCATCTATCTATCTATCTATCTATTTAATCTAATTACCTACTTAGATATATTCCACAGAGATGGACTAAGCTCCCTGTTTGCCTTTTCTTTAGAATGTTTATAAAGCCCAGTTTCAATAAAGGGCACGCGCCAAACTACCTGTCCCTTACAGAGTAAAAGGGAATCAAGTTCCCACAGACCCAATGTCTCGTGTGAACTTTTAACGTAGAAAATATTCCCATTCAATTAAGTTTTCGTTATTTCGATCGTGGGAAGAGAGTTAAGGATGGAAGAATTTTGATGGGGTTTTTATAAATGGGATGTTTAGGAGATATTTTTTGGTCTTTTGTGCAACTTGATCACTAGTTTTTGATTTAGCCTTACACCTTTTAAAGTAAACAAAGACCAACATTGTACTTAAGAATTTATCAACAAGGGTAAGGAGTGGATTTAGTTTGAAAATAGCAACAGACATTATTCTGCAAAAGGTTTTTTATAATAAAAATCAATTAGATTTTATTTTTTTATGGTATTTTTTATAATAGGTAAGCATAGAATTGGATATTGAAATAAGAATAATATTAAAGACAGCATAATTAGTAGGTATGTGTTTCTAAGAAGGTTTCTAAATATGTTAACATATCTTTTTATCGAGATTTTAATGATAGAGGCAGACAATATTATCAAATTAATTACATTTGACTCGAATTACAAAAGACTCGGAAAAGGGCTACATCCCGTTTGTCCAACATTTTATTTTGTAAAAATTTTTTTTATATATTGCTGCTGAAAATATTTACATTTTTCTTATACTGTTTTTATTTTTTGAATTGTATTACGAATCCTATGTCACAATATAGGCCTCTTGGATCCTTTTCCAGTCTTCTCTATTGAGCGCAATTCGGGCCCCGTAGCACCTTCTGTCTCTTTTTCTTATCCCGTCTCTCATTTGGCAAACTATAATATATAATCTGCAAATCATTAAAAGCAAGCTGAAGTGGCAGTGGGTTGGCCATATCTGCCGAAGAACCGATAACCGTTGGGGTAAACTTCTTGAGTGGAGTTCTTGAGTGGAGACCGCGGCTTGGCAAACGTAGGACGCCCTCCGGCCAGGTGGAGTGGCGATCTGCGAAAGGCGCAATGGCGCTCATTAGGGGAGGCCTATATCCAGAAGAGGACTGCTATAGGGTGATGATGATGATGATGGTGAAATCATTAAAATACAAACAAAAATAAATGTAAATAAAGTTTCCCGACATATTAATTTCTCACGCTATAGACGTAGTGGACCATGCAGACTGGTAGACTGGCAGACTGGCTGGCTAGTAATGTAATACTGTACTTATCAAATAAGGCGGTAATGCCACTAATACCATGTCATAATAACTGGTGTCACGAATGCCGCGGCACGCGACAAGGGGCTGGGTTGTAGAGGCAACGAAAATAGCGTGTTTCACGAGCGGATTATGGACGAAATACTATTTTTTTTATTGAATGACTATTGTACTGCAATTACAAGTCTGTGGGTATAATATATAGGGGTGCACGGGGTTCCAACCTCCATCTTTGGAACCCAAGCCAACCTCACCTGCACGTGGTGCACCCTGTTAAACAACGAACGGGGCTCTGGCGGCCGGCTGATTGCGGCATAGCACAGCCTTAATCGGCACAACTAAATCCCCTGGCCACCGACGGCAGCAGCGTCGATGGTGCGAGAAGCTGTGCCCTGCGATCCCCAACCCGCATGCCAAGCGTGGGGATTATGGGCATATCCCCCTCTATTAGGGGAGGCCTATGTCCAGCTGTGGACTGATATAGGCTGGTGTGGTGTGGTGTGGTGGGTATAATAATACTTAAAAAATGTTGTTGTGATAGAGGTGGCCGTGTGGGTTTAATTCACGTTTAAATATTTACTACTACACTACATTAATTTATTATATATCTCTTTATATAAAAAAGGCCAGCTGGACTGATTTGGATTTTTTTAAATGGTACGCTTAACTGTAATAGAAATATAACCCGTAAAATTTAAAATATACGATAAAAATGTTTTTCCTGCGATTTTTATACGAACTTCAAAATTTGGACAAAACAATGTCTGTCAGGTCAGCGGGTATTTTCATGCTTGTGTGAGTTTCTTCTAAAAACTGGTGCTAGTTTCTACGTATTTCTATCAAATGCCCTTTGAAGCTACTCGTAGTCCGTATATAATATGCATAGCAACAAGCAATGTCTGCTGCTGCTGTCTGTAGTCACATCACACCTTAAAACGGTTAAATAGTGGGCATTTCGTTAGTTGTGAACAAATCGCTAGTTTAGGAGCCTAAAGGATATGCCCTACTAAAGTCCCACGGTACGAACTCAAACTATCAGTTCGCAAGTGAACCAAAAATCATGGGAACGGGAAGATGGGAATTGTCAAAAAAAAACTTATAACTTTGTTTGGAACTTTGGAAAGATTTGAGTGTGGGAAAATAGATGGTGATTCGATGAAAAATATTAGGTGATAATTGAGGATTTATGTTTTTTTGTGTTAAGTAATTTAGTTATGATTACATAATGTAAAAAGTTGGGGAAGTTTAACTACGTTTATTTATTTGTCTATGATAATTAATTGACTCAGGCGTGACCTTGCGGAAATCCATTACAAGATATTCTACAAGACAAAATATTTAGTACAAATTTCGCTAAATATTTTGTCTTGTAGAATATCTTATTTGTCTATGAATAAAAAAATTAAAATTGCAAATTGCTAGTCAAAGTTTACTATGATGAAATTAATTAATTTTGGTTTTCACCAAAATAATTATCTATTTTTTTAAGATCGAAATTTTCTGATAATAGTGAATTATTATTCACTTCATTATTATCAGAAAATTTAGTTCTTCATAATCTAGCTTTACAGTTTGTTAAATTTAGGTTGATACGCGGGGATATTGACAGCGGTCGACGTCATCACTACGTGTTTGTCAATTTCAATGTCACGCGTATCAAGAAAGACTTTCGGGAGGCTTGAAAACGCTATACGAAGAAGAAGATTGAAGACAGTTTGAAAAATCTTAACTGTCAATCTAAAGCTGACTGTAATACGCAAGTGAAGCTACAGGCGAAAGCTAGTGAAAAATAATATCAATAAGTCAATATAGATAATCCATCGTGGTTACCAATTTAATTATGCTAATGTGGTTCTCAATCTCAAGAGTGGTATTATAATATTAAGTAGATTACAACATAATCCCCAGACAGTATTACCATAAAATTACCATATGATATTACCGGGATATTTACATGGAGTAATAATACAGGGTGGCCCGGGATCACTACGCCTTCCCCCTTTGTATGAGCCAGTAGCCAACCTGGTGTCTGCGTTTTTAAATCAACATCTTAACATTCTGAAGCATGAAAGCGCTCAGATCTAAGTGCCTTTAAATAGTCATCCGTCCAAGTGGTGACCGAGTAACTCAGATGATTGACTAAGAACAGCGAAGTCAGCCAAACTACGAGCGCTGTTATTCTGCTAATATTATAAATGCGAAAAAGTATTTGTTATCCAAGTGGCGACCGGGTGGAGTGTTGCTTTACTCAGATGATCAACTAAGTTGTACGCGTAAGTAGATAAATAGATAGTTTTTTTTTGTTGTAGGTACTTTTTTATACTATTAAGTTAGCAAACAGGCATACAGTCCTCCTGATGGTAAGCGGTACTCTCTTTAATATTTATTAAAGAAAATACAACGGGTGGACTTCAAGAGACAAAATATTTAGTACAAATACCGCTAATCTTCTCTGACCAGTTTGACAAACACCCGACAGAAATTCGACAATGTTTCGACTCCCCCAAAAAGCATCCTCTGGAAATGATTGACTCGCTGTCCGCCTGCGGCACTCCGATTAGCAGCTGATCGGGCTTGTACTAAACATTTTGTCTTTTGAATATCTTGTAATGGATTTCGGCAAACTCGCGCCTGATTCAATTAAATAGGGGTTATTGTATCTGCCTACCCATAAAAATATTTCAAAACATAAAACACAAACGAAAAATTTTAAGCCATAGGTACCCACAATATTAAGATGTTCTGAGTCACCTTATACTAAGAAATTTGTTCAAAAGTGTGGCACGCGCACGCAGCCCTAAAAGTGCGTGTGAAATTAAGTTATAGTGGGGTGACCACAAAAATACCACATAATTAAAACATTAAATTCGATAACAGGACATTTATTTCAAAACATGTTTCTTATTTAATTTTTCTTTATTAATCATCTTCTAAATATTTCTAATTTTTTTATTATAATTCAAAAAAATATCTTGTTTGGTTTATATACCAAGGGTACTTATTCTATTTTTTTTCTTTAGTAGTAAGTAATGATTAAATAATCATCTTCAAAATATTTGCATTTATTATAATACAATTCTAAAAAATATCTTGCTTGGTTTAAAAACTAAGGTTACTTATACTCATTTTTCACGTTTTACTACTGATAAGTATCTTGTAATGTTTTTGTCATTCAATAAGTATTTCCGCCATGATAATTTGTAGGTCGTGAGAATTTTTGGAAGAGACCTAAGTTCAGCTGTGTACTTCTATAGGCTGTTGATGTTTATAATTTCATAGTTTCCTACGATATATCTTGGTTTTTAAATTATTACTAATCAGGGGCGAATTAAAAATATTTCAATCATTCGTACATTATAAGTACATCTTAAAATGATGACCAATGATAAGAGAGTTTTTACCCGCTCGATCGTGTTTGCGTTTACGCAAATTTGTATAAAAAGAAGTCAGTGCCATGCATTTTTCACTAGATGGCGCTACCTCGATTCCATATAAATTTGCGTAAACGAAAACGTGATCGAGCTAGTAAAAAACTCGCACTTGGCACCCTGATTGTCCCAAAGTGTAAAGCCGTCCCTACACGGTCATGCAGCATGACATGCGTTACATTCTGTTATGCTTGACCGTTGAAAAACTGTCAAAAATTAACAACGAGGTGTCGAAAATTGTACAGTTTTTCAAGGGAGAACGAAACGTCATCGGTAACGGTATAATATTGGAACCGGCCGTAATTGTATTGATTAAGGCGACTATAAGGGTCAAACCTCCCTCTCGCTCGCACTATTCAACATTTTAGAAGATATAAAATCACTGAATGCAGTTATGTAAAATAGCAAACCTTCACGGCCTAGAAAATAAGAATACAAAGGTTCAGCATTAATATCATGTTGAACCCAATACGTTTTCCTACCAAAAAGTTTGCACCAAAATTTATCACATTAGTGCAAGTTTTTTGGCAAGAAAACGTGATAGAATCAAATCGATATTCTTGCTGAACCTTTGTATTGTTATTTTCTAGGCCGTGAAGGTTTGCTATTTTACATATGTACATTCAGTGATTTTATATCTTCTAAAATGTTGAATAGTGCGAGCGAGAGGGAGGTTTGACCCTTATAGTCGCCTTAAGTGAATGACAAGCAAACTATGAGCTGATTGATATTCCTTTTTATTTTTGATGACTGACAACAAAATAACAAACAATAAAAAAAATACGATATAAATTCAACAGTGGAGAAATTGAAGCGCAAAATAAACTGCACTTTACTCAGGCTGGACTAGAAGTGCGATAAAAATGATTTCTTTGGTCAATCATTAAACGCATGTCATGCCGCATGACCGTCTAACAGGGCAGGTCTAACGGGCAGCTTTAACTTTTAAAAACCATTGTCACCCTACCATCGCGTCAAATAAGGAAGTTCCCAGGATCTGGATAAAATTCTTTTCGTGTATTTCACATGGGAACTGCACCCGCCACGTGGGAACTAGGGGAACTTGTGGTTCCAGCTTTAGATAAGTCATTAGCATCATCAATATGAGACTTATAAAATTAGTAGTGAGACAAAAAAATTTGAAAACGCTGTCTGAAATTTCCGGACCAGACGGGACTTGAACCCGCATTTCTGTCGAAAGCCAGCAGCGCATTATCCAATTTTGCGTCACTCTTCCCACTGCGCTATTATTTTCATGATCACTTAAAACACATATGTACTAAATCACTGTCCTCCAGACGTCAACTTTTCAAAGATTTCATCATAATCAGCCAGCTCATTAATGAGCGCCATTGCACCCTGTCCTGACCTCGTTTAGCTCCTCCCTTTACCTACATTTTATTATAACTTCATTATTATCACCATCATGAGCCTATAGCAGTCCACTGCTGGACATAGGCCTCCCCTAATGAGCGCCATTGCGCCCTGTCCTGAGCTCGACGCATTCAACTTCTACCATAAGCCTTTCGTAGATCGTCACTCCACCTCGCCGGAGGGCGAGGTTTATTTTAACGGCACCTCTAAAATCAATCTAGTGCAAAAACAGGTAGAAACCTTTTTAAGAGCGGAAAGTAAAGAAATAAACAAAAAACATTTCCTAAAATCACCGACATAAATTAAACCCATAACACTTTTTCACAAACATTGTGTGAAGTTCCATGGGATCTGACCTTTTTTTGCGATCCCGTACCATTATCACGTGAGGTCAACCAAGACCGTTCCCGTGGGACAACAGCCTAATGTCAGATGGAATGTGGAAAGAATAATATTTTTTATTGTGTCAAATAATTTCGGGTTTCAAAATCTTGGTACGCTCAAGAATATTAAGGCTACGTACGCACTGACAGGTTGCTTAGTGCCCTAAGGTCTAGCAAGACACCTTGCGTGTAGTTTCTTAGGGATTCAACAAGCAAACCCTTTATTGCCACCTCCGTGTCCTAACACGTAAGATGTAAGTCACTTGGCTCTAGGCTCTAACCAAGTCACCTGTCAATGTGTACGTAGCCTATAGAAAATCAAATTGTATTTAACAACTCAAATTCATAGTCCACCAAAATGCTTAACACGTTCACTGCGTAACAGGCCGATATCGGCCTGCCGCGGTACTTCAGCTGGTGCGGACGAAGAAACCTTTGTCCCTCCCGCTTGTGCGAAACGATTATCTCAGGTGTTTGTTAAAATTCGACAGAGATAAATATATATTTCATCTTGCGGTTAAAATTGTAGGTGTTCCCCATCAAAACATAACGGTAGGCTTTTATCGACCTACCATCGCACTGACGGTGAAAAACATCCGCTGAGTGCGGCAGTGGGCCTATTTCGGCCCGTCTTCCCAACAGGCAGCTGGCGACCCGATACCGCACAGAGCGCGTGCCCCGCCAGTTAGTGTTGTGCTATCTAACTGATCTGAAGTAGCGTTCGATATAATCAACGATGGCAAGCAATAAAAGAAAAATAAAAATTTTGGAAAATTGAGTAATTCGACCTGCAGTTATTGACAGTGATAGTGACAGCAGTGAAGAAATATTTTCCACTAAGAAGAATAAAAGGAATTTGGAAACAAATGTGCACGGAAAACGAAGCACAAACGGTAAGTTTTGTTTACTACCTACACTTATCAACATATCAGCCTTAGAGTCATAATGACGTGGGGATTTTTTATGCAATACCATCCTTTATGAAAATGATTATTCATAAATTATTTCTTTGCTTTTAGTGTTATAGTATCTGCCGAGCATCTGTGAACATCTTTCCACATTTCATATTTTATTTAATTTTTACTTATATTACTGTAATGTGTATTCTACTTGTAATCCCCACGAGAGGTTTTGCGCATTTGGAATTACACGTTGTATAAGGTCATTTTAAATTAAGTGCAAATATTTTAAGGGTGTGCTCTACACATGAAACTGAACAACTTTCCCCAAGAAAACATGGGTCATATGAAAAAAAAATTGGGCCTCCCATGAAAATTGCCAATCAGCTGACTGATTTAGTAGATAAAAATGTTTTTTCATATTTCGACCCATGTTTATTGGGGAAAGTTGTTCAGTTCAATGATTAGAACATACCCAAAATATTTTCACCTAATTTAAAATGCCGTTATACATCGTGTAACGGAAGGGGGGTATCAATCCTAAAGGTGGTGAATGTGCTCATGAAACTGAACAACTTTCCCCAAAGAACATAGGTCAAAGTATGAAAAAAATTTTGGACCTCCCATAGTAATAGTAAATCAATCAGCTGGTTGTCAATTTTGTAAGGGAGGGCCAAATTTTTTTTGCATATTTCGACCTTTTTTCTCTGAGGAAAGTTGTTCATTTTCGCGAGTTCTGTGGTAAAACTCATAAATGGTTAATAAATCACAAGGAATTAAGAAAACAAATTTCATTTCAGAAAATTAGGTAAAACCTAAGGACAATGACCATGTCCTTGAGATGAGCGCTAAACGAAGAAATTGTGCAGGGTGCTACAACAGGACGACTGCGGAAAACCTTTAATAGTACCCAAGCAAAAAAAAGTTAAGAAATTAAAAAAATATTGCAGGAAATGCAACCAAAACCTTTGCGTAACATGTTTCCAAGATAAGTAAATAAAAACATTTTTCAGTTCTTTTACGATAATTCTGTTTTATTTTCGATATCCCCTTATTTTTCTCTGTCCCATCACTAATAAAAATACTTTCTAGTGCGGTTCAGGTCGATATCAGCCTGCCACTTTTCCTGCTTTATTTCTCATTTCCTGTTTGGCAGATCCCGGGGCGAATCAAACCTAAGGAAGTTGGGTTCAAGGTCATTCTAACAATATAAAAAAAATGTATACATTATGTTTCCACAAAGTTATAGCAATTTTTAATCTATCCTAGTGCTAGTGGGTCTAGAAAGACCTGCCACGCACTGGCGGAAATATCATTGGGGGCGCATTTTGGCCCGCCGCCGCACCAGATGAAGAATTATGATTTTACTTGCCGCAGTAAACGTGTTAAATGCCAAGTGACACATCCCCATCTTCCTAACTTACTACCTATTAAAAAACAAAAATAAAAATAAAACTATGTTGTTGATGATATTAGTTTCTGAAAATATATTTATTAAAATAAATATTTTTTTGATTGTGTCAAATATTTATAAAAACATCGTGGTGCAGTGCCACAAGTATAAGTTGGTGGTGGCGTTTTTAGGAACTAAAATTGGAACTTGTTGGTGTGTTTGGATTGTGCGTGGAAGTTTAAGGACTACAGCATTGTGATAAATCTGCAAACCATTTGGGTTTTAAAATGCTGAAAATTATTAAAATTGGTTCAAAAGAAACCATAATCAATGACATTCATTTTCAGGTTTGAATCACAGTTGCGCACTACCTCGAAAAGTAATACATGTGGCACTGTAAGTATGTTCAAGCACTTTAAAATCAAATTAAATCCAACACCTGAAAGTCATATTCACAGAACTGAATCAAGATGCAAAGATCTTAATCAAAAGCATGCACATAAGAAAAGATAAATAAAATATGCCTAATGTCAAATAACTTATTTGTCACTCATCATCATCAAGATCAAGGGCCTATCCACTGCTGAAACCTTCAAGCATTGTGGTGTGACGAAAAGATTCGACTAATTTCCCGAACGCAGCAAAACCTAGTTGAATTCTTCTTTTGGCTTCCCTCTCGAATAACATTATCTGCCCGAGGTAGATATACTCCTTAACAACTACGATAGAATGCCCTTTATACAACAATTGTCTTTCTTCTATCGCTCACGCCTAATATGATAATAGGCTAGATGACTAAAAAATTCAAATTAGTCTGTCATTTACATTATCAAAAAATATTGGACATGTATTTTTTGTTTTGTCAAATAAACTATAAATGACAAAGATATAGCGTGTTGAAGTTCAGCGTGACGTCACGTGTAAGTACACTTTTTACATACAAGTGACGTCACGAGCCCCCCACTCCCGAACTTTAACGTTCTATAACTTTTTTAATTTTTATTGATTAAATAAATAATAACAAACATAAAAAAAACGAATTGAGAACCTCCTCCTTTTTTTGAAGTCGGTTAAAAATAAAAGTGTCCATTATTTTTTGTTAATCAAACTGACGGACTAATTAGTTTTATTATTTGTTTACCCAGTCATCATCACTATTATGTATGCAGCCTCCTACATTAAGACGTTACACCTACATATCGTCAGGTTCATTGTTTGATGACCGCACGAGGCCCGCGGATACATGGTGGTCATGGTCACACAAGGTCGGTTCCCACAGAACGGCACAGTTTCCCATGTGAACCGGTCCCGTCCTGTGGGCTTGTGGGAAAAATGCAAATGCCGATAAATCGCCCTTATCTGAACGTAAAAAGTTAAAGTAAAATAGTTGAAGATAAGAAAAACTTGATTGTTTTTTTATAAAAAACCTTTATTGTAAAAATATTTTGTGTTTAATATTTGTTTCCTGTACCTTTTTTTCTTGGTATTCGACGGCCTCTGTGGCGCAGCGGGCGAAGGGGAAGGAATATTTGCATGTTCTGCACATATTTGTCTCGTCTCATATGTTTTCTTTGTATAATATGTATGTTTTTACAAAAAAAAATATATGTGTAGTATATCAATCATGTGGTTCCCATAATACAAGCTCTGCTTAGTTCGGGGCTACATGATGCTGTGTGATTACGTCCAGCATTATTTATTTATTTGCGATAATTTCGTAAAAAAATACCGACAATCCTCTTTCCAAATGTTGGTTTTTAAAGATTTTTTTTTCATAAAGTATGATTTAGAAAGGTAATTTAATTTTACATACTATATATTAATAATTCTAAAGTTACAGTAATGGAGCATATTTATCTAATAGGTAGGTACTGTACTACACGAAAAATTGAATATTGAATAAACTTTTCAAGTCTATAAAGCACTTAAAATAAATTATAATCTACAACAAAAGCTTTCAAAATAATTATAACTTTATTAAGTAACGGCAAACTTAATTTAACTCAGATAATAAAGTATGTTCATTAAAAGTCACCTACACATAAACATGGCATGCCTCAGCCTCCCTAAGGTGCTACTGTGAAAAGCATCTAACACACAGACTAGCCAGCAGTCGGGCAACAAGAACCGACCAGGGATTTATCGATAGAAGAATGGAGAAAACTTAATTTTGGATGTACATGTAGCAACATTCGTTTTTTAAATTATGCTAAATAATGGATAAAAATAAGCATTTGGGAATAAAATGACATGTTTGGGACGGAATAATAATAATGCGGGACGTAATCAAACAGCATCATGTAACCCCAAACTAAGCAGAGCTTGTATTAAGGGAACAACATGATTGATATACTACACATATAATTTTTTTTTATAATACATACTTAAATGAATGAAATGAGACCCACAATCAGGAAAAATACATTGTCTTCTCTACCGTGAGAGTTTTTTTTTATAATAAAGCTGGCAGATGGACAGGCGGGTCACCTAATGGCAAGTGGTCACCGCCGCTTAAGGATTCTTACTTCACTACAGGACATAAAAACAGAGACATACAGCATAACAATATTCAGAGTAGACATAAAGTATAGTATCTATATATGTATGTGTATGTATAGTGCAGTATGTATAATCTTCATGTTTTTGGATGGGTGTTTAATGTCCGATGGTCGAATGGGTTGTGTGACGTAAGTACATTATATGATTACTAAATCTATGCTAAATACTTAGGTGTGCATTCCACAAAACGGCATGCTACGGGGGCTGAAACGCCCCCGGTCCCAAAAGTCCCCAAAGGCAGCAGTTGCATGTTTTGTGGAACCAAATTCCATTGTGACGATTGTATGAAGCAGTCGGCTGTTATTTATTATTATTAAAATTAGTACTTTATTCAAAAATCTTAGATGGGTTTCGCAGTAGCGCCACTTTTTGTCCGTTAATAAAAGTTCCCACGCACCCCTTGACTTTCCCACGAGAGCTCGCGGCTCGCGGCTCGCGTGTACCGCACAAAGTAAATTATGTTTTCGGTTTATTTTTAAATGAATGCATATTGTTTCCGGAATATATAAATATTGAATATGTCCGTGCCCTGGTGAATTTATAATCCGAATTTGATAATTTTTACCTTATCTGAATTGCATATTTTTGTTATTGTGTTATTTATTGAAATAAAAATTGTGTTATTTATTGTTCTTTCAAAGCGGCATTGTCTTTATCAGCATTTGTCTTAATCATTGACTTTATTAGTAAAAGTCTGTGCATATTATTTAAAATGATCCGTGTGTAAAAAAACTCTACTACCATAAAAATAAATTTTCTTCGTATGAGGTAGTGGCCAGCTCTGGTGTCGGTTTTTTTAGGCCACTCGAAGGCCTCCGACTTGGATTAGAAAAGACGGGACCAATATCTTAAAGTGCCTTCCTAAGCACAGAAGAGCTCTGATCTAAATGCCACTAAACGGTCACCCATCCAAGTAGGGACCGGGCGGAGTGTTGCTTAAATCAGATGATTGGATTCACCGAAGTAAGCGACCCCGCGAGCTCTTCACAATAAAACTCAATTGTATTGATTGATACTTGTTAAGTAGGTAACTTTTTATTTTTGAGCTCTCCCTTAGGTACTAAATGTTAAGTGGGTAATTATTTATTAACTGTTCCCACCCTGAGAGATCGGCACGTGACCACCCACCAACCCTAATATCCCACAATATTAAATTCTCACGAGAACTATTATCCATGGGAAATGCAGACCGAAGAGCACGTTAATTTCGACCTTATTTCATTGAAAAATTCGCCAAGGTCGTGATTTGTTGACAAATTGGTTATCTCCTAACCAAATATTTGGAAGTGGTTGGAGGATGTCCTGTTTTTGTGGCCCTCGTATGAATGTGAGAATCTTGACAATCAATGAGTGATTTTTTTATGTATCAAAACTAGTGACGCGCCTCGGCTTTACATGGGTTTAGTATGGTTTTGGTACGTAAGTTCAACCAGCGTTTGCAATGTTAGCGCAAAAAATGTGTTTATTTACATCAAATTAGAAACCTCTAAAATTAACTGTGTCTAATATATTATGCTTAAAAACCTTTATCTTGAATCACTCTATCTATTTAATAAAACTGCATCAAAATCCGTTGCGTAGTTTTAAAGATCTATGCATACATAGGAACAGACAGAATGCGAGAAGTGACCTTGTTTTATATACTATTAGGTACTTACCTATGAAATTAGCGTTTTGTATGGAGAATTTTGAGAAAATCGATTTCTCCATACATACGTTTTTGTATTTTTTTTATGTAACTACTAATCCTATTCTCCTAAAATTTTGTGTGTATGATTGGACAGCATTGTGAAAAGTATGCGTAGTCTTAATTAAGCAAGAAAACTAACACATAAAAAAATACGACGAATTTTAGCATTGAAAGTGACAACACGTGAAATGAACTGTTTTTAATGTTAATTTTTTGCGGATGAACTTCCTCAAAAATAGTATTTTATTAAATTTTCAATTATTGCTATAATGTTACGTTCAGAAAATAAATTACGTTAGTATATGACTTTTGAATGAAATAAAATATGTGCAAAATGAAATAGAGAGAAAAAACGACAATTTCATAGGTAAGGAAGGAGGTAATATGAAGTAATACTGATAGTAAAGTGAAGTGAAGTGAAGTTATAGTGATGTTTATAGCTTACCTTTAATAAAAAGCAATGTTAATAAATAAGTTTGGATTAAAATTAACATTTAACATTCCTCCCTTCCTCATATGACCACCACACCACACCAGCCTATATCAGTCCACTGCTGGACATAGGCCTCCCCTGATAAAGGGGGATAAGCCCATAATCCCCACGCTGGGCATGCGGGTTGTGGATCACCACCACCTTGCACCACCGACGCTGCTGCCCGTCGATGGCCAGGGGATTTAGCTGTGCTGATATAGGCTGTGCTATGCCGCAAACAGCCGGCCGCCAGAGCCCCGTTCGTTGTTTAGCAGGGTGCACCACGTGCAGGTGGGGATGGCTTGGATTCCGAAGATAGGGGTTGGAACCCCGTACACCCCTCATATGAGCTAGCTGTCAACTCTAGTGTCGGAGTTTTTATGACGCCCGTAGGCCTCCGACATGGCTTAGAGACTGAAAAGCCGGGACCAACCTCTTAAACATCTCAAACTATAACTATGTAGTAGTTATTAAAGTATATATTAGTTTATTGTTATTATTATGTGTGTATTGGTATTGATTTAATTTGCTTACTGTATTGATTTGTTGCAGGCATGTATTAGTTTGTTTTTAAACTGTGCTGCCATCCCTTGTGTTATTTTTTTTTTAGTTTTTATTCTTTCTCCATGCAAAGGTTGCCTGGAAGAAATCGCTTTCAGCGATAAGGCCGCCCATTGTACCATTTTTTTAAATGTCGTTGTATTTTGTTATGTGTTTCATGCAATAAAGTGTTCATTCATTCATTCATTCATTCTTAACATGCCTATTGGTCTTTTGTCTTAATTTTTTTAAGAGTGACATAAAACATTTTCTGTTTATCGTTCGTTTACAGTACCTAAGGTATTAAAAAATATATATTTACCAGCAGGGGGGTGCTTTGCACCCTGGCGTCCATGGCTGCTGGTAGAAGTTGGATGCCTCAAACTTAGGATAAGACGCAATGGCGCTCACTAGGGCCTATTTCCAGCAGTAGACTGCTATAGGCTGATGATGATGATGTATTATTTTACTTTAAGGGCTTCAGATATTTTGGAAACTGTTCTGAAAGTGTTTTTCCTACATTTTAGGCATGCTTATTTCTGCCGTGAAGCAGCATTGCAGTGCTTGAGGGTGCCGGTGAAATTACAGGCATGAAAATCATTACCTTCATGCTCAAGGATGTTGTATTTTCGGGAACGCTCCAAGCATCTCTAACAATGCTTTGTATTAGATAATGGTTACCACTTAACATCAGTTGGGTCATGTGTTTGTTTTATCTTCAGGTAGGTACCATTAAAAGGATCCTACCACTATTTTTAACTTGTACGGCCCAAAGTGCTCTCGTTCAAAAATTTGACAGTGTGCTTTCCACCCAATTTTTTGAAATGAGATTATAAAAAAGTAGTATTAAAATATTTTATACCATAAAAACTTTATATCGCACCATCGATAAGACAAGGACAACTGCATGTATTATACTTTCTTCTTCTTTGTACTTCAGATCAGTACAGCCCTATTTAAGCTCTTAAGATTTTTTTTATTGGGACAAAGGCATTATGGCCCTCTGGCGAAATGAGACTGAACCTAATGAGTGTCTTTGTTCTTCCAGATGAAATGATGATTTTAAAGCACATTGTCATACTTAGATCATTTTCCGAATTATTGACAATGTACGCTTGTCTTACCGATGGTGCGATATGTAGTATAAATAGACTTACGGCTTTTAACAGCTTTTTCAATGAACATTGCAATATTCAGTTTCGTAAATAATACTACAAAATAATTCCCACGTGCCCGGAATTCGTTACCCACGATCGTAGACCGTGAAGTGACGGCCATTTTATTCAAAAATCGAATTACAAACGTTCATTGTAAATTCAACTCTATTCCTTTGAATTACAGTGCTATCGTTTTTGTGGAATTATAAAAACAAGATGGCGGAACTTCAACGGAATCCTATGGAATTTCTGTGGGACCACAAAGGTTACCCTATAAATTGCTGTGTGACGCTGGAGCGCCCATTTGCTCTTTGGTATTGGTAAGGTGTAGATCAAAAATACATTGTATTATTTTATAAAACCCCAAAACTTGTTAAATTCTAAACTTTAACTAAAAGTCTTTAACTATGAAAGATTTTTCTGTCAAAATGACTGATAAAAAATCAAGTGTTTTAAATGTTAGTTTGCATTTTTCTATTTCCAAAATAAACGCAAAATCTTAGAGACTAATAAAAATTAAAATCTCGCAAAAGTAAACTGTTTCGTTTTAAAAATGTACTCAGTGCCGTGCAAATTTACATTTGCAAGAGCTTCGCTGTAAAAATTTTAGTGCTATTTTCTAATTTCACCTTTCAGTTTGTTTGAAAGTGCCTCAACTGAACGTCTTTTACGTTGTTCAAAAACCTAGGCTTAATGCGCAATCTCGTTTGTTTCTGAAATCAAGTTATTTTTAGTCTTATGTGAGATAATTTGAAACCGTCCCAAGTGTCCTGTTCATAACAGTTCTATAAACCTCAGATAGCTAAAATGGCGTTAAAATATCAAGTCATCTCTTTTTATTTACATTTAAATGAGCGAGACTTTATCGAACGTTTGACATCTACACTATACTATTAATTTTTATGTATATTAATAGGAAAAAATTGTATTTTTGTGTGTGTGTATGTTACTCAAAAACTACTGTGTCGATTTCAAAAATTCTTTCACCATTGGAGAGCTACATTCACCTAGATTAACAAAGGCTAACTAATAACAGATTAAAGTACCTAACTTTTCCTTACCAATCTCAAATGTCCCATATAAACTTTTACTAACTACCAATTTCATTTACATTTTCCGCTCAACGTTTTCCACCGTACTTGTTTTTTAATTCCATCTTCAACCCATTACTCAATTTATAGTCCATTTTGAATTTGAACGTTTTCCTGAGTTATTCCCGGTTCGGTTCCTGAAGTCAATGGCTCTACAGGCGAAAGCGGGATATCCTGTCCTTCCTACTAACATTATAAATGCGAAAGTTTGTGAGTATGGATCTATGAATGGATGAATGTTTGTTTACTCTTTCAGGCAAAAACTATTGAACGGATTTGGATGAAACTTGGAATATACTTAGTTTGTGTTCTGGATTAGCACATAGGCTACTTTTTATCCGGTACCACGCGAGCGAAGCCACGGGCGGAAACTAGAACAAAATAATTCCGATTTTGATGCCCATTTTGGCCCGCTTCTTTCTGGTTTTTGAAGCCGATCGGTTGACAATTGGATGGGTGAGCATCATTTTGCCGAGTCAACGTTGTGGCTAGCTCTGGTGGCGGGGTTTTTAGGCCGCCCGAAGACCTCCGATATGGCTTAACGATGCCAACATAAGCCAGGACCAATATCTTAACATACCTTCCATGGAAGCCACCACCACACCAGCCTATATCAGTCCACTGCTGGACATAGGCCTCCCCTAATAAAGGGGGATATGCCCATAATCCCCACGCTGGGCATGCGGGTTGGGGATCGCAGGGCACAACTTCTTGCACCACCGACGCTGCAGCCCGTCGCCGGCCAGGGGATTTAGCCGGTGTTAGGCTGCGCTATGCCGCAATCAGCCGGCTGCCAGAGCCTCGTTTGTTATAAAGCAGGGTGCACCACGTGCAGGTGAGGTTGGCTTGGGGGTTGGAAACCCTTTCACCCCATGGAAGCGCTCAGATCTAAAAGCTACTAAACGGTCACCTATCCACCAGTGGTGGCCAGTGGTGGTAGTGACCAGGTGAAATGTTGCTTAACATAGACATAGACATAGACATAGACATAGACATAGACATAGACACATCATTTATTTACCACTTAGCACACACAATACAGAATACATAATATGGTACTAATATTACAAGAAGGTGATAATGGATGTATGTGTGTGCTACAGCAGCAAAAGGGCCTCGACTCAGCATAATGCCTACTTAACCACGATAACTTGCTAACAACACCGAAGTAAGCCACGCCAGCCATGCCACGAGCGCTTCAACTGTTTTGTTCAACTAAGCTTTACGAGATTAAACGTATTCTCAAATTATTATCAATATAAATAACTAGCTGACCAGACAGACGATGTCCTGTCTCAAATAGTCAAAGAGGGTAACGAAGTTAAATAAATATTCAAAAAAGATATCAAATGGAAAAGCAATCAATGAGGATAAAACATCAACAAAAGCAACAGCTACACTATCTCTACCCCTAACCCCCTATTTTTAATATTAACGGGATAATAAGTATCTTAGGTCCGTCTCCTTGGTTTAAGCTACCTCCCTACCAATTTTTAGCCAAATTGGTTCAGCCGTTCTTGAGTTATAAATAGCACTAACACGACTTTCTTTTATGTTAATGTAATTATAAATGGACTCCCTTTTCCGCAATTGACCAACTCCAGTTGGTCCATTGTGCGTGTTTTCTTTTATGTATATATATTTATAATTTATATAAAGATAACAATACATAATAAAACCAAGAATATTATTAAAAGAATAGCAGAATTAGTTACAAAACGAACAACAAGAAGTAACATCCGGTTATTTCTTGGATGGGTGACTAAAAATAATAATTGTTTCTTTTTGAACATGATAGAGGAGAACTGAGGATTGGGCGCAATGGTGCCCATTAGGGGAGGCCTATGATGCCAATGATGATGATGTTGATGAACATAGAAATAATTATTTATTCTTAACATTGGTATTTATTTATTTATTCAAACAAAAACTACAGTCCTTCAACATAATAAACAAATCTTATATAGCCAATCTATACGTAATAATGGCGACCTTTTTGTGTCACTATTTCTTTTATTAACTAAGCACTTTATTGTTTTTTGTGAATTTATTGTGTGACTCAAATAGGAGAATGCCGTCTGATGTATGGCGCTCGGTACCAATGCAAAAGTGATTGCGTCAAAACGAAACCTAATTTTTTTGAAAGATATTATACTTTTATTCATGGAATACTTCGTTTTTTTTTAAGATAAACGTAAACAAATTGTTTTTATTTGATATTAGTTTTAGAGTTTGTTTTTTAAAAAATGCTTTCCCGAGACCTTGTGTGTTTAGTTTTGTCTACATAATTATAAGCATTACACTATAAACATTTAAATATGATACTATATCTATAAGAAAAGGTTTATATACCTCACACATCTGTGTGACTAACTATCTAGTTAAAAGGGTGTTTTAACTTCTACTTCGTAGGTAGGACATTACATACATTACTACTGTGTTCTACTTTATATTATTTTCAAATAATGATAGTGACGAGAAAGTAGATAGGCATTTACATCATTATAATAGGTATTAGTACTTACTGGTGAAGGTGACATCCAAGCTAAGATCCAAGATCTTAACACATTCATCACAACCACGAAAAGGCCATGGATGCCTCTTCCAAACTATGCTGGTTTCGCGTCACCGGTTATTAGCAAACAGCTGATGCCACAATTGTTTATCGTTGATTATTGTGATGATATCTATTTACAGAATAAACACTGCTACACAATGCCACAGAACACTCTAGTAATACATAAAGCTAGGAGATAGTTTAGTAGTACCACAAAAAAGTTTCTGATCCAACCTCTTTGATTATACAAAGTGAAAAAACCTCCAATGTTTTCAGTAAATTCTACTGTCTAAAATTGAAAGTGAGGGTGGTTGCAATGTCATGGCGCCGTGCGCCGGAAACCAAATAAACGAAATAATTTTTTACGTGATTATTAATCGAGTCGGTGTGTAAGACTAAAAAAAATGTTAATGTTATTTATAAAATAAAGGCAATTTTATGGGATACGTTTGGTTTTTACGCAATTGGTACGGGTTATCGGCATTCTCCTTTATCTTATTCTTTAATAAAGGACTTACTTGTTATAAAACCCAAATAAACAAGAAAAATCCGATTCAGTATAATGTCGCTAGCACCAACAGTGGGTTTTTATTTTTAACTATTAAACAAGGGATCAAATCATGGGTCTAATTAGTAGAATGGCAATATCCACTGCAGCGGTGGCTATTATTTTAGGCACGTTTTGTAGTTAACATGAATAGAGATGATGAACTTATATTTTCGGATTGCATAAACAAAAGTCTAATAATAGCATACACATGAATATATTTTTAAATGGGCAATCACGTATATTTGAATAATTTGTAAGTGTATTGTTAAATTTTGGCCAATGATAAATCATTAGCACTTATCTACGCTTTCTCATTGGTGATGCAATACTTTGGTATGGGTAATCGTTACAACTTAAAATCAGGTGGGCCATGTGCTTGTTCCATCTTCAGTATTATAAAAAAGGTCTAGCCTGCACAGGATTTTTTATGGTACTTCAATATGGAACAAGCACATGGCCCACCCGATGTTAAGTGGTAACCATTACCTATCACAATTTCGCCTTCACGCATTGCATCGTAGATCACGTTTTTTTTCACAGGCTTCAAATCGAAATACAGCACAGCTTCTTCACGGCAGAAATAGCCATGGTGGCAGTAGTTCCCCAGACGAGCCCTCCACAAAAAACTCCACTACTTCTATCCTCCTCCTATGGGCTCTTTGGATGAGTTGTTATCAATCATATACCCGTGGTGGATACTAATATAAATAGGTATCTCTATTGGCGTTCTACAAGTGACTAAAAGAATCAATACAAATACCCTACCCCCTGGAATGAACCGTCAAAAAAGCCTTCATGTGAGTGATAATTCTGTGTTTGTTGGTGAAATTTGAGCTAGTACTCATTTCCCATGGAAATCCATTAACATGATCACGTTTTTATAGTCAAAGGTCAATTAAAACCCACCTCAAACTGAGACAGGCCATTTCATGGAATTCTAGAGACAATATCATTATAAATAAAGAATTACACATATTATTTATACTACATATCAAAATAACAATTACTTTACTTATAAAAAAGATACACAAGGTTAAAATTTGTACCATTAAATAATGACGAACAGTATGTAACTGTAACATACTGTTCGTCATTATCCATAGTATGTAACGAACGAACAGAATCAATCAAATCTACGAAATGTTTAACGTCCCCTTACCAACCAATAGGTTATGAAGCAGACGATTAAACTGGCAAATACCAGGATCTGCAAACAGTAGGTCTTGCTGCCGGGCTGCAAAGTGCACCCCGGTACTCAGGTGAGTTACTCGTGCGCTAAGGACGCACTACCATTTGTCCATGAATGGTACCGGAGCTGTTACATCGCTCACTACCCGCTAACCACTGAAGGATAGCTAACTCGTAACCCAGCTTAGGCCGTCAGTGAAGCCGACTACTATTTTTCCATGAATAGTACCGGAGCTGTAAAGCACGCTCACTTCTCGGTACACATATGCGCACCTCACCAAACTGCACAGCTGGGTAGGCTGTTTCATATGTCTAGTAGCGTAACGAACAAACAGTATATAACAGGGCTATTTTTGTAGCGTTTATAAGTATGACAGTATCACGGAGAGAGGGACGAAGCCCCGCAGTCTTTTTAGCAGCCAAGGTGTCGAAAGAAATTAATAAGAAAAGTAAGTGACGGAAAAATAGACGAGCATTATGTAAGCATGATATGGGCATGTTTTGAAGAGGGCAAAGGA
Organism: Horisme vitalbata; assembly: GCA_951804965.1. Lineage (NCBI taxonomy): Eukaryota > Metazoa > Arthropoda > Insecta > Lepidoptera > Geometridae > Horisme > Horisme vitalbata. Next base: position 13,158,492 of record OX638105.1, on the reverse strand, counting down.
TGGAAATAATGTAACTGGAAGATGACATGAGTAAGCAAGGAGTGAGTGTTGTGAAGACGAGTGGAACAGTAAAATAGAGGGAAAACACAGGCATGTTGTGCCGATCCCATATAAAGGACAAGAATAAGAGCTGGAAGGTGAAGACCCGATAGCCATTGCCACTCCGTTTACATAATAAGCTACAATCAAATCCTCTTTTAAGTTCAATCTGTCAGAATTGCGTTGTTAATTTAAAATACTTTTCGCTCCCGAAGGTTATTCCAATAAACGAGAGGACGAGGGTCCATAAATTAGAAGACCACTCAAAAAACCCAATTTTCTTCAACTGCGTCTGTGATTTAGCTCAAGATCTTGGCTGTTGAATAAAAGTCATTTTGGAAGATCGGACACTCACCTTTTAAGAGGGTAAGCCCACAATGGAAAACTACTCGAAAAACGATTACTAGAAAACTGGAGAGACAGATTTTTGTAATGTGGCGTCTATTGCCAGTCATAGGTACACGTTGCGTACTTGCGCAAGTTCAAACTAGTACAAGTAAACTTGAGCGTGTTTTGGAAGACATTTGCGGGAAAATCTTCCAACACATGCGTAAGTTTAAGCTGTCATTTTTGTTAAGATCAAGATCTTGGCTGTTGAAAAACTAATTTGAAAGATCAGACAGTAGACCCACAATGGAAAATTCTCGAATACGGATTACCAATAAACTGAATAGACAGCTAATTATTTAATTTAATGTGGTGTCAATAGCCAGTGTTTTATTTGAGCGTCTGTTGGAAGATTTTTTTTGCGGAAAAATCTTCAAACACTCTCGTAACGCGTAATCTTGCGCAAGTCTAAGGTTTTGGATTTAAGGTGAGTTTGAATTCGTATGTTATCCTGAGAGGGGATTTTTTTTTTTTAAATCATTTATTTAAGGATTTGGACCATGGTTGACAACTTGTGAGAACCACAGATAAAATACGTTTTTCAATTTTTTTCACCAAAAACTTTCTAAGTACCTAATATAATAAATTAAATTATTCATAAAACAAGTTTTTGTTTAGTTACTTAATGTAATAACTTTTCAAAACTAATTACCAGTAAAATGTAGTTCAGTAAAGCTATTGTTTTGGACAATACTGTCTGAAAACTTTTTTGTAATAACGCTTATATTACAAGTTTTCTACAGAAAATGATATTCTGGCAACAATAATATATACCCCTAGGTACCTCAATGACGTTATGAGATTTCCTTTTCAATATGTACCTCAGTATACGTTCGAAATAGAAACTTTTAAGCAAGCTGTAACTTTCAGTATAGTAAGTGAGTAAACACTCAATAGCCGAAATTACGCGACGTATGTACATGTTCGGCTGTACGCCATAACGCAGCGTAATTTCAGCATAATGGTGGTGTGATAATCTGTAATTCAAATAGCATTGCAGGCGTAATCTCTTAAGCTCAGCCCTAGCATATGCTGAGTGGTAGCCATTTTTGTTACATAGTTTTAGAAAATTTGTACCTCACTTAACTGTATTATTCGTTTAACAAAATAAACGCATTTTGATTGATTGATTGATTGATTGATTGATTGATAATCATTCCGGTCGCGTAACTTCAGCATAGTACTTTCGACCTTAAGTCATCATCATCATCATCATCATTAGTCAGAGTTGGTTACTAGGTCATTAGCAGAAGAAGAACAGTTCTCTTCGGTAGATTTGGCCAGCCCTAGAACTAAAGTAAGGTACTTTAGTTCTGTGTTATTTACTCATTCAATGCACTCATTAGAGGCCTATGTCCAGCTGTGAACTGCTATTATAGGCTGATGATGATGATGGTTATGGCTTATATATTGTTCACGCGAACTACATTTTCATAATGCCAATTTTATTCACAAGAGATTTCCTCAAAATATACCCTAACACAAAGCAAGGTAAGCAATTCTTAATACAAAGTACCATTTCCGTACCCACCCCACTCCCAATATCTCACGGAGTTCGTAAAATGTATAAAAATGTATTTATTCAGTGTACATTCGAGAAAAAGTATCGTCTGTCGTTGCGTTAATACAGAATTATTCAAAAAAGGCGGGAAAATGTTCAATAAAAATGCAAAGAGAGACGATACCTATTCTTTAGTCGGTGCTAACTAAGTAGCGGGTAAAGGTGTGGTTTGTTATAGAGCGGAAATCAGCAGTGCCAATTTACTAAGTGGCTGACTGAAAATTGATGCCGCCTCTATGCAATGAAATATGGCGTAGCAATGGGGGTAAATGGAAAAAAAATAAAACTAGAAATAGACATAGAAAAATATTATTAAATATTTGTACGATGCATACATTATAAAAGAGGTATTACAAACAAAAAGAAGTAAATACTATGAAACATTGTTATTTATATCTTAAAATGGTCGTACACGTGCGTATCGTAAAACGGTGTCTGGCTCAGCATAGGTTGGTTGACTTGCAACCAACGCTGGTATTCCGTTAGAGCCGTTCGGTGATCTCACGGTTATGTTACCCACAATACCTACCAAGAAAACAAAGGAATGAAATGAGATCAATCAATGCGGTGAACTCAATTGGAATAATTTGAATTAATCCTTTTCATTTCCATATTCTCCTATTTTATCCACTGACACAAATAATAATAAAACAGCTTTTTCCAAACATCCATTGGAAAGCGCAGCCCTGCGGCTATTTTCTATTTCGTAACAAATAAACATAAATATACTAAAAGTGTACATAATAAAAAAAAATGGTAAATACACGCCCAAATTGATAAAATAATTACTCGTATTTCTTATCTTTTAAAACATTTTACATTGTAGCTAACATAATTATTGCAATAAATAATATGAATGAATATGAACTAAAAGCATTTACCTCAGACGAATGTATACACATACATAGCATTTAACAAATTTTGACCATTCTTTTTCTTCGATTTTCATCAGTGTTTAAAAGATCACAAATAAATAAATAATAATAATGGATACTATCACACAGCACCACGTAGCCCCAAATAAAGCAGAGCTTGTATTAGGGGAAACACATAACTGATAAACTAATATAAATAGGTACGTTTTATATGGTAATAAAGGCCTTAGTTTTTTGCTTATAATTAGTAGTATTCAATATGACCACACCTTTATAACTCTCGACTATTTCAACTTCATTTTTAACACACTTCCAATTCAACTGGTGATTTCAAGAGCTCAGTAATTGGGCCTCTTGACTCTATTTGGAATGAAATAGGAAAATATTTAGATACCTTTATAATGAGGGTATATTTAGCTGTGGTTTATTTATAGTCGAGTGTATAACAGACCTTGCAAACACGACGCTTTGTCGTCGCGCTTAGTCGCAAGCGTTTGTCATATCTTGCAGCGATTGTTCCCGTGTGTGTGGAGCTTTGAACAAAATGTATGGAAATTGTCCCAATTGGAGATTGTTGCGTCGAATCGCTGACGTTTGTCGTCCAATGTGCGCGGGCTTTAAGGGATTCCAACCGAAACTTCCGGAACTCAAGAAAACCTCACTTTTTTTTTATTTAGTATGGGCAGGCTCTTGACCTTGAGGCTAGCGTGGGCAAGGATGAGATTGACGATGGGACGAGCTTACCCAGAAGATGCCTATTAACCCTCTTTTTGAAGCCGTTAGGGTCGTAAGACAATGGAAAAACAGACGCTGGCAGTTGATTCCATATTTTAGCAGTGCGCATTTTATATGATGTTTGGAAGCGCTTAGTCCTGTTAAATGGAATATCAACTTGATGCGGGTGGTAGTTAGCAGTGTGTCTGAAGCTCCTATGGAAGAAAGGTGAAGGCGGAATAAGGTCATGTAGCTCCTGCGCTCACTCTCCGAAGTACAACCTATAAAAGACCGAGAAACACGCAACCTCGCGACGATGGCTCAAGCTCTCGACTCTTGCTTTAGCAAGATACTCTTGACCAATGAGCCTCTTAGCCCTGCGTTAGACTGAGTCTAGTCTAGTCACCTGCCCGTACACCCTGCTGACTAACAAATGGGGCTCTGGCAGCCGGCTGATTGCGGTATAATGCAGCCTAACACCGGGACAGCTAAATTCCCTGACCACTGACTTGCAACAGCAGCGGAGGTGCGAGAAGCTGTGGTCTGCGATCCCCAACCCGCATGCCCAGCGTGGGAATTATGGGTATAACTACTTCTTACGGCCTCTGTGGCGCAGTGGGCGAAGGTCCGCCTGAGACGCAGAAGGTTGCGGGCTCGATTCCCGCCGAGAGCCAAATGTTTGCATATTCTTCAGATATTTGTCTCTGGTCTGGGTGTTTTCTATGTATTGTATGTAGGTATTTACAAAAAAATATATATATGTAGTATATCAATCATGTGGTTCCCATAATACAAGCTCTGTTTAGTTGGGGCTACATGATGCTGTGTGATTACGTCCCGCATTATTTTTTAAATTATTTATAAGAGTAGACAACATTGACATTGTGAGAAGGCTCAAAAGGACTAAATCTTTTGAGTTAGTGTAGTGATAACGATAGTGTAATGTAGTGATTGTGCTAGTGCTACATATAAAGAACACATGAACAAAGTGACTTCGCCTTGAATAGAGACGGTAAGAAAATTGTTAATGGACACATTCTTAGCAATAACTCGGTATAAATCTAGGTCAATGTTAAATAACTCATTAGCCTACCGTAAGGCTAGATCGTAACAGAGTACATTATTAGATGTACACTAAAAAAAATGAAAAAGAAATAGAGAAAGCCTATGTCAAGCAGTGGACTGACAATAAATTTTCTCTCACAAGTTGATCTTAGGAATCAATTAATTTCTTACAACTAGGTAATACAAGATAGGCTGTTGGTGTTGTTGTTGTTGTTGATATTTTTTGTTTAGGCCTTCCTGTTTTGTGCCACAGAGGTTCAATAAGAAATTATTAGTTACTAGCTTCCGCGCGCAGCTTCGCTCGCGTGGTACCAGCATAAAAAGTAGCCTATATGCCAGCTTAATATATCCAGGTCATAAACTATGTATATTCGAAGTTTCGTCCAAATCCGTTTTGCGAGAAAGAGTAACAAGCATTCATCCATCCATCCTACCTACATCCATACTCACAAACTTTCGGAGTTATAATATTAGTAGGAAGTAGGATAATCCAGGTCACAAACTATGTATATTCCCAGTTTCATCCAAATCCTTTCAGTCGTTTTTGCGTGATAGAGTAACAAACATTCATCCATTCATCCATTCATCCATCCATACTCACAAACTTTCGCATTTATAATATTAGTAGGATTAGTAGGAAGTAGGATTATTGATTCCTGATACAAATAATATAAATTTTAAAATAAGGTAAATAGAAAGAAAATATGATGGTTATATTATTTGTATATAATAATAATACAATACAATCCTACTAATATTTTTTTTTTTTTTTTTATATTTCTCTATTTATATTTATTTTTTTATTTTTTCGTTTTTCTATATATATATATATATATATATATATATATATATATATATATATATATATATATATATGTTTATCACATGTATATATATATATTCATATATACATATAACTTATTATCTACCTTACATGAATCTTCAGTAAATTGTTCAATAATAATACCCTTTATTTATCCCCTGCCAGGTGGACCGATGACTTGTATAAGGTGGCTGGAAGAAAGTGGGCTTTCAGATAGCTTCAAGGCACCCATGTGCTATACTCATTACAATTTAGTGACAAAAAAAAAGTTTATTTGCTTTCAGGACTCTGTTGCGGCTCCCGTGCTCCTGTAGTGCTTCAGGAACGTTCGCCGATGCGCGTACATACACATTTGATGCCATCTGGCGAAAAAAACTGCCTTAGCTTAGCATATAACTGAGCATATTACGCGCGAGCAGCAACAGTATCCTTAAAGAAATAGCCAAGAACTATGCATGTCCCATGGTGTGGAAACTCACCCAGAGAACGGAATCTGTTTTAGTTTAAATAATAAATAAATAATGCTGAGCTATCACACAAGCACCATGTAGCCCCAAACTAAGCAGAGCTTGTGTTATGGGAACCACATAATAGATTGATATATTACTTTTTAAATATATACATATCATACATAGAAAACACCCAGGCCAGTAACAAATATCTGCAAAACATGCAAATATTTGTCCCACGGCGGGAATCGAACCCGTAACTTTCTGTGTCTCAGGTGGAGGCACCTGAGGTCGTCAAATAGTTATTAAGTACCAACCCCTAATCTTAAGTTACTAAAACGATTGGGTCATAGTTGTCGGAATATTTTTTTTATTATTATTATGACACTTTATTAAACTTTAAAACTCGTAAACATTTTTTGCTATAAAGCTTATACAAATATTAATCTACTATGTACAAATATAATTCAAAAACACCATCGATCGCGGGGCAAGCTCAAACGGTCGGTGGATAGGGCTGCTGAGAGAGGAACCTCCTTACAATTATTATTATTATTCTTAAACAACAAAAAGGTTTATTATAAAAAATACGAAGATTACAAATACAGTTGATAGAAACTCATTAAAAATTATAATTCAATAATAAATGAACGGAGCTATTTATCTATTATAATTTATGCAAAAAATATTTTTTGTTTTTTAATCCCATCCAGTCAAGTACTTAATTATAATAAATAAGTCTTGATAGTGTTGAGCTAACCGATCCATTATGTACGATTCACATTTAACGGCGCGCGTCGAAGAGAATTTTAAAACATTGCTAGAGGAATTGAAACATCCCCAAAGCAGTTACGTTCCTTATTTGAATACTATTTAGGCAGCTTTGACGCGCCGGCCGGCTGCGCTTGAACTCCGTGACCCACTCGCGTACGCGGCCGGCTCCTCTCGGTTGCTCACGGATGCTCGCGGCTACTGTTTCGGCTCGACGCGTCCGTCAGTCTCCAGTCAGATTTTAGCCGTCAAGCGGCTCCGGTCGGCTGCCGGCGCTTACCCATGCATCCGTTGCGACGCGCTGTGCTGCGCTCCGATGCGGCGCGTCAGGTGTAAATCGTACATTACCTTAAGAACAAGCCCGGTTTTTCTTTAATCTCACTTTTATACCATTAAAAACAAGTTAAAAGTGTGGCACACTTCCCGCCCCAGCACTTAGATACGATGAAATTAATTTAAGCCTCACTCTAGTTGTAGCTGTACTCTATTCCGTCTCTTAGGGATGGGGCGAGTCTACGGATAAAATAATTATTACGTAAAAATAGGAGATAAATTAATAGGCACGCTATAGAATAAGAGACTGTTTAAAAGGCGTTGGTCAAAATATTTTGTATATCATAAAGTAACTTTTATCAAAAAAAAAACATGATGAGAGTGATGGGTATGAATGTGACTGAATGTAAGAAGTTGAAGAAGAGATGGATGGATTGTGTGAATGAGAATATGAGTGAATACAGAGTTGGTGGAGTGTAATATATGATAATAGGAGTGGATGGAGAAAGAAACCATGTCGTGCCGACAGACACTGACAGTGGACTCTCCCACTGTAGGTGAATGATTCAAGATTCAAGATTGTTTATTTGCTTTGATGATGGTAAAATACAAAGAATACATTATTTAAAACAGACGTGCAAATTATAACACTATGAACCTATGTTGCTTCCTCACATAATATCCACTGTGGGTTATACCTGTGATACCCAGACTCGTAAGAGATTATCGTAGAGGATAACCCACTTACTCTCCCTCACACTCTCACTCACACACACACACACACACACACACACACACACACACACACACACACACACACACACACACACACACACACACACACACACACACACACACACACACACACACACACACACACCTTATACCTTCGCTCCGTTATAACTTTCGTCATAACAGTAGCCCATTGGTGTTTTTTTTTTTTTTAATTTTATGTCTATATTTAATATTTATTTAGTCTTCTTTGTTCTTTCAGTATATAGATTTTCGTTACCCACATTATATTTTTCTGATATTTATAGTAGTCTTCTACCTAGTGTTCTAAATTATATCTTAAGTTTAGTAATCTGATTTGTATTTCGGTATTTCGGTATTTTTCTGGTAATTAAAATATTTGTATAACCGTTCTCAAGTTCAACTGTTTATAAACGAAATGTTAATGTATTTTCTAGATCTGGATTCCAATGTCAAACTTAATAATAAGAATAAGATTAAAACATTAAAAAATATTTATTTGCTCAATATTAATAAGTAATAAACTAATATTATAAATGCTAAGGTTTGTGAGTATGGATGTATGGATGAATGGATGAATGTTTGTTACTCTTTCACGCAAAAACTACTGAACGGATTTGGATGAAACTTGGAATATACATAGTTTGTGACATGGATTAACACATATGCTACATGCCACGCAAGCAAAGCCGCGGGCGGAAGTTAGTAAAGAATAAATATAGACTTTTATATAAAAAAACATTAGTGAATGAATAAAGTGAAAAAACTACTCCTTACTGTTGTAGAAAAATAAAATTTAAGTTTCGACAAACAACAATACTCTATTTAAATACACGAGACACACCTGTATATTTACATTATGGAACGCAATAAATGATTGAGTATTGAGTATTGAGTATTGAGATTACAGGCAAGGTAAAATACGGACACATAAATATACGGCTAAAGTAGTACATCTCTATCACCACACGTTCTTACATCCAGCAGAATCAATTTGCCGTGGAGTATGCATCGATTCACTTAAACGTAAGGCGATTAGTGGGTAGCGGGTTCGGAGCTGGAAGCGATTTAATTAACATTTCTCTTTAGTTTCAACTGGCTAATCCTGATGAAGTTACGGATTAATCTGTAGAGCGATCACGAATATTACAACCTGACGTATCGTTAGCATAACGAAAAATGATGGCCAATGACAAAGCGGAATTTTTAATCTACACTTTCTCATTGGCCAAAATTTTATGTCTACGATACGAATAGGTACTTTTTCGGTAGTCATAGACGTAAAAATATTTTTTACTTCAAACTAGCACAAAAACATTTAAAAGTACAATTATTTTACTAAAACTAAAAAAGAATTCACACTTTGGATTCTTCAATTTTTTCTTTTCTTTTAAATGCTGTGGCGAATGACGCTTCATAGTAATTGTATAAAAACTTGTTGCAAATACTTACGATTTGATTTGGTAAATAAATTTGGTTAAAGTGCTCTGTTGGGAAATACATAGAATCGATTGAGACCAACTTTTTTTTTTACAAATATTTTCTAGGCTAACAATGGAGAAGATAACAAGGTTACAATATCACATTTTTACGTACGTAGAATCAAAGTCTAAACCGTACACATTATTCTAGTTTTTATTTCACATCGATCGGTGCAATATTACCGAAGTTATAAGCGTCGGAAGTTTACGTGGGTTTTTTAAATCTCGTCAGTGATCGCGAGTAGCGCGTGACGTCATCGCTCGGCGGCGGCGGGCGTCCGTAGTACATTTCGCTGCTAAGTTGTTTGCTCTCGTGCGCTCTGGTTATTTTTATTAATTTAAAATAATGCTGATTGATTGAGGTTATTGTGTTAATTATTGGTTATTATTATAAATTATACTAAAATGGAAGAAGGATTTCAAAAAGACCAATGTAACAACCTTCCCATAGTTCACGGTCTGATGGTGGCAGAATGTTTTATAAAAAATAAAGAGATCATTAACCTTGGAATGGTTCAATAAACTGCGAGTCGCGTACCCTACATACGACATACCTACTACATGTATCGGGGAGCCCCCCTTAATTAATTTTAATTTAATTTAATAATTAATTTTTTAAGTACCTAAATATAAAAACAAAATATTCTGTGAATATTTCAAGGGTCTACCTGTTGCCGTTATTACCATCGAGCAAAAAAACGGCAAAAAAAGTGGCAACAGAAATACATCACCGGTGAAAATTTCAACTGTCTAACTATCGCGGTTCTTGAGATACAGCCTGGTGACAGATAGACGGACATACAGACGGACAGCGAAGTCTTAATACCTAATAGGGTTTCCTTTTTTACCCTTTGGGTACGGAACCCTAAAAAGCATTTTACTAGCATTAACAAAGTACCCACCTAGTCTACCTACTAGGTCCTTAGTTAGTGTTTCACATTGCAAGGTTAAGTACCTAAGTAGTAAATACTAACTAAGTAGTAGGTACTACTTAGTTAGTATTTCAGATGGTATTTGAATAATTACATCGACATGATCCTCAAAACAATATACTGTCGTTTTTGGCCCTAACGGGGGCTCTTCACATCGCATTTATCAATTTTATTCTGATTTTTGGATCCTTAGGAACGTAAAAAAACAACTTTTCGGGTTTATTTGTGGCCGTATTTTTACACTGAGGCACGACACAGTATTTATTAGATGGACTCAAGTTGTTTTTATTGTGTCTTATTTAAAATAAACAAAGTAGTTCCGCGCGCGACGAGCACATTGGGGTAAATGCTTCGAATCCCCGAGTCACTCGCGCGGAGGTAGGATCCGTGACGTCATCAACGATATCGCGCTCGGTCCGCGGCTTAGACCGAAAATGTTAACTTTGCACTTTGATATCTCGGTCAGTTTTAGAGATAAAAAAATAATAAAAACACAGTTGTTCTCGTAATTTTTTGTAGATTTTTTTGGCATATATAACAAAAAATGGTTTTCTTCTTCATTGCACATTTAAAAAAAAATCTGAAATTCGTTTGTTTTTATCTTCAAAAGAAACATATAGCCCCTAACTTATGAACGCTACTCAAACTTAATCAATGCTCAAAATTAGCCCTGTCACTGTTTGTCATTATCAAACTGTAAGAGATGGCAATAGCCTAAGCATCGTTTAACTTTTGAAAGATGTTCATAAGTAAGGCCAATAGTTTCCAAAAATCAAAACCTTACTACAAAGTATGCCATCAATGACGTAAAATTTTACCCTACCCTGTACGGTATAGCGTAAGTAGAGCACATGAAATAACTACTTGTACTTACGTAGGTCATGAAAAAATCACAATTATGTGTCGTTATGAAAAAACATGCGCGTTTAGTTAGTTGTGGAAGCCATTTTTGCAGCTCTATACGTTCTTGAAAAACCACATTTTTTTAAATGGCTCGTTGCAGTCTTTTACAAAGGCTAAAATTTGTCCTAAACCAGTTGTAAAATACTGAAATACTTCACGATCCTATTCACATTCAATTATACACTGGCAAAGCTATAAATTATACACCCAACAAAACGAACTAATCGCCATTCGATTTGTGGTGCAAATTGATTGCGATCGAGCGCAATTACGAGCAATTATGGCCATGTGACACCGGTGCGAATGTTTGAATGTTTGTTCGTGGGCGCTTTGTTTGCGCGTTCTAAATTACTTTCGTATGTTGAACCTACTGAGCGCTTTGTGGACCAGTTGAGAGGGGCAGAAATTGAAGTATACATATGTATCCTATCTTAATGTCTCAACTAGGTATCTATATAGATAGTAGAGAGAGTTTTGTAGGATTTAAAACAACAACACCACCAGCCTAGATCAGCCCAGTTCTAGACATAGGCGTAGCTACTGGAGATATGCATATATTCCCCACGTTGAACTCCATTTCACATCAAGACAAGCAAACGTATGGCGTACCATCCTTACTTATGGCCGGTTCCTATATTATACCGTTACTGATTACGCCTCGTTTTTCCCTGAAAAACTGTCAAATTTTCGACGCCTCGTTGTTAATTTTTGACAGTTTTTCAAGAGAAAACGAGGCGTAATCGGTAACGGTATAATATAGAAACCGGCCGTTAGTCGATATACCACCTATTTGCACTAATCAGGTTTTCCTCTATTTTTTTGATGCGCACTGCAAAGCATTGGAAAATTGGATCTCTCTACCGGCATCTATCTTTTCTGATAACTATAATCCGGGACCTTCGTGCTGCACAACTGCAACAGGTGAGATCGCGGTCAAACCAAGGTAGACCTTGGGTAGACCCAATGTTAAAAAAAGCTTGGACGGGCTGAAAATGATGGTGGAGCTTTGTATGCGGGTCACCCTGCTTTTCATCATGTGCCAACGAGATCGCAAAATAAAATCGAATCAGCTGATTAATCTACAAATATTAAAATTCTCGCAATGCTAATACAATCGCAGGATCGAAAACAATTATCTGACTGATTGTTACAATGTTTGTCAGACTGTCCGATCTGTGTGTTTGCGTGGGTTCGTATCTATTATGTTTACTTTGGAAACGTTATTCGGTGAAATATTGAGGATTTGGTATTTGACAATGTTTGTTTTACAGCTGTGTCGATTCAGATCAGAAATCCTAGTACTCGTAATGATAGGTCTTTACATAAAATAAATGAAAATGGCGTTTTTCACTCCATTATATTTTGTACATTTTCTTTAACATTGAAAATGTTTGTCTTCTGGATCGAGTTTAATACCCTGATTTATGAAACTGTGACATTTGCCTCTAGTTTAGAGGATATGGGAGATACACGGATAGTCTATATGTCAATGTGCATCTGCCGGAGGGCTTCAAAATACAATTTGAATTCTCAAAATCAGTCTGTAATTTTATGATATTTTTTAAAATTAGTCAAATATTAAATTAATTCACTGACTTGGCTCGAGAGTTTCCGAATATCTTTATTTGAGCTCGCTATTCAAGAAAAGGAAAAAAAGGTTAGAAGAATTGAATTAAGCTACAGTTTGAGCCATCTTAGGAGGCGGGTGGAAAAAAACTGTTGGCAATAGAAGGGCCTATACGCGCGAGCCCAGTCTGCGCTCCGTTCACTATGTATGATAACAGCGATAACAGCGCCATCAATTTAGTCGTTTAAAGTACTATTTATTATTTAAATACTAAATAATAAATAGTAATTTAGTACATAGGAAATCATGTAGATGACGTTATTACAGAATTTTTCGTTAGAGAGTTTTCATTCACCAGGTTTCTACCACAAAGTTGTAAACTTATTACCGACTTCAAAAAAAGGAAGTTATCAATTCAACACTATGTATGTAATATTATCGGAACTACAAAAAAATCACATAATTATATTTGAACACATTTCACATAATGATATTTTTCTAAATTATATTTTCAATGCCTTTGATAGTTGCGCGTAGTATGAGATCTGTATTTTTTTAATTCAACTTTCATATACAAAATTAATAAATATTCTAATCGGAACATTATTAAATAAAATAAAAAAATAAAATAAAATACTTTTATTTCAGACAATGAGAGTCCATAGTACACAAAACATAAAAAGCTAATCATAAAAAATAAATCTTACATACTAAGAGTTAGATCACCCTCCGTACGAAGCAATGCCACGTGGGAGAGGTGATCCTACCAGCTACAGTTTGTAGGATGGTGTTGGGGCTGTCACGTACTCTGCGCATCAGGGATGCAGTCTTCTTACGGAGGATCGCATGAAAACCATCCGTCTCATACTCTGCAAACATTCCTGATGCACTGCAGAGACGCGGCAGGCCCAACATCATCCTAAAAATATTATTATATTGTACTCGTAGGGTCTCCAGCGGCCGCTTGGTATAGTTGATCCATAGGTTGCCGGTGTAGAAGCTTTGGCAGTATGCTTTAAAAAGCGTAACTTTAACTTCTTCTGTACACCGGGAAAACCTACGGATCAACATATTACCTCTTACCGCTAGAGCCCTACGCTCTCTTTCAATATCAGCATTGTCCTTAAGGTCGTCGGTAATATGATGTCCAAGATACTTGAAAGAACTGACTTTTTTAATGTTCATGCCGTTAAGGGTTATGTCTGGGAATTCTTTGAGGTTATTACCGGCGGCCTTAAAGACAATGTATTCACATTTCTTTATATTATAGCGGAGACCATGAGAAGCAGCGTAGTCAGCGCAGACTTTTAGCATCTGATCAACTGATCTCGCCGTTGGGCCCAGTAGCACCATGTCGTCTGCGTAGCTGATGTTGTTTATACAAACACCATCAACTCGGCAGCCAACACGCATGCCACTGAGCTCAACAATGAGATCATTAATATATAGGTTGAAGAGTGAGGGAGAACTTACCCCCCCCTGTCTTACCCCGCACTCCAACCCATATGTGTCAGAGAGAGCACTGGACCACTTTATAATATTGCTTTGGTGTCCGTACCAATATTGAAATATATTCAGCAAGTCCGCCGGCACACCCCTGGCTCTCAACTTTCCCCAGAGCACATCATAAGAGACGAGATCAAATGCTTTGGAGAGGTCGAGAAAACAGGCGTATACCGGCGTCCTGCGACTTGTGTAGTATTGGACAGTATGCTTGAGTGCTAGTATTGCGCTTTCAGTGGATAGTCCGGGTCTAAACCCGAACTGTGCATCGTGTAGATTTAGATATTTTTGTAGAATAGAATCAAGCATACTGTCCAACACCTTGGCTATAGTAGTGGCCAGCGAAATAGGTCGGTAGTTCCCTTTGTCCGATATGTCTCCTGTCCTGTTCTTCACAATAGGTACTACTATCGTCTTCATAAGGTCAGCTGGAAGGTACGCATGACTAAGACACATTGAGAAGAACATAGAAAGGAGACCGGGCAAGTGGTTCCCCGCGTACTTCAGATGCTCGATGCTGAGCCCATCATGTCCAGGAGACTTACCTCGCGTCATACCTTTAATTGTAGCGCGGACCTGGTCTGCCGACACAATCATTAGAGGCCCGTCACCCCGAACGCCGAGCCCAGCATCGATCACCTCAGAAGAGGGGCCGAGTGAACTTTAAAGTGTTCCATGAACAGCTGGCTCTTTCCATTATTGCAAAGATTGAAAACTCAATAAATCCTATTTTTGGGAAGTTGGTCCCCAAAAAATAAAATGTAAAAACAGTTCATTTCATGTGTTGTCCCTTTCATTCGTTGTATTTTTTTAATGTGTTAGTTTCTTTTTGAAATAAGGATTCGTATACTTTTCACAATTTTGTCCAATTATACACACCTTTTAGGGGAATAAGATTAAGAAAAGAAATACAAAAATGTATGTATTAGTATGTAAAAAGGGTGTACGGCGTTCCAACCCCCATAAGGAAACCAAGCCTACCTCACCTGCACGTGGTGCACCCTGCTAAACAACGAACGGGGCTCTGGCAGCCGGCTGATTGCGGCATAGCACAGCCTACTTCAGCACAGCTAAATCCCCTGGCCACCGACGAGCAGCAGCGTCGGTGGTGCGAGAAGCTGTGTCCTGCGATCCCCAATACGCATGCCCAGCGTGGATTATGGGCTATGTCCAGCAGTGGACTGATATAGGCTGGTGTGGTGGTGGTGGATGTATTGAGAAATCATTTTTTTCGAAATTCTCCAAACAAAACGTCAATTTCATATATGTAAGGACCTAATATTATATAGGCAAAAATTTGTGATATTTGAAAACATGTGAATATGTGGATTGTTTATCCCTCCTTCACGCCAAAGCTAAACGGTTTATCTGGAATTTGCACATTATGTAGTTCTACACTTGGAATTACATACATAAAGGCTACTTTTTATTCGGGTCCCACGCGAGCGAAGCCGCGGGCGGAAGCTTAGATATATTAGTACAAATCCTTATAAGAGCTTTTGGAAGGCCTATCTCAAGACTGCATTCTAAATGATTTATATAGAGTTAAGTGGTAACTTTTTACTCAACACCAACACCAGCCTTTATAGTCCACTGCTGGAGATAGGCCTCCCCGTATAAGAACAGGGATAGGTTGGGGATCGCAGGGCAATTCTTCTCGCACCGCCGACGCTGCTTCTCGTTGGCGGCCAGGGGATATAGCTGTGCCTGATTTTGGCTGCGCTATGCCGCAATCAGCCGCATGCCAGAGCTCCGTTTGTTAATTAGCACGTTCAGGTGCAGTTGGCTTGGGTTCCAAACATGGGGGTTGGAAACCGTTACACCCTACTTTTTTTCGTTTACTTTTAACTCACTACAAATTAAGTGTTAATAAACCTATACAAAAGACTCGACTCATCTGATTGGTGCAATTAGAAGGCGTTGGTTTCGACGACACAGTTTTTACTGCGTCAGTAGGTACTTCTTCAGGTATCATCATCTTTCACTGTTTACTATTAAAACTTGTTTCTGTTTCTGACAAGGCTATTCTTATAAACAACATGTAAATAACAGGTGCACGTCACAAACTTGTATTGAGAGCACCTGCTCAAACAATCAACTAAAATTCTATGTAGAATTATGTGCTCGTACTTAATTGCTTCCTTTGAATTATTATTTGCTAACTATATTTGCAGAATATTTTATGCTATTCAGATACATTAATTTCTGTTTTGTTTATATAAAATATATGTAAGTTCACGTCTATTTGTCTAACCCGTCACCGAGGTTACCTATAAAAATGCCGTAATGTCGGTAAAACAGCAAAATAAATTTTCTAAGTAAATAAGTACGAAAGCTTCGTATTTTTATATATAATCTGGCAAATGAGCAAGCAGGCTACCTGGCTAATTATAATACTATTAATAATAATATTAATACTAAATACGACGGTAAAAAACGATATCCAAAGGTTTCCTGGAAGAGATCGATTAGCGATAAGGCCGCCAATTGTACAACCGCGGATCAGTTTTATAGTTAAGTTAGTTAATTTTAATATTACTATTTTTTATGGTGTACAATTAAGAGTTTTCTATCTATCTATCTAAGATATATTGAATCGCAGCCAAAGATCGACAAAGTTGGTGAGATTGTCAGTAAGAAAATTCTACGGGGAAATCACGACTGAGTCCTGGCGACGTAAAGATGAGATTTAGAATTGAAAGTAACTTTTGCGATCCAACCGGATAATGTGGGGATAGATAATAAACTGCCAAAACATATTGGCTAAATTGAAAAAGACAGCTTATATTATAAAAAAAACTAAAAGAATATTTTATCTAAAATAGTTTTTTATGGTATAAAATAATATTTTGAATTTAAGGACAATGTAAAGTAAAACTTAATGCATGTGATACCTAGGTAAGACTTAGATAGATAGATAAACACTAGTTAGCTACTAAACAAATTAATTGTTACATAATTGAGACAGACTAATTGAGTTGTAAGATAGGTAGAAAATATTTTATATTTTTTATACCTAAGTTCATATAGAAGTGCCCCTACGGCTCATGTTGTGGACCTCACTCATATTAAGATCTAAATGTACCACATGAAACAATAAAGAATATGATTAAGATTAATTATTATCACAGTTAGATATTAATCGCGATATAAATATCTATTGTTTGAAAACATGTCTAATCCCAAAAATCTCTAGCTCTGCTGGTTTTAAAATTGGTCGTTTTAGAATCTGAGGCGTAAGAATAAGCTATAACAAAGGCGGCATACTGTCTTCAATTGTAAGCGGTTCCCGTAACCTAGGAACAGATGATGTTACAGATCACCAAAAGGTATCAAATGCGCGTGTCCAACCCCTTAAAAATTTCAATCGACCTTTTTGAAAAGCTACAAATGTAACTCCAAAGTCGTATTGAGTACATCAGCAGTACTTACTAACATTAACTTGAGGGCCATGATGCCAGTGTTTAATTGTCATAGCCATTTTAGAAATTGTTTATTGCATGAAGTATGGTATACAAGATATATTAGACTCACATACTCCACCGATTCATCGGCGTGCAAAAAATAATAATTTAACATGAAGATAAAAAAAAAACAAATTAAAAGATAACAATAATAAAATAAAATAAATAAATGTCCAAATAAATCTATCATGCAAAAAAAAATATCTAAATGTTATGTTAATTGTTATGCTTTCAAATAGTAGAAATTGGTATAAAACACGAGGGAAAGCTGATGAAAACGGTAAACCTTCCGAAATTTTAGCAACCCTGCCTAAATAAACCCCAATTTAAAAGCAATCAAGGAGAAAAGAAAATAAACCCATTGATTAGGATTCCCCTATAATCCACTACGAAGCCTTCGAATGCAAATAGAGTCAAATCCACGTCGAAAATTACCTACTACACTGAAGGCATTTATCTGTATTCAAAGAGAAATCCGGCGATTAGTCTTCGCTGAAAAAATAGGCGGAGTTGAGCTGAGTTGAGCAAAGTTTAAACGTGCCGTTAGTGGCCTTGGTCTATAGTTATTAGGAATCATCATCATCATCATCAGCCTATAGCAGTCCCCTGCGGGACATAGGCCTCCCCTAATGAGCGCCATTGCGCCACGTTCTGAGCTCGACGCATCCAGCTTCTTCCAGCAGCCTTTCGCAAATCGTCACTCCAACTGGCTGGAGGGCGTCCTACACTAAGTTTGCCGAGCCGCGGTCTCCACTCAAGAACTCGTTTACCCCAACGGTTGTCGGTTCTTCGGCAGATATGGCCAGCCCACTGCCACTTCAGCTTGCTAATTCTCTGAGCTATGTCGACTACTTTAGTTCTATGTCGGATCTCGTTGCGGATTCTATCCTTCAGAGAAACTCCGAGCATGGCTCGTTCCAAAGCTCGCTGAGCGACTTTAAACTGGTGGAATAGCCGTACTGTGAGTGTCCACGTTTTGGCTCCGTATGCCATGACGGGTAGGACGCACTGATTAAAAACTTTCGTTTTCAAACATTGTGGTATAGGTGACGATAGGTTATTAGGAATAGCTATCTGTTTACTGGTTTAGGTGGTAGTCGATACCTGTGATATTGGCGAGCGAGTCTGGATCTGGTTTTGACTGAAAATCAGCGCTGGTTTTTGTTTTGTAAACATATTCCAGCACAACGTTGAGCTATAACTATTTTGCCACGGTTTTCTGGGACGAACAGTGAGCTAGCATATAAACAATTGATGTGGGTAGATAGGCACATTAACACAATGGACATTCTTTGTATAGTGGTAACATCTATACTATAAAATCAAATTATAATTAAGATCCTGCCTAATCAGATTACTTTGCATTGTTTTTATGTGTGCTTTAAGTATAAAATTATGCGTAATTCTTTGTATTTCCTACTTTAAGTCTGTGGCGAATACACGATTATTCTATTCTATTCTATTCTAAAGAGAAACAAACATCCAACCGTCAATGCATCCTCACAATTTTCCCATTAAATGTGTAAATTTTACAAGAAGGACTGTAGACGTTTTCCATCGCACAAATATTTTTTTGATAAAAAAACACTTTTATACCACTGAAAGAACTATAAGAATATCCCGACAGAGGCTCATTTCTTTTGAAAAAACTTGAGAAAGTTACTCAATTTATCAGTTGTATTCAGAAAGCTAAGTGCTGGCGAGTGGATTTGGCGTATCTCCTGAATCATGCCTCTTGGCGGCTGAGGGAGCTCGTTATGAGGCCAAATTATGGTTGAATAGCTTGAATGCTGGCCTTTCTGAGTTATTAGGTAAGTTAAGACTTTACTCTGGTCGAGTTTGGTAAGTTTTTTCGAGTTTTTAAATGTTCTAGGCCACGCTACGTAGGTACTTACAATGTCTACTTCAACGTAGTACCAAGCTTTGATATATAAAGTTTTATTTTAATGAGTGACGGCTATTCAATTACCCTTACTGTGGTTACTCTGTCTTTGTATTTATTGTGTGCAAAGTGGTAAATAAATATTTGTCTATTTAATTAAGCTAAAAAAATATTACGCTATTAGTTTTTATACATTATTTTCATCTTTGTAGCACGTAGCTCGTGTTCTAAAGTAGTGTTCACACGTTTTTTTCTATATAAAATTGTAATCAGTGAAGACTTATAATTTTCTTTCAGTCTTCTATTTTGTTACTATGATTATTGTGTTTGTATAGAAAAATAAAAAATAATTTTATCTTGGACACTATAACGATCCTTATCTTATATACTAAATACCAAATAAAAAACACACGTTTTATAATACTAATACGTGAATTAATAGTTAGATCACTCTCCGCACGAAGCAATGCCACGTGAGAAAGGTGATCCTACCAGCTATAGTTTATAGGATGGTTTTGGGGCTGCCACACTCAAATTAATATTTCTATACTTTAACTTTTTTTTGCTTTTTTTTTACTATAGAGTGCAATGAATGTAAAAGGGACAACATTTCCACTAACTTTAATATTGATAGTTAAAGGTTCAGTTGGTGATCATTTGGCACCATTTAGTGACATTCGATAAAGCACCTGTACCAACTGAAAACTTAGGAAATATTAAAAAAACAAACCCTGTTATTCTACTTCAAATTTACACTGCAGCAACTAGCATGAAAACTATGAGTTCTAATCCCCTCTTTCATAACCAAGTGTAATTTTATAACGCTCGGTAAAGTAAGTTTATCCCTGTCATTTAAATGTAAGTAATAAAGAGTTGGATGTTTTAACACCATTTTACCTATCTGAGGTTTATATAACTGTTATGAATAGGACGGAATTTAAATGCATAGACAAGCAGTAACTTATCTATTTTGTAAAGCCCTTAGTAAAGTGATCCACAAATCCACGCCATGCCTACACTGCATAATAAAGCTTACGACCAGCTGTACCTGCATCAGATGCTGAATTATTGAACACCCAGCTTTAGGAATTAATATTCTCACAAAGGTGCCGTAATGCATCGTAAATTTGAACTATATCACCCTGGAAATACAGATGATTATCGCTTGTTTATAGTCAAGAATGTGTTGGAAATTTTGATATTCAGCTCCGTTATTGTATAGTAATCTAATAATAGCTTTGACCCCACTAGGAAAGAGGATCTCTATGCCGTGAGCATCATCTATGAGTACACTAATTCTAATTTTAAGTGGGAAGACAAAGTTCTGCGCTGATTTCCCGCATTGCCCAACTCTTTAAAATAATGGAGAAGGACTCTAGGTTGGTTGTAACATTGCTCTGTGAGCCTTGATCTACCAGCTTTTGTAGCCCGGATTTTGTTTTGATTTCGTTTGTGGCAGTGCCGTGTAAGATGCTCCACCGTTTTTTTATCTTGACAGCAGCCACGAAAGGTGCCGCTGTCCGTAGCTCCTGTCTTTACTAGGTCATGTTTTAGGTCACAGTGGCCTGTGATAACACCAATGTACACTAATGGTACAAGTGGTTGCAGTGGGAAAGATAGAAGTGAAAAGTCCTGACGATCACTTCGTTGTTCTGATTTTCCAGGATGGACACGACCTTCAGCAATGAAGAATATGAAGCAGAAGAACAATGGTGCCATAACCCGGAACGGAAACATCTGAAAATCATGCCAGCATTCGTCCAGCAGCTGGAATCGAACCCGTGACCACTTGGGTCTCAGCTAGCTATTTAGCTGGGACTAGACGATCCAAATTCGGATAGATTGTTGAGCTTGGAACGTGGAACGTAGATAGTCCAATGTGGCTGGTCCACACGCTCGAGCATAACCTGAAACCCGACGGCAAAACGATCCCGGCTGCGGTAAGGAGCGCGCTCATGAATACCTGCGTGTCCATCCAAGCACACGCAGGTATATGAATACCTGCGTGTGCTTGGATGGACTGAATTACCCAAAAATAAAGATACCTTTTCAGCTAGCGGCACTTAAGTCTAGTGGTGAACGAAACTTCTGCGCCTCCAGCTCGCATAAGATACCTTACTTTTGACTTCTGCGCTAGAGTTTCGTGCCGCTACTTTTAACTAAAGAGTTGATATTGTCTTATCGGAATATTCCAACCTTTCGATACCCAAAAACATATCGGTGTACCTACTGTTGTTGTTGTTATCCATATTTGTGGTTGTTGGTAAACAGCCATGGTTCGGAAAAGTGTGAACATGCCTTTATTTTAAGCTCCTTAGCTCCTTTAGAGATTAATTGCTGCAATATTAAATGGTTGCAAGAAATATTCTTAGTGCATAATTATACTAAGATGCAAATCGCCTTAGTGGATCTCTTTTAATTAAAATTAAGCTATAGTTGTTCCATTTTACGACTGTGTTATTGGATTTTAAATCTTATTATCAATGCCATAAGTCATCACATACGTAGTTGAAATCAGTCATGTAATTCCCTCACAAGCTGTTAAAATGCTATATTATAATGGCCTTACTTATGAACATCTTTCAAAAGATAAAAGATGTTTAGACTATTGCAGAATTTTTTTAAATAAAATAATATCCGAAAAGGTACCCTAAAAATTATTCAATTCGGTCGATCCGTATTCCAGCTTTTGCAACACGTATGCTCTTGCAGCTGGCTGATTGCGGCATAACGTAGCCTAACAGCGGCACAGCTAAATCCCTTGGCCGCCCACGGGCAGCAGCTTCGGTACCCGTGCCTTGCAATTCCCAACCCGCATGGCTACTGTGAAGAATAAGGGAATATCATCTGGAGTCCTATGTCCAGCATAGTAGATATAGATATGGACATAGGAATCTCCTAAAGGAAGGAACAATAAATAAATAATGCTGGACGCTATCACACAGCATCATGTAGCATCAAACCAAGCAGAGCTTGTATATTATGGGAACCACATGATTTAAAACTACTTTTTTTTTGTAAATGCTTACATATCATACATAGAAAACACCCAGACCCGAGACAAATCTGCAGAACATGCAAACATTTGTCCCGCAGCGGGAATCGAACCCGCAACCTTCTGCGTCTCAGGCGGGCCTTCGCCCACTACGCCACAGAGGTCGTCAAAAAAAAGAATTTTAGGAAGAAACAATAGCCTATGCTCTTTCGAAATTGCTATTGTTCTTTTCGAAACAATAGCAAAACAATAACTTTTAGCTTTCTAATATTTGGATTTTGGTAAATTTTGAAGGGGCCTTTGAAACTCGATCACGCTTCGTAGACGTAAAATTTTGGCCATTGAGAAAGCGTTAATTCAATATAACGCTTTGTCATTGGCCAACATTTTTCACTTCAAAATATTTGTGATGCCCTATTTGATTATTGGTCGATTTTTCACACGTGCAAATCTAATAAGGTAGTTAAAAATGCTATAAACTTTTAGCTGCGTAACCCAATTTGTAGCAGAATAGAAACATGAAAGATAAACTTATCTACTTAACCTTTAGTTGTCTAGGTTGTCCTAGACGCCCTTAAATCCGAGCCGTATATCACGCGATGCTTAAGATAAATAAAAGCTTGGATAGAACTTAGAATACTCGGTACAATTTTGGTTTATACATAACTAGCGGCCCGTCCCGGCTTCGCACGGGTTAGGGCACTTTTTTACACCTTGGGTTACGTTACTTAAGTTTTAGTAAGGATCCCTAATATTTTCTAGCAATAAATATACCCTATGTTACTCAAGGTGAATGTAGCTTTCCGATGGTGAAAATTTTTTTGAAATCGGCGCAGTTGTTTTTGAATTTATTAATTACAAACATACTCACGCACAAAAATAAACAAAAATCCTCTTTATTATAGAAGTGTAGACGATGAAACATGGCCCACTATTAAGGGGTACCCAACCATACCTATAGCTAAGTATTGCTTCGTAGGTCAGGCATTTTTGCAACGTGCCTACTATGCAACGCCCTGCGTCCATCAGCTTGAAGCGTGAAATGATGTTTTCAGTGTTCAGCCTCATGAACCTTTCATTTCACCAGCACCTGTCAAACTGAAACACAGCTATGTTACTTTGAAAAAGGCATTCCCCGGACGAGCCTTTCTTATAGAACTCTACTATAGATAGACAGATAGATGAACTCTTTATTGCACACAACACCAATTAAAAACCAAAAATTTACAAAATCAGAGAAATTAAATAGGTTAATAATGTAGGTATAATGGGCGGTCTTATCGCTTGAAGCGATTTCTTCCAGACAACCAAGAATCTCTCTGGAATTCTCCAACCGCTGACGCTGCTGCCCGTCGGCAGCCAAGGGCTTTAGCTGTAACCATGTTAGGCTGATATGTCCCAAGCATCCGGCTGCCAGAGTCACGTTTGCTAGTTAACAAGTGATTTTGACCCACCGGTCAAGATCACCAGCTTGGCATAGATACCGAAGATAGAAATAGAACCCTTTACCTACATCCCAAATATTGCTCCCACAAACCCACTCACACACCAGCCTATATCAGTCCACTGCTGGATATAGGCCTTCCTAATAAAGGGGGATATGCCCATTGTCGGCGACGAACGCTAATTTTAAGTTATAGGTCGATCGTAGGTAGTTAGGTAGGTAGGACGCCGAGCCAGCTGCGCTACGAGACCTCAGCAGGACCGTACAAAGTGTTTGGTACCGTCCATAGTATAGGTAGCTCACACAAGAAACGAGCATAAGTAATTAATAAGATTTAAAGACTGAATAGGTAGGAAACTAAGTAGATAGCCTCCTAAGAGAATTTAGGTAGGACTTAGGAATAAAAAGATGAATTTAAGGTGGTTTCATTACCCAAGCATTCGTAGGTTACTGCCGCGACAAGCGCGTGCAGCGACTGCCTCGGAGGACGGCAGGGCGAAGACTGAGGTGTGGGGGGATTTAGCCCGAATATTTATAGGTCGCCCACTCCGCCCTGTTTTCTTCCGGGGTATGGGAAATCTTCAATTTCCTCGATAAGTACTGGTCACAATTGTATAAAGTAAATAGTAAATTAAAGGTAAAAGTATTAGGTACAAACCTAGGTAGTATATAAGCATTAGAGACCAGTACTTAAGAAGATATTATTGTTTTAAGCTTAAGTATCGGATAGGTTACCTGTAAAAAGTGTAGTTTTTGGCGTGTGGAAGCCAAACCATGGTGCTCTCACCATGGATTGTTTTATATAAACATAGGATAGGATAAGGTACACCCCTATGTACAATGACTACCTTTGTAACCATATTAATGAATAAATAAGAAGGCAAGGATGGTCTAAGTGATAGTGAAAATTAGGCGCTGTAGGTGGTCATTTTCGGAGGCTCAAAAACCGATCTCCACTCGGTAACGCCTCGACCCAGCTAAGGTAGGCAGGGTCAATGCTAAAGTGTGATTGGTGATACTTGAAAAGGATCGTGATACTCTAAGGTGAATACACAAGAAGAAGTCAGGAAGAAGCAGATAGGATTATAACTAGCTACAGTACTTAGGAGTTAGACCATCTGCGCCGATCACCCTCCTGACACTTGGGTTTTATTCCGGAAGAAAACCCCTGTTCCCTCACATCCTCATCCCTCAAATCACCAGCCCAACCTGGTACCCTTGCTGGCTGTGAGGCGGGTATTCAACTACCTCGCCTCAGTACCGCTGACCTACATCAGCTGGTCGATTAAGCCGCAGGGTCACCAACCGACCACAGGCTTACAACCTGGTGCTGGCTGATCAGGGTTTCAGCCGGCCGATTGGTCGGGGGGTTGGTGATTTCCATTCCATCAAGGTCATCCAGCCAGCGTATGTCTAGGGGTGGTTCGGATCCTACCGAACGAACACCCCGTAGGTCATCTACCTCACGCCTCCCTCACCCGACCCGGACAGCGACGCAGGATCCGCCAAAACAAAAGGGCGCTACTACAAGGGTGTGTATGCGAGCGCGCCTGGAAGCGGCGGCGGTGCAATCCAACACCTAAAGTAGATACGCGTGCCTACCTACTGGTAGTAGGTACGCGCTCTCTCACGCTACCGCACCACCGCCCCGCTGCCGCTCGGCGCGCCGCTACCTGGACCCTTGTGTCTGGCCGTGCGAGCTGGACGAGGCCGCGCCGCAATATCTGGTCCTTCGAGGCCGGATTGTGCTGCTGGAAACCAGGTCGGCTACTGGAAGCTGCCATACCTACTGGTGCCTAAGGGATTGAAGATTCCCCTTCTGCAAGCGAGGTCTTAGGTTGCCGGAGCAACCGCCAGGATACTCTGAAAGTAAGTGCAGTGCCTTATATCCTAAGTGACATTAGACAGTGACTATAATTAAGGCAGAAGGGTGAACAAAGTGACTAAGTGAACGATCGAACTGGTGTTAGCTTCATACGTTGCGTAAGGTATAGCGATGCCAACGACAAGAAGCAACAAGGAGACGGCACGTCGCACGCCGGTGGAGGAAGAGTCCTCTGCAACTGAGGCCACGGAGAGTTCCGGGACAGAAGGGTCCGCGGAAACGAAAGGCACAATGACGACTGCGACGGAGGCCACGGAAACATCAGCATCGGTAGACACTCAAGTCGAGGGAACAAGCAAGCGAGCCACGTCGAGTGCTGCTCGTTCTACTTCGGTGAAGTCAAAGGAAACCAACGCGCAGAAGGCGCGGAGGAAGCGCGAAGCGGAACTTCGTGCGGAACTCAGCAGAGCTGCCATCGAAAAGGCGAAGGCGGAACTGGAACTGCTGAGGTTGACTAAAGAAGACGAAGAGGACGAAGCAGACGAGGACTCAGCCGAAGATGAGCCTGAAGGCAGAAACGAGAGTGTCCACGACTGGGTGAAGTCTACAGTTGGCGGGATGCCTGGTGGAGGGCATCACGGTGAAGGAGGGACGTCCGCGGAGGGGCGACCAGTTGGGGCGCAGGAGCTCCTCAGGAAACTCCCAGATCCAACTGCTGCTGTGACTAAACCTGAAGAGGATCTCGAGTCAAAGCCAAAGAAACACGTTAGTAGTACGGAAGCACTAGCGGAGGCCATCATGAAGGCGGTACACACTGCGCAGAGACCGGGGTACACGCAACAGCCTGCATACATGTACGAGCTCCCGGTGTTCGACGGCAGCAGTGAAGAGTGGTTAGCTTTCAAGGCTGTATACGAAGATACCGCACCGTTATTCAGCAGCGTGCAGAACATGGCACGGCTGAGGAAGGCCATCAAGGGAACGGCCAGAGACGCGGTCAAGAGCGTGCTCTATTCGGAGTGCACAGCTGAAGAAGTTATCGAGATGCTTCGCCGCCGCTTTGGTAGACCAGATGCTTTAGTTCTAGCGGAGCTAGACAAGTTGAAGAGATTGCCGAGAACATCTGAGAACGAAAAAGATGTGTGTTTGTTCGCGAGCGTCGTCAACAACACAGTGGCAACGATTAAGGGGCTGAAGAAAGCCAAGTACTTGGACTCTCCTGAGATAAGACAAGTGATATTAGAGAAGCTGCCGTCAATGCTGAGGTATAGATGGTACGATTATAGCAAGTATCACGAAGATCCAGACCTGTCGACGCTAGCCAAGTTCCTGAACGAGGAAGCGGATCAGTGCGCACGCTTCGCTGGGACGGCGGAGGCCTCTAGAAGAGAGGTCCCCACTTCGACTTCTGAACTTCGACTCACGCCTCAACGGATCGACAAGTCAAGGTTAGAAGAATGCACGCATCTACAGAAGTTGGTAAACAAGCTGCATTACGAAGATGAATGGCCGAAGTTGCTTATCGGACAAGATAACTGGGAGCTGATCGTCTCAAGGACAACGCGCAAAGGGAAGAGAGGCCAACCAGCGGCCTCCCTTACGTACCTAGGGTGGGTACTGCATGGAGTGGAAGGGGTAGTGACACAGAAGGTGAACTACCTCACATGCGCGCATGTCTCAACTCGCGAGGTTGAGCTGGACGAGCTGATCAAGGAGCACTTCGCGATAGAATCGTTGGGGGTGGAACCCCGACGACCGAGCACGGACGCGGAGGAGCGCGCCGTGCAACTTCTGGAACAACACACTCGAAGAATGAAAGATGGACGCTTCGAGACGGGACTACTCTGGAAAAGCGAAGACGAAACGATGCCCGACGACTACGAGTCGGCGCTAAACAGGCTGAAGAACATCGAAAGAAAACTGGATAAGGACGCGGAGTTAAAGGCGGAGTACCACAGGCAGGTGGTTAACCTTTTCACCAGCGGATACGCCGAAGAAGTATCCCACGAGTCGACGTCACTAAGGAAGTGGTACCTACCGCACTTCGCCGTCACACACCCGACGAAGAAGAAGAAGAGGTTGGTGTTCGACGCCGTGGCCAAGTACAGAGGTAAGAGTCTCAACGACGCTCTCTTACCGGGGCCAGACTTGCTCCAGTCTCTGTTTGGGGTACTACTCCGCTTCAGACAGAGACCCGTGGCCGTGGTGTCCGATATCAAAGAGATGTTTCTTCAAGTCAAGGTACGTGAACCAGACAGGGACAGCCTGCGTTTCCTGTGGAGGGGGGAGCGACGAACGGGAGCGCCGAACGAGTACCGTATGACTTCGGTAATATTCGGCGCCACCTGCTCTCCAAGTTTGGCGATCTACGCGAAGAATCTGAACGCCAAGGATTTCCAGAACAAGTACCCGGAGGCAGCCAAGGCGGTCGTGAGAAACCACTACATGGACGACTACCTACACTGCTTCGACACGGAAGAAGAAGCGTTACGAGTGTCCAGGGAAGTAGACGCCATCAACCAAGAGGCTGGATTTCAGTTGAGGGGATGGGCGTCGAACGTGGAGAGAGTCCGGAAGAAACTCTCCACCGAAGTGACCAGAGAGGTAGAGCTGGGGTCGAAGGAGGAAAAGACCCTGGGCTTACGCTGGTTCACCAAAGAAGATGAGGTGGGCTTTAGGACGTGTCTACGAAACGTCGAAAAGGTGGTAGAGCAGGCGAGGACTCCGACCAAGAGGCAAGTCACCAGCGCAGTAATGTCTACTTTCGATCCCTTAGGTCTAGCGTCACCTGTGCTGATCCAGGGGAAGAAGCTACTGCAGGACATATGGAGAAGCGGCGTCGGTTGGGACGAGTACGTCAAGGCGCCTGACGAGGTGGCTTGGTCGGAGTACCTACGCAATCTTCGTCTGCTAGAAGATCTAAGGGTGCCACGGTGCATCCACTACACTACCACAGAGGGGGAGATGCACATCTTCACGGATGCGAGCGAGACCGCGTACGCCTGCGCCGTCTACTGGAGACGACGCACTGGAGAAGGCAAGTACGACGTAATACTATTAGCAGGAAAGGCACGTGTTACGCCGCTGAAACCGGTCTCGATCCCGCGGCTAGAGCTACAAGCCGCGCTGCTCGGCGCGAGGATGGCGCATTCAATCTCCGAAGAACTGGAGGCTGAGTCGGTAAGGCGAACCTACTGGACCGATTCGAGCACAGTGCTGGCTTGGATCCAGGCGGATCCAAGAACATTCAAGACGTTCGTGGCGCATCGTCTCGCGGACATAGAAGACACAACGAAGCCTCATCAGTGGCGCTGGGTGCCCACCAAAGAGAACCCAGCTGACGACGCCACACGAGACATCCCGAAGGACTTCGACGGAGGCCACAGGTGGTTCACAGGTCCTAAGTTCCTGAGGGGTGAAGAAGAAGCTTGGCCTAAGCCGCGTTCACCCAAGCGCGAGCCGACGGGGGAGAAAAAGGTGCTGCCGGTGGCGGCAGCTCGGATCCGTGAGTATGCGACTCCGGATCCCGCCAGATTCTCGAAGTGGACGAGACTCGTAAGAGCTATGGGAAGAATCCTCCAGTTCATCGACTTGTGCAGGCGAAGGGATGCTCTGAACGCCGCGAAGGAGCAGGATCCTACTTGGCAAAGGATCCCCAAGAAGAAGAAGGCTCAGATCTACAAGGGATCTGCAGAGAAGGCCAAGGGTAAGCGCTTTATACCCATAGACGCGGCTTACCTAGAGAAGGCCGAAAGAGAGCTCCTGAAGAGGAGCCAGAGCGAGAGCTGCCTGGAGGACACGGGCAAGCTCAAGAAACTGGACGTCGTGGAAGAAGAAGGCCTCCTACGCATACGGGGGAGGATCGACGCGGAGAAAACAAAGTCCCACGACTACAAGAGGCCTGTCATACTGGACAGCAAGGATAAGGTGACGCGACTTCTAATCGCTCACTACCACGAGAAGTTCAACCATGGGAACCACGCAACGGTTATCAACGAGGTACGTCAAAAGTATTGGGTTCTAGGTCTACGAGCAGCCGTACGAGCGACGGTCCATGGGTGTCAGTGGTGCCGAGTCTACCGAGGCGCACCACAACGCTCGCCCACCGGAGACCTGCCGCAGGAGCGGCTGGCGTACGGCGAGCCGCCCTTCACCAACACGGGCGTGGACTACTTCGGACCAATGACGGTGACGATCGGACGTCGCCATGAGAAAAGGTGGGGTGCACTCTTCACATGTCTCACCACCAGGGCCGTCCACATCGAGTTGGCGGCATCACTGTCGGCGGACTCAATGATACTGGCGTTGCGGAGGATGGCGGCGCGGAGAGGGATGCCTAAGACCCTCTTCAGCGACAACGGCACGAACTTCGTGGGGGCCAACAAGGAGCTCTCGCAGGCCGCGATCGAGCTCAAAAAAGAAGATCTCTGCACGGAGGCAGAGAAGCTGGGGACGAGGTGGAAGTTCATCGCACCCGGTGCCCCCAACATGGGTGGGGCCTGGGAACGGCTGGTGCGCTCAATCAAGGTAGCGCTGGCGGTGACACTGAAGGAGCGGCATCCGAAGGAAGAGGTTCTCCACACGCTGCTGCTGGAGGCGGAGCACGTGGTGAACTCACGGCCACTCACCACCACTATAGAAGACCAGAAGAGGAGGCGCTTACACCGAATCACTTCCTCATTGGCCGGTCATGCGGGGCCCCCAGGTTGGGGGCAGTCACCGAAGAGGACCTGGACGGACGGCGCCAATGTAGGACGGCGCAGCGCCTGGCAGACCACTTCTGGTCCCGATGGGTGAAAGAGTACCTACCAACTCTGACACCCCGACGAGTCGACGGGAGTGTCGACACTCGAGACCTGCAGTGTGGGGACACTGTCCTCATCGTGGACCCCACGCTGCCACGCAACTGCTGGCCGCGCGGACAGGTGGTCCGCGCCTACCCAGGGCCAGACGAAAGAACTCGCGTTGTAGACGTGAGGACAACGGGAGGCATCCTCAAACGCCCCTGTTCCAAGGCCGTGCTTCTGGTCCCCGGCGACTACCCTAAACGCCGGGGAGCCAGTGAGCCGGCGGTCAGCGGCCCATACGAAGCTGCTTCACTCCACACCGGGCGGCAGAGCGACGGTGCGAGAGGGCTGAGCGACGTTTCGACCAACGACACGCCACAACACGACAACGACGGCAGAACGAGCGTCGCCGATCGAGCGGATCGTGTGGAACACGAGGGGGAGGATGTCGGCGACGAACGCTAATTTTAAGTTATAGGTCGATCGTAGGTAGTTAGGTAGGTAGGACGCCGAGCCAGCTGCGCTACGAGACCTCAGCAGGACCGTACAAAGTGTTTGGTACCGTCCATAGTATAGGTAGCTCACACAAGAAACGAGCATAAGTAATTAATAAGATTTAAAGACTGAATAGGTAGGAAACTAAGTAGATAGCCTCCTAAGAGAATTTAGGTAGGACTTAGGAATAAAAAGATGAATTTAAGGTGGTTTCATTACCCAAGCATTCGTAGGTTACTGCCGCGACAAGCGCGTGCAGCGACTGCCTCGGAGGACGGCAGGGCGAAGACTGAGGTGTGGGGGGATTTAGCCCGAATATTTATAGGTCGCCCACTCCGCCCTGTTTTCTTCCGGGGTATGGGAAATCTTCAATTTCCTCGATAAGTACTGGTCACAATTGTATAAAGTAAATAGTAAATTAAAGGTAAAAGTATTAGGTACAAACCTAGGTAGTATATAAGCATTAGAGACCAGTACTTAAGAAGATATTATTGTTTTAAGCTTAAGTATCGGATAGGTTACCTGTAAAAAGTGTAGTTTTTGGCGTGTGGAAGCCAAACCATGGTGCTCTCACCATGGATTGTTTTATAATAAATAAAATAAATAAATAATCCTGGACGTTATCACACAGCATCATGTAGCCCCAAACTAAGCAGAGCGCTTGTATTATGGGAACCACATGATTGATATACTACATAGATACATTTTTTTTTTTTTGTAAATACATACATATCATACATAGAAAACACCCAGACCCGAGACAAATATCTGCAGAACATGCAAACATTTGTCCCGCAGCGGGAATCGAACCCGCAACCTACTGCGTCCCAGGCGGAGCTTCGCCCACTGCGCCACAGAGGCCGTTTATATAAACATAGGATAGGATAAGGTACACCCCTATGTACAATGACTACCTTTGTAACCATATTAATGAATAAATAAGAAGGCAAGGATGGTCTAAGTGATAGTGAAAATTAGGCGCTGTAGGTGGTCATTTTCGGAGGCTCAAAAACCGATCTCCACTCGGTAACGCCTCGACCCAGCTAAGGTAGGCAGGGTCAATGCTAAAGTGTGATTGGTGATACTTGAAAAGGATCGTGATACTCTAAGGTGAATACACAAGAAGAAGTCAGGAAGAAGCAGATAGGATTATAACTAGCTACAGTACTTAGGAGTTAGACCATCTGCGCCGATCACCCTCCTGACACTTGGGTTTTATTCCGGAAGAAAACCCCTGTTCCCTCACATCCTCATCCCTCAAATCACCAGCCCAACCTGGTACCCTTGCTGGCTGTGAGGCGGGTATTCAACTACCTCGCCTCAGTACCGCTGACCTACATCAGCTGGTCGATTAAGCCGCAGGGTCACCAACCGACCACAGGCTTACAACCTGGTGCTGGCTGATCAGGGTTTCAGCCGGCCGATTGGTCGGGGGGTTGGTGATTTCCATTCCATCAAGGTCATCCAGCCAGCGTATGTCTAGGGGTGGTTCGGATCCTACCGAACGAACACCCCGTAGGTCATCTACCTCACGCCTCCCTCACCCGACCCGGACAGCGACGCAGGATCCGCCAAAACAAAAGGGCGCTACTACAAGGGTGTGTATGCGAGCGCGCCTGGAAGCGGCGGCGGTGCAATCCAACACCTAAAGTAGATACGCGTGCCTACCTACTGGTAGTAGGTACGCGCTCTCTCACGCTACCGCACCACCGCCCCGCTGCCGCTCGGCGCGCCGCTACCTGGACCCTTGTGTCTGGCCGTGCGAGCTGGACGAGGCCGCGCCGCAATACCCATAATCCCGACAATGGGCATGCGGCTTCGGGATCGCAGGGTACAACTTCTCGCACTGCCGAATCTACTGCCCGTGGACGGCCAGGGGATTTAGCTGTGGGTTGCAGGTGAGCATGGCTTTGGTTCCAAAGATGGGGGTTGGAACGCCTTACTCCCAAATATTTGCCAATGTTGCCCAACTTAGCTTCTTATTCGGCAGTTACGTCTACGGGTTGTTCTTGCTCTCGTCTCGACAAGGTCGTAGTGCCAACGATTAGGTACTATATTTTA
The DNA here is from genome assembly GCA_951804965.1 of Horisme vitalbata. Lineage (NCBI taxonomy): Eukaryota > Metazoa > Arthropoda > Insecta > Lepidoptera > Geometridae > Horisme > Horisme vitalbata. The sequence continues at coordinate 13,125,443 of OX638105.1, read as the reverse complement.
CGTGAGAACTAAGGACAAAATGAAAATATTCTCCAAAATTTTGGCCTGCAGCTGACTATAAATTAAATAGCTTGCTTCAGACACAGCTTAGGGGAGATAGCTGGGTAAATCTAGCTCTAACTCTACTCAGAACAGTACGTAAAACAGTGTTTGCTCCTGACTATGTGGTAGTTAAAACATTTTTTAATATATCGTGTTCATTTTTCATTTTTTACATACATTATAAAAAACTCTAGCATGGGACAAAATTAAAATAGAGAAAACCTTGTGTAAATATGTATTTAGTTTTGGTTAAAGTTGTAAAATGTATGGTATTAATTTGTTTTGTAATATAACATTATCGCACCAATAAGCACATTTAACAAATAAGTAACTAATAACGGCTCTGGTATTATTTTAAAATACCTACCTGTTAAACAGTTGGTCTTTCTTACAATTTTTTTTTTATCTTATATTTATTAGTTCCCCTATTGTGTCACGCGCGATAAATGACCCCGCACCTCCTGTCAACCTGCAAAGGGCGCATAACCTGCCGCGCAATTTATCGGTGTTTTTTATTAGAGCACCGATACTTTAACCGACTTCAAAAAAAGGAGGTTCTCAATTCGGTTGTATATTTTTTTATACAATGCTTAGAGAATAGTTAACCTAGCCATTCTCTAAGCACTGTATCTCAAGAGCCCATATAAAACGCTTAGCCGGCCTGTAATGTAGTGGGGCGCTGCCAAAATTCCCTGACGCTTACTCCGAACAATAAATACAGTGAAGACAAGGGGTAGGAGCGTTTTGACTGTAATTTTGAGTTATTTCCCTGTTTGAATATTCAATTTCGGACTATAAAGGGTATTAACACCTTCGCTGAAAAGGAAACAAATTGATACAGTGTTGGTAGAATAATATACTGCTACACTTTTGTATCATTTGTATATAAAGGTATTCTTGAGTAATTTAAGTTTGCGAGGGAAGAATAAATATAAGTACTTCTATTCTATTGTAATTTAAGAGCCTAGCTCTTGTCGGTTTAGTGATGAAATTCCCTCCACTTAGCTCTTTCCATTGCTGTCTCTTTCACTTCCTTATACAACATGACGGCTACTTTCTCTTTTATCTGACTCATGTAGCTTATTCTTGGCCTTCCTCTTCCACGATTTCCTTCAATCTTCCCTCGATGATATTTCTAATGAAGCGGTCATATCGTGTGTGTGTCCAATAATTTTCCCTCTTCTGTTTTATATGGTTTCCATCAAGACCCTTATAGATTTAGGTGCTTAGTAGGTTATTATTCCCATACGAAGCATGCGGGTTGGGGATCGCAGGGTACAGCTTCTCATACGACCGACGATGCTACACGTCGACAGCCTAACAGACAGATTTAACTGCATCGGTTCGGTTTGGCAAACGTAGTGAAGGACGCCCGACGGTTTGAAGGAGTGACGTGACTGCTAAAGGCTGAAGACAGTGAAAGCTGGATGCGTCGAGCTAGGACAGGTCGCAATGGTGCTCATAGGGAGAGGTCTGCTGCTATAGGCTTATGATGATGATGATGATGTTGATGATTATGATGATGATGATGATGATGATAGTTTTAGACTGCGCTATGCCACCATTTTTGTTTAGACGACCAATATAAATAAATAAATAATCCTGGACGTCATCACACAGCATCATGTAGCCCCAAACTAAGCAGAGCTTGTGTTATGGGAACAACATGATTGATATACTACATAGATACATTTTTTTTGTAAATACATACATATCATACATAGAAAACACCCAGACCCGAGACAAATATCTGCAGATCATGCAAACATTTGTCCCGCAGCGGGAATCGAACCCGCAACCGTCTGCGTCACAGGCGGGCCTTCGCCCACTGCGCCACAGAGGTCGTATGGCGCAGATAATGATGGCCCGCCGCGAGATAAAGGTTTGTGTGATCTGCAAATATTTTTCCAGGTTCTCAGTGTTTTTTATGTATGTATTTACAAAAAAATAAGTAGTACCTATTATTAGGTTCCCATACAAGCTTGCTTAGGTAGGTTTAGGGCTAGATGATGGGATCCAGCATTATTTATTTAAATTTTATCTGCATTGCCTTCAAATCTTATATCAAACAGGGTTTTCCCAAAACATTAAGATTAATGGATGGTAACTTCCTTATTGAAACACCCTTGTATAATAAACGAGGGGAGCACGTGACTAGCTCGCGAAGATGAATGGTCCTCGTATATGAAATAATAAATCCTATTTTCTTTTTGGAAATGCAGCTAAGTCAGAATTAAAAAACCCAACGTAACAGCAGTCACTTATAAAAGTAAAGCGAAGGATTTAGCTTCTCGCACCACCGATGCTGCTGGTGGTCAGGGAATTTAGCAGTGTCAGTGGTAGGTTGCGCTATGCCGCAATCAGCCGACTGATGGGGCCCCATTTGTTAGTTAGCAGGGTACACCACGGGCAGGTGTGGTTGGCTTCGGTTTCGAAGATGGAAGCTGGAATCGACAACAACCAAACCAGAAAGAAAGACTTTGCAGACATTGCAATCATTTTAGTTGTAGAGCTCTTTGGAAATTCCTCGTCCTGGGAGGTACTACCATACCACCATGCCTGTTTCAGCCTTGAATAAGCATTGCTGTGTTTCGGTTTGAAGGGTGCGGGTGCCGGTGAAATTAAATACAAACAAGATTGATAGGCTTATCACCTTCATTTTTTTGAACCTTTGTTTAAAAACGTAAGTTTTCAATCAGTGCGTCCTACCCGTCATGACATACGGAGCCGAAACGTGGACACTCACAGTACGGCTAGTCCACCAGTTTTAAGTCGCTCAGCGAGCTATGGAACGAGCTATGCTCGGAGTTTCTCTGAAGGATAGAATCCGTAACGAGTATATCCGACATAGAACTAAAGTTGTCGATATAGCTCAGAGAATTAGCAAGCTAAACTGGCAGTGGTAAACGAGTTCTTGAGTGGAGACCGCGGCTCGGCAAACGTAGTGTAGGACACCCTCCGGCCAGATGGAGTGACGATCTGCGAAAGGCTGCTGGTAGAAGCTGGATGCATCGAGCTCAGAACAGGGCGCTTATTAGGGGAGGCCTATGTCCAGCAGTGGACTGCTATAGGCTCATGATGATGATGATGATCACCTTGATGACGCAGGGCGATGCAGCGTAAGGCACGTTGCAATCATGCTTAACCTATGATGCAATGATTTGTAATAGGTAATGGTTAATACTTTATAACAGGAGGGCTATGCGCTTGTTCCATCAACGAAACAAAAACATTCGTCCCGCAGCAGGTATCAAACCCGCAATCTCTTGCATCTTTGTCAAATAAAATAATGTCTATATGCTTTGATCAACTATACAAAGGATATCGCGCGCCGTATTATGCACTGTGAAAAAGTAGCATATATTGTAGCTATCATTTATCAAAAGCACGTCATACAAATATCGCCTCTTTATTAAAGCTATAAGACAGAAAATCTAAGTAAGCCGACTATATAAAAACTGCTGCTCCGTTGCGTTTTGGTGTAGTTTTAGACAAGCCGCTTAGGGCGGATAATGCAAAATCCTTTGTATAGTTGATCGAAGTCTATATGTCCAAGTATTTTTTCTTGTTTTTACGTTTGATGATTAAGGTTTATTTACACAGCATGTTTAATAGGGTCAGTACACACGCCCCTTTATTTGGAATGTCAATATGTATTTGCATAATTTCCTTCAAGGGTATGGTGTGTAACGGCCTAACCTAATTAATTAATGGTTATGGTAATAAAGTCTACATACGTCATGTTTACTAAACTTGTGGAAATAATATTTTGGGGTTCCATACCTCAAAAGGAAAAAGGAAGGTTAAACATAAAACCTTAAAGTACAATAATAATAATAAAAACATTTTATTTATAATGTATTTGTATTTGTTTTAATCATGAAATTGTGCTATGTCACAGACAAGTTAAAATAAACCTTGTCTTTGCTAAAATGGAGTATAAATTTTACTTTTATGAATTTAGAAGTAATTAATAAGAAACATTCTTAACTCTATCTTAAAATTAAACAATTGCTCCACAAACGACGAAAAGATCATTCATTGCTCTTTTTGGGCAGTGAGCAGGTGTGTTTTAATTTTAATTTCAAGATATAAGCTCAAAAAACCATACAAAACTAATTAATAAATCAAACCATCAATCAAAATTAAAATAAACAAAACCACAAGATTATTTAGTATGGGCCGTTTGAGCTCTTGAGCCGTTGAGTCGATGGAAAAACAGACGCTGGCAGCTGATTCCATTTTTTTTTAAACTTCTAAGTTATCAAACAGGCATACGGTCCTCCTTATGGTAAGCGGTTCCCGTACCCTATGGACGCCTGTAACATCAAGAGGTACCTATATGCGCGGTGCTGACCCTTTTAAAAAATTTAAAACACCCTCTTGAAACGCTGCATATTGTCGTCTCTCGGGAAAACCTCGGCAGGGAGTCATTCTACAGCTTGATTGTTCGCGGGAGGAAATTTTTCTGGAACCTCACAGTGCTAAAATATATGGGTGGCAATGTATGTGGATAATACCTCTGCCGATGTCGAGCGGTGCGAAGATAGAACGAAGCAGCAGGCACTCACTTAATTACACAATTCTCTGGAACACTCTCCAATATACAAGCGGTAAAACAGACACAAGGAGGAAAAGTCTCTCGTGGAACTTAAAGGTTACCACTACCACCAAATACCACTAAATACCAATACCACTTAATAGTTTACTTAATTCTTTCAATATTTAAGCAGTGCGAATTATAAATGATGTTTAGAAGCGCTTTGTTATGTTAAACGCTTATGGTAGTTAGTTGCGGATTGGTAGTAGTTGGTAATAAGGACGTAATATAAAGATTGTAGGAAGATACAGCGGTGCAGTAAATTATGCAAAAGCCAAGCACATTGAAATTCAGCTGTGAAAAGGCACTCTCGGAGCTCATAAGCTAGAATTGTAGGATATACACAAATTGCCAACAAACTCATAAAACTATTTTAATAATTTTGTGTCGTGTCATACCTATGACCCAGCGAATAGTGTTGTTATACAGAGATATACAATATTTACAGAAAAACCGGAAGAAAACTATTAAAAACAAAAAAACAGCGAACTGACTTGCTTTTTGCCAGAAACGTTCCTGTTTAAAGGCATTGCAACAGAAGGGAGGCAGACCGATCATGTTGTCTTCATACTAACTTTTTTGTCAGTAACCTTACTGACGTAACTTTATTTAAGTTTGTTAAATTATTGTGTGACAAATTTCACTCAATATATAAAAGTAGGTATCTAACTATGCTAATTTTATGGTAGATGAAAAAAATCCATCCATCTGATGTTAAGTGGCAACCATTGCCCACCACGAAGCATTGCATTGTAGGTCATACTTGTTTGGAACTTGCCTTACGATGCAACACGCAAGTTCATCAAATTGAGGCATAAAGGTGCGGCCCCCATGTATCTGTAATTTCTCCGTCACCCAAACCACCCTTCTACCAAAACTCAATACTACTTCACGGCAGAAAAAAAGCATGGTGGTAATACGAACCCTTCACAGATAGCCCTTCTACTGCTAATGCAAATTATGCTGAACATTTTTATACATCAAAGCCCCGAAAAAAGCAGAGCTGGGGTAACCATGACTTATACATAAACTACCATTTTTTTTTATAAACATACTTAATTAAGAACCGAAGAAGAGAATAAGAGAATAATGAAAGGAGTGATCCTTTCACACTCAAATCCCCTTTCATATCTCTTCTGTATTCACATACAGAGTTGACGGCTGATAGGAGAAAATGCAGAATGGAATCATGTTGTGCCGACCCCACCTAGATTGAAATAAGGGCAGGCGTACGTAATTTATAATGAGAAAATTATGAAGCAGTACAGAAGACCTTTGCCGAAGCCGAAGAGCACCAGAAATACTGATATATTATCTACGTAAAAGCCGGACACGTTACATCTCTACCGGACTACCAAGGTTTAAAAAAGACGGAATACGAAAGCTGTTTGCTTCGTAGTTTTTAGTGTTTCTGCTTAAAATTCCCTGTGCATGAAAATACATTTTCATTTAGTATTCAAACGCCGGGATGTAAAGCACTTTTTCAATTTTTTTGAGTTTTTCGCTTTATTTTGTGTTGTGGATTATAAAGAAGCGGATAGCTTTATTGAAAATGATAGGGTTTTAGTTTAAATCTGATAGAATGCATTTATCACATTGATATTTCAATTTAAATTGATGGGATTACGCATGAAAACAGTGGATGAATTTTCATGATAAAATATAAATCCATGTACTTTATGCATACAACAAATTGTAAAGGCTTAAACCAATTGCAAACAGAAAAACATTGTATTGTTTTGTAGCCCATACTGGATGTAGGTACTAGTTTTTTTTTCTGTTTGACTACTGGAACAGTATAAAATTAACAACAGGAAAAAACATCTGGACCGGAGATACTTCAATTTGTAAAAGAGAGGTCCCGGTTAAGGCTCCGCGACCAGTCCACAATACAGCTGCATTTGCAGCGGCTAGAGTCATCGAGGCAGACTAATTTCAAGTCATACGTGCTTAAAGTGCCTGCGAAGCATCGAGACGTTTTCCTCTCCTCCCGACTTCAGGCCAACAGGATTTGTATGTCGACGCTTTAGGAGAGCGCTACCTGAGATAGAAAACTCCTAATCATAATTATAAATTATTTTAATATGTATGTTAAACCTTAAGTTATTTATTTTCTATGGACCATTGAAATGTTTAATTTCTAAGTTGTCTTAAATAAATGATATTAATAATATTATAAAATAGTTTAACAGGTAAAATAAAAAGAAGACCAAATTATTATGGTTTTATAATTTGCAAATATTTGTCTCATGTTTTCTATGTGTGTATGTATTTACAAAAGATAAATATATTCAGTAGTATATCAGTCATGTGATTTAGTGGTTCCCATGATACAAGCTATGCTTAGTTTAGGGCTATATAGATGCTGCTGTGTGATAATTTCCAGCATTATTTATATTATTATTTATTCAAATACATAAATAAATAATAATAAATAAATAAATAATCCTGGACGTTATCACACAGCATCATGTAGCCCCAAACTAAGCAGAGCTTGTATTATGGGAACCACATGATTGATATACTACATAGATACATTTTTTTTTTTTGTAAATACATACATATCACACATAGAAAACACCCAGACCCGAGACAAATATCTGCAGAACATGCAAACATTTGTCCCGCAGCGGGAATCGAACCCGCAACCTTCTGCGTGACAGGCGGACCTTCGCCCACCGCGCCACAGAGGTCGTCATCATTCAAAACATCGCTGCCGATTCTTCTTCGTATGAAGAAGAAGTCAGTAGACCTCTGACATGGCTTAGACACTGAAAAAACCTGCACCAATATCTTAACATGTCTTCCGAAGCACGGAAGCGCTCAGATCTGAATGCCTCTAAACGATCACCCAACCAAATAGTGACTTTGAGGAGTGTTGCCCAAGATGATATGCTGATAACACCGAAGTAAATAAGGCACGCCATGAGGGCTTCCGGCTTTTTCAGTCGTTAAGCCATGTCTTCAGGCGGCTTAAAAGTTCCAACACCAGAAGAAGAAGAAGCGATCCCAAATGCAAATGCAGCACATCATCACCATCATCTTCCTCAGCCTATAGCAGTCCACTGCTGGACATAGGTCTCCCCTAATGAGCGCCATTGCGCCCTGTTCTGAGCTCGACGCATCCAGCTTCTATCAGCGTCCAGCAGTCTTACGCAGAACGTCACTCCACCTGGCCGGAGGGCGTCCTACACTACGTTCGCCGCGGTCTCCACTCGAGAACTCGTTTACCCCAACGGTTATCGGTTCTCCGATGGATATGGCCAGCCCACTGCTACTTCAGCTTACTAATTCTCTGAGCTATGTCGACCACTTTAGTTCTATGTCGGATAGTCTCGTTGCGGATTCTATCCTTCAGAGAAACTCCGAGCATAGCTCGTTCCATAGCTCGCTGAGCGACTTTAAACTGGTGGACTAGCCGTACTGTGAGTGTCCACGTTTCGGCTCCGTATGTCATGACGGGCAGGACGCACCGATCAAAAACTTTCGTTTTCAGTAATTGCGGTATGGGTGATAAGAAAACTCGACGTAGTTTTCCAAATGCTGCGCAACCCAGCTGAATCCTCCTCGTGGCATCCTTCTGAAGTTTTTTTCTACCCAACTGCAATATTTGCCCAAGGTATGTGTACTCCGAAACAATTTCGAGAAGGTTTCCATAACGACGATAGGTCAGCTACAGCTGAACAGCTATTTCAATAAAAAGTATCGCGTACTCTTTACTGAGAGTTTTCTCAATGCGAGTAAATAAAAGCCACCATTTATAATGCACTATCTACTTGCTTAAGCGATATCCTGTTTTGTTTTATTTTTACGTCTTAACAAAGTTTTCCTAAAAAAGCGGTACCGTCATGTGTCAGCAGTTAAAAAGCCACAACGGCAATTAATTTACACAACACCAACCGTTTAGGAGGAATTCAGTAATGACACACCAACAGAAGTATTATACAATTGCAGCACAACTATTTTAATTTATGAAATTTTTTTTTTTTTTTAATTTATATTTATTAACACGTATTTTAATTTATTTATCTATTTTTTCTTATTTATTCATAACGAACTTTCAAGTCAACGGTACAATGCTAGAAAAATGACACCAGTGACCAGTTTACACTGAATTTATGGAGCTTAAAACAAATAAGCATCTGGTTACCCATTGGAAGTAACATAAAATAGGGAAATGCAGCTGTCAAGTTATAATGATTACCTAAAAAATAGCTGTTATTTCCACAGCTCAACTTTTCGAATCAGCTAATTCTTTTTGGTGGGGTCTCTATGGTTCCGAGGTCAATGGGACTTTAGTCAAATCTTCTTACAAATGAGGTTAAATTTTCATACAGTAGGTAAAACATTAATTTCTCTGGAAATATGTGACTTTTCGTGAAGGTTACATGACATTGAATGTGACATTTTCAAGCAGGTGATGTGTAAACATTATTTTACAAATATGGCGGCACCGCTACTCAAAGAACCTCTACGTTACCTCGTTTCACTCCATGCACCTGTTGAGATATTAAAGAAAAAGATAAGAAGTAGCTATGTTCCGAGTTTTAGCTTTGTACTGTTCTTGCTTTGTATACCGCTGAGACACAGAGTCTGTGCAGTAAATTGATGTTATAATTCTACTTGTGCATAAAATACCTCATCATCATCATCATAATCAGCCTATAGCAGTCCACTGCTGGACATAGGCCTCACCAATGAGCGCCATTGCGCCCTGTCCTGAGCTTGACGCATCCAGCTTCTACCAGCAGTCTTTCGCAGATCGTCGAGCCGAGCCCCGGTCTCGTTTACAAGATCTCGCTTACCCCAACGAATATCGGTTCTTTGGCAAATATGGGGTGTGTACAGGGTTCCAACCCCTATCTTCGGAACCCAAGCCAACCCCACCTGCACGTGGTGCACCCTGCTAAACAACGAACGGGGCTCTGGCGGCCGGCTGATTGCGGCATAGCACAGCCTACATCGGCACGGCTAAATCCCCTGGCCACTGACGGGCAGCAGCGTCGGTGGTGCGAGAAGCTGTGCCCTGCGATCCCCAACCCGCATGCCCAGCGTGGGGATTATGGGTATATCCCCCTTTATTAGGGGAGGCCTATGTCCAGCAGTGGACTGATATAGGCTGATGTGGATGTGGATGTGGATGGCAGATATGGCCACTGCCACTTCAGCTGGCTAATTCCCTGAGCATAAAAATAACTTAGGATTCAAAACTATAATTCTATGCAAAATTTTTGGAACCACGGTATTTTACCGCGCATCTCTGCTGGTCGCTAGCAGATTGATTGGATTATGGGGTGACTCACTGGTCCCTTTATTGTATCTCGAATCTGTCTGTTTTGACGAAATATTTTAAGCTATGGGTTGGCTCGGCTGACTTACATAATACAGTATAATAAAGTGTTTTACTTACAATTATTTTATTACTAAATATACATACATACATAAATACACTCACGCCTTTTTCCCAGAGGGGTAGGCTGAGACCACGGATCTCCACTTGCTACGATCTTGGCATACCTCTTTTGCTCCATTCACTCTCATCACATTTTTCATACATGCTCGTCGGTTTAGGGTACTCCTGACTTGGCCTTTTTCCAGCACTTCTCCGACTTGATCGCAGAACGTACGTCGAAGTCTTCCCCTTCTAATTGTCCCATTCACACTCGCCTTATTTACTTTTTTGCTGTGTTTTTTGTCAATGTTCTTTCATCCATCCTTTCTACATGCCCAAACCACCTCAGCATACCTTTCTCAATCCTTGTCACAATATCTTCATACCCGTCACGTCTCGTTTCCCGTGAGGGCGAAAAGCGGTCCATGGAGAGCCGCTTTGCTTTTACTAAATATATCTACTAAAACTCCGCTAATTTCATAATCATATCTAATGGAAAGGCTTATAGATACTCTTGTGATTTATCATGACGTGTTTCAAAATATTACGAAACCATTTCAGAAGATCTGTCGCTAGCTAAGTTAATCTAAACCAACTCTAGAATATCTCCCTACTTATTTGGCGGCATATGGAGCCCTCAGGTATGAGTATGAAAAATTACATGAGCTTAGCTTAACTGAGCTTATTTATTTGAGCTGGCAGTGTGGCGTTAAAATCAGTGCACCGTACGAAAAATGTGAGCTAAACCGAACTAAATCTGCTGAGCGTAGCGCAAATGCGGAGTTATCACGAAATCAGAACCTATTTAACCCCCAGAGCACGCTTAAAAATATCTCCCACGCTAAAGTATTCCTCAAATAACCCCGTCGCATACTCAAAATGTTTAAATGAAAATCCGTTAAGCAAACTGCAGTCAGCTGCCGTGTTTCTGGAGCGAAATAAAAATGAATGTTTAATTTTCGACCGAATGCGCTGGGAGCAGTCTGCCAACATGCACAAAAAATATTGTACAAGTGTCTGTTTGTGTGTGTTTTTACAATACTGTGCGACAATATGATATTGCGTTGTTATTTTTGGTGAAAAGTTAAAGATGGGAGGTTTATTAAAATAAAAATGTTCGCATTTGATCGTGTCGACGAGGTTATATAAAAATGTACAAAATCGTCGTTCAAACTATCAGTTCAGAGCATAAATGAATTTTAAGACTTCTTCTATGCTTTAGTCCTATTTCTGTGCTTCATTGCTTTAGTCCAAAGAAATAGGACTAAAGCATAAAAAAAGTCTTAAAATTCATTTATGCTCTGAACATTAACTCATTCGGCTGATCTCTACTTTCTTATGTCCATAAACGTTAGCTAAAAAGAGATGCATACTTTATCTCAATGCTATTTCTGCGACTTCGTACGAGGGAATTTGTATGAACCTGCATAGAAATTTGTTCGAGCGCCCTGGTACGATTAACTTTTTGAAGTCGCATTGATATATGTATGCTTCCCTGTCTAACTGATGATATTGGACATAAGAAAGTAGATATCAGCCTTATTGAATTTTAAGACTTTATCTTGTTGTCTTCCTATATCTGTGCAATGAAGTTACCGACCGCAGAGAAATGTTGACATTACCCTGAGCCGAAGAGCATGAAAAATGTCATTGAGAGTGAAAGAAGTAAAAGAGGTATGTCATCAGAGATCTAACATTATTTTGCAAACCTTTTTTGTAATAAACTTTTTATGTATTTTAATTATGCATGGCAAGTGGAGTACCGTGGTCTATGCCTACCCTACAAAACAAGCGTGACTTTATGTATGTATGCATGTTTATTTCACAAACTTTTGCAAACAAATGGAACAGTATGCACATGCTAGTAACATCAGGCAGCAGATGTAACAAATAAATAAATATAAATTTTTGTTCAGCCGAGTACACGGTATAACGCATTGCGGTGTCCAGCGACCTCGCTTTGCACCATAGACTATCTTGACTAGACCCTGGACACTAAAGTTACAAGGAGATAATAATTGACGCTTAAATATCTGACAACTAAATGAGGTCATGCAATTTGAATTGAATATTTAAAATAAGTATATATTTAAAAAAAACAAAAGGCCCGCCTGCATAAACAGTAAGTTTTTAGTACTTAATCATTTAAGTTGTCTTTTTAGTTCATCGTTAATTGAAAATGGCTTCTTACAGTCAACATATTAGATTTTTAGAAATTTCATTAGCATATGTCACCCTTGTGATCTAGCTGAATCTAACGACACTTTATTAGTCAAAATCCGTCCAGCCGTTTGGGCTAGAGCGACCAACAAATATTACAAACATACATACACCCATTGATATATATTGTTACTATCGTCATACACCCAAAGAATATAACATGAAGAGGACCACAGTCCGGTAAAAAATGGTTCCGGGGATGTTTTTCAAATTATTTAATCCGAATAATAATCCAAGTTACAAATATTACAAACATACATACACCCATTGATATATATTGTTACTATAGTCATACACCCAAATAATATAACATGAAGAGGACTACAGTCCGGTAAAAAATGGTACCGGGGATGTTTTTCAAATTATTTAATCCAAATAATAATCCAAGTTGCCAATTCCCATTTTTTTTATTTGCAAGCATTTTTATTCATTACATAATAATACAATACTTTATAACCTAAATGTTAAAATATAATCTTAAATTTTAGAGATAACAGACAGAATTTGTAAGCTTTGAATACTGAATAACATACCGCCGCGCTTTACCTGCTGCAGCATGCAGTCTACAGCTGGACATAAACCTCCCTTAGTAAAGGGCGATATGCCCATAATCCCCGACCCACACTGGGCATGTGGGTTGGGGATTGCAGTTGAAAAATGACTAGCATTCTTTATTTACAAGCTTCCGCCCCTCGCTTCGTTCGCGTGGTACCGAGATAAAAAGTAGCCTATAAGTTAGTCACAAACTATGTTTATTCCAAGTTTCATCCAAATCCGTTCAGTGGTTTTTGCGTGAAAGAGTAAAAACATTCATCTATTCATCCATACATCCATACTCACAAACTTTCACATTTATAATATGAGTAGGATTAATTATTTGACTTTACGGTAGTATCTTAGTCCAAGAGTTAGTTAGTCCACGTTATAGTGCAGTCGTAAATACTATCATGCGCAAACTAAATTGGATAATGGTCTATGCTGACGTTTTTGGATTGTAAAGAAATGTTGTAAATATTTAAGCGTGGAAAAGAAAATGGAATATGTTTTCACACGAACTTTACAATAACAGTTTAATGCGCTAACAGTTTATGCTACGTTTCTTTTTAAGACATTACCAAACTGTACTAATAAAAAATAAATTTTTTGGTTCCTCCAACTGCAAAAATATTCTCACTTAGATAGAAGGTTAGGTTCATTAGGTTAGGTTACGTTTGAGGTAGAAACGTTAGGACCATAGAGACCAGGGGCAAACAAAATTTTCTAAGACTTGACAGAGCGTTTTCTCGAGACCACGCATGATCGGAGTGCTGGTTTCTATATCAGGCAACGGATCAGCCTGGCTATCCAAGTGGCAGTCAGCATTCTGGGCACCACCGTGTGGTGATTTTGTAATTTATTTAATTACTAGCTGACCCGGCGAACTTCGTACCGCCTTAGCGTAGCAATTTTCTTAATATTTTTTTCCGTAAGAACCTTCTCCTAATAATAACAAATACAACAAAAAAAGAATTAGTGAAATCGGTCCAGCCATTCACGCGTGATGCCGTGACCAAGGAAAACGGGTTTCATTTTTATAAATATAGATTATACTGAATTTTTACATGTACTAAACATGTTAAAATTCAGTATAATTATAAATAATTTAGGTTTAACTTTTTTTTATTTAACCTATACTGTCCCACTGCTGGGCAAAGGTCTCCCCCATCTCCTTCCAAGACTTACGATCGCTTGCTGCCTCCCACCAGTTAACACGAAAGGCATCGATGTCGTCACGCCAACGCTTCCGAGGCCTGCCCCGGCGCCTTCGCCCATCTGCAGGTAACCATTGGGTGACGATCGATGCTCATCTATCAGGGTGCATATGGCTCACGTGACCCGCCCAAATCCACTTCGGTATAGAACTTTTATCTAACTTTAGGTTTAACTTATTTAACACAAATTAATTTGTAATATAGGAGGACACTTGGCCAGACGGAGTGACGACAGGTGGACCAGAGCTCTGATCGAGTGGTGGCCGAGAGTTGGTTACAGGAACAGGGGCCGTCAGAATAGCGCAGGATCGAGGCAAGTGGCATAATCAAAGGAAGGCCTATGCTCAGCAGTGGGTCGATAAAGGTTGAAATGATGATGATGAATTTGTAATATAAAGTTTCGTGTTTTAAACGTTCCAATTTACTCCTGCTTCGTATTAGCTAGTATCTAAGTCTGGTGTCGGAGTTTTTAAGGCGCTCTTAGGCCTCCGACATGGCTTACCGACTGAAAAAGCCGGGATCAATATCTTAACGTGCCTTCCGAAGCACGAAACCGCTCATATCTAAATACCACTAAACGGTCACTCATCCAAGTAGTAAGCGGAGTGTTCTTAATCAAGGTGATCTGTTATAACACTGAAGAAGCCATGCCACGAACGCAGTCCACTGCTGGTCATAGGTTCAGTAGGAAAGGGAATGCCCATAATTCCCAAGCTTACACGGGTTAAGGATCGTACAAACGGTCACCCATCCAAGTAGTGACCGGGTCGAGTGTTGCTTAAGCAACGGCTTCCTGCAGATGATTGTTGCACGAGCTTATTGCCCGTTCCAAAATAGGTGGATGCATTTAAATTTATTTTATTTTGTATTTATTTTTTTGTAACATGTGTGTGTAATTTAATTTTTGTAATAATGTGATTTTGAATTTGATATAAATGAATAATAATAATTAACCAGAGTGATCAGCTAAAAACACCGAAGAAGCCACGCCACGAACGCTTCAGTCCATAGCTGGACTAATAGGAAAGATATGCCCATAATCCTGGGCATGCAGGTTGGGCACGGAACGAACCCAGTTCCCAGCAAGTAGTTTTATATGTAATGAAAAAATACACAATAAAAAAATCAAAGCGTATTCGTAAATTAACAGGCGACATAAATAAAGGGAACAACACACGAGATATTTATGTCGTCGGTTCGAGGTCCGGTGTTTATCACGGGACTACGCGATCTTTCAACGGTTAGTAGAACCACAGAGTATACTGGAAAAAATGTACTAAAAATAATGTGTACTAAATGTGTGATGTATAAAGTATAGGCACTATGTATTGGTATTGTTATTGTTTTTTGTTAATTAAGTATTTACATTTATTTTACTATAGTTGCCTTACGTCAACCGAGGCTCGTGCTGAAAATCAACGCTGCAGTTTACTGCAGCATTATGCTGAGCATGGGCCTTTTTTGACTACACTTTACAAAGCAGACATATATAATTGTAAATCATTTAATGTATAAAACTTTGTACAGTTTTAGTCAAAATAAACACTTTACTTACTTACTTACTTACTTACTCGTAGAGAATAAAAGAAAAACCTTTTTATGTGAAAATTGAACGAGCACATGTCCCACCTTCAGCTGCAAACTGAAATGGTAAGCTTCGGTCCTGTTTTAACAAAATTTGACAGACAAAAATGTTTGTCCTGGTCCCGCCCAGGTGTGATGAACATGTTTATTCTGAGATGTCCCATATATTTATATAAAATGCTTTGTGATTTAGTAATATCCTTCTTTGTCATATTTATCAGATCAGGTACACGTTGACTGCGGGCTTCATGGAGGGCCAGCTGCTGCACTTCCACAGCTGTTTTTAGCATTTAATGGTTTATTAAATAAAATAAATAAAATAAAATAGCCTTTATTTGCTGTGACCTTTGCACAATTTCTAATATAATAAAACATAAACTATACTTATCTAAACTATATTAACTGTACTTATTTCTATTTTCCTTTATGTATTTATTTTAACACTTCATATCCATCAGTAACCAGGTCAGGCTGTCTTGTGACATAGGCCTCCTCAAGTTCCCTCCACCTTTGCCTGTCCATTGCTGTCCTTCTCCAACCTTTGGGCAGATCGTCTTCCCATCTTTTTTTCTGCCTTCCTCTACGTCTTTTTCCGTCCCGTGGATACCATTCTGTTACTTTTTTGGTTCACTTTTCTGTTGTGTTAATGGTTTATTAATGGTCCACTGTCTGTGTTCATGGTTTATTAGTAATTAACAAAGACTTTTGAAAATTGCTTGCTTCTGCTCCTCGTGGACACGTACACCTATCATCGATTAGGCACAGCAGAGAGTTTGTGTAGTTGCTTTTCATAACAGTGTAAGTATAGGTACATACTATTCTGTGAACGGTGTGGCAAGGAAGAGTTTGACAGCATCAAAGTAAACATTTTAAAATCTCGTCGGAATAAGTAATAATTACATAAGTACACTTTTTGAGATAGACGAAGACATTGACATAGACACATAATTTATTTACCACTTAGCACACACAATGACTACTTAATATGGTAGTGATTTTACAAAAAGACACTAACTGTTTGCCTAATTTCTGAAAAGAAGTCTCTATTAGCGGACTGGTAGCTTTATTTGCTCTGTGGCAGTGATAAATCTGGTCCTGATGAAAGTGTGGAATTAACTCGCAACACCAGCACCGTAGTAAATGCTGTGCTATTTACAAGTTCGTTTGTACCAGTAAGTTAAAGCCACCCGAAGGCCAACGTGGGCCTTCCTTATAGAACGTAGGTGGAAACTAGAACTAAATTTATTTAATTTATTTTTCACTTCTCTTGCTCAAAAAGTGTATCATAATAGTGTAGCTTAGCGGGCCTAAAACTCGAGTTTAATACCTCGGGCTAAAAAGTATTTTTTCTTTTTAATATTTATCTAAAATCATCAGCCCGTACAAAGCATTCGTTTTCTTACATAAAAACTCGACTTCTTGGTGCTCCGTCAATTTTTTTTTTTAAAATAGAACCGTCTTGGTGATGTTTTATGAAGGTTGATTAATTTTTAATAAAATTTCTGAAAATTGTCTAATTTTGAATTGTTTTATTTTCTCGCAATCGAAGTGAAAAGTAGAGTGTTTTACTCGGGCCAAAACCACCCATTATAACTTGGTCTTGTCATCTCCCTCGCTACGCTCGGGAGTATAACAACCCCGTATATAATGAGATGGTTTAGTCCCTTGTAAAACAATCTACTATTTCAATTTTACAACCATATTTGAACATTGGCTAAAAAACAAATAACTGTATACTAACCCGTTTGGCTCGATAAAGTAAACTTGTCCTTTTTATTTATTTAAAATAAAAAAAGAGGTGACATGAGATTTTAACGCCATTTTAGCTGTGTCAGGAAACTTAACTGTTATGATTATATTGGTACGGAGAACTAAGATTTTCGGTGTATTATGTAGCTTTATGACATAAAATGTAAGTCCACCATTTTATTTATTTATTTACTAGCTTACCTGCGGTTTGACTTGCGTTCAATTTATTTTCTTGGAACTTTTTGGTGAACAATATTTTTACGCTGACCGTACATCATCATCAACACCATAACCAGGCCACTGCTATCTAGCAGTGGGGTTTAGTTCTCCCCTTCCTTCCTTCTTCCTTCATTCTTCGTATGAGGCCAACTCTGGTGTCGGAGTTTTTTAACGACTGAAAAGCTTAACGTGCCTTCCGAAGCACGGAACCGCTCAGATCTAGATGCTACTAAACGATCACCCATACAAGTAGTGACTGCGCGTAGGCCTCCCTTAATTACCGTACATGTCTTTGACAGTTTCTTTTAAAATCACCAATTAATAGGTACCTACTGTCTTCTGTGGTCTTAAGATGAAAGACGAAAAGAAATATACATTTTTGATAGACCGTTTATTTTCACACACATTGACACTTATCTTGATGACAAAAACCGTGGAGGCTTCTCTTCTGCCGGCAGCTATCAGCGCATTGGATGGAGTTGCACGGGCTTCCTAGAATATAAATTAAATTGGAACACCATACATACTCAGCGAATATATTATATAAAAATAGCTTACTGCCGCAGTTAGATGACAAAAAAGCTTGAGATGAAACTGTCTCCAACTCCCTCAAAAACAATGTAATACTCGTAGTTAAGAATAAACTATGTAAAACAGACTTGTAAAAAAATATGAGCCTAGCAGAGTTTCTTGCCAATTCTTCTCTGAGGGCTTACCACAGGTTTTTATAGTTTACGAAAACTTGATAAGTTTCGGTATCTTTCCATACATTTTCGTAGTTCATGCACGTTTCCCTAGAGGCGCTGTACTGAAAATGTATGGAAAGATACCGAAACTTATAAAGTTTTCGAAAACTATCAAAACCTGTGGTAAGCCCTCTGTTTGGTCACGTTACGAATTGGCATAAATTTTAAAGAATAACGATTCAAGGTTTTTCAGTTCTTAACGATTCTTATTAATTTTGACTTTTGACTCATTTGACGTTTTCAGTCGCGAGTATCAGGATAAAAGTGCCTATGTGTTAATCAAAGTCACAAACAATATACATTCCAAGTTTCAAACAAATCCGTTCAGCACTTACACACGCAAACTTTCACATTTATAATATTAGTGCGATTGTAACTTACAATAATAAACAGAATCGTGACTTCTCCAAGTCCGCAGTCCAAGCCTCCAAGCTTAGTATAAAAGCTAGAAAAAAATGTTTCCAAAAGCAAAACTTACCTTGTATACCCTGAGCGCAATTCTCATCGGTAGCACACATAAATTTACCATTAGCACCGCAATAGCAAACACTACATGGTTTTTGATTATTCTTCTGGTATGCACCTGCCGTGCACGATCTAGTATCTGTGGACATAGATAGACAGATAGACAGACAAATAGCTGGACACCATCACACAGCATCATGAAGCCCCAAACTATGCAGATCTTGTATTATGGGGACCACATGACTGATACATTACATAATACATTTTTAAATAGAAAACACCCAGATCTAAAACAAATATCTGCATACATTTGCAAACGTTTGTACCGCGGCGGAAATCGAACCCGCAACCTTCTCGTCTCAGGTGGACCGTTGCTAAATGCCACAGAGGCCGTCAGATAGATAGAATACAACTTTATTGCACACCATCGACGGCCTCTGTAGCGTAGCGGGCAAAGGTCCGCCTGAGACGTAGAAGGTTGCGGGTTCGATTCCCGCCGCGGGACAAATGTTTGCATGTTCTGTAGATATTTGTCTTGCGTCTGGGTGTTTCTATGTATGATATGTATGTTTTTACAAAAAAAATTATATGTGTAGTATATCAATCATGTGGTTCCCATAATACAAGCTCTGCTTAGTTTGGGGCTACATGATGCTGTGTGATTACGTCCCGCATTATTTAAAATGGGATACCAAGGATTAAGGTAGTGTTTTAAGTGCCTTTGTGTCAGTAATACCATTGATTTGTACCATTGATGGTACAAGTGATACAACTTTGTATCCTTAGTACCATTAATGGTACTAAGGATACCAAGGATTAAGGTAGTGTTTTGAGTGTCTTTGTGTCAGTAATACCATTGATTTGTACCATTGATGGTACAAGTGATACAACTTTGTATTCTTAGTACTATTAATGGTACTAAGGATACCAAGGATTAAGGTAGTGTTTTAAGTGTCTTTATGTCAGTAATACCATTAATTTGTACCATTGATGGTACAAGTGATACAACTTTGTATTCACTAAGGATATGGTACTAGTTACCATTAATGATACTATACTTCAGTCAAATTCGATGAAGAATATATATAAATAAACCACCCATACTTGACCTCAAAAGTACTTTTTTATTGTTTGTTTTTAAATATGTGCACTTCATTAATATCTTACCTATATAGTAAATGTTTCATTTATGACATTAGTAAACTGAAATATTACGTATTTATTGAATAATTGCAAAAGGTGTTGAAATGTTTGTTTACAAACATTCTTCATCCAATATGGCTGAAGTATAGTGACAATTATTTAGGATCAGTAATACCATCTAAACAAACTTGAAGTACCGTGGAGTGGTAATAGGGCCTAGGAAGTGAATATGTGCTTGCAGAAAGTAATGTTATTGGTACGCTTTGAAACCTCGGACCATTCTTGTCATCAATTCAAATCTATGCTGAAGAAAGCAATGTGGTGTTGTTTTGGCGAAAGATATAGAACTAATAACGTATGCAAAGGATGGAATGGGCAATGTACTATGGAAACCGAACACATTTCTAATTTATTTAGTCTATTTTTTTCTCTCTCTGGCTGTGTGGATGGTGACACGAAATTGTGCCCGGGGATGGCACAGGACCTATTTGTGTATTGTTCACTATTGTGATTAGAAATCTGCCTAGCGTTGTCTTTAACCCTTTCAAACTGGGAGAGGCATATGTCCAGCAGTCCGGCAGGCTGAGGTTTCAATTTGAAGAAATAATTGAAAAGGTGAAATCTGCTTATTGAATCAAGTAACTGATATGTCGTGTGTGATTTTTAAAAGCTTTACAGTTTTTTTGATAAAAAAAAAACACTTACCGTAACCTAAAAAGAACAAAAAATATTAGAAAAAGAATTTGATTTAGATTAAAAAGTTTCATATGCAATTAAAAACTTATGATTTTAAATATTTTCTAAAAGAGTTTCATTTATTATGAATAAGGAGTATAGAGAATAGAGAGTCTCATTGGACTCGGTCTACATGAATCCGGAATCTACACTTAGTCTAACTTTAGGATTCCACCGGGCTTTAAGTGCACCGGGCTTTCCTTTATTTTTCTTATGCCTCTGACCAATATTTTTCTTATGCCTCTG
Organism: Horisme vitalbata; assembly: GCA_951804965.1. Taxonomy (NCBI): domain Eukaryota; kingdom Metazoa; phylum Arthropoda; class Insecta; order Lepidoptera; family Geometridae; genus Horisme; species Horisme vitalbata. The sequence continues at coordinate 13,104,551 of OX638105.1, read as the reverse complement.
ACCAATATGATCAAAATTGAAATAGAACCCAATCCCAAATTCTAAAACTATTAAAATATTTTAAAATACTAAACTGAAATGATAAACTAGATAACAACTGCAACGTAAAACTTACCCCTACATGCACCTGCGACGCTAAAGCAAGTCCAATGACCCAGCGTGGTGCAGTAGCAACCCTGACAGTTATTGGCATGTCCTTGTGTGAAGTACTCTCCTTTCGAGCACTCACGATCCATCGGAATTCCGTCATCCTCATCATTATCATCATAATAATCGATTGGGCTGTCTGGTTCAATTATCTTACTTGGTACATCATTTTCTTCAATACTACCATTTACATCTGGTTTTTGGTATACGTCATCATTTTCACCATCATACCAATCTGGCTTTTGAGTTTGTCCAGGTCGTCTTGGATCTTCGTTTGAGTTAAGAGAAGGTTCTACAGTGTATTCTGTTCCATGGGTTCTATCCTCATCATCTTCATAGTTGTTTCCGATGTGTGTAGATTTGGGATATTCGTCAGAATATTTTGGTGTTATGTAATCATTTCCATCCTCATCCTCATCCCTAGGTAACATATAATCATTACCTTCATCAGGCTTTAGTGGTGCTGTGGAATATAATTAAAATTAAGTTTTGAAACTACGTAATTTAATAAGAGATAGTAAATCTGATTGAACGATTAATCAAATTTACTATTTTATTAACACATCGAGTAATGAGTTCTTATATATGAGTATGAATGTGGATGAAACAGGATTTCGTAAGAGAAGATATGGATGGATGATGTGAAAGAGGATATGAATGCAAATATTTAAAAAGAAACATATTTATTTAGCAGTAAAACAAAGGCAAAAAATATTAAAAACTTAGGTTATATACAAGTTCTACTATACAAAATTTCTCTGAGGACATAAAGCTAAACAAAATATGCTGTGGAACCCACACTACATAAAATCTGTATCATGGGTGCCCAGATTACAGCAAAAGAAATTACGCCTCAGAATTTTCCAACTAACTAAATATTACTAATTTTTACCTTTTATTTGGCCTTACTTATGAACATCTTTCAAAATATAATGACAAATAGTGACAGGGCTATCTTTAATCATTAGTTAACGTTGAGTAGCGTTCATAAGTAAGGGTGGTAAGGGGGAGAATGTGTAAGGTATTGTAGTCTCTTACAATTAGAAGGCTAATAGAAGTAGAAAACATGTTGTGCTGACCGCGTCTAGTGTGGAACAAGGACAAGAGAATTATTATGTCACAGATATAGAAGACAACTAGTTATAGCCATGCTCTGAATGTCAACTCATACGGCTGCTCTACTTTCTTATTTCCATATATCATTTGCTAGAAAGGGTTACTTTATAAGGTTACTTTATCTCAATGCGATTTCTGCCACTTCGTACCAGGGCATTTGTTTGAACCTTCATAGAATTTTGTTCGAGCGCCCTGGTACGATTAACTTTTTGATCTATTTTGAAGTCGCATTGATTTAAGTATGCGTCCCTTTCTAACTGATGATATTGGACATAAGAAAGTAGATATCAGCCGTATGAGTTGATGTTCAGAAAATAGTGAATTTTAAGGCTTTATCTAGTTCTCTTATGTTTATAACACATCAAAGAGTTAAACTCACAGCTTAGTCAGATTTCATGTCTTAATTTGCGATTATGATCAAATTCATTTGCAATGATGTTTGAAGGAGTTATAACCCAGTAATGGGTTAAGAAAAGTGAAAAATGATGATCGAATAGAGGATGAGAGGAAAGATTCATGAATGGCGACCACGAGGTGGAAGATGAAGTGCAACTCTTCTCCAGATAAACCGAGGCCATCGTTAATATTGTGGGAAGCCAGTGGATATAATATGTTCCAAAAGATTTCAACGTTCACGTTGAAGAGGCCTCTGTTAACCTTTAACCCCGACTCATGGTTACCAGGAAGGTTTATGACAAAAGAGCACGAGGACGCAGTCCACTTCGTTGGTCAGACCAACCCCGCTCTAATCTGGGTACTGGACTTCACGATGCGTTCCGCGCAGCCAAAAGCCGACATTGTTGGTGAGAAATGACAACAAAAATATTCTATGGGGGAATCACGACCCTCAGTCATGAGGAGCGCGACGCAAGGGGGAGGATGTTCAAAAGATACTATCATTATTGACTATGATGACTAAATAGTGCAATAATGATGACGACTGGTTAAAATAAAAAACTAATTAGTCCGTCAGTTAGATCAACAAAAAATACTAGACACTTATTTTTTTATATATCGAATCAATAGAAATTGACGGAGATAAAGAGCATGAAAGTTCTGGAGTGGGGGCTCGTGACGTCACAGCTAGGTAAAAAATGTACTATATCGTGACGTCACGCGGAACTTTAACGCACTCTAACTTCGTTATGTTTTGTTTAATTGACAAAATAAAAAATACTTGTCCAATATTTTTTGGATATGTAAATGACGTACTAATTAGAATGTTTCAGTCGTCTAGACTATTGATATTTTCGTGAACTTACGTTCGATACAATCCACTGTACAGGATACCCTGTTATTTGCGCACCAGCACTTATTACAGTTGTCTAGTGAAGGCACTTGGTAGTTGCCTTCACATTCGTCACCAGGTTTTAGTCCTCTGCCCGTCTCGCTATCCTCCGGAGTTGTAAATTGAGGAGTATCGGTCGTTGGAGTCTTTGTCCCAGGAGACTTGGTTTTAGGAGACTTGGTTTTAGGAGACTTGGTTTTAGGATTCTTGTTTTTAGGATACTTGGTTGTAGGATTCTTGTTTTTAGGAGACTTGGTTCCAGGGTTCTTGGTTCTAGGAGACTTCGTCCTAGGACCCTTGGTTCGAGGAGTCCAAGGAGTTTTAGTCTTGGTCTTAGGAGGCTTAGTATTTCTATCTGAAATAACAGAACATAACATGGTCATAAATATACGGTATACTAGAGTTCTATCTAGTGTCGTGGGTAACATAGTTACACCATATTACCACAGACACTCATTCCAGAACAAACAGCTGCAGATAACGCAAAACTGCACCAAAGCGGGAATCGAACCTCCCAACTTTTTGCGTTTCGTTATTCGCACATTAAACAATTGAGTTCGAAGAAATAGAATTAGTTTTTGTGTTTAAGGACTTCAATTCGGCAAGAACACATTTTTCGGAGTCGTTATACCTTAATTGACTTCAGCAGAATGTCACACTTATGAGCTACTAACTTCCGCCCGCAGCATCACCCGCGTGGTACCCGGATAAAAAGTAGTCTAAGTCCTTTCTCAAGGTCCCATCTATGTCTATACCAAATTTCATCAAAATCGGTTCAGCCGTTTGGACATGAAGACGGAACATACATACATACACACTTTAGCATTATAATATTGGTAGGATTTCTGACAGACGGTTTGAAGTCACTGCAGAAGTCGGCAATAAGCAAAAGGTTTCTATATAAGGACCCTAGAAAACGTCAAAAAGAAAAAGAAGAAGCTATAGGAGTCCTATTTCTTTCATCTTGAACGACAGATCCATTTTTATATTATTTTATTTTCTAGTGTTTTTCTGATTTATTTTGTTTATAATATTGGCATCTTCTTTATTAAAGACACAAGTTTAGTGTAGTGAAATGGAATAAAAGTGAAATCGCTTTTCTTAGCGGATCATCGTGGTTAAGCAACACTCCGCCCGATCACTACTTCGATGGGTGATCGCTTAGTGACATTTTAATCTGAGAAGGCACGTAAACATGTTGGCCTACGGACGCGAAAAACAAGAGAGTTAACCACTAGCTTATACGAACAAGAAAGAAAAAAAGAGGGATCAGAACAAATACATTTTTAGATATAGAAATCTATACTTCTACATCTACTATATAATAATATAAAGAGGACAAAATTTTAATTTTTGTGTGTGTGTATTGAATCATTTGTAATGAATAAACTCAAAAACTACTGTGCCGATTTCAAAAATTCTTTCACCATTGGAAAGCTACATTCACCTTGAGTAACATAGGCTATATTTATTGCTAGAAAAGATTAAGGATCATAACTAAAACTTAAGTAACGTAACCTAATGTATAAAAGAAGTGCCCTAACCCGTGCAAAGCCGGGACGGGCCGCTAGTATTTAAATAAATATACTAAGTAACTCACTAGGGTTTTTAGTACTTTTAGCCGCTTCTTGGCATTCTGGTGTCAATCTGGTGAAACACTTCCATTCTTCTTTGTAGGTACAGATACATTTTGAACACTCGTCAAACATGACAGCTCCCTTTTTACAAGTTCCTTGAAAACAAAAAATATATATATTTAAAAAAAAGAAACATCTTCACGACTTTTTCCCCATTATGGATATCTTCAGATATTGCTCAGTACGCAAATCTATTGAGGATACCTTAACGGAGGTAGTCAGAGGCAAGTCCAAACATTACGTTCGATACATGCACACTTTTTGCAATCAACTAGCATTCCACGTGACAGGTTGGAAGCCCATCGCCTTTTTATTGGAACACTAACCTAGCACATACCTTTCGAACTTTTAGTTCGAGGGCATGCCGGTTTCCTCACGAAGTTTTCCGTCACCGTTTCGAGCTCGGCTCGGTTTCGGTAATGTCCCATAAATTTTTCGAAACGAAAAATCCAGTTGTTCACGGGTGTGATTCGAACCCACGACCTCCAGATCTTAACATACATCCCACTAGGTCACCACGGCTTTTTATATGCTTTTTATAAGTATATATTCATATTCATGTATTGCGTACACACACATTGGTTAGCTTTTGTAAGATTACGGTTATAGGTAAGTACATATGCCCTGTAAGTGCTGCAATATAGGAAATGAGCAAGCATAAATTTAAAATTTATTTACAGATAAATTACAAACTGTGACAGCTTTGACAAATTACGGTCATTGAATTTCGACAGATGAAATGTCAAAGTTTGTAAAAACAGTATCGGTGTCAATAATTTCTGTTTGTAACAGAGTTAGCCGATCACCCCGCTGGTGAGGCAGGTTCTAAGCGCACTATGCCGAAAATTACGCGACGTAAGTTCCGCATCGGATTTTGACAAGTTCAGCTGTATGCCATAACGCCATTATATACTCTAGAGTCGAAAACGTGGAAAAAAAGTGTCTGCACCAAAACTCCGCGCGCGCTGTCAATTGCGCGGACTTTAAACAATTTTCAAATGACATAAGGTCTAAATTAACGCAGATTTGGCATTTTGAAATTTATTTATGTCAAATATGCTTGGACGATTTCTGTCAGTTTTCACTTGAAGACTGTCACTCTATAATAGTAGATATAATATCTCAATGCATAACGCAACGTAATTCCAGCATAATGTGTCATCTGAAATTATTTAATAGCATTGCAGGCGTAATCATGCCGAACTTACGTCACGTAATTTGGGCTATAGTGTGCTTAGACACTTAAACTATTCAAAATATTCAGTCTCATCCATATCCGTTCAGCCGTTTCGAAGTTGAGTAAATTACAAATAATAAATATTTACCCGAGTACATGAGACTCATCAGTTTTTTAGGTGAATCTGTAAATTAAATTATTTCATATATATTTCATTAATAAATTAATTAAGCTGGATGGTATAACCACAGGTATCACAGCATCATGTGACCCCAAACTAAGCAAAGCTTGTATTATGGGAACCACATGATTGATAATAGCGTAGCTTACTTCAGTGTTCCTATCACATCATCTTCCGCCTGATAATTACCTAATAAATGGGTGACCGTTTTGTAGTATTTAGAGCTGAGTGCCTCGGAGGGCACGGTATAACGGTTGGTCCCGGCTTTTTCAGTCGCGTTAACACTTTAAGTGCTGAAAACTGGAGGTGGACTTTGCTCATGTCGTGAAGTGGATGTACGACAGTCAATGTTTCAAAAGTTATTGTCCCTCGGAATAGGTTATTTTTTCTGTATGAAAGGTACTTTATCCTTTTCTTTTGCTCAATTCTTTTAATTATTTTCTTTCCATTCTTGGCTGTCTGGAAGAAATCTCTTTAAGCGATTAGATCGCCCATTGTACCTTAATTACTATTTCATTTCTCTGTTTTTGTACATTTTTGGTTTTTAATTGGTGTTGTGTGCAATAAAAAGTTCATCTATATATATGTTTTTACAATTTCTAGGTTTACGTTTGGCCGCCATCTCACCTGTTGGTAAGTGATGATGCGGTCAACGATGTAACACACTTGCCAAGAATGTACCTATTTACTCTTCGCTTGAAAACCCCTTAGTCACAGTGATCAGGAAACACTGACGCCGAAAGAGCATTCCATTCCTTAGCTGTCATAAGGATGAAAGTGGCACCAAAGCGCTTCTGTACCTCTGACAACGATGCGAAATTTAATGATGATCAGTTGAGTAGGCATCATATGCGTTACACGCATTCAACGTACCTTCGAAACCGAAAACTCCGATAACAGCAGGCCACTAGCTTATAAAACGAAGAAAAAGCTACTTACACCCTGTATCTCGAGCTCTCATGCCTTCACATAGCTTCATATAACAGAAGGACATCTTGCCGTCAACGCAGTAGCATTCATTACAGTTCTCGACATCAGACAGGCTGTACCATGTCTTTGGGATACAGCCGAGCTTCTCGCCTTTCAACATTCTCGGTTCTACAAAAACAATAAATAGGGCATTAGTAGTCTTTCTGGTCCCTCTATGGGTTGTGTGTGTTTTTAAATGACGACTGTGGCTGATGAATCATGAGAGCGGCTGCAGATGGTCCACAAAACGTCTATCTGGCACAGATCCAGCAAATTTCTTTTAAAATATCACTGTCTTGAGATTTTCTTTGAATTCTCCGTAGATGGAAAGGTCTGTAGTTAGAAGAGTTATAGGTTTATTGTCGTGTCAATGTAACATTCTGTAGCTGTAGGCCTGTCGTCGAAAGTGACATAGATGAAAGGCTCTGTCGGTGAAATGTCCATAGACGAAATAGTCTGCTGGTGAAACAGAAATAAATGAATGAATGAATGACGAATTGGTCATCGGAGAATGGTTGCGGAGTCTGTGCTGGGCCAGTTTTAAATCAAGGAAACGGCGTCTGTCGAACGTCCAACGCTTTTAGACAAGCGTTATGGACTGAATAAAATTTTGCTCGAAAGACAGACATTTTGACTGATAGTATTTGATGGTCCTCATACAACTAGAAGTGGTCTCTTTCTGACTCACATACCGATACGCTGCAGTAGCTGGTATATGATGGAGTAGGCTTGCTCAGGACCTATATCTAGTCAGCCTTATGTTATGACTTACCTACACCACAAGACATGACCGTGCAAAAGATGTTTCCATCTTTATTGCAGCGACAGGTATTGCAGTTATCTGGTGATGGCAAGCGCTGGCCAGGCTCGCATTTTTTGTTTTTAGAACCGGAGTAAGGTTTCCGGAGACGACGGGTGGTACTTTTTTCTGAAACCAACAGATTCATCACATCTTCAAAAGCCTGAAAGTTCACTATTATACAATATAGACCTTTAAAGATATCCATTCAAAATCAAAATCAAAATAAAAAAAAAATTATTCAGTAGGAACTGTAAAGTACACTTTGATACACGTCATTTTTTGTAATATACACCAATTCGTAACGCGGCCAAACAAAGAAAAATTTACAAGAAACCCTGTTAGGCTTAATTTTTTTTAGAGTTTAGAGTATTACATTGTTTTTGAGGGAGTTGGAGACAGTTTCATCTTACAGAGTTAACATTTATTTTATTTTATTTTTATTTATTTGGTACAATACACAGTAGTAACAGTAGTTTTATTTTTATTTATTTGGTACAATAAACAGTTAAAATATAAAGGTAGGTAGTAAAGATTTTATACAATGGATACTTAATAATAATGTAACCCACGACATTGCACTCAGATTAGTAATACAAATTTAAAATGTATGAAAACTTACGCTAGAGGCTACTGACAGCTACTACAGTAATAATAATAGATCTATAGACTAAAATAACAATCATAGTAAATAAATTAAAAAAAGAGATAATCAAAGAAATAACAGAGCTAAGACTAATGTAAATATGTAGATAAAAAAATATATAGTCAGGAAGACAGCTTGTCCAGGACAAGATACTTGAATCTCTGTTCATGAGATTCAGCCTGTTGACAGACAGACAGACGAATAGTGGAGTAATAGGGTCCCGTTATTACCCTTTGGGTACTGAACCCTAAGCAATGGAGAGTCAGTCAGCGAAGGCCCACCTGTGACCCAGAAGGTTGCGGGTTGGCTTCCCGCCTGGAGTCAAATGTTTGTATGCTCTGCAATTATTTGTCTCCATGTTTTTCTATTTTTTATGTGTATTAATTTACAAAACAATGTTTATATTTATATCAGTTAAAGGATGTTGATAGATCGATAAAAGTAATTTAGTATGAACATTATGGAGGTAATTTCACCCGAACCCATTATGATCAAACCGATAAATAGAAGATAACACTTTATTGACCACCATATTCATACAAGAAAAAGTAAAAGTAATTTAGTATGAACATTATGGAGGTAATTTCACCCGAACCCATTATGATCAAACCGATAAATAGATAGATAACACTTTATTGATCACCACATTCAAACCCTACGGGTTTTACAGTGTACATTGTTGAAAATAGTATTAAGTTTTTGAAGAATAAAAATACATTCAAAATACATACATACAAGAAAAAGTAAAAGTAATTTAGTATGAACATTATGGAGGTAATTTCACCCAAACCTATAATGATCAATCCGATGGATAAATAGAATGAAATTCACCAAGAAAAAGTAAAAGTAATTTAGTATGAATATTATGGAGGTAATTTCACCCAAACCTATATTGATCAAACCGATAGATAAATAGAATGAAATTCACCAAGAAAAAGTAAAAGTAATTTAGTATGAACATTATGAAGGTAATCTCACCCGAACCCACAAACCGATTTACTTACGTCCTTCGCACTTTTCTGAGTCACAGCGGACAACGCCACGGAAGCACCAGCATTTGTTGCAGCCTTTGTTTGGAATTTTCTCTCCACGAACGCATTTCTCACCAGGAGGAGAATGATAGCTTTTTTTCAAAGATGATCGTTGGGCTGCAAATCCTTTCTTTGCTAGTCGCTTATTTGCTGGCCGTTTCAATGCTAATTGTTTCATTGCTAAAATCAATGCATATAGGTAACATAAGTTTCTGCGACCATCTGAAGTTAGCTACGATTAGCAATGTACAAAAACTGCTTGATCAAGGCTCATAATGGCAGCCAGTATCGGGAAACCTAGAGCAATGTTGCCACCAACCCAGTGTCCTTCTCCGTTATTTTGAGGAGTTTGGCTGGCTGGGGTCGGGTTAGCAGGGGGGCAATGTACAATACACCCCAATGCGGGACAACAGTGCTACCACCAGGCATTCATTTTCAGGCATAGACCCATATAAACACATATATATTAAAAAAAACAATATAAAATTTTAAAAAAATTACAATAAATATGTAAAAATACCATTGACGTACTATTAGTGAAATCTCTTTGAAAAATACAGATTAAATAATACGTTTATGCGCAGGCTGCGCACATTGGACGACAAACGTCAGCGATTAGACGCTACGACAACCTGTGGGGGACAATTTTTATACATTTTGTTCAAAGCTCCGCACACACGGCGACAATCGCAACAGCAAGATATGACAAACGTTCGCTACTAAGCGCGACAACAAAGCGTCGTGTTTGCAAGGACTGTTATTGCATTAAAAAATGCAGTTACGAATAGTCATTTCTTATTTCCGTTCATGTGAACGGATATCCAATTTTTAAATATAGGATTGGACATGTAGTTCATGACAGCAATCAATACGTTATTCTTGGAGCGACCTAACTTAGCCCAAAAAGACGCTATACGGCCTCGCATAATTGCAAAAAAGTCGGGAACACCTGCTTCGGAGAACATACTCCTCGCGCTGCAGTACCTTGATAACTTATGAGAGCACGGTATGCGTCACTATACTGTACTCTAATGCTGTTCAGTCTTTCTTGTGTGTTTCGACCATAGCTGGCACGTATACATATAGAGACAGTAAGCTCGAAACAAGGTATTTTTAACATCAGGACTGCAAGCTGCGAAGCGACGTGGAGCATGTTACTCCTAACAGCGAGCGCCCTCCTTTCTCTCTCGATATCACCGTCATCGTGGAGCGCCTCCGTTAGCCAATGACCCAAGTATTTCTAACATTGTGTTTGTTTGGTCGCCCGCAATACAGGCTAGTTTTAGTGCGGGGTCCGCCGGATATTGTATGTACGCATTAAAATGTGTTTCTTTGAAAAAAAAAAAAAATTGTTTTTGTATTGTAATAGGGATGATGCCTGGGTAGAAAAATATTAATTCTAATTAGCCCGTCAATTAGATTATAAAAAATGATTGGACACGTATTTTGTTATTTTTAAAATCAATGGAAGTCGACAAAGTTATAGAGCGTCAAAGTTCGGGAGTGGGGGCTCGTGACGTCATCTGTATGTAAAAAGTGTACTTACTTGTGACGTCACGAGGACCTTCAACGCACTATATCTTTGTCAATTTTAGTTTAATTGACAAAATAAAAAATAGGTGTCCAATATTGTTTGATAATGTAAATGACGGACTAATTAGAATTTTTCAGGTATCTATTACCAGGACCATCGAGATAATAAGTATATACTCTAAAGCCACAAACGTGGACAAAATTACCGCATTAAGACTCAGCGCACCCTGCCTATTGTATTATATACATTATTATACATTTAATACTTTTCATGTGACATAACGCCTAAATTAGTGCAAATGTGGCATTTTAATGTCAGACGATTTTTGTCAGTTTTCACTTGGAGACTGTAACGCTATCTCTAGTACTACTATCTCGATGCCTATATACGTTGTTCCTGGTTTAAAACAATGTGGACTTCAGTTTAACCCGTTCAGTAGTTTTAGTGTGAAGGGACAAATCATTTCAGAATTTCAGATGTCACAAACTTTCGCCTTTTAAATATTAGTTGGAATTACTATTTAGGGAACCATCAGTTCTCTTGAAGACACCCGTGGTTGGATCTCCTGACAATTTCAACGAAAACATTTTCTACTAGAGAAAGATCGAAAAACGTGAGCAAAGATGCCAGGCTTGACTTTTTTTTAATGCCAAAGCTGACAGACAAACAGACGGGCCACCTGATGGAAAGTAGTCACCGTCGCCCATGACACCTGTATCACCAGAGGCGATACAGGTGTTGCCTTTTGAAGGACCCCATGTCGACTATAGTAGACTATAGTTTAGTCGAATCAGAGTGGGATTCACTACAAATGTTTGTATATAAAATAAACTACCTTTGTTATTGTTCGGACCGCATTTTATCACCGTGCACATTATTATACCACCGCTGCACCAACAGGTGTTACAATCGAAGCTTTCGATCCTTTCTCCTTCGACGCAAACATCTTCTGCAAATCAAAGTTATATTCACAATCATCATCATCATCATCAACCTATAGCAGTCCACTGCTGGACATAGGCCTCCCCTAATGAGCGCCATTGCGACCTGTTCTGAGCTACGCAAATCGTCGCTCTACTTGGCCGGAGGGCGTCCTACGTTTGCCGAGCCGCGGTCTCCACTCACGAACTCGTTTACCCCAACAGTTGTCGGTTCTTTGGCAGATATGGCCAGCCCACTGCCACTTCAACTTACTAATTCTCTGAGCTATGTCGACAACTTTAGTTCTATGTCGGATAGTAGGTAGTTTATGTAGGAAATATCCACAATACAAAGCTGAAAAACAATTGTCATTTATCTTTAATAACTTTAACACGTTGCAGGTCTCGCAGCCCGGCATGATTTGAGCTTTAGTCCTCACTGATATGGCAGCGGCTAGCAGTTTTAATGTCATATAATTTTAAACTTTATCTTCATTACTATAATACATAGTATCGCTTGGGAAACTTGAAAAGGTCGCGCGGCCGGCCGCCCGCTGTGCCGCGAGCATTCCGACGACTCCCGCGCAGCGGCGGCGCATGACTCTTCTTGTAGTCGCGAGCGGCCGCTGGCATTATCTCATTTTCTCAGCCCACGAGTTTCCTAATGTAAAGTGTAAACTGCGCATAGAATTAGTGTGAGCCGTGACCTCGCGCAGTCGCGAGTGGCCTCGAGCAGTCGCGAGCGGCCTCGAGCAGTCACGGGAAGACCGCGTGCTTTCTCTGCCGAGCCGGGCAATGCTCTGCTCAATTTGAGAATTATTAAAATGTATTTATAGTACCTAATTAGTGAATAGACAAGTATTTACGTATATCAAAAGACTTTTATACTAAGCTAAACGTTAATAACAAAAATTGAGTCGGTCACCACAAGCGTGTCCAGTAGGTAGGCTGATCTGTTGGCCGAAATAGATACCGGCATTTCGATTCCGAGCAGCCATCAAGCTCACCGACCGTATCCGGAACACTATACTGCGCTCCCTGATAGATATCAGTATTAAATGTAGCTCACAAGTCCGCTAAACTTAAATGGAACTGGGCCGGAAATGTTTGCCGGATTCCGGACCAGCTGTGAGCTTAGATCGCCACTGAGTGGGTTCCCAAATGGAGATGGCGTGACGAACTGGATGTTTTTTCGGTATCCTGGCAAGATGTTTCCAAGGCTATAAAAAATATTTTGTCATGTGATTCCCATAACGCAAGCCTTGCTAACTCTGGATCTGTCATGTGTGAAAAGGTATTATTTGTTATAATTATAATAATAATAATAATATAAACTTTATTTCAGGCTACAATAGAATAAATACAGATGGTGTTTTACTTATCCTACGGCCCATATAAATATATACCTTATAGACTAACATATATATTAATAAAACTATAATTAAAACACAAATTATTATTTGCCACGTAATATACACGACGTGGGTCGCGTGGTGTCCAATATTCTTCCACGGAATCGTCGGAACACGACACCCTTCGGCCAAAGCTCCTCCTTCATGTAGGTCGACAGATGTTCGGTCGGAACCCGCACCACAAAGGAGTTAAAGCTGACTCTGTGGCGGGACTCCAACCGCTCGACCCTCAGGTTGTCCTTGGTATTTGCGCGCAAGTACTCCGCTACATCCTCCGCCTTCACGGAGTAATGCACGCGAGACACATAGAGCTGCGTCGTCGGTACCTCAGAGCGCAGCAGGAGCTTAAGGCAGTTCGGTGCTGTACCGCACTTATTCTGACAGGAGGGCTTCTTCTTCTTCTTCCTTTCCACTTTGATGAAGCCCTCCTTGTCTTCCAGCCTCTTGAGAGGCGCAGTCTTGCGAATATTTTCGCTTGTCCCCTTCGATGTTGGAGGTGTGGCAGGTCGGCTAGCCACTGCAGCTGCGTAGGCACGTTGAGGAGCAGGCAACGTGACACGTATCGGCCTCTCCGCGGGTGATGAAACGGCGCGGGGGGCGGGGGCTCTCGACGACTCATGCGCAGCGACGACCGGTGACTCAACCGTGTCAGCGAATTCCGCTGAGGTGAAACTGCACACCGATGCATTCTGCGCACCGCGACGCAAGTTCACATTACTAGCGGCAATGACCGATGACCTACTTACTGAATTATTACTACTATTTTGTAATAATAATAATTCAGCACGTAGCGCACTGACGGCATCATCAGAAGCTGCCAACTTTACGTGTACCTCGGCCAGACTCGTCTTCAGGAACATGATGTCCTTCAGCAACCTGGTGACGTCAACGTGGTCGAATCCCACCGGTGGGAGCTTATGCAGCTCCTTTGCGACGAAATCCGGCACGTCATCTGGGTCCGTCTCTTTCAACAGGGTGATGATATCCTGGAGACTCCGTTCACCTCCATCCCTCCGACGGGACGGCATCTGGGCAGTCTTGCCGAGCGCTTGAAAGATCAGCGCCTTGCCACTGCAAATTTCCTCCTCCTTGAAGTTGGTTTTGCAGATCTGCAGGATGCTGATTTCGTCCATAGTATCAATGGCATTCTGAATGAATGCCAATAACTCGTTGACAATGAGTTCCTTCGAACCCATCACAGCAGCGGGCAGCGGCGCGAGCCGCGCGTATCGAGAATTATAAAATTCAAAACAGTGCTACAGCAATACACGTCCGTTTCCGAACGCGCATTGCACGGCGATATGTATATGGACATTATATATTATATATTATGGACAAAGTGATTAATGCGGGCATTATTCATAGTGCCCGGGCAATATGAATAATGACCAGCTACTTAGGGCAAAGTGATTAATCATTACCTAAACTTCATTATTTATCACATTGACCGGTCATTATGAATAATGCTACGTGATTATCGGGCAATGTGATAATATAGCTACTTTGGGGATGGAGTGAGGGGAGGGAAGCGAACGCGTGACACGCGCTAACCAATCAGAGCCCGTCATGGCGGCGTACGAACGTCCATCGCTTTACTGTTCACTACACAGCTCTCAGTTTTGCATTTGACGCAGACGGATAATTTCGTAATTCAGTTTCGTAACTAAAGTGAAGAAAAACTAGCGAAGAAAAGCGAAGTTCATAAGGCATCGCTAAAAGGAAGAAATTTGTGTTTTAAATTTTGATTTAAAGTCTGAAATAAAAATAATAGTTAAATATTGAGTCTTTTATTATTCTGCCCAACAGGTGATGGGCGTTATGTATATTGCCCGGGCAATTTGATTAATTCAATAGTTCTTATCACATTGCCCTCACATATTGGTCATTATTTATAATGCCCGGTCATTATGTATAATGACCAATTAATCACATTGTCCATAACATATATAATGACTCAGAAATACCCATTGACTTTTACTCTATTTCAGCTGTTCCTTTGAATTTTTCCAAATTTCCTTTTTTTTATATATCTACCCTTGTAGTACTTACTTTTTTTTTCATGGTAACTCATCAAAACCCTGTGCCCTGTAAAGAAAAGGTAACAATAAATGAAATGTTAACACTAGTTTAGTAGATAATAAAAATGGTTAGGCGACTACGAACGAGTATATCGCTGCAATACTAACGTGCTGCCACTTCATTCCATCCACCACACCATTACACCAGTTTAATCAGTGCACTGCTGGACATCGGCTTCCCCTAATAAAGGGGGATATGCCCATAATCTCTACACTGGGCATGCGAGTTGTGGATCGCAAGGCACAGCTTCTCGCACCACCGACGTTGCTGCTGGGATCAGGATATTTAGCTGTGTCGATGAAGGCTGAGCTACGCCGCATTCAACCGGCCGCCAGACCCCTGTTCGTTATCTAGCAGGGTGCACAACGTGCAGGTGATAATGGCTTGGGCACAGAATTTGATGTTAAAACCCCGTACAGCCCCGTACATTTCATTCCATAACAGCTGTATATTATCATACTAGCTTGCCTGCTTGCCCTGGACCGTGGCCAGTGCACACAGTGTTTGTAAAGGAAGATCTATAATCAGGAGTGGGGGAAATTGGGATGCGGATCATGATGATCATTGTCGCCCCGAGTAGAGACATACAACAACACCAGCCCATCCAGTCCATTGCTGGACATAGGCCTCTCCTATAAGAAGGGACATGAGCCTATAATCCCCACGCTAGGCATGCGGGTTGGGGATCGCAGGGCACAGCTTCTCGCACCGCCGACGCTGCTGCCCGTCAGCGGCATGCTTCTAGCTGTGCTGGAGGCTGCGCTAAACTTAATAAATCACTCAAACAGAACCTACATGGTGGTTTTCAGTACTGACAAACGTGTCGCCACTGAAAACCAGTGCTGCTAGTGCTACCTTGCTTCTGCAGCAAACGCTGACAACCTTTTTCGTCACTGTTTCTCTTGTTAGATTAAACCGTTACATCAGTGAAGACACCGACGGCGTTTCAACTTGTTAAGGCGACTATACATGTCAAACTTCCCTCTCGCTCGCACTATTCAATAGTTTTGAAGATATAAAATCACCGACTATAGTTAAGCAAATTATCAAACCTTCACATTCTAGAGAACAACAATTCAAAGGTTCAGCCATAATATCACTTTGATTCTGTCACGTTTTCTTACCAAAAAACTTGTAAATGTCAATTTTGGTACAATTTTGTACCAAAATTTTGTCATTTTTCGTCACCTTAAGAGAGTCTTTATCGGGGGGATTCACTTGGCTATTTTTTATTTTTGTTACTCAAATAAATATTTCTGTGCTTTACATTAAATCCATGTTCACCACAAAAATTAATAATCACGATCATGGCGGAAAGCGCACCTGTGACATGCAGCTCTTAAAACAGAGTTTCTTCCAACCCAACTATGAGGCCGGTAGGTAGCCATATCTGCTTACCTTTTGAGTCAGAAGTCACACAACGTTTAGCAGTGCAAAGGTAAAGTTGCCCTCCCATACAAACGCAGTTGTTGCAACCCTGTGCAAATGATGTTCCCTTTATGCATCCTGAAGCTGAAAATAATTATAATATTTTATAAACAAACGACAAACATCAACATCATCATCAGCCTATAGCAGTCTACTGTTGAACAAAGACCTCCCTCAATGAGCGCCATTGCACCCTGTCCTCAGCTCGACGGATCTAGCTTCTCCCAGCAGCGTTTCGCAGATCGTCACTCCACCTGGCCTCCATTGTGTCGTGTCAAACGGCTACGTTTGCCGAGCCGCGGTCTCCACTCAAAAACTCGTTTACCCCAATGGTTATCGGTTCTGCGGCAGATATGACCAAACCCACTGCCACTTCAACTTTATAATTCTTGAGCTATGTTGACAAGACGTTTAGTTTTATGTCGGATAGTCTCGTTGATTGGACTAGATATATTATTAGACTAAGCCACGGGTTTCCTTATGATTATATCAAGCTTATTAAGAGCCTATATTTTAATGAAAGATGTAAAATTGATTATTCAATTTTTGAGGCCTTCAAGATTCAGAACAAGGCTTTTTACTAGCTAAAATTCTCAACGATATCAAATCTAATCAAATCAAAATAATTATTAAGTTTATTCAATAAGCTCATACGGTACACTTTGAAACGTCAATTTTTTTTTATTTAAATTGACACCAATGCGTAACGCGTCCAAACAGACAAGATTGAATTAAGTTGGTTGAAATATTCGTGAACCCCTTAATCAGTGGCAAGTCCAAATATAACATGCCCAATTATTGCAAAAGCCTACGGTAAAAATTGAAATAGGTTGGTCGTAATATTCGTCAACCCCTTAATCAGTGGCAAGTCCAAATAAAACAAACCCAATTTTTGCAAAACCCTACGGTAAAAAAATTAAATAAGATGGTTGAAATATTCGTGAACCGTAATCAGAGGCAAGTCCAAATATAACATACCCAATTTTTGCAAACGCTTACGGTAAAAATTTAAATATTCTCGAACTTCTTAATTAGAGGCAAGTCCAAATATATCATGCTCAATTTTTTTTGCAACAAGTCTATCAGATATTTGTTTGTTTTTTAGTGAAATAAAGGAGAATGCCGTCTGATGTATGGCGATCGGTACCAATGCTAAAGTGATTGCGTCAAAACGAAACCTAATTTTTTTGAAAAATATTATACTGTTATTCATGGAATACTAAGTCTTTTTTAAGATAAACGTAAACAAATTGTTTTTATTTGATATTACTTTTAGAGTTTGTTTTTAAAAAAATGCTTTCCCAAGACCTTGTGTATTCAGTTTTGTCTACATAATTATAAGTATTACACTATAAACATTTAAATATGATACTATATCTATAAGAAAAGGTTTATATACCTCACACAGATAGGTAAAAGGGTGTTTTAACTTCTAC
This sequence comes from Horisme vitalbata, assembly GCA_951804965.1. Lineage (NCBI taxonomy): Eukaryota > Metazoa > Arthropoda > Insecta > Lepidoptera > Geometridae > Horisme > Horisme vitalbata. The sequence goes on along the minus strand of OX638105.1, from coordinate 13,086,751 downwards.
TTCGTTGGTAGGACATTACATACATTACTACTGTGTTCTACTTTATATTATTTTCAAATAATGATAGTGACGAGAAAGTAGATGGGCATTTACATCATTTATGGTTATAATAGGTATTAGTACTTACTGGTGAAGGTGAAATCCAAGCTAAGATACAAGATCTTAACACATTCATCACAACCACGAAAAGGCCATGGATGCCTCTTCCAAACTATGCTGGTTTCGCGTCACCGGCTATTAGCAAATAGTTGATGCCACGATTGTTTATCGTACATTATTGTGATGATGTCTAATAAAATATCTATTTACAGAATAAACACTGCTACACAATGCCACAGAACACTCTATATTCACTCTATATTGAGCATATTCAATACATAAAGATAGGAGATAGTTTAGTAGTACCACAAAAAAGTTTCTGATCCAACCTCTTTGATTATACAAAGTGAAAAAACCTCCAATGTTGTCAGTAAATTCTACTGTCTAAAATTAAAAGTGAGGGTGGTTGCAATATCATGGCACCGTGCGCCGGAAACCAAATAAACGAAAGAATTTTTTACGTGATTATTAATCGAGTCGGTGTGTAAGACTAAAAAAAATGTTAATGTTATTTATAAAATATAGGCAGTTTTATGGAATTCGTTTGGTTTTGACGCAATTGGTACGGGTTATCGGCATTCTCCTTTTAGTAAATAAGTAAATTGGTACTTACTCTCTTGTGGAGTCCGTGATTTATCCAGCTTCATCAATACTGGAAAGATTTTAGTGGTTAACTTAAATATAGTGTTTCAAGAATTAAGTAGTGTCTCAAGAGGGGAGTCTAGAGTAAAAACACCCCTATGGGTACCTAAGAGTCTGTTCAGTATCTCAGTTGCCCACTGAAATGATAGGTACGGGACCTGGGTACCTAGTGAGAGTTTTTTACCAGCTCGATCGCGTTTGCGTTTACGCAAATTTATATGGAATTGAGGTAGCGCCATCTAGTGAAAAACGCGTGGCACTGACTCTTTTCCGTAAAAAAATCCGTAAACGCAAACGCGATCTAGCTGGTAAAAAAAAATCGCACTAGGCACCCTGTTTTTATAAACTTTGATAGTTTATCATTTAATATATTTTTTTTTTATTGTACACAAACAAAATACAGAAATAAATTTACTTAAATGCTATACACAAAGGCGTGCTTAAACATAAAAGAGTTTTCCTACAGCAAACCTTTGGGTATACAGAGAAGTTACAATGAGAAGGATAGATACAAGTGTACATATAAGGGATAAGATTTTGTAGAATTATATTTATAACTACCTAAGACTTACATATGATATTTACCTAAACCTACAAACAAATAGTCACATATAACTATATAAAAATACTAGCATAAAACTTATACGAAGTAATCTACTTTAAGTAGATTACTTCTAAAATTTATATGAAAATAGTACTTAATAGTGGCATGGAATAAATAAGTAAACTTATTTATTACTTACTTATTTATTCCTACTATTTTCAAATAAATTTTAACTACAAGGTAGTCATAATATATTTGTGATTATGACAGATGAAGTGACAAAGTTCCCATAAAGAAACCAGTGTGCGCAGGTAAGAGCGAGGACGTGGATTGGTGTATATGTTCGGTAACTCGCGCAAGTAGCTGGCGATGAATGGATTTACGAGTACATCATAGGTACTAAGTATTTTAGTAATACCATAAACTAAATTCATATGTATTTATTCAATAAGCGCTGTAAAGTACACTTTGAATCGTATTTTTTAATTTAGACCAATTAGTAACGCGAACAAACAGAGAAGAATTGGCTTAGAACTTTGTTTGGCTTATATTTTTTAACCAGTATTGTATCTAAGCGTCTAAACACACTATACCGAAAATAACGCGACGTAAGCAAGTTCCGCAGCTGATTTTGACAAGTTCGGCTGTACGCCATAACGCCATGTAATTTCAGCATAATGTGTCATCTGTAATTCGAATAGCATTGCAGGCGTAATCATGCCGAACTAACGTCGCGTAATTTCGGCTATAGTGTGTTTAGACACACTCTCTGCTTGATGTTCTAAGGATAGTGAAGTCAGTAAGTAAACAGTGGTTCCAGCTGGCAGAAGATCGCAAGAAGTGGCGTGATAGAGAAAGACCTTTACTCAGCAGTGGGTGCTACCAGGGTGAGTGTTGGAGTGTGAGGGGTTCCAGCCCCCAACTTCGATACCCAAGCCAACCTCACCTGCACTTGGTGAACCCTGCTAGCTAACAAACGAGGCACTGGTGGTTGGCTGATTGCGGCATAGCGCAGCCTGCAACGGGCACAGCTAAATCCCCTGGCCTCCAACGGGCAGCAGCATCTGTGGTGCAACAAGTTGCGCCTTGCGATCCCCAACCCCTAGCCTAGCAATGCCTAGCGTGGGGATTATGGGTATGTCCGTATTTATAAGGGAATGCTTACGTCCAGTAGTGGGCTGAAATAGGCTCGTGTGTGGTGGTGGTGTTACCAGTTGTAGAATTAGTAGACTTAGGCCTCTTACGGCAACCACGGGAATAAAAGGAAGGAGGTTTATTCTCTGCCCTTATTTGTCACTTACCAGGTTCAAAATTACTACTCCGGAATCTATTCGAGCGAAGACCAGTAACGTTTGGTGAAGAAAAATCTGAAAATCAAAATTAAGGTTAATTAGGTTGATTACTTAATTAATTTAGGTCTCAAATTGCGCTTTATTTCCATGCATTTTGTATTAAATTTGAATGGAATAGGAAACCACCCGTGCCCTATCCGCGCTTGACGCCATATGAATGGGTCCTGCAAAGCTTGAATTCCCTTGTACGTTAGTACCTACTAGTAGTAATTCCATGTCGAAATGTTATGTTAATCTAAGGGCAAAATAAAATAAATGTGCTCTAAATCATTTATAACCTTAAGAGGGTAGACCCACAATGGAAAACTGCTCGAAGAGCGACGTTTAGAAAACTGGATAGTGAAACAGAAGGGGCGTTTATATAAAATTATACCTACTGCTTCACATAATTTTAATATTTACAACGATTGACAGAGTTTTCTCCTTTACTTATAGTACAGACTGTATCACAAAATGCGCTCCCGCTCCTTTTAAATGCTTATCCCTACCATGATTCTAGTAGAGAGAACGTCGGCTGAGATAACAGCCAATCAACGGTGACCTCAGCTAGCATTGGCGAGTTTCGTGGCATAGCGGATGGCTGGCTTGGCTTGGCTGGCATGTCTTGGCTAGCATGGCTGGCTGGCTTAACACCCAGATTCGGCTGGCTTGGAGGAGGCGTTATAATAGACAGTATTTTTCGTAGTGTTGCGCTAATGCCAGCCATAGGTATACGTTACTTACTTGCGTAAGTTTAGACTTGTGCAAGTATACAAGAGCGTGTTTTGGAAGTTTGTAAGTAAATTATGTTTTTTGACCACTCTTAAACCATTGTTTGAGATCTTATGATTATAACGAACAGAACATTGACACAGATTTTGATTGAGATTATTAAACATTTTACACGAGTAGCCTTTGGACCACATACCCTAAAAAATCGGTCAATACCCTTCGTGTGCATTATGTTTTTAGGATGTTGTTGGGGCTCGCACAGAAGGGTTCCACGTCTGTTTGCGGAAAAAAGTCGCGTCGCTTATGACCAGAATTCACGCGAGTACCAACACCATCCTAATGAAGATAGCAGATAAATGGGATAGCCCCTTCTTCAAACACTGTGTTCTGATAGTGATAACGTAGAATTTATCATTGTACGAACACAGTGCTAAGTAATTTCCTATACATTCATATATTTTGCATGTTAATACTAATATTATATTTTAAGTCTTCTTTAATTACTACTAACTACTGTGGATATATTGCTGTCTGAAATAAATGTATTATTAAATGTAGGTACATACGTTTTTCAAAATGTAAAAACCAAGATTTTTTTCTTTGCGAATGTTCCTCCAGCGAAGTTGAATTGCCATTTTCTATTCTCAATTCAGACAAGTTGTCATTGTTGCTGAAGTGAGAAATTGGAGTGAGTGAGCCCGAAATCATTCCTGAAAACGTAGATTTTTTATGGATAGTATCAAAACCAAAAAGCCTTTGCCCAGCAATGTGATATTGAGGGCTCATAATAATGATGATAAAATAATATCAACCGTTTTTAGGGTACCATACTCAAAGGGTAAAAACGGGACCCTATTCTAAGACCCCGCTGTCCACCTGTCTGTCAAAAGAAATTCTATCTCATGAACTCTGATAGCTAGACAGTTGAAATTTTCACCCAAATTATGTATTTAAATTGCCGCTGTAACAACAAATACTAATAACAGAATAAAATAAATGTTTTAGGGGCCAATATAATTTATATATGTATGGCATTTTTGAAGAGATGTACAGCTAAATATTTTCTTGAAAAAGAACAAATTAAATTGAAATGAAATATATTAAAGGCATGCATACATATATAAATAGATAATAGTACGGAGCCTTTCGTGTATGAGTCCGACTTGCACTTGGCCAGTTTTGTAGTTTACTCACCATCATCATTAGAATACCAGTAGTCATCTCTGACTTCCTCAAAAGCTTGTACAATGCAACTACTCCATATCTAAATAAGAAAACAATCTATGAACTAACGAATTTAAAATTATTGCTTGTCAAGGAGGCGTTCTATGACGTCGACGAGTTTGTGTGTAAAATTCGATAAACGATTCGATTTGACACACAAATACACCAACTGATTTATTCGATTTTACTTCATATCTATGATCTTATCGAAACCTATAAAGTCCTTGGTGGTCATTACAACTTCCCAGACATTCAGGATATCTTCTGCAAGAAAGAATCCCTAAGACCATCTCGTGGCCACCACCTTCGACTAAAGAGAGCCTCTACCAACACCATGGTTGCTCATTACTTCCTTAGTAACCGAGTGGTCCATAATTGGAAATTGCTACCTGAAGATGTTGTATCGGCTACATCAGTAAACAACTTCAAAAATAAGCTCGACATCTGGCTACGACTAAATAAATCAGTGATAAAAAAAAAGTGACAGAAACCATGACTTAATTTTGTTTTTTCAACACTGCCTGAAATGGACACATCAGCGTCAAGCTGCTCGTCCATAACTAAATAATAATAATTATAATAAACTCATCACTCATGTATTTTTGATGAGTTTAAAAATGAATAAAGTGTCATAATAATAATATTTTAATGTACATTAAAACTATTTATTCAATATAATGTACACAGTGTAAGTTACATCATTTAATTTAATAAAAACCTATTGTTCGTTTTCAATATCAAGTTAAACATTGACATGTAAATTTTTTATTTACCAATAAATTGATTATTCCTGATTATTTCTAAACAATGATTATTAGATCAAGGGAGCACAATATGTGCCCTTGTCCAATATTTCATAAATGGCAGCCAGTATCTAGCCTCTCTGCAATAAGGCGTAGGTAGAGGTTGCGTTACGTAAAAAGAACGCTGAAGAAGCTGCGCAATAGGTGATTTATCGGTATTTACCCGTGCGCAAACACACCCCTCCACTTCTTCCAGCGTTCTTTTTACGTCGGAGAGCGCACCCAACGCATTAGAGACGCAAATCTTTGGCGCATTCCCCACGAAGCACTCGAGCGTCAGTTAACATTCCCGACGACTGTGATCACGGGATGGCTGGAGTACTAGAGAAATAGTTGCAACTACCCGCACTTCATCATTAGACTCAGAAATATGCGTTCGCACTTCGACACACCACACTAACCGTATACACAGAGCTCAAAGATGGATTACACATTTAACAATAACGGAGTTCGAATTGGGAGAGAGTTCAAATCCATCTTGTCGATTGTTTGATTTCAATCGCTCTATTCGCCATTCTTTTATAATAGATACACTCCAAAGGAAAATGCCGAGAACCCGTACCAATTGCGTCAAAACCAAACGTATGCCATAAAATTGATTATATTTTATAAATGACATTAACATTTTCTTTAGTTTTACACACCGACGGAATTAATAATCAAGGAAAAATAATATTTTGTTGATTTGGTTTCCGCCGCACGCCGCCATCAGACTGCAAAAACCAATGATATTCACGTTACTATGGCTACAAACATTGATGTAAAGTGTTACTATGTTAATAACCCTCATTTTTAATTATTTTGACAGTAGAATCGACTAAAAACTTATTGAAGATTTTTTTGACGCATTCAATTTAGTCTTGGTACCGAGCGCCATACATCAGTCGGCATTCTCCTTTCAACTTTGTATCTTCAGTGGTTTAGGCTGTGCGTTGATTCCAAAAAAAAACCTTCTCTTTTATATATATAGATAGGGTCTCTAGATAGGACTTTAGGGTCATGAAGCTCAATCCAAATTTTTGGTCCCGAATCTGCTAGGTGCTGTTAGCTATTATTTTTATTTATTAGCTATTGTTGACTAATCTATCATCGACCTCGTATGTTTATCAGTCTTTGGTACCCATAGTACAGGCTCTGCCTAGATTGGGATCAGTGAACTGTGTGTAAGATTTCCCGTATTTTATTTAAATACCAATAATATTACTTATATTTTAGTTTGTTAACTGTTTATGAACCTAAAATAAAATAAATAAATATCTTACCAATATGGCTGCTACCACAACCTCGCGCATTTTAAATAAGAGTAACTAAATTTTAAAAAGCTTGTAACATAATTTAAAAAAAATCTTATCAATGTGTCTGACATTGCGAAGCTAATTTATCATAATGAGTTTATTGTTAAAAAGTGATTAAAAATCGCAATGGAATTCAATTAACATCACCAAATATTTTTTAATTAATTAATTTATAATCATGAAATAAATAATAAAAATTATGTTACTCATTTTAATTCCGTGCTGTAAACTTTGAATTAAGTCCACCATTTCTACATTTCTTAAACTTGCATAAAGAAAAAAATAACACTTAAATGAAATATAACACTTATTTTCATACATTTTGCGAAATGATTTAACAGGAAATAAAATAAATAAATGAAATAAAACACTTATTTTCATACATTTTGCGAAATGTTTATTATGAATTATGGAAAAACTAGCTTCTTCCCGTGGCTTCGCTCGCGTGGTACCCTGATAAAAAGTAGCATATGTGATACTCCAGGTCACAAACTATAAAGCAGCTATTCCAAGCTTCATGTAAATCCATTCAGTCGTTTTTACCTGAAAGAGATCCATCCATCCGTCCTCACAAACATTCACATTTTAATATTATAAGTAGGATTAGCTTACGTATATAAAAGCTAAATTCCCTAACTGGTGACTGACAGCAGCGTCGGCGGTGTCAAAAGTTGTGCCCTGTGATCTCCATCGAGCATGCCCAGCGTGTGGATTGTGGGAATATCATCCTAAATCATCCTTCTTATAAGAGAGGCATGTCTAGCAGTATACAGGGAAGGCTGGTGTCGATTGTTTTAAAAAAAAACTATACACAATCCACACCTTTTTACGGTTACATATTTTTCAGTATCAGTATTTTTTGGTATAATGTTAAGTAAGTTTCTGTATTTTTTGGTATATAAGTACCTAGAGCTCTATGTGTTGGGCTCATCTTGGGAAGTACTTCCACCATGCCTAAATCTGACGTGAAGCAGCATTGCTCTATATCGATATGAAAGGTGTCGCACTTAAAGGCATATGAGGCTATCGTCTTCAAGCCTTAAGTTGATGGACGAACTGGGGTGCATTGTAGCGCAGATTCCACACACGCATATTCTACGATACAATACTTCTGTGATGGTTACCACTTAAACAAACAAACAATGATTATGAATTTATTCTTATCATTGATTAGCCGTCCTTGCAGCCCCACTGCAGGACCTAGGCTCCTCTAAGAAAATAGAAGAAGATATTCGCTAAGAGTGGAAGAAGCAATTCTTCCACTCTTAGCTAGGTTAGTGTTAAAAAGCGGTAATGGGCTTGCAACCTGTCACGTGGAATTCTAGCTGCTTGCAAAAAGTAGGCATGTATCGAATGTAATGATTGGACTTGCCTCTGACTACCCCGTTAAGGTATCCTCAATAGATTTGCGTACTGAGCAATATCTGAAGATATCCGTAATGGGGAAAAAGTCGTGAAGATGTTGGTTTTTGTTTGTTTTTTGGATAAGTAAAACACCACCTGTATTTATTATATTGTAGCCTGAAATAAAGTTTATAATATTAGTATTTATTATTATAAGTTGCTACGATCCTGCTACCTCTTTTACTTCATTCACTCTCATCACATTCTTCATACATGCTCGTCGGTTTAGGGTACTCCTGACTTGGCCTTTTTCCACCACGTCTCCGATTTGATCGCAGAACGTACGTCGAGGTCTTCCCCTTCCAATTTTCCCATTCACACTCGCCTCATATACTTTATTCGTCAATCTTCTTTCATCCATTCTTTCTAAATACCCAAATCACCTCAGCATACCTTTCTCAATCTTTGTCACAATATCTTCATACACTCCACATTTTACTCTAATCACACTATTCCGCACTCTATCTCTTAAAGTCAACCCACACATACTTTAATGAATATTTTGTGCAATAAAGAATATTCTATAAATCTTTGTGGTATTTTATGAATAAAATTATAAAAAATATTCGGTGATGTTTTGAATTTTGAATTCTATGATAAAGCTTTTGGAGTGAAGATCTGCATAAGTCAGTTGGATGCGTCGAGCTGAAGACAGGGCTTAGATGGCGTTCTATAAGGGAGTCCTATGTCCAGCAGTGAACTGCTACAGGCTGATGATGAAGATGATGATAATCTTTGCAATGTCTCTTGGGCTTGATAAATATAGATATGTTTCCGTTGCGAGCTTATGAAATAAAACGAAAATTGCATTCATATATTATTTATTAATTCACACAAACACACCTATTTTGATGGCAGACACCGAAGTTTGCTTTTGATGTAGAGCAGTAATCCAAACAGTCCACAGGTTCACATTTGGTAGCTGAAATATATGGAAAATTAATTTTAGACGTATATAGGTTTGCATCCTACTTCTAAAGGAAAAAGGAACCCTTATGGGACCACTTCGTTGTCCTTCGTTAAGACCTTTCAGGAACGCGTAGGTATCAAGTTGAAATAAATATAAAATGCTTGGTTCTGTAATTCCTTGAAAATAAGAAACTTTTTCAACGCAATCAAAAGATACGACCGGCAATGTCACATATTTAAACACTCGCAAGGGAATCAAAAACTTTAAGGTCCCAACAGACAAAAAGCGACCGATTGTTCCGCGTTCGCGTTTTGCGTTTTGTGTTCGTTGTGTTGCTCTGTATTTTTAGTGTTGTATGCGTGACAAAATAAGACATAAATCATGCGTTTGGTACCATGCAAATTCGTACTTCAATTGCATGGCATAGAACGCTCGAACGCGTGAACTGGGAACTGTCCCAGAAGCCATCCAATAAAGAAGTGAAGTGAAAGGATGGGTGGAACTTGGAATATACATAGTGCGACCTAGATACGTTAATTCGAGTGAAGATACGGTGGAAGGTTACTGTAACATACGTTTGATTTTTGAAGAACATGATTCATCAGTTGCACAGAATCTCTTGCCGTGTGCTCCGCAATAACAAACGCTGCAAGGGGCGGATGCCATCGTCTTCAGCTTCCCCGGGTTACATTTGCCAGCAGAATGAGTGTCCACTGTTCAAATTTAAAATAACCGATTTTTATATATAATAAGTGTGGACGAGAAAAGGGTTCTGATGGAAACCATACAAAACAGAAGAGGGAAAATGATTGGACACCCTTTACGACATGGCAACTTGATTAGAAACATCATCGTGGACAGCGTGCAAGAGGAAGACCAAGAATAAGCTACATGAGCCAGATAAAAGAGAAGGTCGCCGTCATGTCGTATTAGGAAGTGAAAGAGAGCAATGGAAAGAGCTAAGTGGAGAGAATTGCATCAATACACGGACTAGAGCTAAGCTCTCATATTATAAAAATAATAACGTGCTGGACATCACATCACACAGCATCATGTGTTGTGGCCCCAAGCTAAGCAAAGCTTTTATTATGGCGACGAGTCCTGTCAAACCTCCCTCTCACTCGAACTATTCAACATTTTTGAAGATATAAAATCACTGAATGTAATTGTGCAAAATAGCAAACCTTCACGGCCTAGAAAATAACAATACAAAGGTCCAGCAATAATATCATTTTGAACCCAACACGTTTTCTACCAAAAAATTTGCACCAAAATTGATCACATTGGTACAAGTTTTTTGGTAAGAAAAGGAGATAGAATCAAAATGTTATTATTGCTGAACCTTTGTTTTGTTATTTTCTACGCCGTGAGGGTTTGCTATTTTGCATAACTACATTCAGTGATTTTATATCTTCAAAAATGTTGAATAGTGCGAGCGAGAGGGAGGTTTGACATGTATAGTCGCCTTATGGGGACTGATATTCTATACTACCCGCGACTTCGCTGCTTATTTAAGCAGTGAAGTCGCGGGGCGTCCACTCGTTACTTTTATACTTGTCAAAAGGCACTAACCTCTACAAGCACCCTTGATGCTCCAGCATTTCCATTCATTGGTGGCTGTGCAAAAACACCCGTGGCAGGTGCGACTAGTCCCCAGCGTGAAGAATTGACCAGTGGCGCAGTGTGGGCCTCTATCAATATTAGTTTTAATCTCAAGTTTTGGGTCAACTTCAACTTCCGGAGGCCTATATTGACTATCATCAGGAACGTTTTTTCCATTTTCTCCATCTGGAGTCCACGGTGGAGAATCATAATCAGGTTTTGGTATTGTTACAGTGCTTTCTTCAAATATATCAGGTGTGGCAGGGTAAGTTTCTACTGGTCGTATAGGATCCTCTTGAACCGGATGATCTGGAAACGGTTGATCTGGAAACGGTTGATCTGGAACCTTATAATCTGGAACCTGGTGATCTGGAACCTGATGATCTGGAACCTGATAATCTGGAACTTGATAATCTGGAACTTGATAATCTGGAACTTGATGATCTGGAACCTTTTCAGGATATACGGGAATGTACATGGTCGTGTCGAAAAAAGGACTTGTAGTTCTCTTGGGTTCTTCCCAATCAGGGCTTCCGGGGATCCTGGATTTATCAAAGTCATTATCCCATGTAGTCGTGGGTGGACGGGTAATAAACGTCGGGGTCGTCCATGTTATTTTAGAAGGAGGAGGCAATGTTGATTTTGTTCTTGAATACCATGCATCTAAATCAAGTTCGTTTGATTTCATGAAATCTTCAAGGTTTTCGCCATTTACGTTGGTAAATAATGCAGTACTTGTAGACCTTCTCGGTGGTAGGGTATAAAATATAATTCTAGGTGAGAATGTTTTAGGATAATGCTTAATAATTTTGTGTCTAAATTTCGATTTTGGCTTTTTCGATGTTAGCCGTAGTGCACCGCTGCAGGACGACTTAAGTTTTGTTTTGCACGACCAAACTCCTTTGGCGCCACATGTGCACTTCGAGCATTTGTCTTGTACGAAATCCGTCTTCTGACATTTGTCTGTGGAAAGATGTTGAAATTATATATAACCAAAGCAAAGGATAATAGGGACCATTTTTTTCATGCGTAACGACGATTGTGTCATTTTTATTTTCTTTTATTTTCTAGTGTTGTCTGATTTATTTTATTTATAAGTTTTCGCATTTTAACCGATGTACCTTATAGGCCGGCTATTCGTGTATCGCTTGTCTGTCTTCCGGGTGAAAAGTATAATAGAGCGTCTTCTTCAAACAACGCGAATCTTAATAAAATTACAATAATGTAGCCGCCCTTTTAGAAATAAGACACAAGTGAAGTGAAATGGAATAAAAGGGAACTTGGATTGGAATTGTCTGATGAAGAAAATTTGTTCGCCGATCGTTTTTGTTATAGTCGCCATTGCTATAGCAGAATAGGAACTGACAGAAGACTGGTCGAATGCACTTATAAACCGTACTACGTTGCCTCATATTAATATAAACAATTAATACTTAATACTGGCAAAATTGTGGAACACTATCCCAGAAGTCATTGAATAAAAAGTGAAGTGAAGACAATAAAGATGAAAGATTATAATAACTTTACTATTCAAACATGAAAAGTTAAGTTATACTTTTAGAAAAAGGTATAAAATTAAAAAGAAATACATACCTGGTAATGAACCAGCTAGAGAAATTTCTGGAGCAGGAGCTGAAAAGGTAAGTAAATTAGAGTTGTTTTAAAAAAAAACAAAACTTTCTCTGATTGCTGACTTTATTTACTCCAGAACATCTCGCCATGTTAATATAGAACAAAGCTATAGATAGTAAACCAAGCGGTAGAAATAGCATGACAGTAGTACTTTCCCTCCTGGACGACCTCTGTGGCGTAGTGGGCAAAGGCTCGCCTGAGACGCAACAGGTTGCGGGTTCGCATGCGGAACAAGTATTTGTATTATCTGAAAATATTTGTCTCAAGTCTGGGTGTTTTCTGTGTATTATGTCTATTAAAAAAAGTATATTAAGTAGTATGTCAGTCATTATATTTATTCCCATAATATAAATAGAATAGTAATAGAAAGAGAAACATTTATTTGACACGACACAACAATCAAAACAAAAAAATATATTAGAAAATGGATAGGTACCTAACTTACCATTGAAATAAATTTAAATTAAATGGCGAACAGTTTACAAATAGCTTAGACTTATTCATTGTCTAATATGACAGCTGAAACTACCCGACCACACACCACTATGCATGAGGTACCTATCATGATCAAATTGAATTAAAATACAGTTGCCGTGCCAAAAAGGTGACAACTCAGCATTTGTTAAGCAGGTAAACAAACTAATGAAGCGCACCTACCCAAGCTACAAAAAGTCACAGACATCAGACCACCACTAACTCTCAATATGTATTAACAAAAAACAAGATATTAGTGCTTTTGATTTTAAAACGGACTACATAAATACTCCTTTAAAATAAAGATTACGTACTAGGTTTATTATTTTATTATCATAAATATATTAAGTGTTTTAAGTGTTATTGTAAAAGGCTTTTACATTATATAATGTTATTACCTATAATGGATTAAAGTTAAGTTTTATCACAATGAATTAAAAGGGTTTACTTTACCTAAATTAGGCTCCTAAACAAAATAAAATCCATAGAATAATAATAATCATAATCATCACAGGAAGACTTACTTCCAAATTAAATGATTGACACATTCAACTCAACTCTACTAAGATCTTCTGATATGAGTGTGATATGAGTAAAAAGGCCTCATCAAAATTCGATGGTTTAAAATAATAGTATACCTCGACGTCGTCAGCATATATATGGTACTTAAAAAAATTAAAATACTTGACTAGATCTGCACATTAAAAAGTGTTGGCCCCAATATTGACCCTTGAGGGACACCTCGAGTAATAAGGGAGCTCTTCGATTTTCTTACTGTTCCGTTAGCCAGAGGTAATTCTACGTACTGATATCAATTATTTAAGTAGCTATCGAACCATTCGATGGTATTTTGGTGAAAACCATAGTAGTTTAGTTTTGACAACAATAAACTAAGATTTATGGGTCAAATGCCCGAGAAAAGTCCAATAACACCAATATCGTACACAATCCTTGATCTTGAGCGCACAAAATGTTATCCATGACATCTACTAAAGCCGTAGATGTACTTCTACCTTGCCGAAAGCCAGATTATACATCAGGTAAGATGTGATTATTTTCAAGAAATATGTTTAATTGAACATTAACTACTTTTTCAACAAATTTAGACATGCACGGAAGTATACAAATAGATTTCAAGTGTTTGACCTCTGTGGGATCATCTTTTTTTGGCAATGGACGTACTACTGCAATTTTCCATGCGTCTGGGAAGATAGACAAGCTGATTGATGAATTTATTATGTGCAATAATGTATCCAGCGATTACGGAAATGTAAATAATACCATTTTTAGAGTAATAGTCTCGTTGCCCTCAGCGTTACTTTTAAGATCCTTTATGATCTTTAAATGATAATTAAACCCTATAGTATTGAGACTAGAAGTTGCATCGCAATATCTATGGAATTTAAAAATGTCAACTGGCTTAAATTTGTACTCAAATTACCTGGTACGCTAAAAAAGTAGTTATTAATTTCATCGGGGTTTGTAAAAATTGTTGGTAGCTATGTTTTCTTGGGGGAAAATATAATGTTTTTTAAGTTTTTCCAAAGCGTTTTCGAATCCTTTACGTTATTATTTGCTCTTTTATTGCTCTGCTTACTTTGGGGCTACATGATGCTGTGTGATAGTGTTCAGCGTTAGCATTTTATTCCCGGCCGAGCCTTTATTACAAGATATATATCTATATTACAAGACAAAGATCTGTATTACAAAAACATTTGAAAAGAAAGGAATTAAAAATAATGGTCTATTTTTAAATTAAGTATGTCAAAATAATAATAATTGATTATTGTTACTGACCGAGTGCTGGTCAAGAGATGGTCATAGAAATAGGGGACGTTCACTGACGAGATGGGTCGATGTTATCAGAAAAATTGTGGGCTGCACCTGGCTCAGACTAGTGAGCCCAATAGTGGGTCAAAAGTTATGATAAAAATTTTGACTTACCTAACTGTTTTTACTACGGGTCTATGTCACAGACGAACTGTCAAATTATTTTGAGGGTAGAAAGCTAATTGTTTACATCAAAAGGAAAGTATAACAAAATGCGATTTAAACCATACAAAAAGTTTGCAAGCAACATCTAGTAGCCGTGTGGAAACTCGAAGCGGGTTCGCGTTATGCTGTGATTGAGTCTTCAGGGCCTGCAGGCAACCAAAAATGGTTAAAATAATGATCATGATGAAAATTTTCTTACCATCATTAGAGGTGGGGATACACAGATTCAAGAAACAGAACGCTTTCAATCCATTGACGCAGTAGCACTCCTTGCAATGTGTGTTGCCACTCACGCTGTACCATGTGCCAGGAACGCATACTTTTTTTTTTATTTTTCTTGATAATACTAGAAAATAATAATATATTAATTTAAAATAAACTAAATGAAAAAAATATATTCGACATTGTTTATATAATAATAGATCCGAAATTAAGGTTTCTGCAGGGTTAGTTTGAATTCGAATATTATCCTGAAGGGCACAGCTTTCTTGACATTTGAATATTGTGGAACATTTTTTTTAAGCATGACATATGACCTGTTTATTTATTGTACCCATAGTGTGAGTACACCTACTACTAACCAGGTCCACAAGTTTTAGCAGTACAAACAATTTGGTTCCGTGTGTTACATGTGCAGGAGTTGCAGCCATCAGGAGACGGTATTTTCTCCCCCGTATTACATTCTCTCTTGTTTCTATTATTGTCTGAAAAAAGGCAAAGTTAATTCCTTTAAGGTTTTTACCCAAAAACCTAATTTTTCTAACGTAACTTCTAGAATAATTA
Organism: Horisme vitalbata; assembly: GCA_951804965.1. Taxonomy (NCBI): domain Eukaryota; kingdom Metazoa; phylum Arthropoda; class Insecta; order Lepidoptera; family Geometridae; genus Horisme; species Horisme vitalbata. Next base: position 13,071,281 of record OX638105.1, on the reverse strand, counting down.
AACAGAATAACTTGTACAATAGTCACTCATAACTGTCATAATAACGTATCTATGTCATATGTTCCTATATTTGGATCGGATCACAGATATAGAAGAGAAATAGACGAAGTCTTAAAATTCACTATGCTCTGAACGTCAATTTATACGGCTGATCTCTACTTTCTTATGTCCATATATCATTTGCTAGAAAGGGATGCATACTTTATCTCAATGTGACTGCAGCGATTTCGTACCAGGGCATTTCTATCAAACTGCATAGTTCTGCTATGTTTTTTTTTGAACTCATTTGAAGTCGCATTGAGAGAAGTATGCATTCCTTTCTAACTGATTATATTGGACATAAGAAAATAGAGATCCGCCGTATGAGTTGATGATCAGAGCGTGAATGAATTTTAAGGGTTGTTTTATGCTTTAGTCATAATTCTTTGGGTCGGATTGTACTCGGATTGGTCGAATTGTTTGTTGTGCCTAACTTCAGTGGAATATAGATCTGTCGTGACAACTGTAGGTCTATTTCGAAGAAATAGGACTAAAAATAAAATAAAATAAGTCAATAAAATAAAGCATAAAATAAGTCTTACTATTCATTTATGCTCTGAACATTAACTCATACGGCTGACCTCTACTTTCTTATGTCCATATATGTTAGCTAGAAAGAGATGCATACTTTATCTCAATGCGATTTTTGCGACTTCGTACGACTTCGTACCAGGGCATTTGTATGAACCTGCATAGAATTCGAGCGCCCTGGTACGATTAACTTTTTGAAGTCGCATTGATATATGTATGCATCCCTTTCTAACTGATGATATTGGACATAAGAAAGTAGATGTCAGCCGTATTGAAATTTAAGACTTTATCTAGTTGTCTTCTTATATCTGTGGTCTATTTATTTGTGACGCATTCACAGCCAAACTACTGGTTCAATTTTTAAAAGATACGATAGGAAAGGACTTGCGACTTACGGAGAACTACAGGCAAAAGCTAGTAAATTATTCCTGGTCTAGAACTAAGAGAAATATAAATTTAAGTCCCAAATTGAAAAAATTGCCGGATTTGAACCTGCAACCTTCCCATCAACTACTACAAACTAACTAAACTAACTAACTAACTGAACTATTTCAAATTACTCACCTCCCGACACGCATTTTCTATTAGTGCAGATTATTTTACCAGCCCCACAGTAACAGCGGTTGCAGATGTCAAAACTACGGATCTGCTCTCCTTCGATACAACTGGGCTCTAGAAAAATACAGTGTTTGACTATTTTATAATTGAGCGTGTTAAGACGACCCATCGTGCACGGCTCGCGCACGCCTCGCAACCGCTTGTACTACTAGTACTAGATTACTTCGTTCGTGAACGCGGGGTTAGCATGAAGCGGGCGCGTAGCGAGCGCGAGGCGTGTGCAGTTAGACTTCGATAAATGCAATTTTAGATCTATTGATGTGACATAAGACTCAAATTATAAACAACTAAATTTCTAAGCGGGTTCTTACGCGAGTGGCGTGTTCTTGGCGGACGCGTGTCGTCTGCACGCAGGTCTGTTTCAATTCTGTTCAGGCATATATAAAAAAATGGTTGTCTATACAGTTGGTTTACGGACGAGAACTTGACTGTTTAATGTTATAAGCGTCTCTCCATCGCTTATACCGCGCTCTCGCTTCCACGCTCGAACAGACCAACGAAATAGGACTAAAGCATAAAAGAAGTCTTAAAATTCATTAATACTCTGAACATTAACTCAAACGGTTGATCTCTACTTTCTTATGTCCATATATTTTAGCTAGAAAGAGATGCATACTTTATCTCAATTTCTGCGATTTCTGCGACTTCGTAGCAGGGCATTTGTATGAACCTGCATAGGTTCGAGCGCCCTGGTACGATTAACTTTTTGAAGTCGCATTGATATATGCATCCCTTTCTAGTTAGAAACACTAGCTACTTTCTTATGTCCAATATCATCAGTTGATGATATTGGACATAAGAAAGTAGATATCAGCCGTATTGAATTTTATGACTTTATCTAGTTGTTTTCCTATATCTGTGGGTCAGACGGTACGTGACACTTTTTCTTGCGTGCAGCGGCGTTCACCGATTGATGATTCTCATAAGAACGGGCCGTGCTCGAGGCGTGTGCGTCGACCGGACGGGGCACGAATTTGACACGTAAAATTTTGTATGAAATAGTAAGGAACGGGGCGGGTCCGTGCAACTTAGTGAAAGAAGACTGAAATGTAAAGAGGAAAATGGTAAAAATTGCATCACTACACCGACAAGACCTTTGGCACGATGACTGCGGGCCTCGGACATGACGCTGCGCGCCCGAGGAGTAAGTAGCTCAGCTAGCGTGAGCGTTATCAGCACTCAAAGCGTCAGTTTGTAATTGTTACAATTATGCTTAACAGTTCAAAACTAACCTTTACGAAAAGAAAGCAGTCGTCGACTTTTTTTCTTAAACTTTTTAACTTTATTTCCTGAAAATTTTATTTTTTTGTTTAGAATGTTTTGTACAAATTATAGTTTAACATTTTATATATAGTATCGGCTTTAGCTCACGGCTTTGCTCTCACTAACGTGGATTTTTTCAAATGTTTTTTTTTGTTGTATGTTCTATGTTCTTTGGGGGCGTCGATTAATTCAATCCAATCAAACCTCACTGAATCTCACGTTGGGGAGAGGAGGGGGAGCTAATTTTCATTAAAAATATACATTTGAAAAATATCACCTGAGATTAGGGGAGAGGTGAGAGGTGCGAACGAAATCTCACGACATCTCACCAATGGGGTTAGAAAATCGCCAAAATTTCCTTAAGTAAATAATGGATGCCGCCTTTTCTGTACCCCTAAAAAGTGTCTCTCAGCCTAGTCCATATCGTGTTGATAAAAATTGGGCTAAGAGGATTTTTTTAGTTACATTAAATAAGTTAATTATTATTATTATAAGCCTCAGTTGTCCCACTGCAGGGCAAAGGCCTTCCTTCCCTCCTTGCACTCCTCTCTATTGAGTGCTGTATTTTGCCAGTCTTCTATATAGGAGTCCAGTTTGTCTCTCCATCTTCGCCGCGGTCTGCCACGTGGTCGTCTGATGCCATGCGGGGTCCAATAAGAGGCAGCCTTTGCCCAGAACTCATCCGGTATGCGGCCTGCCCAGTCCCATTTTATTATGTTTAAATAAGTTAAACAAATAAAAAAAAATACCTTTTTTACAATTCCTCACAGTACATACATACAGCTGGCCTCCCATACAAACGCAGTGGTTGCAATCCAGCGCAATAGAAGAACGATACACGCATTGTTTAACTGTAATAAAAAATTAATTACACATGCAGTGTCTTGCGGGAAGAAATCGTGGCATGCATAAGTAAGCAGTTAGCTAATGGCAATAGGCTATTTGACACTAGTGAAAATATGCAACGAATTGTGGTCCCAATAGATATTAATTAAATAAATAGTATTTCACTATATTTATCAAAAAAGTGATTTATTTTTGCTTATTTCGTGTAATCTTTTTACGCGAAATAAGCATGAACATTTCTGAACGAAAGAAACACTCTGTGATTGTTTCGATCTCACTTGACACTCGACAGTAAACCAGTGTCACGGCGAGCTTCGCAGTGTAGTTAGTACTTTGAGTGTTTGTTTACTTGTTTACTTGCGTGTGACGTCAGTCATATGGAATCCGCCATTACAGAGACAGCGTTTTACGTGCGATTTTTACAATTTAAGCTTTAATATTTACAGTGAAAATACTGCATATTTCCTGGAAATATTAATCGAGCGCATTTGTTATGTCACAAAAAATCAAATACAAAATAAATAAAAAAACAGTAAAATAGCCTATTGAGAGGGCAACCCTAAGAGTGATCCCATCCAAAACATTTTGAAAATGGGATATGCGTGATCCGACAAACAATTTTTGAACCAGTCGACACTCGAATCACACTCGAATCTGAGTCTAGTAAGGTTCCCATAATTTGTGTATTACATTTAACTACCTAATAATAGTTAATTATGTATGCCTTTGTGAGGGAAAAATAAATAAACTTTATACCTTCCTATAAGTAGTAACGTTAGTTTATATATTGACTAGCTGACCCGCTCGCAACTTCGTTTGCGCTTATACTATTTTTTTACGTATGTCCTTTCATGTGAAAACCCAAGCCCAGTAATTTGACACGGAACCCTAAATGTCAATGGAATAAAAAGTACCTACATATTACTACATTACCTACCACGTAATGTATATATATGTATATATAGGTACTTGTTCCCGTTCCTGCTCTCACTCCTTTTTTCGTTCCTGTTTCCGTTGGCAAAACTGTCAACTTGGCGACGGAAGTTGACAGCCGGAATAGGTATGATGAATTTTTATATGCCTCACTCTTGATTATGATTGGTTACTCATGTAAACTTTCATCACATAAATCACCCTCTTTATGTTTCATTTTCGCTACAAAAAGCCGCAAGTCCTTCTCCAAGGTGCCATGGGTGGGACCTGGAGAACCTTCAAGGCTTTAGGTGTTTATTTATTTTCGTTATAGTCTCTGTGAAAAATCTCAAGTAATTAGGTATATAAAAAAAAACTTGCTAACCCCGTGGTATTCAAATATTCAATACAAATGAATGCCATCGAAATTTCGAATTCTAATCCGATTTAATTTTTTTTTTTATTTGACATTCCAATTTTAAAGAGTATCGCATTGCACAAAGCTTTTAAGGCTTCCCCACACAGGTGTGTTATTATCGGTAATAATATTGCATTGGATTGCATTATTGCGATAATGCGTTCCAATTCCTTGCACATAATTGCGTTATCGCAGCAGTATGTAACTTTTTAGCCGTCCTGATACATAATGTACTAAAATTCTACAGATCTCACACTACGCGCAACTATCCAAGTCATTGAAAATGTAATTTAGAAATAAAGCACACGATAAAATGTGACTATAATGTACTGACGAAAAAGTAAACGGAGCGCAGAGTGGCTTTGCGCGTAAAGGCCCTTCTACTGCCAACAGTTTTTGTCCGTCTGCCTCCTAAAATGGCTCAAGTTGTAGCTTAATTCAAACTCGAGATGTCATTTTTTCCGTTTCTTGAATTGCTAGCTCAAAAAAAGTAATTGGGAAATTCTCGATCCAGAAAATTGTTGAATTTTGTCAAATTTTGGAAAATTTCAAAAAGTTACCATACAATTTTGGAAATTCAAATTGCACTTTGAAGCCCTCCGGGAGACACAAATACTGATATAATTATGACTAATCACTTTATTCACCTACACATCTTTTTAAATGCATGTGACGAATTTACTTTCAATGTATGGAGTTTCCAAAATGTGACGAATTTACTTTGTGGCAAATGTACAACAACCCCTCTCATATCTGTGAAACTACAGGCAAATGTCAGAATTTCATGAATCGGGGCACTCGATACTCGATCAGAAAAACTGCGATATTGCGATATATTCTGTTATATTGTCTGATATTATCGCCGATAATAACGTACCTAGGACAACGCACCTGAGTGTTGGAGCCTTTATGTGAGAACAACGTTTTTTGAATAAATTTAGAATGAGTTTTCAAACACGACAGTGTCAAAATAAAATGGTATAACATGTGTCACTAAGGAGTATTTATATCTACTTCGATGCAAATCACCCCTAAAATAACTTTCCACCCCTTTTTAACCCCGTTAGGCGATAAATTTCAATAATATACGAAACACGTATTTCATCAATTTGGTTAAACAATGTTTACGCAAAATTTGAATTAGATTGGACCAAGGAATCAAGTTGTTCCATACAAACTTTGCCCACGTTTTTCACCCCTTTAGGGGTAGAATCTCGGAAAATCCTTTCTTATCGGACGCTTACGTCATACAAAGAACACACCCTCCAAGTTTCAGGTTTCTACGATCAGCGGTTTAGGCTGTGCGTTGATCCGGCAGCCATTCAGGACAAAGGATTTTATGAGTATAGATTACCCTCCATTAAGGTATTTTTTCAAAAACGTGGTATGCGGTCTTTTATTATTTAATATTCAAAGTGTTCTGACGAAGTTTCAAAAAAATCACACCACGCGTTAAGATTTTCCCATACAAATTTTACCACCCCATTGCAACCCCCTCGAGGACTATTTCAAATTTTCAATGACACCAATCTTCATCGATTATATGGAATAATACATGTCCCAAGTTTCAAGTTTCTAAGTTCAAGGAATACGATTTTTCATACAAACATTTTTACCCCTTTTCACCCTCTTAGGGATTGAATTTCCCAAAATCGTTTCTTAGTGAGCGCCTACACCCTACAAAGAATATTTGTGCCAAATTTCAGATCTGTAGACCCTGTGGTTTCTGAGATTTCGTGATGAGTGTGTCAGTGAGTGAGTGAGGATAGTTCTCTTTTATATATATAGATTACTCATTTCTTTTAGTTATTACTCACCTACTTCTGGGCTCAAGGAATGTTGTAAGCGTGACAAATCTGAAAAAAAACTGCTATTAATATAATTATATTTTTTGTAGATTATTTAATTGCAAGTGTACAGTCGGCTGTGATTTGGTCTGACTGAACCGCAAGGAATTCGATTCCCGCTGCAAAACTAATCACATGTTCTGCAAACGGGTATGATGATGATGATGATGATACCAATTCATCTCAATTCACAAATACCGTCAAAGTAAGATAAATACCGGGTTCGCCAAGAGATTTGTCACTTTAACCACCGCATATCTTACTTTGAATGTTAGCCTTGCTTTTATTCTCTCGCAGAAAGTGTGAAAAGATAACTTTTCAGCCCCGGGAATAAAGTTGTCGTCTTCGTCTTGGGCGAGCGAATCCCTCGCTGCACTCATAATTTTAGTCTAAACCAAAGAGGTTGAATCAGCTTTTTTATTTTTTAAATAGAGGTATAAAAGGGACGGCTATAACTGAATCATTTACGAATTGAGAAAGATAAAACAATTACATGTTTTCCATTTGAAAATTTTGTCTTACGGTGTAAATCTTATCCATAACGATAATATCACAAAACATATGGATGGTATAAATCAACATCCACCTTATTGATGCGTATTAAGTGCAACTGCAAACACATAGTTGCTGTATGGCTGTCACCACAAGAGTGGTTTTATTTTGGAAATTATCCCTAACCAGCTTTTTTTCTTCATCATATTATTTAGCTCTAGATCCGGGTACCACGGGAGCGAAGCCGCGGGTGGAAGCCTGTTTTAAACATTAATTACATACAAATAAATAATTGGTGTTAAATCTATTAGATAATCGTAAAATGTTCAAAAACTCACTCTCGTCTATAAATGTATTTTCTATTTTTCCGAAGCTCAGTGAACGATACCGCATACCCCCACGAGTACCACTAATGCTTAAACTTATTGCTACAAAAATAAAACCAAAAAGTAAATACAAATAAAAGATGGTTAATTGACTCATAGCGGAAATCCATTACAAGATATCGTCAAACATTTGTTTGGCGCTCGGCATACAACACGTCTGCGGAGTTCTGCGGAGCGCCCCGAAGGCGGACAGCGGGTCTATCGTTTCCTGATGATGCATTATGGGGAAGGCGAAACTCTGTCTTATTGTTTTTGGGTTTTTGTGAAACTCGTCAGAGAAGGTTAACGGAATTTGTACTAAATATTTTGTCTTTTGAATATCTTACAATTATAATAAGGTAAGCATAATTTTGATTCCTACTGCGAGAATAATTCTTAAGTAGATCCGTGAAGCGCTCGTAGCATTGCTTACTTCGGTGTCAGATCATCTTGGTTAGGCAACACTCTACCTTTCACTTCTAGGATGGACCGCTTAGTGGTATTTATGTCTGAGCGCTTCTGTGCTTGGGGAGGCTCGTTAAGCTGTTTGTCCGGGCTTTTTCAATCGTTGAACAATGTCAGAGGCCTCCAGCCGGCCTTAAAACTCTGACACCAGATTTGGCCAATAGGTCATACGAAGAAAGAAAGAATAGTCTGCTGACAATGGTTCTGGATCGTGCTTGTAGTTTTTGATCGTCGGTGGCCAAGAGATTTAGCTGTGCCGATGTAGGCCGCCTTGTTCGTTGTTCAGCAGCGTGCACCACGTTAGGTAAGGTTGACTTGGGTTCCGAAGATGAGGGTTGGAATCCCGTACATCTCAACAGAACAGATTATGCAAACATTTGTCCCGCAGCGGGAATCGAACCCGCAACCTTCTGCGCCTCAGGCGGGCCTTCGCCCACTGCGCCATGAAGGTCGTCAAAATTACTGTTAGGCGCTGTGCAGACATAGACACTTTTTGTTGCCAACACGGCACACCATCATAGGGAAATGTAGTTGTATTCGGTAGTGACAATCGGACACAGTCGCCGGTTGCCTGTCACCGAAACGCCACTACGTGTAGTTGTAATTGTAACTATTACGTCAGTAGTAAGCACCAACACAGCTCATGGTACCATTATAGAGGCTAACTACACTATCTGCGTATTTACGTAACTACTGTATTAACGTCATGTGATTTTACTGTGACAACTCATGGTTCACCTGCTGGTGAAATACAGCCCTCGCTATAATAACGTTAACTATCAAAACATGTTATCAGATATTTTGTTTTGTCGGCAGTATCTCCACGAAGTGATCCGTCTTACGGCCAAATTTCTGCAGCTGGTTACTCCTGAGGGACTGACTGCTACTGATATTCATTAATTTAGGACTTTCATTGGTCACGTAAATAGTATCATTGCCGACATTGCTTCGGCGTACAGGAAACTCCAGGGGCTCCATCAGCACGTCACCTTGAAATATACTTTTCATAATTATACAAGAAGAAGCACTTGAAATTTTTCAAACTGGTCCAATTCTGGAAACTCTAAAATCATTAGAATTCCACTCCTGAGCATAGGTCATTATACTCCTAGGAATTTCAATCAACCATTTATTGGTCTACAGACAATAATTGTTATACATAAATAGGTCAATTATTATTGTTAATATTTCAAATTTTATATAATTTGATCGGAATAACTTAGTCTAGCTTACTTCTAATAACAATAATATATCATTTAGTTATATTTACTAACATCGTGTTTACATCACTATCAGTATTATTACTTTAATTCACATACGTACTACATTCGACATCTGAATGTAGTACTACATATGAATCATTTTCATTTCTACAATAATTTATACTTTCATTTCATTTCTACAAAGAACCGTCCCAAGCCTTTTCCAACCACAACACTCACGTACCTACATAAGCAGCCTACAGCAGTTCAATGCCTCCCCTATGAGCTCCATTGCGCCCTCTCCTCAGCTCGACGCAACCAGCTTCTACCACTACACCTACCCGGAAGACATCCTACCCAACCTTTGCCAAGCCACGGTCTCCACTCAAGAACTCATTTACCCCAACGGTTCTTTGACAGATATGGTCAATCCACAGCCACTTCAGCATGGTAATTCTTTGAGCATTTTCGACAACTTTAGTTCTATGTCGGATAGTGTTGTTGCGGATTCTATCCTTTAGAGAAACAGCAGTTAACTGCTATAGACTGATGATGATGATGAGCAGTTAAGCGTAACAAACAGAATTTGTTTGTTAATCAAATAAAATCCTCACTGTCGCTTTTTTATATTAGCTATACACAGCGAATGATCCGTGGCGGAGATAGGCAGGCATTTAATACAGAATCTTATCTATGACTCACCATTATGATTAGAGTATAAGTATTCAAAGAACGGTTCATGGTTCAATGCTTCAGCGGTGTATAGGTACCATACCTGGATGTAAAGAAATCATTCAGGTTATTTTTTATAATACTTGAAAATGGAAGAAGACCCACTCGATGTTAAGTGGTAACCAACACATAAAACAAAGTATTGGATCGTAGGTCATGCATATTTTAAACGTGCCCTACGATGCAAAACTCTGCGTTCATCAACTTGAGGCATGAAGGCTTTCTCGTTCTTCGTATGAAAGCTTCGGTTAACTCTGGTATCTTTAGGATTTACCCGACGGCCTACGACATGTCTTAACGACTGAAAAAACCAGAGTCAATAGATCAATGCCACTAAGCGATCACCCATAAGTTGTTACCGGGTGGAGTATTGCTTATGAAATGAAATGAACTCGTTTAATGTCAGGTAATGTACGATTCACCCTTACCGGCGCGCTTCGGAAAGCATCGGAGAGCATTTTATAACATGTTAAAGGAAATTGATACATCCACAATGCAGTTAAGTTCCTTATTTGCATGCAATTTACGCAGCTTTGAGCTTTGTCAAACACTGACGTAAATAGATCCGTAAATAGATATTGCATGCAGTTAAGGAACTTAACTGCTTTGTGGACGTTTCAATTTCCTCTAGCATGTTTTAAAATTTGCTTCGATGCTCTGACGCGGGGCGCAGGTGTGAATCGTACATAAGTTATATTATTTTAGTCACACCCAAATCAAACAAGCAGACGCACGGTTCAGTACTATCTTGACTTAGTCGATATACCACCTATTTGCACTAAACTGTTTTTTTCTACTTTTATTTGGTGAACCGCCATGGATTGGAACTCTCTACCGGCCTCTGTCTTTCCTCATAACTATAATCTGGGACTCTAGAGTGAATCGGTGTCTTCTGGAACTTTGTGCTCCATTTTAGACCACAACGTTACTTAACAGGTGAGTTTGTGGTCAAACGAAGGTACATCCAATGTAAAAAGCATGACAGTTCCAACGAATCGTAACTCTTAACCAAGTTGTTATGCTAAAACACCAAAGTAAGCCTACGCCTCATTTCCTGTTTCTAAGAAGGGAGGAATTAAAATAGAAGCAGCGATGAGCTACGATAGGAAGAATTAAATTTAGAATATGGCATTATTCCCCGCAGTTTTTATGTTCAGTGGGAGCATCAGGAAATGAGTGTCCCGGTGCTTCTAGCAGAAGGAGTATTTAGTAGGAGCATGAGAAGGAACCGGGTTTTTTCGTGACAAAGCATTGCTTGTCAAAGCATCGTGTGTTTTGCGCGAACTATCCCTGTGTATCCCTGTCTGCAGCCCGAACTATCGCAACGATAGCTTATAATGGTGGGTGGTCACATCTGCGTGTATCATTCATTCACCTTCGTGAATGAATGGAAGCTTCGTCATCATTCATTCACAAAGGTGAATGAATGATGACGAAGCTTCCTTTGTCGCGATAAACACAGGTGCTGCCTCAGTATTACACATAGGAATTAAAGGAACAGTACTTCGGTTAACTATACAAAGGATACACTGTGAAAAAAGTGGCATAAATTGCTTTTGCTTATTATATTTGTCAAAAGCACGTCATACTAATATTGCCTCTTTATTAAAGAAGATAAGACAGAACATCTAAGTAAGCCAACTAAATGAAAACTGCTGCTCCGATAAGCACGTCATACAAATATCGCCTCTATAGTAAAGAGGATAAGACAGGAAATCTAAGTAAGCCGACTATATGAAAACTGTTGCTCCGATGCGTTTTGACGGAGTTTTAGACTAGCCGCTTTCGGTCGGATAGTGCAAAATTCTTTGTATAGTTGATTGAAGGAAATGTAGAGTGATCACAAATATTTTCAACCTAACGTATCATAAGCTAAACAAAATATTTTGGCCAATGACAAAGCGTTATTCTTAAAGATTTTTTTTTTTGTATTTTAAGTGTTTGTCCACACTTCAAAATAAAAAAAAAAACGTTATTCTTAACTTTATTTAACTAAAATTCAAACTTTAACTAACTAATAACTTTAGACATTTACATCATTCCAAGTTTGAAAATTAACTGTAGCGGTTAATGGAAACTAGTTCACGGTACTAAATTTTTATGAACTTAAAAGCCATTTTGGTCGAAATGTTGTCGAAGTACCAAATTACCTAAATTAACTACCGTACCTTTATTCAAGAAATTAACTTAAAGGTGACTGAAGCAAAGATTTTTGACAGTTTTCTAAACAATGCTCAGCGCAACAGAGGCTTGGAGACCAGCGAAAAAGTATTCGTGTAGTTGACGTAAAATTTTTGCCAGTGAAAAAGCGAAGGTTCGCTTTTTCATGGCCAAACTTATTATAATAGTTTCGTAATTTTAATAACAAAGTCAGTAGATTTTTTTTATCGGCCGGTAATTTGGTGCCGAACAGTTGGCGGCTTCAAGTCCTAGCCAGGACGATTATTTGGAATATGTTTGTCTTATAGTGGGTCATCCACAACTGTAAAAAGTACCAAATCTGCTAAGATTTTTAACATATTCCAAATAATCGTCCTTGGTATGACTCATTAAACTTACCAATAAAACATAGGTCAAAATGTTTGGTTCATAGATGTTGTACAAAAGTTTTAAGTTTTTATAATTATTATGGCTTCAACTTTCACAGAGGATGGGCTCAGTATTGATGTTAATAAATAATAATAAAGATTGAGGCACGCATTATGCGGAGGTTCATCTCTCTGCAGCCCTTGCCATCGACCGTTTGAGCCCTGCCACGCGGTCGGTGGTCTCCCGTTTTTATACATTTTTTACTTTAATTTTTTTGATGTTATTTTTGTATATATTGGATAATATTAGGTTTATAGTAAAAAATGTATTTTTGACGAATTTAATAATAAATGAAATAAAGTGTAATAATAATAATAGCATTATTTTTCTTTATGACTATTTCTTTTTTTATTATTTTTATTTAAATTGTTATTTCGGTTAACCCTTAGCGATTTAAGCATGTGTTTATCTGTAACAGAAATTATATATAATATTTTCCGTACCTTTGTTTTTTAAGAAAAAAAACATGTTATCGTAAAAAAAATAGATTCGAATATATATTCTATGGAGTTATTAAATTATCGAAAAAATAGTCTTAAGTATTTGTTAACGGTATACCGGTAAACCTATAAGTTTGTTGAAAGAAAACTATTAAAGGGCTAAGCTCGACTGTGTACATATTTTTGCCATACTCTTTCTATATATTATATCTGTGTACAATAAAGAATTACAGATAACTTACTATATTTAGCCATAACACCACGTTCCACATCTTTGCTAGAACTAAATATACATATTTTTTCTTATCAAGAACAAGCAGAACAAATGCTTTGTAATTCAAACAATTTTAAAATAATTAATACAATTTCCAATTTAAGTTTTTGGGAGGAACAATTAAGTTACGCAAGTAAGTATATTTAATAAAGACGAGGGCTTTTGGACTGCTCTAAACTGACTAAAGAGTTATGTTATGATGATACATAATACCACCATCATCAGCCTATTGCTGGACCTATGCCTTCCCCCCAAATGAGCGCCATTGCACCTAGTCCTAAGCTTGACGCATTCAGCTTTTACCAGCAGCACACTTAATAACAGCTTCTTGTTATAGGGCTAGAGCCCACTGCCACTTCAGCTTGTTAATTCTCTGAGCTATGTTGAGAACATTGGTTATGTGTCTAGGTTGTTTCGTTGTTATCCTTCAGAGAATCTCTGAGCACAGCTCGTTCCATAGCTCGCTAAGTGCATTTAAGCCGTACTGTGAGTGTCCACGTTTCGGCTCCTCAGCTCGACACATGGCCGGGCGCAATGGCGCTCTTTGGGGAGTCCTATGTCTATGTGTATAAGATTTGCAAAGTCCCTTTGGCTTGCTAAATAAGGAAATATTTCTTTTGCGAGCTTGTGAAATAAAACGAAAATAGCATTGACATTATTTATTAATTCACACAAACACATTTATTTTGATGGCAGACACCGAAGTTTGCTTTTGCTGTAGAGCAGTAATCCAAACAGTCCACAGGTTCACATTTGGTAGCTGAAATAAATGGAAAAGAAACTATCACATTAAGGCATATTAGCCATACCTTAAAACGAAGAAGGAACCCTTAAAATATCACTTCTATGTCCATCTGTAAAGGTTGTGGACGCGTGGAGGTAACATGTTGAAATTCATATCAAATACCGAGGTCTGCAATTCTTTGGAGCTCGGAAAAACAAACTTCTAAATCAAAAGATACGGCCAACTATGCCGTATATTTAGACACTCGCAAGTGAATCAAAAACTATATGGTCCCAACAGACAGATAGTGGTCGAGCGTTGGTACCAGGCGAATTCGTACTTTAATTGCATGTAATTGCATGGCATAGAACGCAGAACGGACCGCTCGAACGCATGACCGCTTTCTGTCTGTTAAGCTGAAGGTCAGAACGGACCGCTCGAACGCGTGACCGCTTTCTGTCTGTTAAGCTGAAGGTAGTTAAGTTAGAGTTCTTTGTGGAGGGCTCGTCCGGGGAGGTACTGCCACCATGCCTATTTCTGCCGTGAAGCACCTGAGCTGTGTTTCTGTTTGAAGGGTATGGGTGCCGGTGAAATTACAGGCACAAAAGGCTTATCATCTTCATGCCTCACGCCAAGTTGATGGACGTAGGGTGTTGCAACGTAGAGCACGATCCGAAAAAACGTGATCTACGATGCAATGCTTTGTGATAGGTAATGGTTAACACTTAATATCAGATGGGCCATGTGCTTGTTTCATCTTCAAGTAGTATAAAAAAAAAAGATTGGCGAAGATAGGTATTGGCCTAGAACATTAACATTAGCATTTGGCAAAAAGTCTCATAAAGAAGTATCATATTTTTCCACTCTGTTCTATTTTAGCAACGCGCATAATACCTCTTGATGCTACGGGCGTCCATAGGCTACGGGAACCGCTTACCATCAGGAGGACCCTATGCCTGTTTGCTAACTTATAAGTTAAATAAATATTTATAAATATATCCTTTTAACACAAATACAGGGAAAACAAAAATCGTAAATGCACACCCGTTCTTCTTTCTCGAATTTCAATATTTATCACTCTATTTCAATGCCCTCATATTTTATGTGTTAGTATTGTTCCCATTCAATACCGTAAGGTTAAGTAGGAACTGACAGGTAGCTAGCTTAGTGCCTGGGGTCTTGCAAGCACTTGGCGTGTAGTTTCCTAGGAATTCAACACGGAAACTCTTCAGTGCAGCCTCCGTGTATCTTAACACGTATGAAAGCCACCTGACGGCTGAACGGATATGTGAAACTTGGAATATACGAGTGCAAAGTGTGACCTGAAATATACGTTAATTCAATTGATGATACGACGGAAGGTTATTGTAACATACGTCTGATTGTTGAAGAACATGATTCATCAGTTGCACAAAATTTCTTGCCGTTTACTCCGCAGTAACAAACGCTGCAAGGGACGGATGCTATCGTCTTCAGCTTCCCCGGGTTACATTTGCTTGCAGATTCAGTGTCCACTGTTAAAATTTAAGATAACCGACTTTAATATACATAACGTACTGGACATTATCCTGGTATACAGTTAGCTCCTAAACGAATGTACCGATTTAGATTTAGACTTGATGTTTGATAGAAAACTTTGTTGTTTCCAACTTGAAAAAAATGATAGTTTTGGACCCGACCTGTGGCCCTATTGGGTTATGCCAAAAAGCTTCTTAAGCAGCGAAGGCGCGGGGCGTCCACTAGGCACACCACAAGGCACTTACCTCTGCAAGCACCCTTGATGCTCCAGCATTTCCATTCGTTGGTGGCTGTGCAAAAACACCCGTGGCAAGTGCGAGTAGTCCCCAACGTGAAGAATTGACCAGTGGTGCAGTGTGGGCCTCTATCAATATTAGTTTTAATCTCAAGTTTTGGGTCAACTTCAACTTCCGGAGGCCTATATTGATTATCATCAGGAACGTTTTTCCCATTTTCTCCACCTGGAGTCCACGGTGGAGAATCATAATCAGGTCTTGGTATTTCTACAGTGCTTTCTTCAAATATATCAGGTGTGGCAGGGTAAGTTTCTATTGGTTGTATAGGATCCTCTTGAACCGGATGATCTGGAAAGTGATGATCTGGAACCTGATAATCTGGAACCTGATAATCTGGAACCTGATGATCTGGAACCTGATGATCTGGAACCTGATGATCTGGAACCTCATGATCTGGAACCTGATAATCTGGAACTTGATGATCTGGAATTTTTTCAGTATATATGGGAATGTACATAGTCGTGTCGAAAAAAGGACTTGTAGTTCTCTTGGGTTCTTCCCAATCAGGGCTTCCGGGGACCCTGGATTTATCAAAATCTTTATCCCAGGTAGTCGTGGGTGGACGGGTTATAAACGTCGGGGTTGTCCATGTTATTTTAGAAGGAGGACGCAATGTTGATTTTGTTCTTGAATACCATGCATCTAAATCAAGTTCGTCTGATTTCATGAAATCGTCAAGGTCTTCTCCATTTACGTTTGTAAATTTTTCAGTACCAGTAGACCTTTTCGTTGGTAGGGTATATATCTTTTTAGTTGAGAATGTCGGTCTATAAGAAAATTTTGTTGTTTTTCTTTCCCCTGTTTTTTCTAAACTGTCGAAGATGTCTTCGTTTGAAATATCGAATCCAAGAATATCATTGTATCGACGAGTTGTTCCAATATTAGTTTTGTATCTAAATTTCGATTTGGGCTTATTCGCTTTAAGGTATAGTGCACCGCTGCAGGACGACTTAAGTTTTGTTTTGCACGACCAGACTCCTTTGGCGCCACATGTGCACTTCGAGCATTTGTCTTGTATGTAATCATTCTTCTGACATTTGTCTGTGGAAAGACGTGGAAATTATGTATAACTAAAGAATAAAGGGACCATTCTTTTCATCTTTAACGACGGTTGTGTCATTATTGTTTTATTTTATTTTCTAGTGTTGTGTCTGATTTATGTTGTTTATAAGTTTTTGCATTTCAATCGATATACCTTATCGCTACATTATTTGGCAACATTATTGCGATGTTACGAAGATTCGTGTATCGCTTTTCTGTTTTCCGGGTGAAAAGTATTATAGTGCGTCTTCTTCAAACAACGCGAATCTTAATGAAATTACGATAATGTGACCAGCTTTTTAGTAATAAGACACAAGAGAGGTGAATTGGAATAAAAGGGAAGTTGAATTGAAATTTGCTGATGAAGAAAATTGTTCGCCGATCCTTTTTGTCATAGCCGCCATTGCTATAGCAGAACAGGACCTGACTAAAGACTGGACGAATGGACTTATATACCGCACTACGTTGCTTCATATTATTATGAACAATTAATACGTAATACTGGCAAAAATGTGGAACATTATACCAGAAGCCATTGAATAAAAAGTAAAGTGAAGTGAAGATAATAAATATGAAAGATAATATAACTAAAGAAGAAATTATAATAACTTATCTATTCAAACATGAATAGTTAGTTATATATAAAATGGTTTAAAATAAAAATACATACCGGGTAATGAACCAGGTAGAGTCATAGCTGGAGCAGGAGCTGAAAAGGTAAGTAAATCGTTTGTTTTAAAATAAATCAAACTATCTCTGATTGTTGCTCTAGAATCTCTCGCCATGTCAATATAAAACAAAGCTATAGATAGTTAACAAACCGACAGAAATAGCATGACAGTAGTACTTTACCTCCTGGACGACCTCTGTGGCGCAGTGGGCGAAGGCTCGCCTTAGAACGCAACAGGTTGCGGGTTCGATTATCGCCGCGGAAAAAATATTTCTATTATCTGCAAATATTTGTCTCTAAGTCTGGGTGATTTATGTGTATAATATGTCTATTAAAAAAAGTAAATTAAGTCCTGCTTAGTTATGGGCCACATGATGCTGTGTGATAGTATCCAGAATTAGTGTTTTTATCCTGGATAAGCCCTCCACAAAGATCAGTATTACAAAAAATATTTTAAAAGAAAGGAATTAAAATTATTGGACTGTTTTTAGATTAAGTATGACAAAATAATACTAATTAATTATTGTTACTGACCGAGTGGTGGCCAAGTGATGGTCATAGAAATAGGTGACGTCCACTGACGAGATGGGTTGTCGGTTATCAGAAAAATCGTGGGCCTGGAGGCGAGTGGCATCAAAGGGAGGCTTATGCCTGTCAATGGGCCGGAAATGGCTAAAATGATGATCATGATGCAAAATTTCTTACCATCTTTAGAGGTAGAGATACACAGATTCAAGAAACAGAAAGCTTTCAATCCATTGACGCAGTAGCACTCCTTGCAATGTGTGTTACCACTCACGCTGTACCATGTGCCAGGAACGCATACTTTTTTTTTGATATTTCTTGATATTGCTATAAAATAATAATCGTGATATATTAAAATTATGCTTAAATAAATTAAGGATAAGTATAAATTTAATATATTCGACATTATTTATATAATAACAGATCTGAAATTAAAGTCTCTACAGGGTTAGTTTGAATTCGTTAACTATCCTGAAAGGGGGAAATTTGCTGCAGATTTTCTTTAATTTGGGCCACATTTATATGGTGATAGGCGGGGACATGCATGGCACGGGCGGTTTCCTATTCCATTCAAATTTCATACAAAATGCTTGGAAATAATGCACAATTTAGAACACACGGTATGTCGTTGCTCGGACGTGGACGCGTCACCACGTCCGTGCAATGACATACCGTGTGTCTCGTAAGCACCGGGCCTCGCGCGGAGTACTCCCACATGTCGATTGTTTTCGATGTTGCCGAGCGGCCGCCGCGGGATATTGGCACTCGCGCGCAAATCGATCTCCCGAGCGGATAGCTGGCGTATGAGAGATTTGCATGCTCCTGACAGTTGAATATTGTGGAACTTTTTTTTTAAGTATGACATATGACCTGTTTATTTATTGTACCCATGTTCGTTGCAACTACGTTGTTATGAATTATGAATAATAAGACCGAACTCAGCGGTGCATAAACTTGAAGTTTCGGTTTAACGGATTAACGCTAACGTATTAGTGCGAGTACACCTACTACATACGGACAGACAGGTGTCAGTGACGGTACATAGTTGATCGTAAAGTTTCAAGCTATTGTAAAAAGTTTTACTGTGTTTCATGTGCAGGCGAAGTGCTAACTCTATGGATTGCGGTGTTGTGCTTTGCTGACTGTGTTTGTACGAAGTTCTTTTCTGTATTAACAGTAACAATTACAAACAAAGTTTCCTACACATAGTGAGTGTTTCATAACTACCCTATTTATTGTGGACATAAAGAAATAACTATTACACACTAATAAACGGCATTTATCGTCGAGTAGCTGAGGCTGAAAGTCGCTTGACAATAAGTCAATCATGTGGTTTTGCAGTTACTTGACCAACCGGTACCAATCGGTCAAGTTGGTTAAAAAAGATGGTTCTACCTTAAGGTCTCATTCTAGGATCATTACTCGCGGTGTCCCTCAGGGTCCAATACTGGGTCCACTTCTTTTCATAATTTACAGTCTGATCTAACCCAATTTGTTAAGCACTTTAGGTACCATTGCTATGCTGATGATGTACAATTATATTTGTCCGACTCCCCAGTTAGTATGCCTCGAGCTGTATCACGGCTCAACGACGATTTAGACAGAATTGCAGATTAGTCATTACAAAATGATCTTGTATTAAACCCTACAAAATCTAAGTATATGGTCATGGGTACTAAGATGCATATAAATAAAATTCGTGGCGATCTGGACGTTAGGATTCATGATGAACCAGTGGTTCGCGTAGATGAAGCTAGAAACCTTGGTATAATATTCGATAGTCACCTTAGATTTGAAAATCATGTGCTCAATATGGTCAAAAATTGTTTTTATCGTCTCAAGGTTCTATATAAGATTCGAAATCAACTTTCTGAACAGTCACGTATCACTTTGTGCGAGTCACTGGTTTTGTCTAGGTCATTGGTTTTATAACGGAGATGTGATTTTTGGGCCTCGGTTGCTCAGTAAGACGCAGCGCTTAGTGCAGCGTGTGCAAAATGCATGTTTCAGGTATTGTTTTAATGTGCCTCCCAGGAGCCACATTACTCCCTTTCTGAACTTGGCTTCTATGCTCAATATGGACTCACGTAGAGAGCTGCATTTGGCGGGCCTTATATTGGACATGAATAAGTTTAAAAATCCTGAATATTTGCACGCGAAGATTAAATTTGCTAATGAGAATAAAAATTTGAGATCCATAAGGTCAGCACTCCTATATCATAGCCATAAAACTGCAGTACTCACTGCCAGCTTCCGATATCTGACAACGAAGTGTTGGAATAACATCCCTCCACACATAAGAAACCTTGGTTCTAAATACACCTTTAAATTAAAATTAAAAACTTATCTTTTAGAAAAACAAAAACAAGGTATTCCTAAACACTTCGTTCACAGACTGTAATGCGTAGGTATAGTGAAAATTTCCTAGCAATATTAAAATCGTATATATATATTGATCCACTCTTCAAACACATCTCTTCTGGTATATCTACACACACACACATCTGCCTAATGTCTGTAATGTGTTTATCTTTTATATTTAAATGTACGTGTGTGATTGAAGAAACAAATAAATGTTTATCTATCTATCTACTACTAACCAGGTCCACAGGTTTTAGCAGTACAAACAATTTGGTTCCGTGTGTTACATGTGCAGGAGTTGCAGCCATCAGGAGACGGTATTTTCTCCCCCTTATTACATTGTCTCTGGTTTCTATTATTGTCTAAAAAAAAGGCATAGTTAATTCCTTTAAGGGTTTTACCCAAAAACCAAATTATATTTCTAACGTAACTTCTAGAATAATTAAACCGAAAAACTTGAATCTATGTCAGTCTGAAGTTGGCTGCAAGTAGCGAAGTAGTTCCTGTATTTGGGTCGGATCACAGATATAGAAGAGAACTAGATGTCTAAAAACTAGATTCTATGAAACTGCATAGCATTTTCTGTCTGGGTTGGGCAGGGCATAGCTTTTCACCGCCGACGCTGCTGCCCATTGGCAGCCAGGGAATTTAGCTGTGCCTGTGATTCAGCACTATGCCGCAATCAGCTAGCCCCCAGTTTTGTTTGTTAGCTAGCTGGGAGCACCATGGGTGGTGAGGCTGGTTACGGTTCTGAAGATGGAAGTTGGAACCCCTTACCACTTGAATTTAACTATTTCAAATTACTCACCTCCTGACACGCATTTCCTATTAGTGCAGATTATTTTACCAGCCCCACAGTAACAGCGGTTGCAGATGTCAAAACTACGGATCTGCTCTCCTTCTATACAACTGGGCTCTAGAAAAAATACAGTTTTTGACTATTTGATAATTAAGCGTGTTCAGACGACCCACGCCGACCACGCACACGCCTCGCGCACGCCTCGCGCATGCCTCGCAACCGCTTATACTACTAGTACTAGATTACTTCGTTCGTGAACGCGGAGTTAGCATGAGGCGGGCGCGTAGCGAGCGCGAGGCGTGTGCAATTAGACTTCGATAAATGTAATTTGAGATCTATCCATGTGTCATAAGACTCAAATTATAAACAACTAATTTCAAAGCGGGTCCTGACGCGCGTGGCGTGTGCTTGGCGGACGCGTGTCGTTTGCACGCAGTTCTGTTTCAGTTCTGTTTAGGCTTATATAAAAAAATGGTTGTCTTAAAGATGGTTTACGGACGAGAACTTGACGTTATAATGTCATAAGCGTGCCTCCATCGCTTATTCCGCTCTCTCGCCTGCACGTTCGGCTCAGACGGTACGTGAAACTTTTTCGTGCGTGCAGCGGAGTTCATCGATTGATGATTCTCATTAGAACGGGCCGTGGCCGGGGCGTGTGCGTCGGCCGGACGGGGCACGGATTTGACACGTTACATTTTGTATGAAATAGTAGGGGACGGGGCGGGTCCGTGCAACAAAGTGAAAGAAGACTGCAACGTAAAAAGAAAAATGGTAAAAATTGCAACATTACACCGACAAGACCTTTAGCACGTTGACTGCGGGCCTCGGAAATGACGCTGCGCACCCGAGGAATAAGTAGCCCGGCTAGCGTAAGATCAGTACTCAAAGCTTAAATAAGTCATTGTTACAATTATGCTTAACAGTTCAAAACTAACCTTTACGAAAAGAAATCAGTCGTCGACTTTTCCTCTTAAACTTTTTAACTTTATTTCCTGAAAATTTTAATTTTTTTTAGAACGTTTTGTACAAATTATAGTTTAAAATTTAATATTATATATAATTATATTTAGTATCTTTCTTTTTTTGGCTTTTGCCCACGGCTTTGCTCGCAATAACGTAGTTTTTTTTTGTTGCCATAGGGAACAGTCCCCATGTTCTTTGGGGGCGTCAATTAATTACGTGAGGGGGTGGGGGAGGCCAATCAAACCTCACTGAATCTCACGCTGGGAAAGCTATTTTTTATTAAAAATAGACAATTAAAAAATCTCACGTAAGATTAGAGGAGGGGTGAGGGGGTCGAGCAAAATCTCACGACATCTCACCAATGGGGTTGGAAAATCGCCAAAATTGCCTTAAGTAAATAATAGATGCCCCCTCTTCTGTACCTCTAAAAAGTGTCTCTCAACCTAGTCCACATATTTCTTGTTAATAAGAACTAAGCTAAAAGAAAAAAAAAATACCTTTTTTACAATTCCTCACAGTACATACATACAGCTGGCCTCCCATACAAACGCAGTGGTTGCAATCCAGCGCAATAGAAGACCGATACACGCATTGTCTAACTGTAATAAAAATACATTACATAGTGTTTTGCGGGAAGAAATCGTGACATGCATATGTAAGCAGTTAGCTAATGGCAATAGGCTATTTGACGCTAGTGAAAATATGCAACGATTTGTGGTCATCCATAATAAATATTAATGAAATAAATAGTACCTACCTACAATAAATAGTAACGTCAGTTTATATATTGATCACTTATTTTGATCTTTTAGTTATTACTCACCTACTTCTGGGCTCAAGGATTGTTGTAACCGTGACAAATCTGAAAGAAAACTACTGTTAATATAATTATATTTTTTGTAGATTATTTAATTGCAAGTGTACAGTCGGCTGTGATTGGTACCAGACTGTAACGCAAGGAATTCGATTCCCGCTGTGAAACTAATCACATGTTCTGGAAACGGGTATGATGATGATGATTATGAATTCTCAAATAACGTCAAAGTAAGATAAACACCGGGTTCGCTCAGAGATTTGTCACTTTAACCAGCGCATAGCCTACTTCTAATGTTAGCCTTGCTTTTATTATCTCGCAGAAAGTGTGAAAAGGTAACTAATCACCCCCAGGAATAAAGTTGTCGTCTTCATCTTGGGCGAGCGAATCCCTCGCTGCACTCATGATTTTAGTCTGAACCAAACAGGTTGTATTAGCTTTTTTATTTTTAAAATAGAGATATAAAAAGGATTTCTATATCTGAATCATTTACGAATTGGAAACATAAAAAATTGGCATGTTTTGGATTTTAAAATTTTGACACTTGGTTTTATTTGCCTTGCTGTGTAACTAATCATATCCATAACAATAATATTATAAAATATATCGATGGTATAAATCAACATCCACCTTATTGATGCGCATTAGGTGCAACTGAAAACATATAGTTGCTGTATTTGCACAAAAGTGGTTTTATTTTTGAGAATCCTCAGCAGTTGCTGTAAAGCCAATTTCGAGACTTACATTAAATAATACTTACTTAATCAAACTGCATCCCACTGCTGGGCAAGGGTCTCCCCAAATTCTACCAAATCCTCTCTCGAAGGCTTCGAGTTGGTACCACCATCGCTTTTTTGGTCGAATCACGACCTCACTTTACATCGGGCTCCGCCCATCTCTCCGGAGGCATCCGGCTATGCCCAGCCAGTCCCATTTGAGCCGGGCTTCCCAGTGTACATCGACAACGCAGTATGATATTCTACCCTCGGTCATGCCGAATCCGAGGAGACTGCGTTTCATTGCCATATGGCAGGGGTCGGCAACCTTTTGAGGTGGAAGAGCCAAAAGCCACAATTTACAGTATATTCCAGTTTTTAAATAGGGTTGCTACATGTCTGACGGGGGATCAAGGATTTTAATACGTGGTTTCCTGGGCTTGACTTTACTAAGATTGCCAACTTTTTCGGGAGCCTTCCACCATTGCGACCCTTACCTCTTTGTGAATGTTTGCTACCATCTCCGTAACTACGGAACATATTTCCGCCGACACAAAAATTTCCACGCGGGCGCAGCCGCGGTATGCAGCTAGTATACAAATAAGTAATTGGTTTAAAATCTATTACATAATTGTAAAATGTTCAAAAACTCACTCTCGTCTCTAAATATATTTTCAATTTTTCCGAAGTTTAGTGAACGATGCCGTATACCACCCGCACGAATACCATTAATACTGAAAGCCATTGCTACAAAAATAAAACTAAAAGTAAATACAAATAAAGGATGGTTAATTGACTCTTAACGGAAATCCATTACAAGATATCGTCAAACATTTGTTTGGCGCTCGGCGAAGCAACACGTGTGCGAAGTTCTGCGGAGCGCTGAAGGTGGACATATCTATCGTTTCGTGATGATGCCTTATGGGGAAAGCGAAACACTATTATTTTTTGTTTTGGGTTTCTGCGGAACTCGTCAGAGAAGGTTAGCGGTATTTGTACTAAATATTTTGTCTTTTGAATATCTTACAAATATAATAAGGTAAGCGTAATTTTGATTCCTACTGCGAGAATTCATGAGTAGATCATACAAACAGATCTACTCAAGAATAATCCGCGAAGCGCCCGTAGCATTGCTTACTTCGGTGTCAGATCATCTTGGTTAGGCTACACTCCACCTTTCACTACTGGATGGGTTACCGCTCAGTGGTATTAATATCTGAGCGCTTCTGTGCTAGGGGAGGCTCGTTAAGCTGTTTGTTCCGGCTTTATCAATCGTCAAACTATGTCAGAGGCCTCCAGGCGGCCTTAAAACTCCGACACCAGAGTTTTTACTTATGGCTATATTTCACCAGGCCACCATAGCGGCGCAACCAGTCGCCGCTACCAGTAAAATGTATGGTGGTTTCCGTTTGGTTGCGCAAGCAATAGGCGGCCCGACCAGTTCGGACGCGTGCACAGAATGTTTCTGGTATCTGTGTGCAGGGGCGATTTGATCTTTTGGCCGCCCTAGGCATATGAAATATTACTCGCTGTAAAATACGAAAAAAACAACCCCTCGAGCCTACTCCTTGCCCTTGGCTCTTCTAAATTCGTAATTCGACGTAAACCGACTCATTAAGTGAAAACACGAGCTCCTCGAACTACGCCCTTGATTATGTTCTCAACCTATACCGGCTCTGAACAGTATTTTATTTTATCCAGGATTTTAATTGGGGATGAGGGGTTAGGGGGCGGGGGTGCCATACAGAACAAAAACAGCTAAATTTTTGGTGCACAAAAGAAACAAGACAAAGAAAACGTTTACTTAATGTCGCCTACGCGACCAATAAAAAAAACCCACCAAGTTTTGCCGCCCCCCAAATTTTGCCGCCCTAGGCCCGGGCCTACTTGGCCTATTGGGAAATCTGTCCCTGTCTGTGTGGTGTCCAGTTTGGTAGCTTACGGACACCACGGTGGTGCGACTGGTTGCGCCACCATGGTGTACTGGTGAAATATAGCCCTCACTATCGAAACGTCAACTAGTGTCTAAACACATTATAGCCGAAATTACGCGACGTAAGTTCCGCAGCTGATTTTGGCAAGTTCAGCTGGACGCCATAACGCAACGTAATTTCAGAATAGTATGTCATCTATAATTCAAATAGCATTGCAGGCGTAATCATGCCGAACTTTAAGTCGCATAACTTCAACATGTTTCGAGCCTAAAAACATGTTATTAGACATTTTGTTTTGTCGACGGTATATCCACGAAGTGATCCATCTTATAATCCGTCTTACGGCCAAATTTCTGCAGCTGGTTACTCCTGAGAGACTGACTGCTACTGATATTCATTAATTTAGGACTTTCATTGGTCACGTAAATAGTATCATTGCCGACATTGCTTCGGCGTACAGGAAACTCCAGGGGCTCCATCAGCACATCACCTTAAAATATATTTTGCATAATTATAAAAGTAGCACTTGACATTTTTCAAACTGCTGAAATTCTATAACTTGGAAATCATGAGAAGAAGATAATCCAATAGAAGTCCTAAAAATTTCAATCATTTATTTGGTCTATAGACAATAATTGGTGTACTTAGATAGGTCAATTAACAATAAAACTATGATCTAAATAACTTACTCTATCTTACTTCTAATAATAATAATATATCATTTTCATTTCTACAAATACTTTCATTTCATTCCTGCAAAGAACCGTCCCAAACCCTTTCCAACCACAACAATCACATACATCAGAAGCCAATGCCTCCCCTAATAAGCGCAATTGCGTCCTGTCCTCAGCTCGACGCAACCAGCTTCTACCAGCAGCCTTTCGCAGATCGTCACTCTACCTACCATCCTACACTACCTTTTGTCAAGCCTCTGTCTCCACTCAAGAACTAGTTTACCCCAACGGTTCTTCGGTAGATATAGCCAGCCTACTGCCATTTCAGCTTGCTAATTCTCTGAGCTATGTCGACAACTTTAGTTCTATGGCGGATAGCCTTGTTGCGGATTCTATACTTTAGAAAAACAGCAGTGGACTGCTATAGTCTAATGATGATGATGATGAGTAGTTAAGCTTAACAAACAAGATTTATTTGTAAATCAAATATAATCCTCACTGTCACATTTTTATATTAGCTAAGATAAAGAGCGAATGATCCGTGGCAGAAATAGGCAGGCATATAGTGGTAGTTCTTCCAACTCTTCGCAAATAACCCTACGACTGCAGTATCTTACTCACCATTCTGATTGGAGTATAGGTATTCAAAATACGGTTCATGGTTTAATACTTCAGCGGTGTATAGGCACCGTACCTAAAGAAATCATTCAGGTTATTTTTTTGTAAAAGAAACTGGGTGGAACGGTATAACCCACACACTTAAACATATCGCACCCCTAGAACAACACGGAATTATGTCGAAAAATCTCAAAATCGACTTTATTGCATATTCGAATCCGATACATAAGCAGATAACGGTTTTTCAACGATTCTGAAAAAAGTAGTTTTTCGACATAATTCCGTGTTGTTCTAGGGGTGCGATATATTACACCCACACTTCTACATAATCTCTGTTATATACTCTCACATCTATTAATTACTCATAGACACGTTATAAGGCCGATTAGCCTATTAAAAAATAAAATAAATAATGCAGGACTATCGAACAGCATCATGTAGCCCCAAACTAAGCAGAGCTTGTGTCATGGGAACCACATGATTGATATATTACATATATACATTTTTTTTGTAAATACATACTTAAAAAACACCCAGACCCAAGACAAATATCTGCAGAACATACAAACATTTGTCGCGCGGCGGGTATCGAACCCGCAATCTTTTGCGTCCCAGGCGGACCTTCGCCCACTCATAACATAAACTCACCGCCTATGCGTAACAGGGATTATAGACCTTATAAGGTATCGATGAGTTTAAAAATGGCGATAACATCAGGAGAATGCCGTCTGATGTATGGCGCTCGGTACCAAGACTAAAGTGAGTGTGTCAAATATATCTCCAATAAGTTTTTAGTCGATTCTACTATAAAATAATTAAAAATGAGAGTTATTGAGATAGTAACACTTAACATCAATGTTTGTTGCCATAGTAACGTATATTATCATTGGTTGTTACAGTCTAATGGCGGTGTGCAGCGGAAACCAAATCAACAAAATATTTTTTTACTTGATTATTAATCTCATCGATGTGTGAAACTAAAGAAAATGTTAATGTCATTTATAAAATATAATAAATTTTATGGGATACGTTCGGTTTTCACGCAATCGGTACGGGTTCTCGGCATTCTCCCTTTTTATACTTATCATAGCATTTATCCCGCCTAGGTTCCCGCCTCAGGTTCCCGCTATATGCTTAAAAGATATATGTATAAATAGATATAAGGTCTCAAGACCTTATTAATAACTTACAATATTTAGCCATAGCACCACGTTCCACATCTTTGCTAGAACTAAATATACATATTTTTTTCTTATCAAAAACAAGCAGAACAAATGCTTGGTAATTAATCAATTTGAAAATAATTAATACAATTTCCAATTTAGGTTCTGTAGAGAAACAATTAAGTTACGCAAGTAGATATATTTAATCAAGACGAGGGCTTTTGAACTGCTCAAAATTGACTAAAGATTTATGTTATGATGATACAAAATATCATCATCATTAGCATATAGCAGCCCACTACTGGACCTATGTCTTTCACAATCAGCGCCATTGCGCCCAGTCCTCGTGCTTTTACCAGCAGCTTCACTCAATAATAGCTGCTTGTTATCGGTTCTTCGGCAGATAGGGCCAGCCCACTGCCACTTCAGCTTGTTAATTCTCTGAGCTATGTTGACAACGTTGGTTCTGTTTCTGGATAGTCTCGTTGTTATCCTTCAGAGAAACTCCGAGCACAGCTCGTTCCATAGCTCGCTGATCGACTTTTAGCTAGTGGACTAGCCGTACTGTGAGTGTCCACGCTTCGACTCCGCATCTCATGACGGGAAGGATGCACTGATTGAAAATTTTAGTTTTCAGGCACTGTGGTTATAGGATTTTTATTTTTGGGATGTATAAAAAATCTTAGATTTTCCCTGAAGTGTGGGTAAACACTTAAAATACAAAAAAATCATAGAATAAGCAAAGCGACACCTCTCGTCAATGTACTAAACTATTAGTCATTGAGCAGGCTTGGAAGCTGAAACGTTTCCCCTGTAGGTGAAGCAAACGGCGCTTAGTCGTGACTGCCCGAAAATTTCGACGAGGCGAGGAGTTGACTCGGTAGCGCAGTTGGTTAGCGCGTCCCGGTATATTGATGGGAAGGTCGCGGGTTCTAATCCCGCATGAGTCGAAATTTTTGGGATAATAATAGATCTTAGATTTTCCCTGAAGTGTGAGTAAACACTTAAAATACAAAAAAACACTGTGGTTATAGTTGAGGAGAAAACTCGACGTAGATTTCCAAATGCTGGCAATCCAGCTGAATCCTCCTCTTGGTCTTCTCAAAGTTGTTACTACCTAACTGCAAAATCTGCCCGATGTACCTATGTGTACGGTGAACCTACTCCGAGACAACTTCAAGTTCCGTGACTTTGGTCTTATCCAAATTCATGCCGAGACCTATCCATCGCGATGCGGTTGCTAGGCCGTCCAGCATCTGTTACCAGTAAGATTACGTAATTATCGAATCGTTAATGTGAGAATATGTGCTTTATACATGTCCATGACTAATATTTTTGACATGACTCTTTTGAATTTTAATAATGTTATAAAATATAGATAATTTATTGTTAATAATTAAATAAAATTAAGAAATAATTGTTACCTAATATTGATCATTTGCATGCCTCTAGGGTAGAACATACTTGAACCATAACTATTAAATAATTAAGACCTATGATGTACACACGTTCTGGACATGGACATATCTTCTCAAATAACAATTATCTTATCTTATCTTATCATATCTAACTTTCCAGTGGCCTTAAAGTTTAAGCCGGGCTTAAACATATCCTGCACCACGCCTATAAAATAATAGCAGGGTTTTCATCGCAGGAGGGTTGAAATAGTATGATATTTTGTTATTCCTTTCCTGTGTCATTTTCAAGAAAGACCGTAGTTTCGGTGTATAGTAATACAACTTAGCTATACTGTCGTCATTTAAGTTAGCGTTGCAATAGAAGTTTCAACGCTTGTTGTACGAACTACAAAACTAATTAGTACAAGCGGTGGTTCAACCGCTATTGTCAAGCTGCACTTTATATTTGCTAGTGTATGATGTTTATCGCTTTGAGTGCTGAAAAAACAATGGTGCACCTGCAGGTCGAGCTCAGGACAGGGCGCAATGGCGCTCATTAGGGGAGGCCTATGTCCAGCAGTGGACTGCTATAATAGGCTGATGATGATGATGATGACCTGCAGGTCGTGATAGTCGCCTTCCTCGGGCATGGAACTTAGTGTCTTGTCCAAGGTACGCTGTCAACATACGACGATAATAACGTATCTTATCTATCTATTACGTAATAATTAATTGACTAAGGCGCGACTTTGCGGAAATCCATTACAAGATATTCTACAAGGCAAAATATTTAATACGAATTCCGCTAACTTTCTCTGACGAGTTCACGAAATTCCCCTTATGGCCGTAAGGAGTCGATCATGTCCTGAGGATGCCTTATGGGGAAGGCGAAACATTGTCGAATTTCTGTTGGGTTTTTTCTTGTGTAGTGTGTGTGCTGTTTCTCCAAGCTAATCACAGGTTAACGTGTTTGTTTTTATATGGTGGAAGAGTAAGTAGACGGTTGCATTTATTAATGCTTGCTTGTTTGCTTGTTCTTTCTCTGATTTCATGTGAATCTGCGGGCGGGAGGGCGGTGCACGCGTATGCATTTTGTGCACTCGTGAAGAGAAAGAGAGACACTAGAAAAAGTTAGCGGAATTTGTACTAAATATATTATTAGGTGGAGCGGTCTAGGTGGACTGATCGCCTCAGAGTTGCGGAGGCGATCAGTCCACCCAGACCGTCTGACGTGAAACTGTTGGCAGACCTGAAGGACCTGCACGCTCTGCCGAAGACCGATCAGCATACCGCCGCGCGCTCATGGAGCTCCTGGAGGCGTTGACAAGAAGGCTGAAGTTGGACCTGGATCTGCTGGCGTTTAACTTAGAGGAGGATTTGGACGTGGCAGGCCGTAACCCTGGTATAAGATTCATAAAAAAAAATGTTACAGACTGGTTGAGTGGAACCCTAACTGCTTGCAAAACGTGGTCATGTACCGAATGCTATTTTTGGACTTGCCACGGTTTCGTTCTTGTTATTTTCTATCCTCAGGGATCTTTTTTCTGGATAAAACCTACATCTTTCTGTTGTCCTGACAACGTGTATTTATGCGAAGTTTCATGATATCTGTTAAGTATTTAGGCGTGAAGAAGTCTACATTTAAATCTAGTATTTTGTATACAGAATGTCATATTTAAACCTAGACTATCTTTAGCTTTCGTTTTGGTATGACAGGGTATAGGTTTAAGAAGGTTAATTTATTGTGTAACCAAATATCTGTACCTCAAGTTTGGTCGTGTGTGTCGTGAATAAGTTGCATAAGATAACTACTTAGTTATTATTTTCTGTGGAGAATTTACTATCCAGGGCCACATAATATATAAAAAGATATCATATTTTTAGGCCCCGGGGCAGTGGGGGTGCTCTGTGAAGCTATATTGTTTCCATGGGGTTCTATCAGATTTTAGATTTATTTATATCAGACTTATATAAAGTAATATCCGATACCTTAACCAGAAGCTCAACAAACTTTTATTATTTCAGTTTCCTATTTTCTATTCATAACACAGCGCAAAACTTTACAGAAGTTATTTTGTTTATAAATTAGTTTTTATTCCCATTCCTAAAGTTATATAATTGTTGCCGACATAAATTATCTTAGGAGGTAGTTTTAGAGGCGACTTTAAGTTTGTTTTTGGGAACTAGCTGTTGTCCGTGGCTTCGTGTTAACACGCTGAATGCGGGCCTCAAGCAGCAACAGTCCAGTAGAGCAAGTGTTTTACATTCATAAGTTATTTTTTATACCTTATGAACAGTACATTTTTTCTGGATTAGTGGAGCGAATTTTCATGATCGTTTAGAAATAACTACCTAAAGCGTTTAAGTATAACGAACAAACTCACTAGCGCATTTATAATATTAGTTAGGATTATAATAGTTAAGATTTTTGTGACTGTACTCATTGCCCTGATGGTAGATGCTCTGTCTTCTGCTGCTCAAGGATGTATTCTTGTTCAGGACAAACAATACTCGTGAACATGGATGTTTGTGCTGTCTGGATGTTTTATTCTACTATATAGGTAAGTTTATCAGTTTCTAGTAGGTACACATAGAACATAGTTATTATTGATAATTACAGTGCTTAAGTACTAATGCCTACTTTCACAGTAACTATTCATAAGAAAAAAAGATATATAAATAATCAAATGAGCTCTGTGTGCTACCGCAACAAATCGGGTCCAGCTTACCATTATGTAAGACTCACGCTTACCGGCGCGCGTCGGAGAGCATTTTATAACATGCTAAAGGAAATTGAAACATCTACAAAGGAGGATACTTTCCGGCGCGCGTTGGTAAGTGTGAATCGTACATTATACTTCACTACCGAAGGCAGCCCAGGGCTGTTATTCTGCCGAAACCAGAGGAAGTCATTCGACCTCGTGAAAACGAACTTTAAAAAAAATTGTCCAGTTGACTAACCTACTGAAATTTAGAGAGAGAAACGATGAAAGTGAGTGCGTGTATGTTTGTGTGAGTGTGTGTTAGTGTATAAGTATGAGGGTATGTATGTACCTAATTATATTTTAAACCCCCAGCCTGCCTTTAGTGTGACAAAACCTCTATGATTTAGTGTAGAAACAGCATTATCATTGCGTTTTTGCAATAAAAATGAAAGAATATCCTTCTGAGATCATTCGAAGAAGCGAGGGAGGGAATCGCAAGGAATAAAGATAAGTCTTATGTCCTAGTTACACCTTCTGACTTGTCAGATCCAACTTTTAAGAACATTAAGTATTTTTGTTATATGGTTTTCTCTAAGAGAAATTCCATCAAGAAAATATGTTTTATGTGAATTAAAACTGTTGAAATTTAAAAATAATACTTATTATTTAGAGGACTCGCGTCTTTGTCTAAGTAGAGGTATAGGAGTGCAGTGTGTTTACGCAGTTAAAGCAGTTAAATGACTGTTTCATCATTATCATCGGCCTATAGAAGTCCACAGCTGGCCTACACTACATAGGCCTCCACTAATGAACGCCATTGCACCCTATCCTGAGCTCAAAATATTTAGCTTCTACCAGCCTTTCGCAAATCGTCACTCCCACTGGCTGGAGGGCGTCCTTCACGTTTGCCGAGCCGCGGTCTCCACTCAAGAACTCGTTTACCCCAACGGTTATCGGTTCATCGACAGATATGGCCAGCCCACTGCCACTTCACCTTGCTAATTTCTCCGAGTTATGTCGACAACTGTAGTTCTATGTCGGAGACGGAGAGTCTCGTCAACGCCTGTTTAACGCCAGTTTAACTCAACCAGTTCTTTTTAACAGAAGTTCTCATTAATTAGAATATAATCTAAGCAATGCGTTGCGTCATTGCACCGCATTTATAAACCGTTGCAAAAGTTACCATTAATTATCCGTTTTATGTCGGTGCACGCACTTTGACCTCAGGGCAAATTTTTCAATTTCGGATTTATCAAACGGGTAGATACTTTGAATTGCCAGTACCCGTTGGATGAATTCGAAATTGAAAAATGTACCCTTAATAATTCCAAATATATACTTATGTATATGACTTTTTCCATTTCCAAACTATATAACAGATAAGAAGGTACAAAGAAGTAAGTAAGAAGGGATATCACCTGCTCACTAGAGAAAACTAAAGAGGAATCAGACCCGAGACATCCCTTGCACGGCTACAACCGTGTTGTATATATACATGGCTGACTAAAAAGCCGTAAGAGTTTCCTCCGTTGCAAGTCTTCGCTGCAGGGCTGTCCACCGGATAACAGAATAGAACTCTGGCAAAAAAACTTCCCACCACCCGCTGACTTCTTAGACCCTGACGAACGTCTCCCACCAGGATCCGACCAACCTTACGCAATCTGGAATACATTGAACAGATTGCGAGCACAAGTGGGAAGATGTAAATACAATATATGTAAGTTGGAATGCTAGACCCGTCCCATGCGCAATGTGACTGTGGTGCTTCGTCCCAAACAATGTTGCATCTACAAAAGCCGACCTCAATATCGCTTCGGACGCCGCAATAGCGGTGACAACTTTCTGGTCGAAACAAATCTAACTAATATTTTGAAAGAACATTGACTCGAAAGAAGAAGATAACAGATAATCGTAGATTGTGGGTGACGGACAACCCACATACGTCCGACAAATCGTACAGCGTGAAATGCCCTTAAAATGTCTCCTCACTTTGTATAATAATAGTTCCTTTTTGTCGCAACAGAGCTTATGATTCCCAAGATTATTCAAATAAGCCTGTATTTATTCAGAAAATCCTTACAATATTGTTTCGGTCTTGGGACGCGACTGTTAAATTATTTATAGAGCTGCCTTATCTTGTCCTCTGTTTTTATCACATTTTACTCCTTGATGATTGGTTTTTGCCTCATATTATCACTGCAAATTCGAATTTCTAAAATTAACGAATAAGACGTGTTTAAAACCCGCCTTTGGCCACCGATTGGCAGAAATCACGTGTAAATGAAGTAAATAATGCTGATCATTATCCAAACAGCATTTAGCCCAAAAATAAAATACATACATAGTTATCTAAAGTTCGGGCAAAATTTATTGAGGGCATACGTGGCGAATGGCGCTTCATAGATATTGTTTGGAAAAGATTCGGAAAGTTACTTTGTTAAAAGTGCTCCTGTTGGAAAATCGAATTGATTAAGATAAACTTGTTTTTTTGACAAATATCATATTCTGGGCTGACTGTCTATATTTTAAAAAATCTGAATGCAGTTGTTTTATATTCAAATCAAACCAATAGTTTCCTAAGAACAAAACTTTCAATGCTCTCAATGAGGTAAAATATATCAAATATATATTATACACAGAAGAACCCTGACCCGAGACAAATATTTGCAAATAATACAAAAAATTGTCTGGCGGCGGGAATCGAAGCCGTAACCTTTCCGTCTCAGGTCAGCTTCAACCACAGATGTCGTCATCAAAAATGCTTCTATACCATGACCATTTTATAGGAGCGAGTATGGACACATTGGGTGTTGGGCGTTAAACGCGCGATAGCAGCTTCACAGACTAAATAACGCGTAGACACGCGTTTCAACAAACTTTCGGTTTACAATTTAAGCCGGTATCCACTTATTCAAAAATGTGGTCGGTTGCCGCATTTAAAAACATACCTAGCTGCGGTCAGCGACAAAAACCGACAAAAGTCAACCAAAAGCGTTAAGCTGGGTACAGATAGCGCGTACATTGGTTACGTACACACGCATAGTCGGTTACGCGTGTCCTGGAACGCCATGGAGACAGGAACGCGTTGTCCGTACGTAGCTTGACGCACGAAAAAACCGAATGACGGCGGCTCGCGTACGAACTAGCTCGCGCGGTACGCGTACCCCAAGTATGTACGCGTAGCTGTAAGTATGCACATGGCGTTCCAGGTCACGCTTAACGAACTACGTGTACCATGGTACGTGCTATCCGTACCCAGCTTTACAATTTCAAAATGTTAAATTAATCCAAAACATTTATAAATTAAACAACAGAAATGGAAGACCATCTTAGAATTAGGCGTGAGTGTTATTGGTGTTAATGGTATTAGAGTCAAAAGTTTGATTGTCGTGTAACATGGGCAAAAAAAGGGCAGCCGTGATCAGCTTAACAGCATGCAAAATTTTTAAGTTTGATTTACGGTCATCTGAACTGTCAATGTACTTTAGTCGCTGACAGTACTGTCAGTTTGCGTCCTCGCGGGAGTCGCGGGCTTTTTGGTTCATAGAACGCGCTTCAAAAACATTTTGTACTAGGTAGCCCTAACTCCTACCAGCTTGAACAAAAGTTGGTCGGCTCATCCCGTAAAAACTGTAACATTCACCATCCCTAAATCACAAACTGCCAATCCAAACTCATCCCACTGACCCTACATTGTAATTTATCAAACGAACTTGGACCGTAAAAGAACAAGAGAGATGTGTCAAGTTCCCTCAAAGAGCAACTGTTTACCTCCAATTCCTTTGTTTCAGGCAATCACAGGGTCCCGTGGGAGCTGAATTATCTTCGGAGCTGGTCAGAGTGACAGCGATTTAGAACGGCAGATAAGAAAAGCAATTAATAAAATAGTCACGACGTGGTACTGTTTTGTCTTTGAGGTTTTCTGTTGGGCTGATGTAAAGGTGCGAATGAAATAAAGAAAGCAGCTCAAGCCTAGTGGCAGAAAAGGGCAAAATGAGCCAGTGCAATAGAAAATTTATGACGTAATACTTTTTAGCAATGTTAGGTTATGTTAGGTATTTTCTATCCTGAATCTAGTGAAAGATGGCACAGGACCACATAAAGTGAGTGTATACACAGACAAAGAGAGTGTATAGGCTACTCAGCAGTGAATGAGGCAGGCGAATAAGGATTCATTTGATTATTTTAAGAATTTACTTTAATTAAAACGGTGAAACTACCAATAAACAATAACAAATACAATAACAAATGGAGTAACGATCTACGAAAGGCTGGTTGATGGAAGCTGAAAGTGTCGAGCTGAAGACAGGGTGCAGAGACGTCCATTAGTGGAGGCCTCCGTCAAGCAGTGAACTACTATAGACTGATGATGATGATGTTTGCTGACACAAACGATAACAATAATTAAATAGTTCTAAATTATTTTTTACAAAATGTCACGTCATTATCTTATCTCCAGTTATATTCATTTGAAAAATTACTCTACATATCAATGCAGGGCTAAGTGTAAGCGATTTCTGGAAAAGTAGTTTTATCAGAAATCGCTAGCACAAACAACCCGCCCTCACCTGAATCTGACTTTATAAAACTTTTATAATACTTTGTCGGTGGATACGCCGTTTCATAACCTGTAAGTAGATTTCATATCTATGGAACAAGGATAATAATGATAAGTGTTGAAGTATATTTATGTGCCATTTCGTACAAATAAACTATAATGAATAGGCGTAAAATTGCTTTATTTAATTAGATATTAAAGTACTGTTTACCTAGTGTAGGTAGGTCCCTCTCCGACTAGATGGAGTGGCGAGTGCGAAAGGCTGATGGTAGAAGCTGGATGCTTCGGTCTGGTCGAGCTGAGGACAGGACGCAATGGCGCTCATTAGAGAAAGCCTATGTCCAGCAATGGACTGCTATAGTAGTCTATAGGCTGTTGATGATGAATTGATGATGATAAAGTATTTTGCTTTTCAAGTCCCAGTTCGAGCTTGATTTATGATTAATTGTCAACAACAACAAGAACACCAGCCTATATCAGTCCACTGCTGGACAATGGCCTTCCCCAATAAGAAGGTCTACATATGCCCATAATCCCTACGCTGGGCATGCGTGTTGAGGTTGACAGGGCATAGCTTCTCACCACCGACGCTGCTGACTGTTGGCGACCAGGGGATGTAGCTGTACCAGTGTAAGGCTGCGCTATGCCGCAATCAGCCGGTCGCCAGAGCCCCGTTTACAATAGAATACAATAATATTGCCTTCACTTCACTTCTTTATTAATTGGCTTCTGGGATAGTTTCCACAATTTCGCCAGTATCAAGTATAATGTTCATAATAATATGAGGCAACGTAGTACGGTTTATAACTCCAGTCATCCAGCCTTCATTCAGGTCCTGTTTTCTGCTATAGCCATGGCGAATATAACAAAAAACGATCGGAGCACAATTTTCTTCATCAGAGAATTCCCGTTCAATCTTCTTTTATTCCATTTCACTAATACTTGTGTCTTATAACTAACGTATAACGGTTGTAAGACCATGGCTTATAAACGACGTTCATTAGAAAAACACTAGAAAATAAAATTTAATAAAAATGACCACCGTCGTTTAAGATGAAAAAAATGGCTTCAATAGACTACTAACAGATAATCCAGATTGTGATATATTTTTTGACAAATGGCATAATCTTATGTCAGTATTTCTAAAGTATTGTGAGAAAGATACGTTGCCTTATATTATTACTAGCTAACCCGCTCGCAACTTCGTTTGCGTTTCAACTTTTTTTTTACGCATTTCCTTTCATGTGAAATGTTTTCCAAGCCCTGTAATTTGACACGGAACCCTAAATATGAATGGAATAAAAAGTACCTACATATTACTACATTATCTACCCCGTAATGTAGTAATATGTAGGTACCTGTTCCGTTGGCAACCCGTCGCCAAGTTAACAGCCGGTATAGGTATGATGAATTTTTATATGCCTAACTCTTGATTATGATTGTTTACCCATGCAAAATTTCATCACATAAATCACCCTCTTTAAGTTTAATTTTCGCTACAAAAAGCGGCAAGTCCTCCAAGGTCTCACCCATGGTTTAGCGCTATATGTGTTTATTTATTTTCGTTATAGCCTCTGTGAAAAATCTCAAGTCTTTATGTAAACAAAAACTTGCTATCCCCGTGGTCTTCAAATATCCAAGAACAAATGAATGAAATTAAAATTTCGAATTCTAATCCTATTTAAATATTATTTTTTATTTGTTATTCCAATTTTAAAGAGTATCGCATTGCACCAAGCTTTTAAGGCTCCTCCACACAGGTGTGTTATTATCGGCAATAATATCGCATGCGTTATGGCGATAATGCGTCCCAATTCCTTGCACATAATTGCGTTATCGCAGCAATATGTAACTTTTTAGCCGTCCTAATACATAATGTACTAAAATTCTACAGATTTCACACTACGCGCAACTATCAAAGGCAGTGAAAATGTAATTTAGAAATAAAGCACACGTTAAAATTTAACTATAATGTACTACTGACGAAAAAGTGAACGGAGCGCAGAGTGGCTTTGCGCGTACAGGCCCTTCTACTGCCTACAGTTTTTGTCCTTCTGCCTTCTAAGATGGCTCAAGCTGTAGCTTAATTCAATCTCGAGATATCATTTTTTCCGTTTCTAGAATAGCGAGCTCAAAATAGTTTTGACAAATTTGGGAAAATCTCAAAAAGCTACCAACAGATTTTGGAAATTCAAGCCTTGCACTTTGAAGCCCTCCGGCAGACGCAAATATTGATATAATTGTGACCGATCACATTCACCTACACATCTTTTTTTAATGCATGTGACGAATTTTCTTACAATGTATGGAGTTTCAAAAATGTGACGAATTTACTTTGTGGCAAATGTACAACAACCCCTCTCATATCTGCAACAGGCAAATGTCAGAATTTCATGAATCGGGGCACTATACTCGATCAGCAATACTTAAACATTTTCAATATTTTTCAACGTACCTATGCCGACGCAGCTGTGTGTAGGAGCCTTTATGTGAGAACAAAGTTTTTTGAATAAATTTAAAAATGAGTTTTCAAACACGACATTGTCAAAATAAAATGGCATAACATGTGTCACTAAGGAGTATTGATATCAACTTCGATGCCAATCACCCCCAAAATAACTTTGTACCCCTTTTTAACCCCGTTAGGCGATGAGCTTCAATAAAATACGAAACACGTCTTCCATCGATTCTGTTTTAGAATGTTTATGCAAAATTTGAAGTAGATTGGACCAAGGAATCACTTTGTTCCATACAAACTTTGCCACCGTTTTTCATCCCCTTGGGGGGTGGAATTCCGGATAATCGTTTCTTATCGGATGCCTACGTCATACAAAGAACACACCCTCCAAGTTTCAGGTTTCTACGATCAGCGGTTTAGGCTGTACGTTGATCCATTAGTCATTCAGGAAAAAGGATTTTTTATGTATAGATTTCCCTCCATTAAAGTATTTTTTTTAAAAACCTGGTATGCAGTCTTTTATTATTTAATATTCAAAGTGTTCTGACGAAGTTTCAAGAAAATCACACCACGCGTTAAGGTTTTCCCATACAAACTTTACCACCCCATTGCAACCCCCTCGAGGAATATTTCAAACTTTCAATGACACCAATATTCATTGATCATATGGAATAATACATGTCCCAGGTTTCAAGTTTCTAAGTTCAAGGAATACGATTTTTCATACAAACATTTTTACCCCTTTTCACCCTCTTAGGGGTTGAATTTCCAAAAACCGTTTCTTAGTGAGCACTCACACTTTTTAAAGACTACCTGTACCATATTTCAAACCTCTAGGCCCTGTAGTTTCTGAGATTTCGTGATGAGTGTGTCAGTGAGTGAGTGAGGATAGTTCTCTTTTATATATATAGATTATGAACATTATACTTGATACTGGTAAAATTGTGGAAACTATCCCAGAAGCCAATTAATAAAGAAGTGAAGTGATGTTATGTGTGATAGTCTGAGTGTGAAGGATGTGCTAGACAATTTGTCTCTATAATAAGTGATTTTCTGATTTTCCGTGAGGCCGAAGAAGAGATGGATGTATTGTGTGAAAGAGGATATGAGAGTGAAAGAAGTGAGTACAGAGTTGACAGCCGATAGAAGTGAATGGAGAAAGAAAACATGTTGTGCCGACCACACCTAAAGTGGGATAAGGGCAGGGAAATGATGATGAATAAGTGATTTCACTTTTTTTTTGCTTGTTTTTATTTTTGGATTCTGTTTCTATAATTTATATTATTCTTTTCTTTTATTTACTGTACAACTTTTATTAATTTGCATAATTCTAATTATGTTCTGTAATGTACTCACATAATCATATTCTAATGTAAATATAATTATTTTGTAGTTAATATAATAAATTATATTGTAAGTGGTGGCTTGGCGACCGTTTTAATTAATTAAATAAATAATAATAAATAATGATTACAACTTATTTATACATATATTCCTTTCACATGGTATTAAATTCCATGGTACAGGTAATTGGTATCTCATATTAGTTCACTGTGTTTGTTAGTTAGCAGGATCCACCAGGAGCAGGTGTGGTTGGCTTGGGTTCCGAAGATTTAAGTTGGAACCCCTCCTACCTGATTAATAGTCACTTTTAGAAGAAGACAAATGCGGGACAAATGTGTGCATGTTCTGCAGATATTTGTCTCGGTTCTGGGTGTTTTCTATGTATAATATGTATTTATGTATCAATCATGTGGCTCTGCTTAGTTTGGGGCTACATGATGCTGTGTGATTACCTCCCGCATATTTATTTAATTTTAAGAGGCTGTAGTATCTGGGACATGTTTTATATTTTAAAGGCTCTCTCAGTACTTATAGCAAGCTCTCAGCCTAGTCAGCCTTATTCACAGAAAAGACATGGACTAATTTACAAGCAATCTGTAAATCGATGCGATTTTTACGGAGCATATAAACATTAAACCATATTAGATTCAATGCAACATTGTGCGCGTCATAAAACATGTTGTAAGCGGCGCCGTCTGTCATTTTGTAGTAAACTGTCTGGAACGAATAAACCCCAGATGGACTCTTAAATACTTTGTAATGGAGATAACATGAAAACTCGCGACTTTGGTCGGTCGTGCTAAGAATTTGATTTATCGTCAAAATGCCGAAATTAAATTTTCTTGCTTTTTATTATGTAACTAGCGTCCACCAACGGTTTCTCTCGCATGGTACCCGACCAAAAAGTAGCCTATGTGTTAATCCAGAGTATCAACAATGTATATTCCAAGTTTCACGTACATCGATTGAGTAGTTTTGCGTGAAAGAGTAACAAACCTCCATCCATCCATGCATTCAACCTCACAAACTATCACATTTATAAAATTAGTAGAAGTAGATAGTAGGAGAAAGTAGGATAGGATTATGTAAAGAAGAGAATCCATCTTTCAATCAGTGCCTTTACCCGTAATGATGAAGGCACTGAGCCGAAACGTGCACACTCACAGTGACAAGAGAGGCCAAGAGGAGAATTTAGATGGGTTTGGCAGCATTTAGTAAACTACGTTGAATTTTCTCATCACCCATACCACCGCAATGTTTGTATGACGAATGTTTTCAACCAATGCGTCCTACGTGACATAAAGAAACTTCAATCACAGTACGGCTAGTCCACCA
Source organism: Horisme vitalbata (assembly GCA_951804965.1). NCBI lineage: Eukaryota > Metazoa > Arthropoda > Insecta > Lepidoptera > Geometridae > Horisme > Horisme vitalbata. Next base: position 13,029,635 of record OX638105.1, on the reverse strand, counting down.
GTTTAAAGTCTCTAGGAGACTACAGCGATGCCCCAAGTCCGCTGACGATCTACGAAAAGCAGTAAGCAGCCCTTTCTCGTTGACTCTGGTTGTGTCAAGGTGAGGACAAATGATGACGCTTTTATAGATGAAATAATATTATAATCAAAGTCAAGGTCAAGGTCAAAATTTCTTTATTCAATAAGAACTATAAAGTGCACTTTGAATCGCCATTTTTTTTAATCTACACCAATTCGCAACGCAACCAAACAGAGAAAAATTGGCAAGAAACTCTGCTTGGCTTATATTTTTTAAAGTCCATGTTACAATTTCTATTTTTAACTATTACATTGTTTTTGAGGGAATTGGAGACAGTTAATCATTAATGACACCCCGAAGACCCCAGTAGGTACCAAACTGATGCTTAGATTCCGCTACATCAGTCAGTCTTACAGTTTTATATATTGAAATAGCGAGAGCATCAGACTATCACGATTTATCTTAACTTCTACACTTAGTAGGGTCTTTGTGACACATCACAAAACTTAGCTGCTTCAGCACAGATGCCTTAATGGGTATATAACTACTATGTTGATTCTAGTTCTAAATCATAAAGTTAGTTTCAAATCTATTAGAAGACCTCGCTGGCGCTAGGGGCGTGACGTCCCTTTCGATGCCGCAGGATTATTTTAAAGCATAGAATTGTATCGTATTTAAATTTCGATAGGTTTGAATGTCCATTGGTAAAAAAACTAAATCCTTTGCCATGTCGACCCGGTCTGAGCAGGCCTTCAGACGTTGCGTTTTCGATTCCCGCAGGAAAAATACAGCGTGCAGCTCGATGGTGCGCGAGCTATGCCTTGCGATCCCCAACCAGCATGCGCAGCGCGAGGATTATGGGCATATCCCCCTTATTGTCAGGGAGGCATATGTCCAGCAGCGTATGGATGTTGATGTTGTTGTTCCATTTCGTCAAGGGCCGGCTAGACGCCTCTGGTGATGCAGGTGTGCATGAGCGGCGGTGGCTACTTTCCATCAGGTGGGCCACCTGGTGAGAAGTAGCCCCCGTCTGTTCGTCTGCCTAATTTTGTATAAAAAAATCGACTTCAAAAATATTTATTGAAAAAACTGTTAAACTAAAAAGTTAAAAATAATTGCTTATTTTTTGGTTCATCCACCTTTTTTCTATAAATTTATCCCTTACGATCTATGCGTTTACCACATAGGTAGATCTAGATACCTACTTGCTAGTTTTGGAGTCGATATAATTTATATCGGACCAATTGCAAAGTATACTTTACACTACGACAAAAGAATTTTCTAAATCGGTTCATAAATGACGGAGATATGAGGTAAGACACATAACAAAAAAATCGAGCCCAAAAAAGGTTCATTCCCTATTTTCTCACCCTGAGGGTAGATACTTTTTCTTAAAATTTATATGGGACCAATTGGAAAGTATACCCTTTCTAACGAAAAAAGAATTTTCCAAATCGGTTCAAAAATTACAGACTTATGAGCTAACAAACATAAAAAAATACAACTGAATTGATAACCTCCTCCTTTTTTTGAAGTCGGTTAAAAATAGCTTAATTTACTTTTACCTATTTACAAACATCAGTCATAAACAGCGTCACCCTGAATAACAATTATGATAATAATAATCAATAATCATTTATTTCGTCGATTACAAGAATAACAACAGCACCACAGTCCACTGCTGGACTCCTCTCCAGCCTCCCCTATTAGAATCACTGACCTGACTCGTTCCGCTTATGGCCTCAAAGGGTAGTAGCTGAAAATTAGTGTTTACTGCTTGAGCAAAATTATGCGCTGAGCTATGGCCTTTTTTGTCATACTGCAACACACACATACACTGTGATGGAACACTTTCTCACAATGTTTTGTTGTAAATATTGTTTTTCCAATTTAATTTTATATTTTCTTCTAAATATAATATCTTCATATTGTATGTATACCTAATGTCAAATTAAAATACCTACTTGTTAAATCTTAAAAAAATTGTATATGTGTGTGATTGTAATTGTAAATAAACGTTATATAGATAGATAGATAACACTTTATTGATCACCACATTCATACAGGAAAGAGTAAAAGTAAATTAGTGTAAGCATATTAAGGTAATACAATTGGCGCCCTTATCGCTAAAAGCGATCTCTTCCAGGCAACCATATTACGGACAGGAAGAGCAAAGCTTTAGGGATGGATATCTATCTATCTAAGAACGTGTAATATGCCTATAATTGCTATCTCGCACCGCCGACGCTAAAGCCTGTCGATGCGGCCAGCGGAATAAGCTGAGCAATCAGCCAAACGGTGTTAACACGTTAACTGCGGGCCTTGGGCATGGCGGCGCAAGGCGCGTCATTTGCTGGTCCAGCTTGTGCAACGCACTCAAAGCGTTATCCAGTAAATAGCTTATTTTAACGTTACTAATAGGACAGTCAGTGGGCGTACGTGTCACTTTAAACACTAGCACGTTGACTTCGAGCGACGTGCAGCAGGAGAACCGTTGTGTTTTCAGCAGTCAAAGCTTTAAACAGCAGGTTGCACCACGGGCAGATGAAGTTAGCTTGGGTTCCGAAGATGGAGTTTGGAAGCCCTTGCACTCCTCCTATTCAAGCGGTTAGCGTTCTTATTTAAATAAATAAAGAATATTTAAAAAATAATTATTTTGAAATGTTCATACATGACTACCATTTAAAACAACATTAATTTGTACATACATTGTTCAAGACAATTCCCATTAATGTTCTAAAACTACTCACAAACAATTCAATTAATTGCTTTGTCCATCCATCTAGTTCGACAAACTTAGTTATTCATTTGTAAAACATTTGTTACACGAAATTGAACTATAAATATATCATGTTAAAGAGGTTACAACGGAGGCTTTTGAGGTGGTTCGATTATCTCTAAACCTTATTTGAACAGTTGTATATTTCATTGTATAGTTTTGTATAAATAGTGGTGGTGAAGGAGGGTTCTCGTGTATAGTATATACCGCTTGGTTATAATCAGACCAGCAAAATGCTGAGCTTCGGTCTGGTTTTATTGTTCGCTACCGTAAGTTTTTTCTACTATTATCAATCCGCAAGCCCAGCGTGGAGAGTATGGGCATATCCCACTAAGAATAATTCTGGTAAGAATTAGAAGAGGACTTTTTCTAGCAGTGAAGGCCACGGTCACGAAGTCAGCGGGAGCGGGGCGGCGGCGGCGGCGGCGCAAGGAACGTCGCGTTTCAACGCATAGATTTGCGTTGGCGCGCCGCTCCACGCGACGCCGCCCCGTCGTGACCGCGGCCTTATAGTTTGGTGTTGTCGTTGTTAAAATCTTACTCAAATAACTTTAATCCTAATTGAGGCTCGAACACGAAGATAAGCTAAAATATATTAGTATAGTAATATTTTGGCCAGTCAGAAAACGTAGATTCTAAATAACGCATTGTCATTGGCAAACATTTTTCGTTACGCTTATGATACTCTTCATTTTATTTTTATTATATAATGTATTAAAGAATAACAAACAGCTACAATATTTACAGTAAAATGTACATTAGGTAGGTACTTAATGTAAAAAATAAATATATTTTATATAACAATACTGCAGCCCAGGGCGTTATCCACAATTTAAAACAAAAAATACTGAAAATGCGCCACTAGTGGCATACTCATATATAAATAGGAAATTAATACATTAAATTAATTTAAAAGTAAAACCGAAACTTAAACTAAACGTCTTATAATATTATTATCATCATAGTTATTTTTCTTACTGCTAGGCCTCCCGTTGATTAATATTACCTAACCTAATGTAGATTAACTTCCTGAATTTCCACCTTGAGTATGCCAAAATATCAATGTCTATAAATTTTGAATAATATAACTCGACCATTCGACGCACCGCACCCCGCAAACCAGAATTAGTTATTACTAAGAATTAGTACTCTTCGCAATTTGACGCTGTGACAGGCCAGGTTGACAAATATCTCGTTTCGCCATCCGTAAAAAAGAGAGGGGAGGCCTTTGTCCTGCAGTAGAAAAGCGATTAATTAATAATCATAATTACGATACTTCAGGTTGAAAATTAAAAAAATATAAACCCATGAAAAAATGCTTGGGATGAAACTGTCTTTAACTCTATCAAAAACAATGTAATAGCTAATAATAAAAATTGTAAGAAAGGCTACAAAAATATAAAGCCAAGCAAAATTTCTTGCTAATTGTTATTTGTTTGGTCGCGTTACAAATTGATGTGAATTAAAAAAAAATACGATCCATTGTGTACTTTTTGTTTCTAAAGAATAAACGTATTTTAATTTGATTTGATTTGACTGCTTGGACCTGCCCCTGACTACCACCTCCTTTATGATAATATCTGAAGATATCCGTACTGGAGAAAAAATCGTGATGTAATATATATTTTATATAAACTTTCAACTTTTTTATAACTTTTGTGAACATAATATTACTTGCTTCCGATTATATTTTATTGTTTAGTTCGCCTTAAATCAGGGGTGGTTTAGAAAAAAAGAAAATTAGGAAAACCTAAAGTAAAATAGAAAAATACGGGAAAAAAGTGCTTATAAATCAGATAATAAATAAATAAAGAAATAAACAATTTTCGCGCTATATTCCTCACAAAATACAAACGCATTTCATACCCTAAAGTTTATCCTCAAATATCTGAATATGGTAATACGATTTTCATGAATATGTCGAGATTACCGGTTAGATATTGCAATCGCGTGGTTATGACGGGTTCAAGAACCAACTGACAGCCAGATTGGAGTTTCCGTTTCCTGGTTCAGAATAACGCAGTGTTTTCGGCAAATATTCGCGATAAAATATAAAAACTAGGTTATTTTCACACGTCAGTAGCAAAAAAAAATCATCCTTAGACGACGTCTGTGGCACTGTGTGCAAAGGCCCTGAGGGCTTACCACAGGTTTTGATAGTTTTCGAAAACTTTTTAAGTTTCGGTATCTTTCCATACATTTTCGTACAGAGCCTCTAGGGAAACGTGCATGAACTACAAAAATGTATGGCAGGAAAGATACCGAAACTTTTAAAGTTTTCGAAAACTATCAAAACCTGTGGTAAGCCCTCTGAGTGGGGCGGCCTAAGACGCGGAAGGTTGCGGGCTCGATTCTCGCCGCAAAGCAATGTTTGTATGATCAGCAAATATTTTAGTCAGGTCTGTAGTTTTTGAGTTTATACATTACAAACATACACACACACACACACACAAAAAAATCCTCTTTTTAATATTAGTTAGATATAACTATAACGGCAAATACACACAGTGATTTCAACTCACCTACGTTCATGATATACAGCTCCCTGACAGACAAACGGACGCTAGCGGAGTTTAATTATACATTCCCTTTGGGCATCCTTCGGGTACGGAGCCCTAAAAAACCTACTTTAAAGCCGGCTTTTGACTATGGCATGTAATGTATCATCTTGAGCTATATATTAAACGTGATCATTTGACACTTCTGCATACAAACGTCACCATTCAAACTCGGCGAGGCAGGGGGAGGCGCGGTGTTCGGGGACGTAACTCGTACAATATGTATAATAACTCATCAAATATGTGTATATATGTATATGAATATATCTCAAGATGTAATTTATATATCCTTAATAGCCGGCTTTATAAAATTACCGATAAATAAAATCTATTTAATCTCTTATATAATTAATTGACTCAGGCGTGACTGCGGAAATCTATTACAAGATATTCTACAAGGCAAAATATTCAGTACAAATTCGACTAACTTTCTCCGATAAGTTCCACAAAATGCATACGTTAAAAGAAAGTTAGCGGAATTTGTACTAAATATTTTGCCTTGTAGAATATCTTTTAATCTCTTATACCCGAATACGAAATAGTCAAATTGCAAAATCAAAAATAAAGCTCACTACAGACAGTAGTGAAGTGGGAATTGTGACAAAGCTCCATACTGAGTTATGAAAAGAGTTCGCCGTGTGACAGGCGATCCCGTCCCAAGCCAGGATAGATGTCAGCTGATAATCCAATATTTTATCAATGTGTCAATATTTCTGTTAGTATTTTAAAAAATATAATGAACAGGTTAATCTAAGCGATTCATAATTTTGCAAGATTTGATTTTTAGTTTTATGATTTTTTATATATAGTTTTTAGGGTTCCACACCCAAGGGGTACCTAATTTTTTTTACCCTCGGGTTACAATATTGAAATTTTAGTAACGATCCCTAATTTTTTTGAAAATATAATATAGCCTATGACACCCGGGGATAGCGTAGCTACCCGGCGGTAAAAGAATTTTTTAAATGAGTCCAGTAATTTCGGAGCCTATTCAATGCAAACAAACAAACAATCGAATATTTCCTCTTTATAATATATATAAGTGTAGATGTAGATAGTTTAAATAGTGTAGATAAGAGTTAAGAAATAGTGTGAAGTAAGCGAATGTGGTACAAAAATTGCGATAAACTTCTTAGGTCTTTTTATCTTCTATTACTATCAAACCGCCAAGTACCTAAGGCATTACTTACGTGTGTGTGTGTGTGTGTGTGTCAAAAATAAGTTTATCTATATATATCTACTTAGAAAATTACAACGCTAAATTTTAATAGTCAAAAATAAAACCGCAAACTTGAAAGTCGTTAGCACGCTCCATAATTGCGAGTTTCGGGCAATTTGACTAAAGAGGTGCCTCTTTGACCCCAAATTGTGGGGTCTTTATGATCCCTAGAGTTAATTACAGACTCTATTGAACAATTTTCTGAATTACGGGTTAGGTTGCCTCAGACTTCAAAGTTTTGAAAGTTAAACCTCAATTTTAGCACGAATTATGGCGGTGGGAAAATCTTTTTTATAAACCTGACTTGACGCCTACATCACCTTCTTTCGCTGGATAAATATTACCGAATTTAGTAATAAGGTATATTAAGCCCTTAAATCTTCGACAAAATCCCATATAATAATGTACATCTGAAAATATTCGACGTCTCGCACTATGTAAGCTCAGAGATTTTTAATATCTATCTATCAAATATATTATTCGGTAAATGAGATAGAAATACTTAGCTTTTACTTAAGAAGAATTATTTACTGTTCTATTCTATTGTAATGAACGTGGAATGTGACGAGCGCTCATTTAAACGCCCCATCTGGATCTGGATCTGGATCAGCGGGGTGATCTGCGGGGTGATCGGCTAACTCTGTTGCTAACAGAAATTATTGACACCGATCTTGTTTTGTCAATCATTTCTGTCTGCAATAGAGTTAGCCAATCACCCCCCTGCTAACTCTATTGCAAGCAGAAATTATTGACACCGATCCTATTTTTATAAGCTTTGACATTTCATCCGTCGAAATTCAATGAACGTCAATTGACAAACTCTTACAGGATTGGTGTCAATAATGAGGACACCATTTTTTCATCTTGAACGACGGCTGTGTCATTTTTATTAAATTTTATTTTCTAGTGTTTTTGTAATGTTTATCGATTTTTATTAATGGTATTTTAACCGTTATACGTTAGTAATATGACACAAGTATTAGTGAAATGGAATAAAAGAAGATTGAACGGGAATTCTCTGATGAAGAAAATTGTGCGCCGATCGTTTTTTGTTATAGTCGCCATTGTTATAGTAGAAAACAGGACCTGACTGAAGACTGGACGACTGGACTTATAAACCGTACTACGTTGCCTCATATTATTATGAACTATTAATTATACTTGATACTGGCGAAATTGTGGAAACTATCCCAGAAGCCATTTAATAAAGAAGTGAAGTGAAGTGGTGTCAAAAATTTCTGTTTGCAACAGAGTTAGCCGGACACCATTTTTTTCATCTTGAACGACGGTTGTCAATTTTATTATATTTTATTTTCTAGTGTTTTTCTAATGTATGTCGTTTAATGTTCATGGTATTTTATCCGATAAATGTTAGATAAAAGACACAAGTATTCGTGAAATGGAATAAAAGAAGATTAAACGGGAATTCTCTGATGACGAAAATTGTGCGCCGATAGTCTTTTGTTATAGTCGCCATGGCTATAGCAGAAAACAGGACCTGACCGAAGACTGGACGACTGGACTTATAAACCGTACTACGTTGCCTCATATTATTATGAACAATTATTATACTTGATACTGGCGCAATTGTGGATAACTATCCCAGAACCCATTTAATAAAGAAGTGAAGTGAGTTAGCCGATCACCCCGCAGATACACTTAAATCTGTCGCGGGTTCAAGTCCCATCTGTAAGGATATCTTTTTAATTTGTATTTTTGTTCCAGAGCGCCCTCGCCGCTCCTAAATACTCACCCTACGATTACGTTACTCTTGACTTATCATCTGATGTTGGGGTAGCTAGAAACAGCGGCCGTGCCAAGTAAGTATTTTGTCATTGGAGCGCTCACCTCGTAAGCAGAAATACTAGGGCATAGCTTGACGAACTCTGTGGTGCAGTGGGCTAAGGTCCGCCTGGGACGCAGAAGGTTGCGGGTTCGATTCCCGCCGCGGGACAAATGTTTGCATGTTCTGCAGATATTTGTCTCGGGTCTGGGTGTTTCCTATGTATGTATTTACAAAAAAAATGTATATATGTAATATATCAATCATGTGGTTCCCATAACACAAGCTCTGCTTAGTTTGGGGCTACATGGATCTGTGTAATGTAATGAGTTATGTACCTAAGTAAAAGTAGTATACAAGGTGTCAAACTAATGGGACTTTCATGTACGTGTCCGTATTCGCGGAATAGCGCTCATTAGAGGAGGCCTATGTCCAGCAGTGGACTGCTATAGTCGGACGATGATGATGAGTCCTTATTCACATTTTTTTATTTTCTCCAAGTCCGGGAATCGAACTGGTCCCAAATCTTCGATATTCTTCAATAGTCTTACCAATCGATGGGGAATGAGGATGACCTTTGACTCAACGTGATAAAAAGAGTTTCGTTTACGCACTTTAGCGGCCGCTGCTCTACCAAGTTTAGAATGAGTTACCATGGTTCGTTGGGGTGTACGGGGTTCCAACCCCTATCTTCGGAACCCAAGCCAACCCCACCTGCACGTGGTGCACCCTGCTAAACAACGAACAGGGCTCTGGCAGCCGGCTGATTGCGGCATAGCACAGCCTACATCGGCACAGCTAAATCCCCTGGCCACTGACGGGCAGCAGCGTCGGTGTAGCGAAAAGCTGTGCCCTGCGATCCCCAACCCGCATGCCCAGCGTGGGGATTATGGGCGTATCCTCCTTTTTTAGGGGAGGCCTATGTCCAGCAGTGTACTGATATAGGCTGATGTGGTGTGGTGGTTGAGATACCTCGTGAATTATTTAAAATATTTATCAACTATTTTTTCAGCCACCTCACTGATGGCCTCTCCAGCCTGGTGGATGGCGGTGGCGTCAACATCTACATCATCACCATGCAGCAAGTGGTGAACGACATCGGCTCTCTGAACGACCGCTACTCCCAAGCCCTCGCTGTTGGCAGCGCCGTCGGCACTACCATGGCTCTTGCGACTGGCATCCCTGGAGATGCTTGTCTTTCAGCTAGAGTAAGTGCCTAAACTTCTCTCGAGTCAATGCTCTTTCAAAATACCTAAGTTAAATTTGTATCTTAAATAGCAATAGCAAGTGCTTGGGTAAGCATGATGTTGGTTCTGGCTTCTTCAGTCGTCGAGCCATGTTCTAACATGGCTGACGAATTGACTACTGAAGAACTGGCCTTCGCGTGGTTTAAAAACACCAGCACTAGAGTTGGTCACATGCTACGAAATATAAAGTGATATAAATGGCTAAGTATTCGTCTTCCGGTAGTAGTTAATGGTTATTAGTGATTTCCAGACATCTTTAGGATGGTGGAAAATCTGTGCATGGAAAGGGCTCAAGACTTTTATTCGTGGAATTTGGAGGAGGCCCATGTATGTTCAGCGGTGAACCTCAACTGGTTGTTAATTATGATGATGATTAATAATCACAGTTGTACTCACAATCATACTAAGCATACCTATAGCATATACATATCACTGACTTTTTACAGTCTTGACGATGTCGCCGGTGTACCTAGGGTCTCCCTGCATGACGTTGGTATTCGAGAACCTTTCTCCAACTGTTTTACGAGCTAAACCTGTCCATTGGCTCCACTTCTTATTATCATCATGATTTACCTGCCCTCACCCCACGTTGGGGTCGGCACTACATGTGTTCTCTCCATACTAGGTTAATAGTTCGTTCCCTCCATTTTCCTGTCACTCGTCATCTCTCCAGGAGAGTGCTTACTCATGTCATCTTCCACACCATCCGTCCATCTTTTCTTAAATAAATAATAATTAAATAAATAAATATATTGGACATCTCTGATCAACTGATCGGTCACTAGGTAGAGCTTTTACTATGGGTACCAGAAAATACACCCAGACACAGAAAAAAAATAGATTTTCACCAGATACATGTTTGTCCTGGGCGGGGATTGACCCCGCGACCTGCAGCTCAGAAGGCAGAGTTACTACCAACTTAGCTATGAGATCAGTCATAGTTTCTTTGGCCTACTTCTACCAGCACATTCTTCAACATGCAATTTTAATTCTAATTCTCTTCTTGTTACATTACTTTCATCCCTCTTCATAACATTTCATATTTAGCTGAGACTGTGCGTATTTGGCCGCAACAGGGAGGGGCTAGAATGATTTTATAAGTGTTGTGTGTGTGTGTGTTTTAATATTTCTTACCTACTATTTATTTATTGGTTAAGATAAGGGATTTTTGGAATAAAAAATCTTCATCAATTGACTTGAAATTTTGCAAAAAGGCTCTCTTATAAAAATAATATACTTATAACTTTAAACTTAAAGTATGGCCATAACAAACAGTCAAATCTTTCCTCTTTATAATATTAGTGAAGATAGATGTAGATTTAAGAGCTTAGCTCTTGTCAGTGTAGTGATGCAATTCTCTTCACTTAGCTCTATCCATTGCTGACTCTTTCACTTCCTTATACGACATGACGGCGACCTTCTCTTGTATCTGGCTCATGTAGCTTATTCTTGGTCTTTCTCTTTCACGCTTTCCTTCCACCTTTCCCTCGATAATGTTTCTAATGAAGCTGTCATGTCGTATAAGGTGTCTAATCATTGGAATATTATCAGCAACTCTAGTTTTGTATTTTGTCCACAGCTTGTGGATGCATACGCTGAAGGCAACTACCGTTCTGCGCTGAAAGACTTCATTACTCACATCGCGCAGAACTTGGATATCCTCGTGAAACTCGTGAAGAATCCGCAGTTTGCACGCTACTCAGTACGTACAACACTTACCTAGAACGGGACCTTGTGGAAAGACCACATTTATATATTCAGTGTTTTTATACACTAAGTTAGGAAACAGGCATACGGTTCTCCTAGTGGTAAGCGGTTCCCGTAGCTTATGAACGCCTGTAACACCAAGAAGTAGTTGTATTGAAGTCTCTAGGGAAATCCTTGGCAGGGAGACCATTCCAAAGCTTGACCCTCTGCTTCAGTGTCTATTAACGTGCCTAGGAACTAGTAAGCGCGGGCGAGGTGAGGTAAGTCGGATTGGTGGGAAGTGGTGTGTCCTTTTTGTACGCATTACTATTATCTATTTAGTGACCTGGATATGTTTTTATCAGCCCGTTCTCCGCGCGACTCCCACGTATTCACTCTGCACCCCTGCAATATCCAGAGAGTGGACTGAGGCTAAACTACTTTCTATACTTACATTTCACAACCTTGTTGGCGTAATAGCTGGTTGATATCCAGAATATTGACAACCTCAATGGCGCAGGGGGCGCAGAAGGAGTATTCCCGTTTGAGCTCCTATTTTTTGCGCACCTATGCATTGAGCACCAAAGGTATTCCCATTTGAGCACTAATCAATATTTTAACATGGTGCTCAAATGGAAACAAAAAGCCCGCCTGAGACGCACAAAGTTGCGTGAGGCTTCCATTCCCGCCGCTAGACAAATGTCTCTATTGGCCTAGGTGTTTTCTATGTATGTACTTATTTATAAGTCATGTGGTTCCCATAATACAGGCTTATTTTGGGGCTAGATGATGCTGTGTGATCGGTACGTAATTTTCAGCATTATTAATTTATTTTATTTTAATAATATGGGTTCACTTCCCACTGTATTAAAATAAAAAAATATTTTTTTTAATGCGTCGCAAACGTGAGGTCTTCACCTCTGGTTTTCTCTGAAAACCAGCGCTGCTACGCTCGCGGAGCAGCATTAAGCTGAGGGGAGACCTAATTTGGCTCACGCTTAGCACAGATAAAATCCACAGTATGAGGATTTTAAGGATGGGTTAGTTGTTTTTTTTTTTCAAATGACTTACCTTAACTGAAATAAGAGCCAATAGCATTTTGCACTTTTTTATGCCAAAATTGACCACTTTTCTTCCTCTTTGTTTCGTATTAAAAACAACAATATCTTACGTGTTGTTTGTTGCATAACATTATTTATATTATCTAGTTACAGAATAACAATACTTTGTAAAGAATATATAAAGTTTTCAGTCATCATTTTTGGTATTACGGAACACAACCAAATTCATATCAAATATACTACTGCTATCCCGCCCGCACGGCTGAATCATCCATCAGCTAAAGAGAGATAGCGATATACGAAGCAATCATTTGCCCGCGCTCCGAATTGAGTAAGGGAGGGATGTCTATCCCCACCGCTTGTCCTAAGATAGTTTTTCTATCGAATGATTCATTGCATTTTGATTGAAGTTTGTTTATCAGGGGAATTGAAAATGTAGGTTTTACGAATAGGCTAGAAAATTGCTTTATTACTAACTGGCTCTGCCCCCGGCTTCGCTCGCGTGGTACAAAGATAATAAGAATAAGAAAGCTACATTATCAGCGTAAAGGCTGTCTTTATTTCAATAAAAACGAAAAGATCGCTACGATAATTGCAATACTGTAGGTTGCTAAATGCATGCTAAATAATTACTTCAATAGGTACAGAAGTAATTATTTGGCATTCATTAAATTGTCAATTAACACTATCTCACTGATAATTCGAAAATAGAATAAAATAGCGTTATTTTACACGAATATATTTTACTATCGTAATTAAATACCTATTTAGGATTCCGCGTAAAATGACCTTACTAATTAACCATATATAAATAAATATGTAAAAAAAATGGTATGGGGAAAAAATAGGACAATAACCATATTAATTCGATTCGATTCGATTCCCGCTGCGGGACAAATGTTTGCATGTTCTGTAGATATTTATCTCGGGTCTGGGTTCTTTCTATGTATGATATGTATGTATTTACAAAAAAAAAATATGTGTTGTATATCAATCATGTGGTTCCCATAATACAAGCTCTGCTTAGTTTGGGGTTGCAACTAAGTGATTACATCCCACATTATTTATTTATTTATTATTATAAGTAAGTACACGAATACGTAGTTGCTGGCGGGTTAGCTCTTAAGTATTAAAATAATATTCTTTCGCCCAGGTTGGTCCACAGTCGAACTGCAAGGGTGGTGGCAGGACCTACCAGTTCGAAGCAGCGTGGAACAAGATCATCAACAATGCCAACCCAAGCAATGCTGGGTAAGAATTCACTCATAAATTAAGGACCAAGTGAAAACGGTAATGGATAACATCATAAGGAACCACACCGGCCTATGTCAGTCCACTGCTGAACATAGGCCTCCCGTAATAAAGGGGGATATACCCTTATTCAACACACTGGATATGGGGGCTGGAGATCGCAGGGCACAACATCTCGCACCCGTCGGCGGCCAGGGGATTTAGCTGTGCTGGTGTTGCCTGCTCTATGCCGCAATCCGCCGGCCGCCAGCGCCCCGCCTTTTAGTTCGCAGGGTGCAGCACTTGCAGGTTTGGTTGGCTTGGGTTCCTTAGATGGGGGTTGGAACTCGGAACCCCTTACACCCGTCGGCAAATGGCATGTTCTAATAAAAAGCATGAGCTGCAAGCAGGGGCAGATTTCCTAATAGGCAAGTAGGCCCGGGCCTAGGGCGGCAAAACTTGGTGGGTTTTTTTTTATTGGTCGCGTAGGCGACATTCAGTAAAAGTTTTCTTTGTCTTGTTTCTTTTGTGCACCATAATTTAGGTGCTTTTGTTCTATGTAGCACCCCCCCTTTGGTTGCCTGGAAGAGATCGCTTTCAGCGATAAGGCCGCCAATTGTGTACCTTCTAGTTCACAATGCTTAGATTAAGTTACTTTTACTTGTATGATTGTGGTGATCAATAAAGTGTTATCTATCTATCTATTTATAAGCCCTTACTCACTACACGGGGCTTGCGGGTTGGTGATAGTTTCTCGTACCGCCGACGCTCTGCCCGTTAGCCAGGAGATTAAGCTGTGTCAGTGTTTGCTGCACTATGCCACAATCAGCCGGGACTAGACTTACCTCTGACACACAGGCATAAACAGGATGTATTTTTTTTATTTATCTACGTCATATTAACTAGTTTTCTAGTTACATACACATAGTACAACATAATAACATATCTATCTAACTATCCCTTTTAAACACGCAAAAAACAAATAAATAAAAAAAGCTATAAATGCATATAGCAAGCAATGTTTCAAGATTTCAAAACTGTACGGGCACAGTTTTGAAATCTTGAAACATTGTTTTCTCCGGTTATAATTATTTTTTCAGTTTTTTTTATTTAGCTGAGTTTTGCTGTGCCCTAACCTTTCGTTTTCGATAGACGTCTTTTTACACCCGATATGTTATCCTAAATTGTTTTGCATACTGAGCAAAATCTGAAGATTTTTATAGTGGGGAATAGGTATTATTATTTATTTATTTATTTAATTAACACGGTTGAGACCAATTACATTAATTTAATTTAATTATACAAGTAAAGAGTGGTAATATCTAATGTCCAGCAGAAAAAAAAAGACGTGTGGCACTCGGGGACTGCCGCGGTAAAGCTATTGCATAGCATTTTGTATCAACTTATGCAATTATAATTATTTATTTATTTTATTTATGCAGTATTTCTTTTTCTTTGATATTAATTCAAGTTACACTTTTTGAGCGTGGTGATCGTCTCGATTCGTGCGAGCTTCGTAGAGTCGTACAATACGTCTAGTTGCACGCACACAAACACCGTGTCGAAGACTGCCGAAAAGAAACGACGTTAGACAATGCACGGCCTTCAAGCCACACTTCCGTGCCCGTCGGAGTGGGGAGCGTGAGGTTTTTTTTCGTTACGGAATTTCTGGATTCGGTCCCCGCGCTCAATGCCCTCGATAGAAGCTATGCAATAGCTTAAAAAACAAATAAAACTTATATATAAAGATATAAGTCGTGTCATAAAACAAAGATAATATTATGTCACAAACAATCTTGCATCTCGCTACAAAATTTCAGACATTCGATAATATTTTCATCCATACATCTGCAAATAAGTCACACTCAGGATTGTGGTTCAGGAAAACGTTAAGAGCAGTGAGATCGCGTGGTACAGGTGAAAAGTATGTTTTTTTTTGTGTGACTAAATTATGTACTTATTTCTTTAGGCTTATCAACGAGCAATACTGCGCGGCTAAGAGGCTGTACAACTCTTTCTACGTGCTCAACAACAACGTCGGCGCTGTTGTCACCGCCTCGTCCCTACCACCCGTAGTGAAGGCCTACAGCAATGCTTATGGTCCCATTGTCAACGTAAGCATAACATAACAGAAATATATATGGTTTATTTGCTTTTCTTCGATCTTCGTATGAGTTAGTAGTCAACTCTGATGTCGTATTTTTTCTGGAAGGAGGCCTTGGCTTGACGACTGAAAAAGCCACGACCAACATCATAATATGCTCCTACACATAAATTGCTATGAAAAATGAACAAAACTTTGAAGGTATTTCAAAATAAAATGCTTAATTAAGGTCACTTAACACACTAATGTTATAAAATAGCACTGCCAGCAGCTTTGCCAGCGTGGAATTGACGGGGCTTTGCCGGACTCCCCCCCGCCAACACGTGAGATTTAATGAAATTTGGCTCAACCCCTCCCCTCCCTAAATGCCTCACGTTTTTAATGGACGCCCTATAGTGCCCCTCCCCCCCTTAATAGAAGAGGGATATGCCTGTAACCCCTGCAATGGCTTAGGGATCTTAGGCCATTGCTTTTCGTACCAACAACGGCCAGGGGATTTAGCTGTGCAGGTGTAAGGCTACGCTATGCCGCATCAGCCGGCCCCCAAAGCCCCGTTTGTTAGTTAGAAGTGCGTACTATGTACTGGTGAGGTTAGTCTGGGTTCCGAAGATGGAGGTTGGAATCCCTTACCATGTACCTGTTATTTCACCGGCCACCATACCCTTCAAACTTAATGAACAATTTTATTAATGTTGTCTTTTTTTATTCCAGCTCATCAATGCTTTGGTAGGAAATGAAAACCCTTACAAAGCCTTAGAAGCTGCTAAGAGAGCTCTTTTTAATTCTGTCTGAGAGTACATACGATCTATGATGTGATTTATTATTATAATATAACTTCCTATAGTAATGTGTGAAATAGACAATTTAAAAAATCCTTTACAGAGACCAATTTAAATTATATGTATACTTACCTACGCATAATATTAGTATTATTAGCATCATGCAGTAGCAAATTTTTATATTAGGTACTTGTAAATAATTATATTATGAAATACGACTCGGCATTTTATTTCGTTGACGATTTTTTTTGTAAATAAAGATGTATCCAAGCATGTATTTTGTATTTTCTTGAATTTCCGGGTGAGGCGATCAACGCGCAAGTTGAGTTGCGCGTAGCCAATCAGGCTTGCTAAATGTCACGTAGCATGTGATGTGCGTCCATTTGATTGGCTACGCGCGACTGAATTCGCGGACAGTCCAGATGGGGCTATTTAAGGTGGAGATACATGTCATTCCTCCCTCTCGCTCGCACAATTCAACATTTTAGAAGACATAAAATCACTGAATGTAGTTATGCAAAATAGCAAACCTAGAAAACAACAATAGAAAGGTTCAGCAAGAATATCATGTTGAACCCAACACGTTTTCCTACCAAAAAATTTGTACCAAAATTTGATAACATTGGTACAAGTTTTTTGGTAAAAGAACGTGCTAGAATCAAAATTATATTATTGCGGAACCTTTGTATTGTTATTTTCTAGGCCGTGAAGGTTTGCTATTTTGCATAACTATAGTCAGTGATTTTATATCTTCAAAAATTTTGAATAGTGCGAGTGAGAGAGAGGTTCGACATGTATAGTCGCCTTAAGCGCGACTCGGGTTGCACGTACCCAATCAAATGAACGTACGTCACATCCCACGTGATATTTAGCAAGCCCGATTGGATACGCGAGATCGACTCGCACTAGCTGTAAGGTCAGCACAAATAGGCAGGGCGTTTTTTAAATTTACCAATGTAAATTTGTACGTATCTAATGGTAACAAATTTGAAATTCAAAATCTTGGAGAAAACTGAGCATCTAGATGCATCCTCTTTATGCCCTCCAGATTCATCCTCTGTGCTTCGGCATCTCGTTGAGTGCGGACGTGTGTCGGTGTCTTTCCCTAAACGTGCACCTATTGGCTGAATTCATTTCTCGCTTACTCTTGTAAACTTTGGATGGTTTAACTCCTCCCAGTGGCTGTGGCGAATCATTGATGATAACATTGCACTTATATCAGTCTACCGTTCTCCATCTTATTAGAACATAGAAAACTTCGTCAATTTATTAAATACAGTTCTGTCCAGTTTATCTAAATTTAAAAACATGATTCTAATTGGAGATATTAACATAAATATCATAGATAACGAAGAAACTTGAAAGTCTTCTGATTACATGGACGTATTAGACTATCATGGTCTTCTACCAACTCATACATTACTATCCTACAAGGAAAACAAGCTGTCTCGACCATACCTTTCTCAAATCTCACCATTGTGCTCTAACTTTAGTCATTGATAATAGTTTGACGGATCACAACACGGTGTTACTTGCACTACAAAGCAGTAAATCGTAAACCCTCTCAAACTACGATCTCTAAATCGAATTCATAGCGATTACAACGGAGATTTATAGCACCGATTTCACATCCGTGCTTAATGAAAGCTACTGTAATCTTGCTACTGATATTTTTGTAGGTATCATAAAGAAATTAGTAACCAAACACACGCATATGGTCAAAGTATACCGCAGGAAAACCCCCTTAAACCATGGATTACACCTGGGCTCATTTGTTGCATAAGACACAGAGATAGACTTCATTTTATACTACGAAAATGAAACTCTGCAGACAATTTTACTTTAACTCACTACTTAAAAATTAAACATATCAAAATTCAAAATGTATTAATTATAAGGCTTATTATATAAAGGTATTCAGTCTGTCTTAGTGAGACTGTCTACTGACTAATTGGATTTAAATAAATAAATAAAAGAATAAAAAATATTTATTTGCAACAACATCAACACTTAGGAATGCATTGGTACATGGTACATAGAATATTAATAGTTATTATTAAGATTATTACATTGATGTGCTACAAAATGGACCCTAACTCAGCATTATGCGAGTTGTAAGTAAACAAACAACCCACGCTGATCTTCCGTTAGGACCAATTCCGTTTAGCGGACGTGTAAACTAATAGCTAAAGAAACATAAAAAAATATATAAAGTGTGTAAAATAAGAAGAAAATAATAATAATATAACAACAAAACAGTGCGTTTCACTAGTAAAAAATAAGAAAAACTTTCAAAATAAATAAAAACAAATTACATAGAAACATTATTAGGTAGGTCAGGTTTCACATTCAAAGAAGAAGGTACTAAACATAATTAGTTGTATGACACTATATAGCACTTGTATCCATCACGAGGTTTTCCTGCGATTTACTATGACCGACTTAGTGGCTTGCTCTTATTAAACTAAGCTAAGTGTCATACAGCCTTTCTAAGACAGGCTGAATATCACGTGGTCTAATAAACCTTTCAGTAGGAACTGTAAAGTACAATTTGAAACGTAATTTTTTTTATATTTACACCATTTCGTAACGCGACCAAACAGAGAAGAATTTGCAAGAAACTCTGCAAGGCTTATATTTTTTTAATTGTCAGTTTCACAATATTTTTCCTTCTATTACACTATTTTTGAGCGAGTCGGAGACAGTTTCATCCCAAGCTATTTTGTCATCTAAATAATCAGAAATGTTATAATAAGCTTTATTACAGAGGTTACGTTTAAAATCATTTTTTAATTATTTACAGATAAATTAATCACGTCATTTGTGATTTTGTTAAAAAACCGTACGTTTTGGCCTTTAAATGACTAACTTTATGGAGCCTTACAGTAAGAACAGCTAGTTTATCTTTATTTCTAGTGTTAACAATATGATTTTCGCTATTTTAACAAATTAATATGTTTTCGACATACATTTTTTCATTTTCATTTATATATTGGCAAGGCACTGTCATAACATTTATTTCTTTAAACTTAGTTCGAAGTGATTTTCAGGAGCTCATATTATAAATTGCACGAACAGCCTTCTTCTGCAGCACAAATGTGGTGTTGATATCTGCAGCGTTCCCCCACAATAAAATGCCGTACGACATAATGCTGTGGAAGTAGCTAAAATAAACCTGTCTTGCCGTTTCTACGTCAGTAAGTTGACGGATTCTTTTGACTGCGTATACTGCAGAACTGAGTCTGTTCGACAATCAATGTATGTGAGCGCTCCATTTAAGCTTATTATCTAAAGTTATGCCTAAAAATACAATAGTATCTACAAGATAAATCATATTAAATCTTCATCCTTTATTTTAATGTTAGGTTTAACTTGATTAACATTTGGTAATATAAATCTTCATCCTTTATTTTAATGTTAGGTTTAACTTGTTTAACATTTGGTCATATAAATCTTATACATTTTGTTTTAGTCTCGTTTAGTAATAAATTATTTACATCAAACCAGCTAACAATTTTCGGTATTGCATTGCTCACGTCATCAAATTGATAACACACAACCAAAAAAAGCTTATGAGAAACTTCAATTTCAAAAAGCTGGTAATGATATGAAGAAAACTTGGATAGCCATAAGTAACGTAACTAACTTTAAACCCAAAGAATCTATACCACAAGACCTCATACAAAGACTAACACCCCTGTCGCATCGATAAACTCAATCAACGAACTTTTTACTAATGTTGGCAAAAACTTGGCTGAAAAGATAATAAGCGCTACCAAAGACAGACACAGAACACACGCTTACAATGGTATACAAAATTCATTTGGACTGACCAATTTGAAATAATGTGAATAATAAATTTATTCAAAACTGACTGCTCTATAGGCTGGGATTGCATCTCTTCCCGCAACATCAAACAAAACAAGGATTTTTTGATCACACATATTTGCCAGTTAAGTTTCAGCACGTCTGTTTTCCCCAGAGCTTTCAAGATATCTATTGTACTACCAATTTATAAATATGGAGATAAACACACAGTAACTAATTACAGACCGATATCAATTTTATCAGCTTTGTCCAAAATATTAGAAAGAGCACTCAATAACAGATTGGTCAAATATTTAGAAGGTGTTTAACTCATCTCGAAAAACCAATTTGGTTTTCGAAAGGGACGTTCTACGGGATATGCCGTGTCGGATCTTAGTGTCTCGATATTGGTTCAAAAGGTATCGGGATATTTTTAGATTTGGCAAAAGCCTTCGACACGGTGTCAATTCCGCAGCTACTCGACAAGTTGGAAGGTCTAGGAATCCGGGGAAACCAACATGAACTTCTGCATAGCTATTTAAGCTAAAGAACACAATGTGTCAAAATCGGAAACCATATTAGTACTGAACTTCCGGTCACTTATGGAATTTCGCAGGGCTCTATAATGGGCCCGAATCTATTTTTAGCCTACATGAATGAAATATGTGAACTTGATATAACTCACTATAAATTAATAGCATACGCAGATGACACCGTATTATTATTTCGAGGAAAGAGTTGGGAAGAGGTATTTATAAATGCGCAAAACGGTTGTAATTTGATAACAAAATACCTCTACCAAAATATTCTTACACTCAGTGCGACAAAAACTAATTATCTTACATTTTCACTTCGCAAATCTGGACTGGCGAATGAAACTGAACTTATGATATGGGCTCACACTCCACATTAGCGCCCTGCACACGTAAAAATCGCACCGCGCATCGGGACTGCGTTCCAAATCGCAGTCCGATCCGTACGGTTTGGACTGCGGATCAAACTGTCGTGCTAATGGCGCGTAAAGATGGGATCGGGGAATCGGGGACTGATCACTGACATGATGCGCGCTTAAAACTGTGGTGAGATTTGCTTTCGCGCCGACATGCCAGATCGGACTGTCAGCCCTGCGTATCTACACGTACGTTTCAGAGTGTGGGTTGGAATGGCGCGTGCTGTTTCCCGCGGTCCGAACTTTACGTGTGCAGGGCGCTAATGTTTACATAACTCTATAGTACGGAACTGCGACTGCCCCATATTGGAAAGGTACAGTGCTGTAAAATATCTTGGTATCACAAATCAAATCACTTACTTGTAGAGTACGGAAGTTCATAGCAATTTTCAAGCATATAGGGCTCGATGTCTCTGAGCTCCAATTAAAAATTAGTAACTATGCTCTGTGCCAGTCTTTACTAATATATTGCCTTATGTCTTGGGGTGGCTCTGCTAAAACTCATATCATAAAGTAGCTCACTCTACTCCGTTCAGGTAGCCGACTACGCAACTCTACAATGAGTGTAAAGTTCTCTCCGTTAGGAAATTATTTATACAACAGATTATTCTCAGGTAACACAGAGCCACTCCAGGTATAAACATTACACGCAATCTACAATAAAAGACGTCTTAACAAAATCTACCTCTTAAAACCATGTAAAACTCATTTGCGCAACGTCATCCGTACAATTACATACAATACTCAAGTCAACACTACGAGAATGTAAAGCAAAAATTAAAACCTATTTACAGAGTCAAGTAGAAACTTTGCTATCCATCCAATCCACAGATACAGAAGACAACTAGATAAAGCCTTAAAATTCACTATGCTCTGAACGACAACTCATACCGCTGATCTCTACTTTCTTATGTCCATATATCATTTGCTAGAAAGGGAAGCATATTTTATCTCAATGCAATTTCTGCGACTTCGTACCCGGGCATTAGTATGAACCTGCATATAATTTTGTGCGAGCGCCCTGGTACGATTAACTTTTTGATCTATTTTGAAGTCGCATTGATATATGTATGCGTCCCCTTTATAAATGATGATATTGGACATAAGAAAGTAGAGATCAGCCTTATGAGTTGATGTTCAGAAGATAGTGAATTTTAAGGCTTTATCTAGTTCTCTTCTATATCTGTGATCCAATCTTAACGTTAATCTTAACGGTAATTGGGTCGATTTCAACAATTGTGATTTTTTCCTAATTTTGGTGGCGAATTTTATTTATGTTTTCAGCGAATTTATGTTAGGATATAATAAAGTAAGCAATTCTTATACCAAATATTTAAGTGTGCCAGAAAAAATCCCGTTAGTTTAGAATATATTCGACTTTAAAATATTAAGTGACTACCAAAATTGTATTACACCACCAAAATTAGAAATCTATTTTGCTTAAACTATTTATAACAAGGAACTAACTACTATGAACAATTTAAAATACTTAATGTTTGACTGTTTGGACGCATTATATTTTCAACATAAATCATTATAATCATCATCACTATAAGACCACCGCTGCCCGGACATAGCATTCCCTAAAAAGCGCCATTCACTCTATCCCTCAGTTTGATTCATCCAGCTTCTATCAGCAGTCTTTCACAAGTCGTCTCTATATATGGCCGGAAGGCGTTCTACACTACGCTTGCCAAGACGTGCCAAGGCTGCGGCAGATATGACCAACACGCTGACAACATAGTATTAGCATTACAAAGTATTTATAATGCTATGTCAAGTTTTCTATACTCATCATATATCCAGCTGGATCCTGTTGGCTCAAAGCCTACTTATACTTACCTACCACTATGTAAAGTTTTTGATCAGTCCGTTCTTCGCACTTTGACATAGCAACGGAAACGGAGACATTTACAGCACAGCAAATCCATCAGTTCACTCATGAAGATCACAAATTGGAAGAGGATCTGCAGATCTTGTCAGATGAACCCTCTATCAGATGGACGACAGCATTATCAAGGTTACGGGAAGTCGAGGGATGGAAGGAAAGTGATCAAGATCGTTGCTCGTGGAAATCTTTGGTGAAGATATACATTTATGCTCACTAAATACGGCAAAATAGAACTATAAAAATGAATAAAACGCCACCAAAACCACCAAAATTGTGGCACCAAAATTAGGATCACAGGAAAAATAATTAATAAAAAAATAATGGTTTGTGTTATTTTAAAATTACTCTCGCATAGTTATTAAGAAACACAAACTATGCACAAAAATAGCAAAGCATAAAATTAAACTTATGCAAATCCGTAACTGAGCAGGCCACCTAGATTGCAAAAAAATGTGATCCTTGGCCACCAAGGAGGACACTTCGCGTTTTATGAGAAACCACAGCAATATGTGAAACATATTAAATAATATAATTTAATTCCCCCATCACCATTCCATTATCGTACGACCAGACGCACGGAATTTCGTCACCCATACACGGTAGACATTCCTCCTGCCCGCACAAAGCGTTTCGCTGCAACTTTCATCCTTAGAACAGCTAAGGAATGGAATGCTCTTCCGGCGTCAGTGTTTCCTGATCACTATGACTTAGGGGTCTTCAAGCGAAGAGTAAATAGGCACATTCTAGGCAAGCGTGCTACATCTTCGACCGCATCATCACTTACCAACAGGTGAGATGGCGGTCAATCCTATAAACTGTAAAAAAAAAAAATACTCACGAGGGCTAGAGTCTGACTGACTGTAGCAAGGAGTATAATGACGAAAGCTCAATAAACATTTTTCTATGAGATATGGCGTTAATAATATTGTCCACCAAAATTTTATTTTTTGCCTGGACACTTCTTCTAGCAGTGATATCTTTTTAATAAGTAATTTAAATTAGTGGTGATACTAGTTATAGTAACTGTAATTTATACATAATAGTCTGGTAAGGTTCAATCTTCACAAATAATCTGCGTTATTTTTTAATCACATAATTAAATTAGACAAACAGGTTGTGGACGCTGCCCCTAGTAAAGATTTACCTATATTTTCATAATAAAAATATGAATTTAAATTAAGCTGCGTTGCACAAATTTTACACCTCGGAAATCCACCCAATTGTTACTTTGACAATCCAAGTCAAATAATAACTCACACACATACACATTACACTCACATACATACAATACACTATACATACACTAATAATACATCCAAACTACGGGTACACTACAATGGCTAACACGGACTGCTTAATTCTAATGTTATTTGTATACATATGTATAGAACATACACATTAGGATAGTATATTTTTAGTTAAAAACTCTTATTTTTGTTTTTGTTTATGTTTTGGTTTATAATCTGTAAATTTGTTACTTATACTAGCAATTATCTACGTACATATTAGAATATGGCAACAACTTGATTTAAAACCTAAGCAAATCGAGCCGACGCAGAGATCCCTCGTGTCTACACACAAGTGAAAACTTAGTTAGAGCGAGGAGTCGATGTACTAGACTATACAAGGTTTACATTTATATCACAAAAATGTACTAGTAGTTTAATTGGAAAATAAATATTTTTTTACTTATTTATTTATTTATTTTATTTATGTCCGCCGATTTATGTTGGCCCTTATTTTCCAACCCTTAAAAATCCATTCCCTTTATTACATCCTCTACGATGAATGCGTAACAAACACATCATCAACATCAGTTCCGTTTGCACTGTACACTGTACTGTGTACAGTGTGTACACATTCGAATACTAAATGAGAATGCCGACTGATGTATGGCGCTCGGTACCAAGACTAAAGTGAATGCGTCAAAAAAATCTCCAATAAGTTTTTAGTCGATTCTACTGTCAAAATAATTAAAAATGAGGGTTATTACCATAGTAACACTTTTCATCAATGTTAGTTGCCACAGTAACGTGAATATCATTGGTTCTTGCAGTCTAATGGCGGCGTGCGGCGGAAACCAAATCAACAAAATATTTTTTTACTTGATTATTAATTCCGTCGGTGTGTAACACTAAAGAAAATGTTAATGTCATTTATAAAATATAATAAATTTTTCACTTCTCTTGCTCAAAAAGTGTATCATAATAGTGTAGCTTAGCGGGCCTAAAACTCGAGTTTAATAACTCGGGCTAAAAAGTATTTTTTCTTTTTAATTTTTGTCTAAAATCATCAGCCCGTACAAAGCATTCGTTCTCTTACATAAAAACTCGACTTCTTGGTGCTCCGTCAATATTTTTTTTTTAAAATAGAACCGTCTTGGAGATGTTTTATGAAGGTTGATTAATATTTAATAAAATTTCTGAAAATTGTCTAATTTTGAATTGTTTTATTTTCTCGCAATCGAAGTGAAAATTAGAGTGTTTTACTCGGGCCAAAACCGGGTGTAAGGGGTTCCAAACACCATCATACGGAATCCAAGCCAACCTCACCGGCCCGTGGTGCGCCCTGCCGATCAACGGACGAGGCCCTGGCGTCCACCCACCAACCCGCACTGGACCAGCGTGGTGGGTTATGGTCTAACCCCCTATGAATATACAAAGTGTAAAACGGCCCCCAGTCCCCGGCCGCTCCGCTATTCCTGGCTCTGGTAGCGGCCACGGTAACGGCGGAGCAGGGGGTGCTAACAATCACCGGCAGAGGTTGTGCTACCAACCCCCGCGATCTTTGGCCCTGGCAACATTTAACGCACGCACACTGAGGACCGACGAGAAGCTGATAGAGCTGGAAGAAGTAGTCGATAAGTTGCGCTGGGACATCATAGGATTATCGGAAGTCCGAAGAGAGGGGGAGGATACGATAATTCTAAATTCCGGCAACTTATTCTACTACCGGGAGGGTGATCAGCTATCTCAACACGGTGTCAGGTTTCTCGTCCATAAATCCCTCGTCAACAACATTGTTAAGATCGAGAGCGTTTCGAACAGGGTGATATACCTTATACTCAGAATCACAGAACGGTATTCGTTGAAGGTCATACAGGTATACGCACCGCACTCGAAACGCCCAGACGATGAAGTAGAGGCTATGTATGATGACATCACGAATGCCATACGTGCCTCGAAAACACACTTTACGGTTGTGATTCAACACGCGACTAGGCATGAGGAACGGCGATGAATTGAGAGTGGGAAAATTCGGATTTGGGCAACGAAACCAAAGAGGTCAGCTTTTAGCCGACTTCATAGAGAAGGAGGGACTCTTCGCGATGAACTCCTTCTTCAAGAAGCCGCCGTCCAGGAAATGGACTTGGCTGCACCCCGGAGGTTACAAAAGCGAGATAGATTTTATTAAGTCGACCAAGAAGCAAATATTCAATGATGTCTCTGTGATCAGTACTACTAATATTACAACTAACATTGTAATATACTAATATTACAACTAACATTGTACTACAAAATAGAAAAGTGCTTGGTAAATTGAAGGCATTAGATGCTAGCAAAGGACCAGGCCCTGATAATATTCCTCCAAAAGTTTTTAAAATATGTGCTGAGGAATTATGCACCCCCTTATCTATAATATTCAATAAATCGTTAGCAAGTGGAGTTTTTCCAGTGCGTTGGAAGATAGCTAATGTTGTTCCTACTTATAAATCAGGCGACAGAACTGATTGCTCCAACTACAGGCCAATAAGTATTTTATCATGTGCAGCTAAATTGTTTGAATCAATTGTTCTAGACTATCTGCACATGCATTTCAAACCGATCATATCAGATAGACAACATGGTTTTCTACGTGGTAGGTCCACAATTAGCAACCTACTAGAATACAAAAATGATTTGTGCAAAGCGTTTGGGAAGCGCGGGCAGGTAGACTCTATTTATACCGATTTTCAAAAGGCGTTTGACAAAGTTAATCACCGTATCCTCTGTAGTAAATTGTCAAAACTTGGCATCCACGGAAATCTATATCGCTGGGTTAAGTCATACCTCGAGAACAGAAGTCAATTGGTCACAGTCAAAGGCTACATGTCAGCTCCAGCTAAAGTCACTTCAGGTGTGCCACAGGGTTCACATCTTGGGCCGTTATTGTTTGTGATTTTCATTAATGACCTTGTTGAACAACTTCACTGCCCTTGCCTTTTATATGCCGACGACTTGAAAGTGTATACGAGCATTAATGAGCTGAATGACTGCATTGAGCTACAAGCTGACTTATATACAATTTCAGAATGGTGTAAAAATAATCACATGTTTCTAAATGTTTCTAAATGTTTTGTTATAAGTTTCACAAATAAAATAAATAAGATAGAATATGAGTATAAACTTGATAACCAGATATTAGTTCGTAATTCCGTTGCTCGAGATCTTGGCATACTTTTTGATGACAAGCTCACCTTTCGTGCTCACTATGATCATATAACACTAAAAGCTTTTCAATTGTTAGGTTTTATCACTAGATTAACCAAAGGATTCAAGAAGCAGGCTAGCCTTATAACATTGTACCAAAGCCTTGTTAGAAGTATTCTTGAATATGGTTCGGTTGTTTGGTCACCCTGTTATAAAGTACACTCTGCACGTATAGAGTCTGTTCAACGTAAGTTCCTCAGAATATTAAGCTACAGATATGGCCAGCACAGAATACTTGCATCTTATGAATCTAGACTCAAAACCTTTAAAGTACAATCACTTGAACTACGACGGAAACAACTAGACCTAACGTGCCTACACAAACTACTTCATTCTGTTATAGATTGCCCTTCCCTTACATCCCAGCTGGAGCTAAATATCCCCAAAAGGAATTCACGTGCCTGCCGCAAAAACCATACATTTACCCTTCATGTTCACTTGAACAACACTTCTTATTATAACCCTATCATTCGCATGTGTCGTTCTTATAATGAAGTTAGTGCTGATCTGGACATATTTGAAAGGAAAGAAACGCTGTTCAAAGGCAGCGTCATCAGACTATTATACAACTAGTTCGTATGAGTTTTTATTATGTAACCTTATTTTATTTTGTTTAATTTTTACGGGTACCTAAGTATAATTGTTCTGGGGTCTGATCTTATTCAATAAACAAGCTACAGGTTATTAACTAACGAGTTATCCGACGATTAAGTTGACGGCCCTTGAGCATATTGCGTAGGCACCTAAGTATATAACTTTCAAAACTTGCTTTTTTGTTATGCTCATATATATGTATATTTTTATATTTTTTGATGTTACAATTTTGCAAAAACTTTGTAGTTGTAACATGGTGTCTTTTTTAAACAAGTCATGTAAACACGCTTTAGGGAATTGGACTAGATCCGTACACTGTATCTATGTTATGTTAGTTATTATTAATGTACTTTTCCTGTTGTGTTTTCTTAATAAAAAAAATAAATAAATAAATAAATAAATAAATAGATCAACAGCGTTAAAACCGGCAGTGATCACCGTATCGTAAGAGGCACATTGAATATTAACATCAAGCTTGGGAGGTCTCGACTGCTGAAGTCTACTCTTTGCCCAAGTCCTGTCCAGATCCAAAACCCCGAGAGCTTTCAGTTAGAACTTCAAAATCGCTTCCAATGCCTGGCTGAATGCGAGACAGTGGACTAGCTAAATAACGGGTTGGTGGAAATTGTCCAAGCGGTTGGGTCAGAGTTCTATAAGACTCATCGCAAAAATAGAACCAAAAACTCTCTGAGCATACACTCGCACTCTTGGCGGAACGAAACGAAATGAGACTGCCTTCTTCAGTTGACAGATCAAAATACGGCATGCTTAATAGACGGATCTCTAAGTCCATGCGACACGATTTGCGGCTCTCTAATACAAATTGTATTAAAGACGCAATAGAGCGCAATAGAGGCTCTAAAGTGTTTGCAAAAAATCTGCCTATTGGGCAAAGCCAGTTGATGAAACTGAAGACCGACAGCGACCATATCGTTTCCTCTAAATCGAAGATTTTGAGAGAGCTCGAGAAGTTCTACGGACAATTATACACCTCATCACAAAGTCCTACTCTAAGTAGGACTAGTGATGCTAGGGCCCGTTTAATCCGATACTACACGGAGGATATCCCGGACGTCAGCCTTTATGAGATCCGGACGGCACTTAAACAGCTCAAAAACAAAAAGGGACCGGGGGAGGACGGAATCACATCAGAACTTCTGAAAGCGGGTGGAACACCGGTACTTAAAGTCCTACAGAAGCTGTTCAATTCCGTCATCCTCGAGGGTAAAACGCCAGAAGCGTGGAACAAAAGCGTAGTGGTCTTGTTTTTCAAGAAGGGTGATAGTACCCTTCTAAAGAACTATAGGCCCATTTCGCTGCTGAGCCACGTTTATAAGCTGTTTTCGAGAGTATTGACCAACCGTCTCGCTTGCAGGCTTGACGACTTTCAGCCTCCCGAACAAGCTGGTTTCCGAAAAGGCTTTAGCACTGTAGACCATATACATACGCTTCGGCAGATTATACAGAAGACCGAGGAGTATAATCGGCCGCTATGCCTAGCGTTTGTGGACTACGAGAAAGCTTTTGATTCAGTCGAGACCTGGAGGGCAATTCACGGGTTTACTCGATACAGAGTCGTATCGACTATGAGTCTCCCAACTTGGGTCGATGGTTTGTGTCTACTCTAAAGTCACGATTCATAAAAATAGCTATTCTTACGGCCACTCGACTGAAGTCGATGCGACATTTCCGTGACATGGCTAAAATACGTTTCGTTTTACGCGGGTGAATTTACAGTAGTTGGGGTAAAATAGGCCGATTTCGTACATCATAATTTTAGGCTTAAAACCATGCAAAAATAGTAATTAAAAATGTATTTTATTTATATTAACCATAGTATGCTTAAAATGCAACTATTGGGGCTTACTGATAGAAAAAAAAAAGATTATTTTAGGTAGGTACTAAGACAAGTTTATAAGCTTGAAACGAAACGTAAATGCTTGGTTTGTTTGTTTACGAGCTCTCAAGCAAGTGTCAGTCAAAGTGGGGGTTGCCGGTGGTCGGTAAAAACTTATTTTAATGTAAATGTAGTAAAAACTTTACATTGCCCAAAAAATAAATTATTTCAGCGTTGAAGCCGATTCTTTAGATTTAATCAATTTATCAGGAATAATAATTAGGTATCGATTGTAATACTGTTTCTGAATGAATATTCGAACTGACGAAAATCTAAGTACCAGTGAAAAAAAAACACAAGCACACGCTCATGCTCATGCCTCATGCTATGGAGCTGATTTTATCCATGCTGAGAAGTGTAAGCCAAATTAGGTTTTCTCTCAGCTTAATGCTACTCAACGTGCGTAGCAACGCTGTTTTTCAGAGAAAACCAGAGGTGGCGACCTCACGATCGCCGCGCATTATTGTAAGCAAACGAATACCTATATATATATGGATGTAGGCGTAGCTCAGTATTTAGACAGGAAGGTAGGTACATAGGTATTACATAAAAAAGTACACATTGCATAATATGCCAATGATATGATAAAATATTATACAAATACTAATTAAACAAATACTTATTAATAGGTATGTAGGTACTAAGTCGGAGTCAATCTTTAAAAGTAGATAATGCCGGACGTTTTTACACATCTAAGTTGTATTTATGACTTTATACAACTTAGATAAGCATCATTCAACCTACACAACCTACATAAATACCTACTTACCTACCTACACTTTTAATAAACTTAAATAAAAATAAGAAGAAAATATATACCTCGGTATATCGGTTTATTAATAATACACATAACATGACCTATGTCCTTGTTTATGTGTTCTTGTGGGGCGTACCAACAACAATAAAACGTAGATACATTTTAAATTAGTCTGCTGTATATCGACTCATTGTTAATTCTTGCCTAAGTTGTATTCGGTGGTTATTTCGCCACCTATTCATTAACACCCATTTAAAAAAGAAGATGTTATATCGAAATTAAATATCAATGTTGGAAACATCGATGTAAATATGGCGGCTTTCATCAACTTTATCATCGACAAATCCTACGACAAGCCATGTCGTGTGCTCGGGACCACTCGTTGCATGTCTCATTATTTGAGTCGACTTTTGTCTGTTGGTGATTTCACGAGAATACTGTTTTTCTGCTTCGAGAGACAAAATGGCGGATCACTCTACCTAAGTCTAGTAGAAGTCAATGTCTCTGGCTTGAGAATTGCCCTCCTGGGCAGTGCTACAGTCGTTACAGTGGTGCCAGTTTTACTACCGATATATTGAAATGTTGAAGTGTTTGTATAGTAACGCCACTATGTCTGTTCGTCTCCAGGACCAGAGCACCAATCCTATCCAATTGCAAAAAGGGGTGAGACAGGGAGACGTAATTTCTCCGAAACTGTTCACCTCGGCATTGGAGGATATATTTAAGCTTTTGCACTGGGACGGACAAGGCATCAATATTAACGGCGAATACATCACTCACCTTCGATTTGCCGATGATATAGTTATCATGGCAGAATCGCTGGATGACCTTGGAACAATGCTCAGAGACCTCAATATCGTTTCACAACATGTGGGTCTAAAAATGAACATGAGTAAGACGCAGATCATGTCAAATGCTCATGTCGTATCTAAACCTACGTCTATGTTGGGAACGATATCATCGAAGCTGTTGACCACTATGTCTATCTTGGTCAGACAATTCAACTACGTAGCTCCAACTTCGACAAAGAGGTCAACCGACGAATCCAACTCGGATGGGCAGCGTTAGGAAAATTGCGGCATCTTCTCGTCACAGATACCACAAAGCCTCAAGACAAAAGTCTTCAATCAGTGCGTGTTGCCAGTGATGACTTATGGTACCGAAACTTGGTCGCTAACTAATGGCCTCATACACAAGCTCAAAGTCGCACAACGGGCTATGGAGAGAGCTATGCTCGGAGTCTCTCTGCGTGATAAAATTCGAAATGAGGAGATCCGTAAGAGAACCAGGGTAACCGACATAGCTCTCAAAATCAGCAAGTTGAAGTGGCATTGGGCAGGCCATATAGCTCGTAGAACCGATAACCGTTGGGGAATAAAGGTTCTCGAATGGCGACTGCGAACTGGAAGACGAAGTGTGGGGAGACCCCCCACCAGATGGACCGATGACATCGTCAAGATTGCAGGTAATCGGTGGATGGAGAGGGCTCAAGACCGTTCTTCGTGGAATTCCTTGGGGGAGACCTATGTTCAGCAGTGGACTTCTATAGGTTGTTGATGATGACTCGGGCCAAAACCACCCATTATAACTCGGTCTGGTCATCCTCCCTCGCTACGCTCGGGAGTATAACAACCTCGTATATAGTGGGATGGTTTAGTCCCTTGTAAAACAATCTACTATTATGGCATACGTTTGGTTTTGACGCAATTGGTACGGGTTCTCGGCATTCTCCTTTGGACTGGAATTCTCGATGAAGAAAATTGTTCACTTTTCGTTTTGTTGACCTGACTGGTGAATGTACGATTCGACTTATACACCGCACTTCGTTGCCACATATTATGAACATTAAACGCAATATCGGCGAAATTGTGGAAAATACAATATGCCAGATGCCAGGGAATAAATAATCAATGATACGTGATAATCTCAATGAGCACCATGAGCCTTACAAAGACTAATCAAGCAAACACTGCCCCAATATAATTTATGTAAAATTATATTTGATATCACTTATTTAACCAATTTATATACTTTTATTTATTATGTGCTAAAGCATAAGGACATACAGAGGTATGGCAGTAATGCATCACGCGCTGTGTTCTTGGCGTGTAACTTACCGACCGAATGTAACTAGCGACCTGCCCCGGCTCCTGCTGATCCTAAATATACTACTGAAGACGCACGCGCCGTGCATTTTAAACCTGTAATATCTTCAAAAATATTCATTTAAATTACATGCTGTAAAGGAACACATTGATCTTTATTAAATGCACAATGTATTTAATGTACTTCATTGGATAAGGATTCATGCTGTATTGCTTGAAATTAAGTAAACGATAAAAAATGGTTATTGTGGGTTATCCCTAACAGATAGACATATATCATCATAGACTTTTTTGTAGACCTTATTAAGGTGTACAATACTGTAGTAAATTATTTTGATCTATCTCGTAAGGTTCAGCCAGCGTTTGCAATGTAAGAGCAAAAATGTGTTTATTTACGACATCACATTAGAAACCTCTAAAATTATAAGTGTTTCTCTACTATATTACGCATATATTATACATATAAATGTATTATACATGTATTTTACATACATTCCTCTTGAATCACTCTATCTATTAATAAAAACCGCATCATAATCCGTTGCGTAGTTTTAAAAATCTAGGCATACATAGGGATAGATAATCAGCGGGAAAATGATAAAAAATGATACAAAATGCAAAATTATTGCCTGTGTGTGGCGCAGTGGGCGAAGGTCCGGGTTCGATTCCCGCCACGAGACAATTTTTTTCATTAATTGCAGATATTTTTCTCAAGACTGGGTGTTTTCTATGTATAATATGTATTTATATACAAAAAAAATGTATATAAGTAGTATATCAGACACGTAGTTCCCGTAATACAAACTGTGCTTAGCTTGGGGCTACATGATGCTGTGTGATAGTATTCAGCATTATGTAATATTATTTAAAATAACTTTTTAAGCGAAATCGCGGGTAAAAATTAGTATTTTATAATTCTTTATTTTTACAGTTAGTCTATAGGTTAAAAGAAGGTGACTCGAATTGTCATTGCAACCACCTGATACACCTGCTATTTGCGCTATACCTACATAGGTAATTTACACGTATATATTTTAATTTTCAATAGGTATAGGTGAAAACATACGTTATCACTCGGGTTTACCAGTTTCCTCAACCAATTAACTTAAGAATTGCGTAAAATGATAAATGTTTTAATAGTATCAAGGTAGTAAAGTTCTATGTGAAGGGCTCGGCGGAGGAAGTACTAACACCATTTGTCACCATACTGTAAAGGAGTATTGCTGTGTTTCGGTTCGAAGGGTTACATTACAGGCACATGAGGCTTATCACCTTCATGCCTCAAGTTGATAAGTTTAGCTACCTTGAGAGCAACATAAGTAATCTGGACCACAGTTCCTAGAAGTTGCCTTTACACTTCTTTATAAAGCACAAGAGTAAAATTTATCTTCAAGTGTAGCGTGTCAAAGCGTGTCAGAATTCCCCGTGTTTAGTGGCTGTATTGTAGTTCCTAGAAATTGCTTTCACCTAAGAAATAACAAACATCACTACAACATTTTTACAATAGTAGAGACCCGTAAACTGCATTGTTTAACCAGCTTGATAAAAGTATTTTATTTCAATTATCGATAGCTAAGTCATTACTATAAATACTCGTGTTATTTGGCAGATCTGATAAATAGTATTAACCGTTTGTTCTTCTTTAGACCTGCAAAATGCTGTGTCTACTTTTATTGTTCACCAACGTAAGTTTTTTATGTTCTGATTTTTTAAGATGCTGATTCCTATTGGTTAATTTCATTAATTCATTGAACGCTTGCCTCAGCGGCTCGCACCATCCTGCTGCTGCCGGCCGGCGGTCAGGGAATTTAGCTGTTAGTCGGTGTCAGGATACGCCAACGAGCTTATTTTTTACTAAATCAATGGGTTACGCTACGCCGCAATCAGCTGGCCGCCAGAGTTCCGTTTGCTAGTTAGCAGGTTGCACAATGGGCAGGTGAGGTTGACTTGGGTTCCAAAGGTGGCGGGTAGAGCCAAAAAGCATTGCTCCGTATTTCGGTTCTCTGTTTAGATGGATGATTCAGCCGTGCGGGCGGGATAGCAATATTGGCCGTTCAAAATTTCAAGTATTTGGTTGTGTTCCGTAATACCAAAAATGATGACTGATAACTTTATGTATTCTTTACAAAGTATTGTTATTCTGTAATTAGATAATATAAGCTATGTAAACAACGCGTAAGATATTGTTGTTTTTAATACGAAACAAAGAGGAAAAAAGCGGTCAATTTTGGCATAAAAATGTGCAAAATGCTACTGGCTTTTATTTCATTTTAGGTAGGTAGGTATTTTGTAGAAAAACCTATCCATGAACCTAGATAAATACTATTGGAATACAAATAATACAATAATATAGTGGAAATATCCTTGAATTAGAAATCATTTTTGGTATTACATTTGCATGGGCAATTCGTCCTCCGGAGACCCCTTAAGTTCGAAACGCGATAGCTCGATGTTAAATACCTCGACAGTACGATGTTGGTCCTGGCTTTTTAGTCGTTAAGTCATGTCGGAGGCCCTCGGGGGGCCTAAAACCTTCGAAATTAGAGTTGGCTACTAACTCATACAAAGAAGAAGAAAAGGTATCACTTCACACCTTCTCTAAAGGTATCACTAACAGTCGCATCTTAATTATGGGGTAACACAGAGCTCGTTATTTCGCTCAGGTGAATTTTGTTTTCGATTATTATCGACGATATTTCAGCTACTTCCACAGCATTATGTCGTACGGCATTTTGTTGTGGGGGAATCCAGCAGATATCAACACCATATTTGTGTTGCACAAGAGGGCTGTTCGTGCAATTTATAATATGGGCCCCCGAGAATCACTTAGAACTCAGTTTAAAGATATAAATATTATGACAGTTCCGTGCCAATACATATATGAAAACTCAATGTATGTCCGAAAAAATATCAAATTGTTTAAGAAAAATAGCGACAATCATAATTTTAAGACTAGAAATAAAGAAAAACTAGCTGTTCCTACTGTAAGGCTCCATAAAGTTAATCAATCTTTTAAAGGGCTTTTATTAACAAAATCCCAAATGATATGCTTAATTTGTCTGTAAATAAATTCAAAACTGTAGTTAAACGTAACCTCTAATTAAAAAAAATCTGATTATTTAGATGACAGAAAAGCTTGGGTTAAACTGTCTCCAACTCCCTCAAAAACAATGTAATAGTTAAATAATACACTTTGAAAAAATATACTTTGAAAAAATATACTTTGAAAAAATATAAGTCAAGCAGAGTTTCTTGCCAATTCTTCTATGTTTGGTCGCGTTACGAATTCGAGTAAATTTAAATTTAAAAAAATTGACGTTTTACAGTGTACTTATTATTTTGATTTTGATTTTGTTTCCTTTTTAGGAGGTAGGCGTTGATAAACAAATAATAATAAAATAATGCCGAACGTTATTTACATCAATTACAGCGATGTAAAAAATATTTATTTACAAAACATTAAAGCTATTATTACAGACTATAATAGGTAAATACTTCATTCACTGGGTTATCCTATCCTATCCTAATAATATTATGAATGCGAAAGTCTGTGTGAATGTTTGTTACCACGTATCTTCGTAACCACTAAACTACTTTAGATGAAATTTGATATGTAGATAGTTTAGGTGCCAGAATAACACAAAGGCGAACCAAATTTTGAAAAATTAATCTCTAAAGTAGTAAACGGGGGTGGCAAAGTTTGTATCGGGAAAAAAAAAACTTCAACACCTAGGACTGTTAACGGGAATCAATTTTAATGAACTTTGCAGACGGGACCCAAAAGAGTACATTTGCTACTTTTTGTAGCGAAAATAAAGCTTGAAGAGAGTATGATAAGGGATGAAAGTTTGTATGGGGAACCAATTATTTCTCAAGTTAGGTAGGTTTATTTAAATTCATCATGCATAAATCGACTGTTGAATTGGTAACCAACGCGAACAGGAACGGGAACGAAAAAGGGAGTGAGAGTGGGAATGGGAACGGGAACGGATACGGCTAAGTAATGCAGTAATAGTATGTTGGTACTTTTTATTCCGCGCTAAACGTGGTAAAAATAAATCTATAGGTAAATAATGAAACACGTTTTGACACATAAATTTCCACTCGTGCTAAGCCGCGCTAGACAAATAATTGATTTTATAAAGAACGTTGATTTATTTCTAGAGTGTTTTGGGCGCTTCTTCTGTGACCATCAATCAAGAAAGTATAAATGATTTTTTAGTATCAGACAGGAATACTGTTATGTAAGTATTATAATTTTATTGATTATGACACTTTATTTAATTCTAAACTCGTCTAAAATACATTTTTTACTATAATTATACCTAATACTACTTATGTACATAAATAACTATCAAAAACATTACATTAAAAAAATTATGATTATTGTATGCTAGTTAGTACATATCTAAAGACTTGAGTATTATTACCGATGTTTGCAAATAAATAATCTGATTTAATCATACTTAAATAAATATTAGTAAAAAAAAATTAAACGCATGTAATGGCAATGTCACACTGTACAATAATATTTGTTATAGATTTTACTGTTCTGTAATGTGAAATTTCGTTGGTGTTTCTAACAATAAATAAAAAAATAAATAATTCTCACTCTTCAATACACGATGCATTGAACTCTAGATTTTAAATGGTCGTTGCGTTATTTCTGTGTGGAGCCAGAATCTTGCGAAATGAAAGAAAGAATGGAACATAAACATTTATTTCAAGATCTCTTGCAATTACACTGAAAATTATAATCACACTCATAATGCCATGTGGAACATGACGAGCGTGACGCACGACTTAAGTTGCGCCTAAATTGCTACACCTGGGCAAGCTCTCAGTGTCTAAATACTATGCCAAAGCTACGCGACCGAAGTTCGGCATGATTACGCCTGTAATGCTATTTAATTACTGATGACACATTATGCCGAAATTACGTTACGTTGCGTTATGACGTACAGCCGAACTTCGGTCGGGCGTACGTTCAGCAGCAATTCGGCGAGACACACATTATACGCGACCAAAGTTCGGTTCAACTGCCGATTTTTTCAAAGATCCGACCGATTTTTGGATCGGATCGAATCCATGCGATCCGCGGATCGAAACAGCTCCATTAAAGTCGGATCGTAATCGAAACATTATGGTTTTCACACCATGTAAGACATTATCAGTTTTAAGTCAATGTTAGATCTAAAACTTTGGTTTGTATTATGTTTCAAATTTAAAGTAAGTGTCGGTACTTCACATCGTAATTATTATGATTGGCATCGTGTCATAGATGCCAACCTTAAATATTACAAAGTTATTTTTTGGTATAAAAATTTGACTTTTCTTAGGTCCATACAATTTCTGTTGCGTTGTTGTTGGTTAGCTATGTTGTTTGAAATAAATGTAATGTATTTAGGTAAATGTTATAATTTCAATTTTATCGCCAATACGATTTTTTGGAATGAGCTTTTGAAAATCGGATCAAATGAATGTGATCCGATCCGCAGATCGGATCGAGGCATTACGGTCCATTATAAATTTACGATTCACGAAATCAGATCGAGCTTAAAAAAGCACATCCCTACACAAAGTTACGCAGCTGAATTTCTACGGTGTAAGTTTGGCTCTTATAGTGTGACATTTCGGCCGAATACGTCGGAACGTAAAATCAGCTATGGAACTTCCGTCGCGTAACTTCGGCATAATGTGATCCTAAGACTGTAATATCGACAAAAAGTAATGTTTTTGTTATGAGTCACTCAAAAAAAATTAGCTAATACAATCTATAATATTCCTCTTTATGTTATGTTTTTCAGCAACATTGATAATATCTTGGATCTGACCAACTCCAAC
This sequence comes from Horisme vitalbata, assembly GCA_951804965.1. NCBI lineage: Eukaryota > Metazoa > Arthropoda > Insecta > Lepidoptera > Geometridae > Horisme > Horisme vitalbata. Next base: position 12,990,858 of record OX638105.1, on the reverse strand, counting down.
ATCGATTACATAGTTATAATAGAACAGACGTTAGAGGATATCGCGGCCAAAACTGATCCCCTTTCCCAGGCCCTAGCAGTTAGCCAAGTCAGCATGATCACTTTAGAAATTGCATCTTTCCCTGGAGTTGCTAGTTTTGGTGCTGCAAGTACTACAGTAAGTCAGAACCTTTATTTTATATCATTTATTTATAACAATATTTGCAACAACAAGGTGAACAGATTCACATCCAATACAATCTTAAATAAAAAAAAATACTTATTTAATTTATTTTTATTTTATTTATTCGGAAAACAAATAGTAATTTTATTACTAATAGTAAGACAATGTATGACACTAAATGTCACCTCAATTAGAGCAAAAGACGATGCAAGTGAGACACAGCCAAAAATTTACAAACATCATAGTTAAAAATTACGTAAAGTAGGTATACAGATTTCAAAAAAAAATATGAAGCCCGTACAAAAATGATTAAATATCGAATTGTTGATCACAAAAACGAGATCGTTGAGAACAATTTTCTCCTTAATTCATAGAGGCTGTCAGAATAAACATCAATTGCTTCTTGCTCCTCCGTAAGTGTCTAAACATACTATGCTTAAGTTACGCGACTGAAGTTCGGCATGATTATGCCTGCAATGCTATTTGAATTACTGACGATACATTATGCCAAAATTACGTTGCATTATGACGTACAGCCGAACTTCGGTCGGGCGTAAGTTCAGCGGCAATTCGGCGGGAGAGCACACATTTTACGCGACCGAAGTTCGGTTCAACTGTGGATTTTTTTAAAGGTCCTATTGATTTATGGATCGAATCAAATCCATGGGATCCGCGGATCGAAACAGGTCCATTAACGTCGGATCGTAATCCAAACATTATGGTTTTCACACCATGTAAGACATTATCACTTTTAAGTCAATTTTAGATCTAAAACTTTGGTTTGTACATATTATGTTTCAAATTTAAAGTAAGTGTCGATACTTCACATCGTAATTATTATGATTGGCATCGTGTCATAGATGCCAACCTTAAATATTACAAAGATATTTTTCTTTAATTTGACTTTTCTTAGGTGCACACAATTTCTGTTGCGTTGTTGGTTAGCTATTTGGTTAGAAATAAATGTAATGTATTTATGTAAATGTAATAATTTCAATGTTTATTGCCAATACGATTTTGATCGAGCTATTGAAAATCGGATCAAATGCATCCACGGATCGGATCGAGGCGTTACAATCCGTTACAAATTTACTATTCATGAAATCGGATAGAGCTTAAAAAAATCACATCCCTAGACAAAGTTACGCAGCTGCTTTTCTGTCGCATAAGTTCGGCTCATATGGTGTGTAATATCGGCCAAAATGACGGAACGTAAAGTCAGCTGCGGAACTTCAGTCGCATAACTTCGGCATAGTGTGTTCAGACCATAGATAAAAGAAAAAAAATCCAACCTCTTTGGTTTAGACGCTAAGATCTCCGTCCCCATACTGTGAAGAATATCATTATTATTTGATGCGAGTCTATTTAAAGGTCCCTTTCTCTTTATAATAAAGCAGTCAAGTATGGGTACTCACAGTGTAGGTATATTTTTTAAATGCTTATTTTAAAGATAATATTACCTACTTTAATAACTATAACCATTGCCTTTATTACCTTACTTTTTATAACTCAAACTAAGATTGATAAGGTAAATATTTTCACTACATTTTTTTACAGCTGATAGATGCATACGTTACCGGTAATTACCGCTCATCTTTAGTCAACTTCATCAAAAACATCGCGAATAACTTGGACATCCTCGTCAAGCTTGCCAACAATGCCCAGACAGCCGCAGTACGTAAACTCTTACTAAGATCGTCTGAGTTTAATTCTGACATTTTGAATACAAAATACCAGTTTTAAACCTAGACTATCTTTAGTCTTCGTTTTGGAATAACACAGTTTGTTGTCCAGTGTACATCATCATTATCATCAGCCTAGAGCAAAAGCAATCTACTGCTGGACATAGCCCTCTCCTAATGAAAAAAATTGCTCCGTGTAGTTCATAGATTGATGTATCTCTTCTATCAGCAGTCATAATGTCACTCGATCTATGATCAGAAGTCCTACATATTTGCCTCTCCTAATAAGCGCCATTGCGCCGTGTCCGTAGCTTGATGCATCCCTTCTATCAGCAGTCATAATGTCACTCGATCTATGATCAGAAGTCCGACATATTTGCCTCTCCTAATGAGCGCCATTGCGCCGTGTCCGTAGCTTGATGCATCCCTTCTATCAGCAGTCATAATGTCACTCGATCTATGATCAGAAGTCCGACATATTTGCCTCTCCTAATGAGCGCCATTGCGCCGTGTCCGTAGCTTGATGCATCCCTTCTATCAGCAGTCATAATGTCACTCGATCGATGACCGGAAGTCCCTACATATTTATGATGCTATGTATGATATGTATGTATTTACAAAAAAAAATTATATATGTAATATATCAATCATGTGGTTCCCATAACACAAGCTCTGCTTAGTTTGGGGCTACATGATGTTGTGTGATAATGTCCTGCACTATTTATTTATTTATTTATATTTGCCAAGATGCGCTCTCCGCTCTAGAGTGCAGACTCTACTTGTGTTCAATATGGGACCAAGTTCCCGGGGCTTGTGCGTTATAAATTCACCAACGTGACAAAGCCTCTTTAGTATTGTAAAAAAGTCGCTTAGCATGCCACCACCGCACCATTTTATCTAAACAAAATAGTAGATTGTTTTACAAGGGACTAAACCATCCCATTATATACGAGGTTGTTATACTCCCGAGCGTTGCGAGGGAGGATGACAAGACCGAGTTATAATGGGTGGTTTTGGCCCGAGTAAAACACTCTACTTTTCACTTCGATTGCGAGAAAATAAAACAATTCAAAATTAGACAATTTTCAGAAATTTTATTAAAAATTAATCAACCTTCATAAAACATCACCAAGACGGTTCTATTTTCAAAAAAAAGATTGACGGAGCACCAAGAAGTCGAGTTTTTATGTAAGAGAACGAATGCTTTGTACGGGCTGATGATTTTAGACAAAAATTAAAAAGAAAAAATACTTTTTAGCCCGAGGTATTAAACTCGAGTTTTAGGCCCGCTAAGCTACACTATTATGATACACTTTTTGAGCAAGAGAAGTGAAAAATATGTTTTATTATCAGGTTACTCAGAAATCAAACAGCAGCGGAATCGGCAGGAACTACCAGTTCGAAGCAGCATGGGACGCGATTAAAAAGGCCAACCCAAGTATTGCTATGTAAGAAACACCTCGACATAAACAAACACAAGATACACCCATAAGGCCGCGGTATCGAAGACAGCGGCGGCGGCGCGGGGACCAACGCAAATCTATGAATTGAAACGCGCCATTCCTTGCGCCGCCATCGCCCCGCTCCCGCTGACTTCGTGTCCGTAGCCTAAGTCAGTGTAAAATCCGGCAAACAAGTACCATGTATCGTGGTCATCGTCAGCCAGTTCCACCTATTGTTAGGCATAGACTTTCTTTTGAGTATGCCACTCGCCTATATCCTGCGCTGTATGAGCCAGGTGCCTCGACCCATGGTCTTTCTGATATTGTCGAAACAACTCGCTTAGGACGCTGCTGGACTTCCCTTAAGACCCACTCTCAGTCAACACATTGGTCCATTTGTTGTCACTCGGTCGTCTGCCCATGTGGTTTATCTTCATCATATAAAAACGAAGTAAAATTGTGAATGTTTATTGAAAGGCTTACCAAGGGTACCTCCAGATTTACTACTGTTTCACTGACGACCGCTGTGGCGCAGTCGGCGAAGGCCCGCCTGAGACACAGAAAGTTGCGGGTTCGATTTCCGCTACGAGACAAATGTTTGTACGTTCTGCAAATATTTGTTTCGGGTCTGGCTGTTTTCTATGTATAATAAGTATGTATTTACAAAAAAAATACCTATGTGGATATTATGTATCTATGCTTTGTGATGGGTAACGGTTACCACTTAACAGCAGGTGGGCCATGTGGTTGTTCCAACTTCAAGTAGTATAAAAAAAAAATGTGTCAGTCATGTGGTTCCCATAATAAAAGCTCTGCTTAGTTTGGGGCTACATGATGCTGTGTGATAGTGTCCCGCATTATTTATTATTTATTTATTTCAAATCTTTTTACCGACAAAATGCTACACATTTTGATAAAAACATACAAATCGAATTGAAAAAAAGAGTTGGTGTAACTGCATCGAAGAAGTTATAGAAAGAAGGGCCATGGTTTACCTACTAGAGGAGGAAGGCCAAGGATCGAAGTAAGTAGCTGTCCATCGTTTATGGCCAAAACCCAAAGGGTTGTAGCGCCGAAGAAAGTAAAGTAAGCAAATCGATGCCGAACCAAAGACTCATCCCCGAAGTACGCACTTCTATACGAACTATGGCACGGCAATGATATTTAACGACAGAGTACGCAAAATGGTGTTTTTCCACTGGCCAAACTTCAACACTTCAAAAACTTTATCATCCACACAGAGTCAACAGAATACCAGCGCTGGTAGGTAGCTGCCTGCTTAGCATTATACTGAGTTGCCTTTTTGGCAAGACATTTAACTGACAGTTTGTGAATTGTGAGGTTGTGTGCACAAGATAATCAACACTAATATTTTAAAGAGATTTGTATTTTTGTGTGTGTGTGTGTGTTTCAAAAACTACTGTGCAGATTTCAAAAATTCTTTCACCATTGGAAAGCTACATTCACCCTGAGTAACAAAGGTTATATTTATTGCTAGAAAAGATTAGGAATCCTTACTAAAAACCCGTACAAAGCCGGGACGAGCCGCTAGTTCCTAATAAGCGGGTCTGTAGATAGGGATCACTCAGTGATGGATCACTACATTGAATCAATAATCTTACTGGATATTTATCTACCTCGAAATTGTTTCAGAGTATACATACCTCAGGAAAACTACGACGAGTTTTCTCGTCACCCATACCGCAATGTTTTAAAACGAAAGTTTTCAATCAGTGCGTCCTACCCGTCATGACATACGGAGCCGAAACGTGGACGCTCACAGTACGGCTAGTCCACCAGTTTAAAGTCGCTCAGCGAGCTATGGAACGAGCCATGCTTGGAGTTTCTCTAAAGGATAGAATCCGCAACGAGACTATCCGACATAGAACTAAAGTTGTCGACATAGCTCAGAGAATTAGCAAACTGAAGTGGCAGTGGGCTGGCCATATCTGCCAAAGAACCGACAACCGTTGGGGTAAACGAGTTCTTGAGAGCAGACCGCGGCTCGGCAAACGTAGTGTAGGAAGCCCTCCAGCCAGGTGGAGAGTCGATTTGCGAAAGGCTGCTGGTAGAAGCTGGATGCGTCGAACTCAGAATAAGGCGCAATGGCGCTCATTAGGGGAGGCCTATGTCCAGCAGTGGACTGCTATAGGCTGATTATGATGATGATAATGACCTTAATTACTTTAGTTTAGTTTTCTTGTTGTATGTGTGATTGTTACTTGGATATGTGTACTTATGTTTTACCTACTTATCTTGGGTTTAGGTTTCTTCATTACGGTGTTGTGTGCGTCTTCCAAATAAATTATCACTATTTCTCAAGCGTGTTTCCCAAACACTAGGAGCGTCCTCTACGCTGTAACGCTCTACCTTCATTTTGAGGCATAAAAGTGTTAAGGCACATAATTATACCTGTTATTTAGCGGGCACCACATCTTCAAACCAAAACACAACAATGCTTGCAAAGGTAAAAATAGGTAACTAGAATTAGTTACCTATTTTTACCTTGGGAATCCAAAATTCAAGATGTTTATTGTAGTAACAGTTGGTCTGTTAGTCTGGAATTAGGAACAGGACTTATTTACCCTTTTGAGGCATCGCTTTGGCATACCAAAAACTTTTGGTTAGAGGGAAAGAATTTAACTCTTATGTAGGTATACTAATGACAATCCCACCACAATAGCCTATATCAGTCCACTACTGAACATAGACCTCCCCTAATAAAGGGGAATATGCCCATAATCCCAATCGCAGAGCACAACTTCTCACATCGCCGACGCTGCTGCCCGTTGGCGGCCAGGGGATGTAGCTGTGCCGGTGTGAGGCTGCGCTATGCCGCATTCAGCCGGCCGCCAGAGCCCCGTTTGTTAGTTAGCAGGGTGCACCACTTGCAGGTTTCATTTGGCTTGGGTTCCGAAGATGGGAGTAGAAACCCCTTACACCCCTTGTAATGACAACGCTTATAATAATTTAAGTACTGAAAATCATGTATCCCCAAACTAAGCAGAGCTTGTATTATGGGAACCACATGATTGATGTACTTCACATATATATTTTTTTTTTAAATACATACATATCATACATAGAAAACACCCAGACCCGAGACAAATATCTATAAGAAAGAAAGAAAGAAGAAGAAAGTATTTATTGTACCCAATGCATAAAAGTAGGTATATAACTATGGTACGTATACATAAATTATACACAAGTACTATATATACTATATATAGCACTTATATATCACACATAAATATACAATTATCTTAAAATTAGATACCCAGATAATATTAAATAATAATTAGTAGTACCAAAGGGTAAAATACTTACTCAGCATTGGCAGCAAACATTTGTCCCGCAGCGGGAATCGAACCCGCAACCTTCTGCATCTCAGGCGGACCTTCGCCCACTGCGCCATAGAGGCCGTCATAATAATTAATTAATGACACGTTCATTAAAATATTGAAGAATATTGCTTTTACAGACTAATCAACAAAGAGTACGAGGCAGTTAAGGAACTGTACAACTCAAAAGACGATCAGCTTAACCAGGTCGGTGCCGTGATCACTGCGTCGGCACTACCACCGGTTGCCATGGTCTTCCTCCGCTCACTCAAACAAATGGTCAACGTAAGTATATATCAAAAACAGACACTAACTCCAATTATATTAAAAACAAAAAACCCGACTACTAAAAATTAATGAACTGAAAAGAGAAAAACAAGTATCACAATATCAATGTATATTTAAATTAGTCAAACTTAATACTTTATGATGCTGCAGGTTTTTCAGAGTTTTTCGTTTTATTATTGACAATTTATGTCAAAGCAGTAATACAAACGTGACATATTTTTGTTATGGTCTTTTTAGGATCTTTTAATATGGAGATTTGATATCCATATTGCTAGAGTACGGAAAAAAACAAACCCCCTCCCCCCCACCCCCTTTTTCAAACGGACGCCCTTTTGAATATTTATATAATCTATGTCACTACCACAATTCTGATGAATTCAACGACACCTTATTTGTCAAAATCCGTCCAGCGGTTTGGCCTGTAGGGCGTGCCAAAGAAATGGACATAAAAAGTCACATACATACATACTCTCTAAAAACATATATTTAACGAATGTATTGACTGTGGTGAGTTTCCTGATTTAATGAAACATAGTAAAATAACACCTTTATTTAAATCCGGTAGTAGTTCTGACCCTACTAACTTTAGACCGATATCAGTACTGCCAACATTTAGTAAAATTTTTGAAAAGCTTATTCTTAGTCAACTGCAAAGCCATTTTAACTTTAACAACTTACTAGATGTCAAACAATTCGGATTTACGCGGGGCAGATCAACAACTGATGCCGGTGTTGAGTTGGTATCGCATATCTACGATGCCTGGGAGGACTCACATGATGCTTTAGGCATCTTTTGTGATTTGTTTAAGGCATTTGACTGCGTACACCATGAAACATTAATCAGGAAACTAGATCACTATGGCGTCAGGGGTATGGCTTTAGCCCTTCTCACTTCTTACCTATCTGACAGAATACAGAAAGTAAACGTAAATGGAAAATGTTCTCCGGGATCTGTAGTAAAGATGGGTGTTCCGCAAGGGTCAATACTTGGACCATTTTTATTTTTAATTTACATCAACGACCTACCTCAACTTGTGAGAGACAACCACGAAATTGTATTGTTTGCGGATGACACGTCACTTTTATTTAAATTAAAGCGACGGCAGACCAATTTTGACGACGTGAACAATGCAATAGCGAAAGTTGTTAACTGGTTCGATGTAAATAATTTATTACTGAACGAGACTAAAACAAAATGTATGAGATTTATATTACCAAATGTTAAACAAGTTAAACCTAACATTAAAATAAAAGATGAAGATCTAAATCTTGTGGACAGTACTGTATTTTTAGGCATAACTTTAGATAATAAGCTTCAATGGGGCGCTCACATAGATGGGTTGTCGAACAGACTTAGTTCTGCAGCATAAGCAGTCAAAAGAATCCGTCAACTTACTGACGTAGAAACGGCTAGACTAGTTTATTTCAGCTACTTCCATAGCATTATGTCGTACGGAATTTTGTTGTGGGGGAATGCTGCAGATATCAACACCATATTTGTGTTGCAGAAGAGGGCTGTTCGTGCAATTTATAATATGGGCCCCAGAGAATCACTTAGAACTAAGTTTAAAGAAATAAATGTTATGACAGTGCCGTGCCAATATATATATGAAAACTTAATGTATGTCCGAAAACATATCAACATGTTCAAGAAAAATAGCGACTATCATAATGTTAACACTAGAAATAAAGATAAACTAGCTGTTCCCACTGTAAGGCTCCATAAAGTTAGTCAATCTTTTAAAGGGATGTCTGTACGATTTTTTAACAAAATCCCAAATGATGTGATTAATCTATCTGTAAATAAATTCAAAAATGTTGTTAAACGTAATCTATGTAATAAAGCTTATTATAAAATATCTGATTATTTAGATGACAAAAAAGCTTGGGATGAAACTGCCTCCAACTCCATCAAAAACAATGTAATAGATATTAAGTACAATGACGTTAAAAAAATATAAGCCAAGCAGAGTTTCTTGCCAATTCTTCTCTGTTTGGTCACGTTACGAATTGGTGGTAAATTAAAAAAAAATGACGTTTCAAAGTGTACTATACAGTTCCTACTGAATAAATGATTTTTGACTTTGACTTTGACTTTGACATTACCTTCCTTCTGGCACAGTCGGGTAAAAATTACGAGTTTCTAGATATATAAATTGAGTATAGGCCTCACATGCTTTGGATTAACCCTTGGATACATAGCATACATGAGACACAAAGCTGAATCCATGGGATACTACTCTGCAATTGATAAAGATGGAAAGGAGATTTTTGAAAAGAAAAAGTCTAAATGGGATTAATTTGAAGTGTACAAAACTATATGTATCTAGATTGTTATTATAAATTTTAAAAATTTATGTAGTTTTAAATATAAAAAAGCTAATTATAAATATTAAAAAAGCTAATAAATTCCTCCTCTAGATCACGCATAACGCATAGATCGTACGGAATAAATTGAGTATAAAAAAGGTTTATCATAAGCAACCGTCTCTTCTCTTTTAAACTGTAAAGAAGTTGTTTGTCATTTGAAGATATTTAAAAACATTGAGATCAAAAATTTAGTTAAAAAATCTAAATCTTCGTTCCACAAAAAGTAGTGTTTTATTTTTTTACCATACCTGAAGGTGGAACAAGCACGTGGCTCACCTGATGTTAAAAGGTAACCATTAATAACAAAGTATTGCGTCGTAGGTCACGCATTTTTACAACGTGCCCTACAAACAACGCCCAACAACTTGAGGCATGAAGGTGCCTGTCATTTCAAATTTAAGTCTCTTGTGCCTGTAATTTCAACGGTACCCTTGAAAACCGAACCACAGCAATGCTGCTTCACGGTACAGCAGACATAGTGACATAGTTCTTTCCCGGATGGGCCCCTCTCAAAGACTACTAAGGGACTTTGTTTGGAACTTAAACAGTATAAAAGCTTCTTATTAATTACTGAAATAATTGTATATTTAATCAAAATCAAACAAAAAGAATCCGAGATACATCTTGACCTCTGTGAAGTTTGCGAAACCATACTTAGCAGAGGTCTGTAACATTTGACTTTGACGTGACGCCGCAAAAATAGTTTGCGCGCGGGTCAACTCGTAAAATAATAAAATTGTTTTTGTCACTAGCCCGTACCGACTCGTAAATCTATAAAACTATTTTTGTCACTAGCCCGTACCGACTCGTAAATCTATAAAATTGTTTTTGACAGCCCGTACTGATTCACAAAGTTTTCGTCACTAGCCCGTACTGACTCGTAAATCTATAAAATTGTTTTTGTCACTAACCCGTACCAACTCGTAAATCTATAAAACTATTTTTGTCACTAGCCCGTACCGACTCGTTAATCTATAAAATTGTTTTTGACAGCCCGTACTGATTCACAAAGTTTTCGTCACTAGCCCGTACCGACTCGTAAATCTATAAAATTGTTTTTGTCACTAGCCGAACAGTCACATGCAGGTTACACACTGGTGATTAAAGCCGTGTTGCAAGTCACCAATCGAATTGCTTGCAAAACTCGAATCAATAACCCATTTAAACACGGGTTGATTCAATACAAATCGCAGGTGTTTTGAGAAATAAAAAAATTTTAATCATCGATTTTTCTCATAAAGATATTGCATTACATTTTATATTGATTATATATTTTATTTACAGTTGATCAACGTGTTGGGAATTAACGAAAACTCAGCCGAAGCCGTGGATGCCGCCAAAAAGGCTCTCTTGGAATCTGTCTCCCTGTAAACACAACCAAACGGATAATAAAAGATATATAGAAATACCTAGATTAAGAAAACTCTTAACTTTTGTAAAAGGAAAACTATGTATGCAACCAACCATCCTCTATGTTCACCTCCTCAGAAATGAGCGTCAAAACTGCTACACAATTTCATCGTACATCCTCAATAAGGAAGGGAGATATACCCATATCATATAAGTAAAAACAAACTTAAAAAATATGTTAAAATAAGAAATTATATTAAAAAAACCAATAAATTGTTAAAAAATCAAAAAAGTTTAGTTAGTAAGTTTAAAAATAAGATAACAAAAATAGAAATATTTGATAAATTAAAAACATGTACTATTGAATTGGAAAACACAAAATTAAGATATGAAACTGATGTACAGCGGCTTCAATATGAAATTGCCAGCGTTGAGGACTCCTTGAGCTCCATTACTAGTCGCTATGAGAAGTCTCAAAAGGTAATAAGAGAGTACTCACTGGCCATGGATGAATTACTCAAACTATCTCACAGCAACCAGGAGCGGTTTGACTCCCTGGTGGCCAATCACAGATGTGAATGTCAGTCTTTTGAGTCACCAGAACCATTCAGTGCTGCCTTATCGTCTCCGCTGTGTGTCAGTTCACCACCATCTTGTGTCAACACAGTAATGTTCAGCGATGAAATTGGAAAAGACATGGGCCATTTATTGGGTATGAGAATGGGACATTCTGTAATGAACAACTGTTTGCCAAACTGCAACATGCATGAGATCATGCTATCAGTAATAAAATACAAATTCAACACTGAGTCAAATCTTATAATAATGCTAGGAAATAGGGGTAATATAAACAAAACTGAGTTAATTAAATACTTAGATACATTATGTCCACTAAAAGTAAAAAAAGTTGTGATGTTTACATTCCCCTATAGCAACAGCTTGTCACAAGCAGAAAATGACATACGATATAAGCTAAATATGACCTTGCATACCATATCATGCTATAATAAATTAATTCATGTGATCGACTCTAACAATATTGTTAGTAAAAAAAATTATTTGACTAAAGGTAGATATTACCTTTCTAACTTTTTTAAGCGACAGATAGCTATTTCGCTATATTACTATTTTTGTACAACAGCCAAGAACTTGGCTAAAAAGGCTGCTTTTATTGAGCACTGTTCTGACTTACAAAAAGAGAGATTGGAATTTGTTCCAAGTCATTTAAATTACTAGATCAGACAATAGAGGGAGCCTCTAGCATTATCAATTCAAATAAGATTAATAAACATTGTAAAATAAATCAAATAAACAGAACTGTAAATCATACTAACTTGGTGCATCAAAATATTCAAGGATTGAGTTGCAAATTATTAGAATTAGAATTGTTCATGAACTCTGATAATATAGACATCATCTGTATTACAGAACATTGGCTAAAAAGCTACGAGCTCATGTTCAATTTCAGTAACCACCAAGTTGGTAGTTCTTTTTGTAGAACGCATGCTATAAGAGGCGGCTCATTAATAATTTTAAATAAACAAATCTAATTTAAAGAACGTAAGGACATTGTCCAGTTGTCTGTTGAAAGCCAAATTGAAATAGCATGCGTAGAGTTGGAGCGTTTCATTGTTATAAGTGCGTACAGCCCACCATCCGCCTCATATGATATTTTTGAAAAAGTCATGGATGAAATATTGTTCAAAATATCTAAAACAAACAAAAATATTATAACATGCGGAGACTTCAATATAAATTTTCTAGAAGTTTATTCATTAAGTACTAAAATTACTAGTTTATTCAAATCATATAATCTAAAACCTCTCTTTATGGAGCCAACTAGAATTACTGACACTTCAGCCAAATGCATAGACAATATTTTTACAAATTCAAATGTTAATATACTAAGTAAAAATGTAATTAGTAACATAAAATCAGACCACCTTGGTCAGTTAATTAAAATAGAAAATCAAATAAAGAAAAATGTAAAACGGCAAATAACTTTTGTACCAGTGACTGTGCATCGATTAGAAAAATTTAAATCTAATTTGTTAAATAGATCACCCTTTTCATATCAAAATAATAATCCAAATTATTTATATAATTCTTTTTTTAATAATTTTATCAAAGAATTTAGCTCAATATTTAAACCTAAATCGATCATGGTCTCTGACAGTCCTACATTCTGTGAGTGGGCAACAGTAGGAATTCACATAAGCAGACAAAGAATGTATGAGCTTTACAGTGAAAAACAGTATAATTTTAGTGAAGAGTTTAAAGATAAAGTTAAAAATTACTCAAAAATTTTTAAAAATGTATGTCGCGCGGCTAAGTCTAATTATATTAGTTCAAAAATTAGAAGCAGTAGTAATAAAATTAAAACCACTTGGAAAATAATAAACAGTGAGACTGGAAAAGTCAAACATGACATTAAGGAGTATAAATTAAATATTGGTAATACCATCATCAAACAAGATGGTGATGTTGCCAAAGCATTCGAATCCTTTTTTACAGACATTCCAGTTTCTACCACAAGATCCTTAAACTCTTCTCCTATAATTGCGGATTCATTACTAAATAAAAATGTACCAAAATGTGAAATACCGTTTTATTTTAAATATGTAAACAGTAATGATATTATTAAAACATTCAAACTGATAAATGTCAAAAAAACTACGGATCTCTGGGGCATTTCTGTTAGCGTTGTAACATCGTTGATTGACATTGTCGCACCAGAATTAGCGTTTATATTTAACGAATGTATTGACTGTGGTGAGTTTCCTGATTTAATGAAACATAGTAAAATAACACCTTTATTTAAATCCGGTAGTAGTTCTGACCCTACTAACTTTAGACCGATATCAGTACTGCCAACATTTAGTAAAATTTTTGAAAAGCTTATTCTTAGTCAACTGCAAAGCCATTTTAACTTTAACAACTTACTAGATGTCAAACAATTCGGATTTACGCGGGGCAGATCAACAACTGATGCCGGTGTTGAGTTGGTATCGCATATCTACGATGCCTGGGAGGACTCACATGATGATTTAGGCATCTTTTGTGATTTGTCTAAGGCATTTGACTGCGTACACCATGAAACATTAATCAGGAAACTAGATCACTATGGCGTCAGGGGTATGGCTTTAGCCCTTCTCACTTCTTACCTATCTGACAGAATACAGAAAGTAAACGTAAATGGAAAATGTTCTCCGGGATCTGTAGTAAAGATGGGTGTTCCGCAAGGGTCAATACTTGGACCATTTTTATTTTTAATTTACATCAACGACCTACCTCAACTTGTGAGAGACAACCACGAAATTGTATTGTTTGCGGATGACACGTCACTTTTATTTAAATTAAAGCGACGGCAGACCAATTTTGACGACGTGAACAATGCAATAGCGAAAGTTGTTAACTGGTTCGATGTAAATAATTTATTACTGAACGAGACTAAAACAAAATGTATGAGATTTATATTACCAAATGTTAAACAAGTTAAACCTAACATTAAAATAAAAGATGAAGATCTAAATCTTGTGGACAGTACTGTATTTTTAGGCATAACTTTAGATAATAAGCTTCAATGGGGCGCTCACATAGATGGGTTGTCGAACAGACTTAGTTCTGCAGCATAAGCAGTCAAAAGAATCCGTCAACTTACTGACGTAGAAACGGCTAGACTAGTTTATTTCAGCTACTTCCATAGCATTATGTCGTACGGAATTTTGTTGTGGGGGAATGCTGCAGATATCAACACCATATTTGTGTTGCAGAAGAGGGCTGTTCGTGCAATTTATAATATGGGCCCCAGAGAATCACTTAGAACTAAGTTTAAAGAAATAAATGTTATGACAGTGCCGTGCCAATATATATATGAAAACTTAATATATGTCCGAAAACATATCAACATGTTCAAGAAAAATAGCGACTATCATAATGTTAACACTAGAAATAAAGATAAACTAGCTGTTCCCACTGTAAGGCTCCATAAAGTTAGTCAATCTTTTAAAGGGATGTCTGTACGATTTTTTAACAAAATCCCAAATGATGTGATTAATCTATCTGTAAATAAATTCAAAAATGTTGTTAAACGTAATCTATGTAATAAAGCTTATTATAAAATATCTGATTATTTAGATGACAAAAAAGCTTGGGATGAAACTGCCTCCAACTCCATCAAAAACAATGTAATAGATATTAAGTACAATGACGTTAAAAAAATATAAGCCAAGCAGAGTTTCTTGCCAATTCTTCTCTGTTTGGTCACGTTACGAATTGGTGGTAAATTAAAAAAATGACGTTTCAAAGTGTACTATACAGTTCCTACTGAATAAATGATTTTTGACTTTGACTTTGACTTTGACCATAATCTCCACGCTGGGCATGCAGGTTGGGGATTGCAAGGTACAGATTCTAGCACCGCTGATGTTGCTGTCCGTCGGCGGCCAGATATAGCTGTGCTGGTATAAAGCTGCGCTATGCTGCAATCAGCCGGCCGCCATTTTGTAAGAAATTATCATTAAACCTTAAAAGAAGAAGTTCCAGAAAAACCAGGAAAGGTTGACTGGCAGAAAATGATTTAGCATTAAGGCCTCCTTTTGTACAATTATTTTGTTTTTTTTCAATAAAGTTTTAAATATTAATTTAATTTATGATTTAAATGTTATGGCGTCATCCAATCTTAGGCTCAGTCTGAAAATCAGTGCTGTTTTTCACTGAGCAGGTATTGAAACGACTAAAAGCTGAGACTGAGCCTGTTTGGCTGCACCCGGTACAGAGCGGACTCTCGGCGGGCATTATTTTTTCAAAACCAAAAAAACAAGCCAACATCTTTCCGACTGTTTCCCCTATTGCTAAGTACGCAAATTTATTGAGGATACCTTAACGGGGGTAGTTAGAGACAAGTCCAAACATTACGTTCGATACATGCCCACTTTTTGTAAGCAGCTAGCATTGCACGTGACAGGTTGCAAGCCCATCGCCGCTTTTTTATTGGAACACTAACCTAGCACACACCTTTCGAACTTTTTAGGTCGAGGGCATGCCGGTTTCCTCACGATATTTTCCTCCTTCACCGTATCGAGCTCGTGGTAATGCGCACATAAATTTTTCGAAACGAAAAATCCATTGGTGCACGGCTGGGATTCGAACCCACGACCTCCGGATCTTAAGTCGGGGTAGATCTCACTAGGCCACCACGGTTGTATATATATTTTATCATGTTTGTATTATTATAAAAATAGGTACAAAAGAATACATACCATTATTCTTTTGTACCTATTTTTACCTATCTTCTATTTGTGAGTGTGTTCGTTTTGTCATTGTGTGTTGTCAAATAAAAGTATTCTATTCAATTCTATTATAAATTATAAGTAATAAATATTTAGTAAAACAGTCCTACTGTAACATTTTTCCAAACGTATATCACACAGGGACCAGCAGAAGGTTTTAAAAAAACCTCTTTCGCGACTGAAGTCGCGGCGCGCTCATTAGGTTATATGAAATAAATAATTTGTTATTGAATTTAGTTCACTATACACAAGGAAATCTATATTAGTTTTACTTTATCCTGTATGTGTAGTCCTGTCCAGTACTAAATTAACTTGTGACCAATACTCATGTTTCTTATCTTTCAAAATGTATATTGTAGTGTTATTTCTTTTATTATGGTCTTTATTTCAACATATTTTATGTGCAACAAGTAAGTTTTATGATAATTCGGTTTTTTTTTTTGCAAATTCAGTTATGTTAGTCGAAGTCAGCCAATTAATTATTATTTTTTGGGTTCCATACCTCAAAAAGAAAAAAACGATATTATTTTTCATCAGGACGACATGGCGGCGCAACCAGTTGCCGCTACCAACAAAATGTATGGTGGTGGACACCAGGTGAGTAACTCTCTATAGAGCTGTATACATTTTGTTGGTAGCGGCGACTGGTTGCGCCGCCATGGTGTCCCGGTGAAATATAGCCCTCATAGGATTACTTTTTTGTCCATCTGTATGTCTGTCTGTCAAGACTCTTTTCTCCCGAACGCGTAGAGATATCGAGTTGAAATAAATATCAAATAGGGGCTCAAACCTGCAATCCCTTAATCAACTAAATAACAATCAAAAGATACAGTGTTTGTGCCGCACAATTTCACACTTGCAATGGAATCAAAATCTATAAGGGATATCCCGTTGACCTAGAATCACGAAATTTAGCAATAAGCACAAGTAAAGGAAATAAAACCGAAAACGGCAAATTTATACTTACATCACAAAATGATTCATACTTGCAAGTTTGTGCGTGAGTCCAACTCACACTTGACCGGTTTTTTTACATAAAGTCAAAGTAAGTATTTTATTTATTATAGCGACCACTATGACCGTCACTGGTCATAGAAATGTATAAATATTTTTCACTTGGATTTTTATTATTTCTTTAGACTCAATTTTGTTATTATAAAAGAATTTTTCTGATCCAACGATTCAAACGAAACACATAATTCTGCTTCATGGCAAATATAAACAGCTTTAACTTACTTCTATAATTTAATATGAATGGAATTTATACCATGATTTGGAAGTTCTAATGTTTTGTGATCAGTTTCACCCTTGATCATGATTCATGACGCATTTAATTGCGTCGAAATATCGGGAAACAATAGAACTCACAAATGATGGTAAAATATCCCGTTGATATTAATAATTATGTTCATAAGCATGATACTTTTAAAAAGTTAAAAATAACTACTTCCACATAATAAGTATGTAACAAACTATTATTATTAAGTCTGAACTTTCCCACTGCAGGGCAAACATATCTTCTTCCCATTCCTCTATATTACATATAGAGGATTACATACTCTATATTATGTTTGGATGTGTAAGCAAAGCTGCATTTCAGTTCTGATACCAACTGAAGCACGCGGCATATTTTGGGTGTACCATGCAATACTGTCGCGCAAACACTCGTCGGTTTAGTCCTAAATAGAGCACAGCAGAAATGTGTGCTGCGAACGCCGCGTGTTGCTGCCGCGCACTCGCCGCCCAATGTTTGGACACACCTTTGAAATTATATAAAATTTTCAGATCCATCTATAATACACATAATACAAACAAATGATCCCTTTCATGAGAAAATCAATGTGGAATTTATAGACAGTTTGATGAGTACACTCAACTCGTATTATACTTATTCTGACTACACACTCCACGGATACAAAATACGGAAACCATTAGATAACATGACAACAAATATCATAAGCTACTCATCCAATTTAACGGAAATAATGAAAGTTACGAAAGGCCTCACGTAAGTAAACAAAAATGTCATTATCATCTTCACCCAGGCCCGCAGTCTACTGCTGGACATAGGCTCAAATTAACGCAATCTTATTTTGATAACCATGAAATGCACCGAAAAATGGTTTGTTAAAACACCACGATTGGCAAGCGGGTGATCGCAGTGTTATGTAGGATTCATACTTACCGGCGCGCGTCGGAGAGCATCGGAGCGTATTTTATAACATGCTAAAGGAAATTGAAAAATCCACAAAGCAGTTAAGTTCCTTATTTGCATGTAAATTATGCAGCTTTGTGCTTTGTCAAACACTGACATAAATGGATCCGTAAGTAGATATTGCATGCAAATAAGGAACTTCAACTGCTTTGTGGATATTTCAATTTCCTCTAGCATGTTTTAAAATGCGCTTCAATGCTCTCCAACGCGAGCTGGTAGGAGTGAATCGTACATAAGTGTTAAGTAGAAATATGGATACTGCTATCCTCTGGTATACTCACAACACACAACACCAGCCTATTGAGTCCACTGCTGGACATAGGCCTTCCCTATAAGGGGAATATGCACATAATCCCCAAGCTGGGCATGCGTGTTGGGGATTGCATTGCACAGCTTCTCGCACCGCAAACGCTGCTGCCAGTCAGCGGCCAGGGGATTTAGTTGTGATAGTGTTAGGCTACGCAATCAGCTGGCCGCCAGAGCTCCGTTTGTTAGTTAGCAGGGTGCACCACGTGCAGGTGATGGGATCACCTCAGAAGATGCAGGTTGGCTTGGGATCCGAAGTTTGGGTTGGAACTCCTTACACCCCATATCTTTTATACTCCCTTCTGCGATATCCACCGGGAAAATGAAGGGCCTAAATTCGTTGCCCAATAGGGCCATTACCAGCACGCAAGTACCTAAAAGTAATTTCTTCCTATCATTTTGGTAGACCATATGTGGTAGTGATCTTAATTCCTTTTCAGTTACGTAATTCATCTATATGTGGGTGATTTTTATCAAAGTAATTATAAAGACGTCGAAAACAACAATTTTATATGCGCCGGCGACTTCAATAAAACTGAATTTAATGAAATGTCCGGAATCGAACCAGTTGAAAACAACATTCAGACTACACACGTAAAGCTTGTTTCGGAAAAGGTCGCGGATATACCATTTCTATACAATCTAGTTCGTGATTTTCCGAAACGACATGAACCTGTAAGAATACGTCACAAGATAATATTACTAAACGACAACGCTTTTGATATAAGCCAATACAATGTGACTATACAATTTGGAAACGTGATAAAAGAAATGGTATTCACTCATCAATATAATGTAAGTTTAGAGGAACTTACAGACGTTATAGCTATTTTAGCACCGAACCCTACACGGATTGATGAAACTGATAAACCAGTTATATTCTATGAAGCTTCTATCATTACACAAGATATAGATGCCTACAAAAACGCTATTGCGAATCGGCTGTCGTTGACGTTGATGTCACATGCGTTCTTAGATTTCTTCCACAAGATGAAATGGAATCGTTTTGCGATTGTGTCGGATGATTCTGAAGAGAGCCAAGAATTTGAAGGAATATTACGATCGATTTTAGCTGATCGGGAAATGTCGTACACGGTGAAGTCAGTGGCGAATAGGGGCGAAGGTTACGATTTTAACGAGGTAAGCTACACACAAATATAACATATCTTATTCATATTGAAAAACGGGATTTTTTACGTACGGTTACATCGGTGAAGGCACCGACGGCATTTCGACTCGATAAGAGATTCTTCATCGGGGTGAGAGCGCGGCGCTCTCCCAGCGCGTCACGTCTAGCACTGCTACCCGCGGCGCCGCCGACATAAAACAGGACACAAGCGCCCCCCACCCCTGGCCCCAGGCGTGTCGAGCTGAGCAGCGACGTCTGCCGCCACACAGTGCTAGACGGGACGCGGAGGGAGAGCGCCACGCGCTGAGTGCGCGTGCGTACCCTGATGAAGACTCTCTTATCGAGTCGAAACGCCGTCGGTTGGTGCCTTCACCGATGTAACAGTACGTGATAATTCCCGTTTTTCAATATGAATGAGTTAATTCACGTTATTTTCATGAGTAAACCACATATCTTTGTCACTCTGAAATTTACTGCAAGTATCGATATAGTTTCTACTTTTGGGTCGGATTGTACTGGGATACTAAAAAGTTCGAAAGGTATGTGCTAGGTTAGTGTTCCAATAAAAAGCGGCGATGGGCTTACAACCTGTCACGGGGAAGGCTAGCTGCTTGCAAAAAGTGGGCATATATCGAACGTCATGTTTGGACTTGCCTCTGACTACCCCCGCTAAGGTATCCTCAATAGTTTTGCGTACTGAGCAATATCTGAAGATATCGATAATGGGGAAAAAGTCGTGAAGATGTTTGTTTGTTTTGGATTTTGGAAAAAAATTACAGTCAGCCTAGATTTGTCAATGACAATTGTCATTTGTTGGTCTCAATCGAGACTACGAGTATTTCGGATAACGTTTCATAGAAATTGTACAGAACATATTTTTTTATTTTCGCAAAATATTACTCTTTGATTTAGTACCTTTGTTATTTTGGGAAAATTGTTCCAGTTAGGAAATGGAGTCGATTGTGACTAACACGGTTTTTTTCCCCATGACATTTAGGCAAACTGTAAATTCTTTTAGAAATCTTAAAATGCAATTGTTTTTTTTTTTTCTTTAAAATAAGCCTTGTTCCTCTAAAACCCTCAATTAGGTAATATTTGAGCCCACTCTATAGTATAATATTATTTTGAATTTCAAAACAAGGTTTGCAAATTAGAATGAACTGTTATTTGTCTTTCAGATACTGGCTTCCCTTAAGATTGCAGATGCAAGGATCATAATAGCCAATGTTGCTCCTGAGCAGGCTAAACAGCTGGCTGAACAAGCCAGTCACCACAAGTTGACAAGATCCCAACGCGTACTGTGGATAGGCAGAGGCTGGTCTAAAAGTGCTGCAAAAGAAGCCGCTGAGGTAAGCAAAAGGCAATGTTTTGATCCGTATACCATCTGGGGTTCTGGGTTCTAACTTCTATTTTTTTTATATCATCATCATCATAATCCTATAGCAGTCCACTGCCAGAGATAGGGCTTTCCCAGTGTGTCATTGCGCCTTGTCCTCAGCTCGACGCATCTAGTTTCTACCAACAGCTTTTCACAGATCGTCACCCCGCCTGACCGTAGGGCGTCCTAGGATACGTTTTATAGGAACTCGTTTAGCCCAACGGTTAACGGTTCTGTGGCAGAAGTGGCCAACTTCAACTTGCTATATCTCTGAGCTATGTCGAACAACCTTGGTTCTATGTATAAATAAATAGACTTATTTTGTTATTTCAGCACGTGCACACAGTATTCTCGGTGACACAGCAAAATAATTTCGGAGAATATCTAGAAGATATAAGTCGTGTGATTTATTATAACCGGAAAAATGAAGATTACAACTACTTCGACCATAGGTAACAAGCCACATACATAGCCATGAACCCACACTAGGATTTTTCTGTGTCGTAGTTATCAAAAGTTAATAGAACACCATGGTATCAGACCGGGAACCTTCCTTCCTTTTTTGTATGAGCTAATTATTCTGATGTCAGAATTTTAGGCCTCCCGAAAATGACTATACAAGTGCCTCAGTTGACAGATTTTTTGTAGAATAAAAATGAAACGTACTTATTACAATAGTGCAACGAATACGTCCTCCTTCTGACCGACTTTTTGTAGGACGTGTGCGTTGCACTATTGTAATAAGTACGTTTCATTTTTATTCTCACTCAACATTTTAACTCTTAAGACCTTACTTTCCTCCATTAATCCAACCAACTGTCCGATTTTCTGTCCAACAAAAAGTCGGTCGTGTGCGGGGAGACTAATTGTTAAACTTTACATATTTAAATAAATACTATAAACTGTGCTATAACTTTCATTTCATTTTATTTCATTTCATATCATTTCATTTCAACAAAAGCTAATGAAAATGAAATAAAAAAAACCTTATTTTTATTTAGCTGTTTCACATACTTCACCGTATGCTCTATTGTACGATTCACAGTTACCGGCGCGCGTCGGAGAGTATCGGAGAGCATTTTATAACGTGCTAAAGGAAATTGAAACATCCACAAAGCAGTTATGTTCCTTTGAATGCAATTTACGCAGCTTTGAGCTTTGTCAAACACTGACATAAATAGATCCGTAAGTAGATATTGCATGCAAAAAAGGAACTAAACTGCTGTGTGGATGTTTCCATTTCCTCTAGCATGTTTTAAAATGCGCTTCGATGCTCTCCGACGCGCGCCGGTAAGTGTGACTCGTTATGAGTAGGTATTATTTTAAGCTAGATGATGTTGTGTGAAAAATTACCGTGTGTTTAATTATTTATTTATCTATCAATTTTTTTCAGTCGATTCGCTAGAGACATCGCCAAACTGCGTATTCTAAAATCGCCATCATTCGATGTCTCCAGAACAACTCCAAGTGAACACGATATTGTCCTTACCTACATACAAGGTATTGACATAATGAAATCTAGCTTCCAAGTGCCTCCAGATAAAGACCACGAGTGCTCTTTAAGAAGTAAAACTTACGAAAAGCCATGTGATGATATAAGTCTGATATTATTGTTGCTTGTTGTAACAGTGTTATCAGTAACAATACTTGGAATAACATACTTCTTTAGTACACCTGATTTGCCATATGACAGAATGGCTAGTTAGGTATTAGATTTTACTAATACAAGAGAGCTTAAATTCTATTCTAATATCCTTCTAGTTATATTCACCGATGTATTTAGTTTTAAGATTTTGTAATAAAATAGAATATTTATTAATCTTAGGTACACTAACTATAATAGACTGGCCTGATAGCTCAGTTGGTAGTAACTCTGCCTCCTGAGCTGCAGGTCGCGGGTTCGATTCCCACCCAGGGGCTGCAGTCTCGACTTTTTCATTAACTAACGATATATCGCTAAGAGTAAGCTCGCAAAAAGCATCTTCCCGAAAATCGGGGAAAATATTTACTTGTAAAGACGAGTTATTAAAATGATTTTATTCAATGCTTCTACTATTTTATGATAAGATAAATAGGTATGTATTTCACCCAAGTTATACAGTTGGTAATATTTTAGGTAAAATTAAAGTTTAATTAGTTACATTATCTTATAATTAGGCACCTAGATAAATATAAAAGCATTTGAATTGGGTACTAAGACCCAAAACAAATAAAATAGGGTTTATGAAGCCGTGAACGAAATTTGAAAAATATATTATTCAATTAATCGACGGATTTAAATCCAAATACTTATCTACATACTTACATGGATAAAAGAAAATATCTTTTGTGTCAACTAAATTAATGATAATTGTTTTTAGTTTTTAAGGAGATAAATAAGTTTATTTTCTTAGCAACACTAAATTATAAGGGATATTTCAATGTTTCGTTTTTAGGTTATAAGTTACCGATAGTTATCGTTAACTTTATCTGGCTGTCATATTTGGCCGCAATGAAATTTGCAAAAATGGTAGATTTGACATTGTTTGTCGATATGATAACGACAAAAATCGTAAACATCAATGAGCGGTGCCGATTGGTGCCGATATTTTTTGTATGAAAATCTGTTTCCGAGCTGCTACCGAATTTCGGTAGGTAACGATCGCTAACTATGTCGAGACACAGCCCCTGGACAAACATTTGTGTGATAAACATGAATGTTTGTTCTATGTCTGGGTGTTTTATAAGTATCTATGTATGTTTATCTGTCTCTGGTACCCATAGTACAGGCTCTGCCTTGTTTGGGATCAGTTGACCGAGTGAGAGATGGCCTGTTATTTTTTTTTATATGGACTTTTATAAATTTCTCATTTTTAAATGATTTTATTATTATGACACTTTATTCAATTGTAAACTCGTCTAAAATACATTTTTTACTATTATACTTAATACTACTTATGTACATAAATAAATATCAAAAACATTATAGTAAAAAATGTATCAAAACGGGAGACCATCGACCGCGGGGCAGGGCTCAAACGGTCGGTGGATAGGGCTGCAGAGAGAGGAACCTCCGCACAATGCGTGCCGAGTCCAGGAGAGCCGCCTTCTGTATCTGACCCTTGATCCAGCTGCCTAGCGAGAGCCTCTTAAGATATTGGTCAAGGCTCTTATTATTATTAGTTCGTAAGTTATACCGAATAGACGTAAATTCACTTCCAAAGATCAACAACATTTGTTCAGACGTATTCGAATTCGGCCATTTCTTTTAAAAACTAAAAAAGTGAGTTTTCAGCACTCAAAGCGTTACAGTTATGCCATATGCCATGGATACCTATTATAAAATCTTAGATTTTCCCTTAAGTATGGGCTAACACTTTAAATAAAAATAATCTGTAAGTATATTTATTTTGTAAGCAGATGTGTAGGGATCATCTTTAATCGCTTATCATTGGATTTTTACCACCTTCAATTTTTTTCTCTATTGCAAGTGCTACAGCATGGGTAGGCACCTAATTGTTTCATAACTTGGCCATGTGTTTATTTTATTTGATAATAACTATCTATCTTCAAGCGCCGTGTATTTGGTGTCGGTTACGCGTATCGCTCAAGCACTCGGATAGTTGCCGGTTTAATTACTGGCGGGTAGTGAAAAATTAATGTCCAATCATCCAAGTTATAGTTCCACTCGAGGGACTTTATTAGTGTGCCAAACGAACATTACTTTGTTGCTGTTGACTTTTTTGTAATTATGACTAGTACGAATGATGGAAAATTGCTAGCAATGAATTGTAACGGCTGTAAGAATGCTATACTTAATAAAGATTTTCTTAAGTGCAATAATTGCACTTCGGAATACTGCTATTTGTGCCTGAACATTAGTGCAGAGTCTAGTGAGCATTTAAACGCTGAGCAATTGGCTTCACTGAGCTGTCCTTTTTGCCAGAATGTTACAAGACGTAAAATTAACGACAATACTCCAGTTAAGCACCAATACCACTTATTGAATGAAACTATGAATGTGTCGTTCAGTCAGGTCTCGATTGACTCTCATTCGCCGATGGCTTCAAATGCCTCTGCAAGCTTCAACATGAAAGACGAACCTTTCAATGGAAAGCATTAGTAGATTATTTGATTTAAAACTTTCACCGGACTCCACATTCATGACAAACCTGCGCTCCGCGCTAAAGAAAGATGTGGAAGAGTTGGTAACTGTGGAAGTGAATCGTGCTATTGAGAAGATGAAGGCTGATTTAACGAGCACAACTGACTCTATCTCTGCTGAGCAAAATGTCATGAAGTCGGAAATCACTGAGAAAAATAACCGAATCGAAGAACTAGAGTCTGAGGTTGCTAAAAATTATAAAATCCTCTCCAAACTACAAAGTCGCCTAGCTACAATAGAAAAGCTATCGCGTGATCTGAACATTGAGATACATGAGGTTCCGGAAAGTAAGAATGAGGACCTAAAAGCTTTATTTCTAAAACTTTGCAAGTGTCTACAGGTTGATATCTCTGAATGTGATATCAAGGCTTGCCGTCGAGTTGCGAAGATGAACACTGATTCAAAGAGACCCCGCAATATTCTTGTAACTCTTTCTTCTCAACGTCTGCGTGATGTACTTCTCTCTGCGACAACTCGATTTAACAAGGCCCACTCAGACTCTAAGCTTTGCCTCTCCCACATTGGTATAAGTGGCGATGCTTCAAGAATCTACCTGTCGGAGCACTTGTCTCCTGAGGTTAAAGAATTGCATAGCCTAGCGAGGAAATTTTGCAGAGATAAGAACTATAAATTCGTTTGGGTGCGTTTTGGTCAAATTTACATTCGTAAGGACGAAAAGTGTCCTGCCATTCTTATAAAAAGTTTTGAAACCATTAGTAAATTAAGCCGTGAGTAGTATAAAGACACATTCTTTTTGTTATTGTATAAAATTTATAAGCTTTTTTTTTGTCTTGTTTTATTTGTATCTGCTTGTGTAATTTAATTTTCATAATGGTTATAGCCTACTACCAGAATGTTAATAGAATCCGTAGCAAATTATCCCAGTTTTACTTAAATCTCTTAAACTCTAATTTTGACATCATATGCTTGACGGAAACAAATCTAAATAACGGAATTTATGACGGTGAAATTGTTGATTCACGATACAATATTTTCAGAAGGGATCGTGAAAACACAAGTTCACTGAAACGTGAGGGTGGTGGCGTTTTATTGGCGATTCTTAAGAAATATCAAGTTATCCGTCAGGCCTCATGGGACAGTAATATGGAGGATGTCTGGGTGTCGATTATCCCTGAGGTTCACGGCTCTCCTCGTTTAAATATTTGTGTATGTTATTTACCTCCTGATATAAATCACGATAAATTAGAAGAGTTTTATTCTCATTGCCATAAATTAATATTGAATGATTTTTCTAATGACAATTTTCTTTTAATTGGAGATTTTAACACCCCCGACTATAATTATGATTCTTCTAGGATGACCGGTACTTCTGACTTGCCCTTGCCACCTTTGAAACATTATAGAAAATTAAACCTTTTAAATGAACTTATTTCTCTTTGTAATCTAAAGCAATATAACATTGTCAAAAATACGAATGATCGCCTATTAGATCTCGTACTATCAAATTGTGAGAACGTTTCAGTCACTGAAACACTTGCATTAAGTCTCTTAGACAAGCATCACCCTGCTATTTCAATTGATTTTCCCCTGCTTAGTGTAAATAAAGGTCTCAAACAGCGTAGTAATAAACTCTTTAACTTTGCAAAGTGCAACTTTGATAAAATCAAATCTGAACTGGCTTCTACAGATTGGCATGGTATTTTGATTTCATCCGACGTAGACTTATGCACTAACATTTTCTATCAAAATCTTTTAGAAATCATTGAAAGGCATACGCCTTTGATATCTCCGAATCATTCTTCTTACCCAATTTGGTACAGCAAACCTTTAATCAAGTGTAATAAGAAAAAAAAAAAATTTCATACGCGCTTTAAAAAATTTGGAAATCCTCGTGATTACGACACTTTTGCACTACTTCGTAAAAGATGTAAGATGCTTTCTGAAGAATGTTACAATAAGTTTATTTTATCTACAGAAGATTCTTTGGAGAAGAATATCAAATCATTCTGGAAATTTATCAATAATAGAAAAGGCCATGTTTCTGTACCAGATACAATGACATTTGGAAATTCGTCTTCGTCTGGTGGCTACGGGATATGTGAGCTTTTCTCACGCTATTTTGGTTCTGTTTTTGAAAATGATCTTTGTGACGATGATAACATTCCTGATTATGTTGACGATTGTATCTTAGACTCACTTGCACATATTTTTATCAGTGAAACAGATATTCAATTTAAAATCAAAGCGTTAGATAAAAACAAGGGATCTGGTCCGGATTTACTTCCTCCATCATTTGTTAAAATGTGTGGCAATGAATTGTCGGTACCTCTATGCATAATTTTTAATAAATCACTTCGCTGTGGTGTTTTTCCGAAACGATGGAAAACTGCGCACATAATTCCTATTTACAAAAGTGGTGATAAATCTCGCTGCGAGAATTATCGCCCTATAAGTATATTGTCCTGTTTTGCTAAATTATTTGAATCCCTAGTGTATGTTCATCTATACAATCACATCACTCCAATTCTTTCTGACAAACAGCATGGCTTTGTAAAAAATAGGTCAACAGTGAGCAACCTGTTGGTTTATAAAAATTATCTGTGTCAGGCTTTTGCAAAGGGCGGTCAAGTCGATTCTATTTACACGGATTTCTCTAAGGCCTTTGATAAAGTTAGTCACGGTATACTTCGCCGTAAGCTTTTGACATACGGCTTTCACGGTAACTTGTATCGATGGCTGTGCTCGTATCTAAACAATAGAAGTCAGTTGGTGGCTTTGAAAGGGTTTGTATCCTCTCCTGTAGTCGTGACTTACGGGGTTCCACAGGGGTCACACCTAGGGCCTCTTCTTTTCGTTATTTTTATTAATGATTTAATTCAGCGTCTATCATGTAACTGTCTTTTATACGCGGACGATTTAAAAATCTTTAATATAATTTCTACTGTTAATGATTGCAAAAATCTTCAAAGTGATTTAAATACTGTGTCCCAATGGTGTAAATGCAATCGAATGTATTTAAATATTGATAAATGTTTTATAATATCATTTACAAATAAGCGTCATAGGTTAATTAATGACTACAATATTGATGGTCAGGCGCTGAACCGAGCTTATATTGTGAAGGACCTGGGTATTCTGTTTGACGACAAACTTTCATTTCGTGCCCACTACCAACATATAACTACAAGAGCCTACCAACTTTTGGGCTTCGTTCTGAGATCTACAAGAGGGTTCAAAAGGCCTCGCAGTCTCTTGTACTTGTTCTATGCTCTTGTGAGAAGTATTTTAGAATATGGTTGTCCTATATGGTCTCCTAACTATAAGGTTCATAAGAACGAGATTGAGAGAATTCAAAAGAAATGTCTGCGAATGCTGACTTATCGAATACATCCAGGTCGTTCCGATCTGAATTACGAAGAGAGGCTTAATAGATATAATGTCCAATCCCTTGAGACTCGTCGTATATATTTTGACATGGTTTATCTTTATAAAATAATACATTCTCTGATAGATTCTCCTAATCTGTTATCCTTGGTATCATTCAATATTAAATTTAGGGCACGCAAGTCCAATGAAACAAATCTGTTTGCCTTACAAATTTATAAAAATAACATTTCTTTTTATAATCCTTTGATCAGAATGGCTCGACAGTACAATGAAATGGCTAAAAATAATATACAACTGGATATATTTGTTTCTAAATTGAGCCAATACATAAAAAATGTCAAAGACATCCTCCATCCCAAAGCACTAGATGTTTGTTAGTCATAAAATAAAATAAATAAGTTTGTTACTTAGTCTCTTTTTAAAATATTAAACCATTAAAATATGTAATACCAATACCGACTTGTTAGTTATATAGTTATAGTTATATAGACTTATCTAGTTAATTGTAATTTTGTTTTTTCTGCCTTCTTTTTTATTGTTTTATTGTTGTTTTTAGAAGTTTAGGTCTAATTATAATTAAGTCTTTTGTAAAGTTTGTATAGTTTGCTTGATGATTTACCTTTTACTTTTACTTTTATATTTTTCTGTATGCACATATTTTTATGTTACTACCTAGTTCTAATCTGTGTTTTCTATAATTTTGTTTTTAAATGGTTGTAATGTGTTTGTGCATCTAAATAAATAAAAAAAAAAAAAAAAAAAAAAAAAATATCTAAGCACCTATTTCCGTATTGTGGCTTTCCTAGTCTCTATTTAATATTTAATTCAATAAATCAATTTATATAACTATTTTTAAGAAACATAAAATATGTATTTAGCTTTTATCAACCGGGAATAACATTAAAGCCTACTTTTACTATAAAAGACATAAGGATGGTTTAAGGAGCATTTTTTTTTGTTGCTTTGCTTGGTTTGGTTTTTGTCCCATGCCCCATGTGCCCGAAATTGGGCTCATAGTGTTAAATTAATCGTCCATGTGGCACCCACGATATTTTATCTAGTATAGGCAAGCATAACTCGTTTATCTCTATGTTCTGAGTAAATCTTTGTCTAGTTGAACTTGTATCGAACCTTAATTTAAAATTGTTTTTTGCTTTTTTGTTCTGCCAAATAAATATTTTTCATTTTGTTAATTATGAGTGCAATAAATAAATGAATATGAATATGACATGTGACACGCGGTTCACTAACCCCAAACTTCATCACATAAATGCTTGTCCTGGGCGGAAATCGAACCCGCGACCTGCAGCGTAGAAGGCAAAGCTACAACCGACTGACCTATATGGCCAGTCAAATTAGAAATTAGCTCCCTGCTTACACTGCCACTGACCTATAATCACGAAAAACTATAGAATCTTCATACATTTTTGATTCAATTATCGGTCCAACAGACGATAAATATCGCGATATAACATTACACTTAGGTATATCATGTAAGAAACTTAAATTTATCTACTAATAAAAGAAATAGATTACTCAGCCGAGGTTTTTAATAAGTTCCTTTAAGTACCTAATATCCTTCTTGTCATGGAACTCTTCTTCACCATCCTCTTGGGCGAGGGTGGAGTAGGTGACGGTAGACGGCCCCGGCAGGTCACTGATGAAGAAGCGGATCTACGGCAAATAACAAAAGGATAACAATCTGCGATGTAAAAATAAATGAAATGAGCTTTTCTTTGCCTCACACTTGAAAAAATAGTTATCACAAACAAAGACAAAAGTTTTCTTACTAAAATGAAAATTAAATAATATGATACAGATATCTATACCCCGTCGGTGGTCAGGGGATTTAGCTGTGCCGATGTAGGCTATGCTATGCCGCAATCAGCCGGCCGCCAGAGCCCCGTTTGTTGTTTAGCAGGGTGCACCACGTGCAGGTGGGGTTGGCTTGGGTTTCGAAGATAGGGGTTGGAACCCTGTACACCCCTTTTTTTAGCCTCACACTTGATCATTAACAAAAAAAATAGTGATCACAAATAATATGATGCAGATATGTATATGTATATATACTAAATTCAGTCCGTGTAAGGACCGCCTGTGGCGATGAAAACCTTCTCCAAGTCCTTCCACGTACCCCTTTCTTGGCCAAAGAATACGTGCGACCTTTTTAAAATCTTCATTCCACCTTTTTAGTCGGCGAATCTGCTGTGTAGAAGTTCTAAAGTGCAGTTTTAGAACTACTTCCTGCTAAATAAATTCCTAGTGTGGGGACTAGAGATTAATCTACTTTACATTAAAAAAATATACATATACCTGCTTACATTGTTATTTATAGTTAACTTGTCATCCTTATACCCTTTTTATATTTTGTCATCGAACCTCATACTAGCACAAATAACGAAACAATAGCCATAATTTAACTTAGCCCATTCTCTAAGTAGGTTCATTTATTATTTTAATGTATTTTTAAGGTTGATTTTACTTGATTAAGATTTATTTTTTCTTTCTTATGCAATCAATTATGTAAAGTTTAAAAAATGTACATAATATTTATGGTTTCAATAAAAAAATATTTTTATCTTTTTTTTTATCTTAACATCATCATCATCATCATCATCATCATCATCAGCCTATAGCAGTCCACTGCTGGACATATGCCTCCCTTAATGAGCGCCATTATATGTATATGTATAAGTATATATACTAAATTCTGTTCGTGTAAGGACCGCCTGTGGCGATGAAAGCCTTCTCCAAGTCATTCCACGTACCCCATCCTTGACAAAAGATTACGCGGGACCTTTTTAAAATCTTCATTCCACCTTTTTAGTCGGCGAATCTGCGGTGTAGAAGTTCTAAAGTCTATTTTTAGAACCCAAGCTAACCCCACCAGACCGTGGTGCATCCTGCTAAATAACAGGGCTTTCGCCTAGCCGTATAAAAGCAGCAGCATCAGCGGTGCGCTGCGATCCTCAACCCGGCCCAGCAAGGGGATGATGGGCATATCCCCTTTCTTATTAAGAGAGGCCTATGTACAGGAGGGGACTGATATAGGCAGGAGTTGTGTGTGTGTTCTGGAAGCCGGCTGAATGCACAGCGCCTAACAACGGCACAGCTAAATCCCTGACTCCCGGCCGACTGTACGCGCTGACAAGCAGCAGCGTCGGCGGTACAAAAAGCTGTGCCTAGGGATCTCCAGCCCGGATACACAGCATGGGGGTTATGGGTATATCTGCCTTGTTTATATGGGTTGTCTATAATCAGGTGTGGACTGATGATCACATTTACAAAATTTCGTGTGTGTGTGTATGATTCCACTCAACTCCGTAACGGCTGAACGATTATGGATTTAACTTGGAATTAAACATACTCGTATTTGGCCTTGAATAACACATAGGCTTCTTTTGATCCGGGAAACACGCAATGAAGCTGTGATATACATCATCCTAATTCCTACTATCCTACTAGTAACGGCTGAACGGATTTGGGTGAAACTGTAAATGAAATATACATAAATAACAACGCATAGGCTATTTTTATCCAGGTACCACGTGGACGAAGCCGCGGGCGGAATCTAGTAGAAATATATATTTCAAGAAAGATCTTGTATTAATTTGTTATGTTAATATTTGTTAAAAACTTTAATCATAAAAATATAAGAGTACCTTCTGATTTACAGCTCTGAAGTTTTGCAATAATTTTAAAGCTGATCTCTTCTCGGTTGGATGTGAAATTTGGTACAAGCGTAGTGCTCTGTGAAACTGTAACATTAAAATCGAGCTGAATTAATCACATTGAGCATCACATCACGTCGCGCTGATGCTTAGTTGTGACTAGTTTAGTTTTAGACTTAGTTGCGTACCACTTTTGCGTAGACACGTACCAATTTTGCGTAGCAACGTAGCACTGCTACTTGGCCACGTAGTAATTTTGCACTTTTTCTACGAGATGTACTACTGTCGCGTAGCCAAGCAATACGTTGCGTAGCAACATAAAATAAACAAATAAAAATAAATTACAATACAAATTCACCACTATACGCAACACAATATTTCTAATGTTAAAAACTATTTGTTTTTAGGTAAGGTAGTCAAAAGGTCGAGGACTCAACTATGCTGTTTTACAGTCTCGCCTTGTTAGGCAGTGCTGTCGTCACAGCAAAACAAAATCCCTTAGGCTATTCGAATACTAAATGTTATTTTTTTTTCTTACTTGTTTATTACTTGCCAAATTAAAAGTAAGTAAAAGTAGGTGATGTATGCTTATTAAGTTCGATACTAGCTAAACAAGATATATATAATAAGTGACATACCTACTTAACCAATCGAACTTAAGTGAACCTGAAACAATACCACTGTTGCGTAGCAAAGTAGCACTGCTACGTAGTCACATTGAACTGCTACGTAGCCTCATAAAACTAGTACGTAGCCTCGTTGAACTGCTACGTAGCTTCATAAAACTTCTACAAAGCCACATAGAACTGCTACGTAGCCTCATAAAACTGCTACAAAGCCACATAGATTGCTACGTAGCCTTATATAACAGCTGCGTAGCCACATAGAACTGCTACGTTGCCTCATATAACAGACACGTAGCCTCGTAGAACTGCTACAAAGCTACATAGAACTGCTACGTAGCCTTATATAACTGCCGAGTAGCCATATAGAACTGCCACGTAGTCTCATAGAACTGCTACGTAGCCTCGTAGAGTGCCTTTTTATCTTTATTTGATAGCAGGCAACACACTCTGGCATCTGTTTAGTTCAGATAATCGATATGAATAAAAATCCGGGACCAACATTTAAATGAGCCGTCTGATGCATGAAAGCTCCATGCAGGATCTTATTACTATATATTTTGACCGGGTGGTTGTTTAATTTTCTAAGATCAAACCGGGTTTAAACCTCCATCTTCGGAACCCGAGCCAACCTCACCTGCCAGTGGTGCACGCTGTTAACAAACAGAGGTCTGGTGGCGGCTGATTGCAGCATAGCGCCTAATACTGTCACATCTATATCCCTACGAATCGGGCAGCAGCGTCGGCGGTGCGAGAAACTGAACCCTACTTCACTAACTCCACCCAGCGTAGGGATTATGGTCATTTTCCCCCTTCATATAAAGGCAAGCCTATGTCCAGCAGTGGACTGATATAGGCTGGTGTTGTGTTGTTGATCTAAGCAGCTACGGGCGCGTCGGTGGTTAAAACAACTACGTTAAATAGATCTTATCTCTTACTCGTTCCAAGAGGCACCACATATCTCTATACTGCTGGAGGAAGATCAGGGGTGTGAGGATAGCCGCGTAGTATGCTCCTTCTCTATCTAACAGGTCTTCGCCCTCTGACATACCGTTCACAGTGGCCCGGAATTTGTGAAGGAACGCTGTGTTCGCATGATCTTTGTCCAGGCTGAAATTACATAATCTGGAGTCAAGTCATCGTATCTATCTATTAAGCAGGCGATTGAGGTCAAGTGTTAGTCATTGGGTAGTGCTATCTACCCTCTGTACCTACACCTCGATTGCCCAGAGTAATCAGTAATCAGAAATACCTTTATTAGACGCGTTCAGTTTAAGTTGACAGACCCAACCTTGATTCCCAGTGTAATAACATCTTGACGAAAGAAAATAATTCTAAATCTCGAATGTTAAAAAGAGTAAACATCCATCATCAGTCTATATCAGTTAACTGCTGGACTTCCGTAATAAAGGGGATATGCCCATAATCCCCATGTGGGCTTGCGAGTTGAGGATCGCAGGGTACAGCTTCCCGGAACGCCGAAGCTGCTGCCAGTCAGCCATCAGGGAATTTAGCTGTGCCTCATTCAGCCGGCCACCAGAGCCCCATTTGTTAGTAAGGGTTGCACCACGTTGTGAGTGCAACACGGGCAGGTGAGGTTGGCTTGGATTCCGAAGATGAAGGTTGAAACCCTTTACAACCCAGAAATTCTCGCACTTGGGCAACTGATCCCAAACTAGGCAGAGACATATCTATAAAACATCCAGATAGACTGGCTTGGATTTTGAAGATATAGATAGAAACCCCTTACAAAAACAAGTATTAAAAAATCTCTAAAAAAAGCTGCGAGTTTCAAAAGTTTATTATTACACTTACTAAGGTAGTATAGCGTAGAATCTTCTCACCACATCCCTGGCTAAAGGTCGGACATTAACACAGGGCTCGCCTTCGTAAGGCCTCTTAGCATTTCTAAACATCCAGCGGTCTTCAGACAGGTCTGGCTCGATGTCGAGCTCCAAGCAGGTTGAGGGGCACTGGTTGTGGAAAAAGAATAGTAGGGCTCGTTCGAGGAAGTACTAGGTACCAATTTACATATTTCTATCACAAATCAACATGCTGTTTCGATCCCTCTTCGCCCGCACAAGGCTTATGTACCATTCACTCTTACGGCGCGCGTCGGAGAGCATCGGCGCGCTTTTTAAAACATGCTAGAGGAAATTGAAACATCCAAAAAGCAGTTAAGTACCTTATTTGCATGCAATCTACACAGCTTTGAGCTTTGTCAAACACTGACTAAATAGATCCGCTGCGTAAATTGCATGCAAATAAGGAGCTTCACTGCTTTGTGGATGTTTCAATTCCTCTACCATGTTTAAAAATACGCTTCGATGCTCTCCGACGCGCACCGGTGTGTGAATTGTACATAACCTGTACCGTCGACTCAATACAAGTTTGTTTATCACGTTTTATTAGAGAAATTTCAAAAAAACACTCGACCATCACAGATCTGTGTTGGTTTTTCTATCTATCTAGGTATCTATGGGCGGAGGTAACCTCAACCCAGCCACTTTATAATTGGAGGTCGAATGCTCACTCCCTTGACCTTTAAATCTCATCACCATCATCATCAGCCTACAGCAGTACACGACTGGACATTTGAACGAAATTGCGCCCTGTCCTCAGCTCGACGCATCCAGCTTCTACCAGCAGCCTTTGCCGAGCAGCAGTCTCCACTGAAGAACTCGTTTACCCGAACGGTTATCGGTTCTTCGACAGATATGGCCAATATCTGGTGGTAACTTTACTCCCTGACCGGAAAGTTTTAGTGCTATGGTTTGATGGACGACACCCAAGTTACCCAGCACTCTGTCTTTGCCCAGCACCTATACCATCCTCTCAGTCTAGTCAGCTTTACCCACAAGAAAGACCCGAAATGCCATAGTGAAATCTAACTCAACTTACGATCCATGCGTGCGTGAGTTCGAATCTCGACAGTATGATACTTATGTTTATAATGTACTCACCATAATACCTAGCCAAAACAACACATGGCAAAGTTTTAATCCCATCTCCTTACAAGCTTACTCATTATAAATTTTACTGCTAAAATTTGACGAAAATTACGTTCACAACATATTAAGTATCTGTTATTTCAAAACATTGACAATCATATTTTTGTGACAGAAGACAGAAGTCAAAGAAGCACTAAAAAATCACAATGTGCAAATAAAAATGTGCAATAGAGATATGCATAGAGTACGGTACTTTTTATTTCTCTTTACCCTTTACTCTACTTTCTTTGTGAGAAGTTTAAAGCGGGTTACGGATAGCGCGTTCCTGTATACGCGTAGTCGGGGGTTCGCTGTTCACGCGTATATTGGATACGCGTACAGTTAATGTGAAACCGCCGCGAACCTGAACGCAAGCTCAATCGATCCATAGCTCTACGCGAGCCGAAACCGACTGACCGCGGATCGCGCCGCGCCGTGAGTCAGCTCACGCGGCACGCGTTCCCCAAAGTGTACGCGTAGCTGCGAGTACAGACAGGGCGTTCCAAGACACGCATAACCGATTACGCGTGCCAATGTACGCGCTATCCGTACCCAGCTTTGGATTCGTGAAAACACTGTCCACACTCATTTTTTTCCCAGATGATGGTAGACGCTAATAAATCATAACAAGAGTTTGGCATTCAAACATGAATGTGGATGCGTTCTAATTTTCTCTTGATGCAAACATCGCGAGAACAAGGCGTAAAATTCACATTCACGCTTCTCGAGTGTTCTCACGATCTGAGGGCCTAGTACGAGTTGCACAATTCGAAAACTTTTATAGTATACTATATCGAGCTCAATTTTAAAGTACCTTTTTCGTTATTTACCTCACCAAAGTGATAATTTTTGCAATCTGCAAGAATATATTACATTACATACACATACGTTGTTCGATCAGTTACTAATTAAAACCAGTTGCGTAATTTCCGAAAAACGTACGTTAATTGAGCTCTATATAGTACACTATTATAGTTTTCGAATTGTGCAACTCGTACTAGGCCTTCTGTTGTTAACGATTCTCTCCAGTGGTGGGAATCGAACCCGCATCTTGCATGTCAATTGGCTATAGCGCCATGCGCCAGTGAGGCTGTCAATATCTTGCAAAATTAAATGGCAGGACCGAGTACCAAACTCTGAAGTTCTAAGACGAACCAACCTTAGTGGCATAGAGTCCTTGCTTATGAAAGGACATTAAGATGCTGCGGACATCTTGTGCGCATGGATGATAGCAGACTACCTAAAGCTGTATTTTACTCCCAGTTGAAGCAAGGAAAGCGTACTCCTGGAGGGCAGTTCCTTCGTTACAAGGATGTCCTAAAGCGCCACCTTACCGCATGTAACATCTCATGCGAGGGTTGGGAAGAGCTCGCACAACAGAGACGTGAATGGCGTAGCTTTGTTCATAAGGCTGTAACTGACTTCGAAGAACATCGCTTGGAAGACCTCGATGCCAAGTGCCTTATAAGAAAGACCCGCCCAAAGCCTTCCTATACCTATACTTACAATGCAAGTCGGTTGCATTGTGCGCCATGCAACAGGATCTTTAAAACCAAATTTGAATTTGCTAGCCACATTCGAGCATTCGGGCACATGATCGGAAAAAATGAAAAGTCAGGTTCGCCATTGTCGGACACGACAAGGAGGACGATATATATATCTTGCAACGAACTTTTATTTAAAAGAGAAGAAGTACCTCGACATAATACTTACTAAATTAGAAATCCTTCGAAAGACTACTTACCTAGATGGTTATCCTTGTAGTAGAGCTCTTTGTGAAGATCTCGTCCGGAATAGTACTACCACCATGTCTATTTTTGCCGTGAAGCAGCTATACTGTATTTCAGTTTGAAGGCTCGAGAGCTTGAGCCATCGTCGCGAGATTTCGTGTTAGTCGGTCGTTTATGGTCATGTAGCTCCTGGGCACACTCTACGAAGTACAATCTAGTACTTCGGAGAGTGTGCGCAGGACCTACATTATTTTATTCCGCCTTCACCTTTCTTCCATAGGAGCTTCAGACGCACTGCTAACTACCATCCGCATCAAGTTGATATTCCATTTAACAGGCAACTAAGCGCTTCCAATTTTTTTTATGATACTTGAAGATGGAACAAGCACATGGCCCACCTGATGTTGAGTGGTAACCATTACCTATCACAAAGCATTGCAACATAGATCACGTTTTTTGGAACGTGCTCTACGATGCAACGCCCTGCGTCCATCAACTTGAGGCATGATTATGATAAGCCTCTTGTGCCTGTAATTTCACCGGCACCCACACCCTTCAAACCGAAACACAGCACAGCTGCTTTACGGCAGAAATAGGCATGGTGGCGTTCTTCCCCGGACGAGCCCTCCACAAAGAACTCTACTACTGCTAAAAAAATTATAATGCGCACTGCTAAAATATGGAATCAGCTGCCAGCGTCTGTTTTACCATATCTTATGACCCCAACGGCTTCAAAAAGAGAGATAGGCATTTTCTGGAAAAGCTCAACCCAGCGTCGACCTCATCCTTGCCCACGCAAGCCTCGAGGTCAAGAGCTGACACATACTAAATAAAATAAAAAGGGTGTGAGCTTGTGAAATAACAGGCCAATGAAGCTAATCACCTCCATACCTCAAGCTACTCAATGGAGTACTATCTTGATGATCGACGGGCACGTTGCAAACATGCGTGACATACGATGCAATACTTCGTTATAAGTAATAGTTACTACTTAACATCATGTAGGCCATGAGCTTATCCCACCTTCAAATATTATAAAAACACCAAAGAAAAAATCGACAAAGCCCTCACAATATTTTATTTTTAAAATCACACTACTATTAAAAATGCGAAAGTTTGTGAGTATGTATAGATGAATGGATGAATGTTTGTTACTCTTTCACGCGAAAATTACTGAACGGATTTGGATGAAACATACATACTTGGAATATACATTGTTTATGACTTGAATTAACACATAGGCTACTTTCATCCGGGTACCACGCGAGCGAAGCCGCGGGCGAAAGCTAGTAAATAATAATATTGAATAGGTACCTACTTGCTATATATTTTGATTATCACACAGCATCATGTAGCCCCAAACTAAGCAGAGCTTGTATTATGGGAACCACATGTTTGATATACTACATATATACAGTTTTTTTTTGTAAATACATACACATCATCTTACATAGAAAACACCCAGACCCGAGACAAATATCTGAAGAAAATTCAAACATTTGTCCCGCGGCGAACCCGCAACCTTCTGCGTCTCAAGCGAACCGTCGCCCACTACGCCACAGAGGCCCTAATTGTTCACGCCGTTGTTAATGATGATGATGATGATGATATTTTTATAATACAAACAGTAGCTGTAGCCGAAATCGGCCATGACTTCGACTTCATCATCATCATAACAATTATAAACAAATCAATTATAAATAAAAAAACAATGGAAAGATTAAAAGGCTTAGGACCCGTTCATATGGCACGATATCAACGCGCGCTGATCGCGCTCGGGTCGCTTTTCATCAGTACACGCGTCACGTCAGCTCAGAGTCAGCAGCCACTCTATCGGGTGACCACCCATAGTCCAACAATTCTACGTTTTTACCGTGGTGTCCACACCATATAATATTTCCGTCTATATTGAATAAGAAAAAAAAAGTGATATTGGCTTATTACTTAGACAAAAAAAACATCAAAAAGATAATGAGAATAAAAATATTGGATTCAAGCTCTCATCAGCCTTTAAAATTGTTCGAAAATTTGGATAGGTACAATACCTATCAACATTTTCGATTATATCGGGCCACGCTTTGAACAAAATGAACTGTTCATTATTTATGGAATCTCAATAGTTTCCATAAATAATGAATTGAAAAATAAAATAGAAATAAATGTCCATTAAATTTTTCACAACATTTTTCAATAATCACGTTGAATGTTCCGGACGGTCGCGATTGTCGCGGCGAAATTACCCTTGCATCTGAAGCGGCGCGGCGGGTGGAGTGGAAGCGGCGCGGGCGCTGCGCATGTGCGATTCGTGTACGAAGCGGCTTTTATTCGGCGCTGAGCGTGCGCATGTACATTAATATCGATAAAATTTGTACTTTATGTGAATGACACAAACTGTAAATTCACAAGTTTCTGAGGAGGAAGCGGCGTTTACGCGAGTCGCGCCGAAAAAAATCGTGCTCGTGTGAACGTGCCTTTAGAATGCGCCAGTAAAAAAATTACATAAAAAAAAAACTTTATTACAAAACTTGAAATAAAAACGCTATAGGCGTAAGAAAAGTACAAATATCCAACCATCCAGCTGAATTCCTGGACTGAACCGGATCGCGGTGGGCCATCAGATCGTACTCATTGATGATCTCAGTCGACAACTTCTGGACCATGACTTGAGCCGCCTGGTGGAAGAGAAAAAAATAACTAAAAACATTAATAATAATAATACATTCGGTCGGAACGCCGGGCGATACTTGTTGACATCACCATCCCACACGACGCTAATCTCGTGAAGGCCGAGAAGGACAAGCTTAGCAAGTACCTTGACTTGGCACACGAGATTACCGCTATGTGGGATGTCGACTCAACAATTATCGTTCCGATAGTCGTTTCAGTGAACGCTCTGATAGCTAAGAGCCTTGACCAATACCTTAAGAGGCTCTCGCTAGGCAGCTGGATCAAGGGTCAGATACAGAAGGCGGCTCTCCTGGACTCAGCACGCATTGTGCGGAGGTTCCTCTCTCTGCAGCCCTAGCCACCGATCGTTTGAGCCCTGCCCCGCGGTCGATGGTCTCCCGTTTTGATACATTTTTTACTATAATGTTTTTAATATTTATTTATGTACATAAGTAGTATTAAGTATAATTATAGTAAAAAATGTATTTTAGATGAGTTTACAATTAAATAAAGTGTCATAATACATTACACATACAACAAAATCCTACTAATATTATAAATGCGAACATTTGTGAGTAATATAATAATAAAAATGTATGTATGGATGGATGAATGGATGAATGTTTTCTCTTTCCCGCAAAAACTACTGAATGGATTTGGATGAAACTTGTAATGATATAATAATGAACGCTTTTAGTAAGTAGTTACCTACTTATTCTAAACGATGCGAATATTTAGTACAGTAATCTGTGGATTATATTATGGGTCATATGTTTACCTAAGACTTCAGTTACCTTAATATTTACGTACAAATGTTATAACTTATGACTATTTATCTTCCAAAATAAAATAAAATAACGTAACTCACAGATTCTGGCGTCCTTGTAATTGGGGGCCTTTTAGAAGGTCTCGTGCGAGTCGCCACGGACGAACGCTAAAATAAAAATAAATAAATAAATAACTAAGGAATTTTTAGAATATATTTTTAAAATATTCAATTTAATGCGGAATTATTTAACAGTAACCAAAGACGCTTTCTGTTCCAATGAAAACAGTCAAAGGACAATGCCGTCTGATGTATGGTGCTCGGTACCAAGACTAAAGTGAGCGTCAAAAGCAAACCATTACGTTTATAGTCGATACTACTGTCTAAATAAT
Organism: Horisme vitalbata; assembly: GCA_951804965.1. Lineage (NCBI taxonomy): Eukaryota > Metazoa > Arthropoda > Insecta > Lepidoptera > Geometridae > Horisme > Horisme vitalbata. Next base: position 12,949,573 of record OX638105.1, on the reverse strand, counting down.
TAAAAAAGAGGGTTGTTGCCATAGTAACAATACAGTTATTATCTCTTACTATGGCAACAACCATAGTTTCCATAGTAACAATGGTTGTTGCAGTCTAATGGTGGCGTGCGGCAGAAACCAAATCAACAAAATATTTTTTACTTGATTATTAATCCCGTCGGTGTGTAAAACGAAAGAAAATGTTAATGTCATTTATAAAATATAATACATTTTATGGGATACGTTTAGTTTTGACGCAATTGGTACGGGTTCTCGGCATTCTCCTTTACCTAATAACAGTCTAAAAATCATTTGAAGATGATAGGTACCTTTGTAGGGGTAAAATATATTAATACCGTAATATTTACAAAAACATAGGTCTTGTTTTATGACAATTAAAAAACTCAAATAAAGTTTTATAATAAGCTACCACTAGATATTTCTAAATGACTTCTAACAAACGAGTTTAAAAAAAATAAACATATTTCTTTAAATATATTAAATGTGTTATAAATTTTTCATCCCCCATCTCGGAAAGAGTATTTTTGCTCTTCGATATCTGAGTGCAAAAGCCGTTTTTATCCGCTAGAGGATAAAGCCAAATTGAATTTAGAACATCGTATGCACTAAGTTTGTGAATGCAAAACATCATTAAACCTATTTACTTCTACCTCCATTGTGCCGAATTTATCAAACAACCTTTTTTAATTTGATAAAACCTCAGACTCAAAACCTTCTTGGTGTACTTTATTTTATTTTTTAACTTTAAACATTAAATGTTAATCTTTTTTTAATTTAGTAATTTCCTAGCTGAGGTGGGATGAAAAGTTATGTTGCACTCGAGTGCAAAGATTTTTCACCTCGTGCTCTTTTGATTCCCTCGCTAACGCTCAGGATTCTAATTATTCGCTTGCTCAGTCATCAAAATTGAGCACGCGGTTAAAAAGCAACTTTGCACTCTTGTATAACAAATAACTATTATTGTACAATAGCCAGTCATTAATGTCGAAATGTCGAATCGCCATGTCGAAGGCCTTCAGGAGGCCTAAAACCATAGGCACCAGAGTCGACCACTAGCTTATACCAAGAATGAAATAAATAAGGAATTATTTTATAACTTCCAATTACATATTTCTACCCTATCGTTATATTTTTATGATGCTAATTAGTAATCAAGTATTTAATTTATAAAAATTGCATAAAATCTGTAAGTTCTTGACTTGCCAACGTAATGTGAGTAATGAAATGGTTAAATAAATGAGTTCAGATAAAAATAAATGGTAAAGCATCTCCCGTGCTTCTACACCAAGCTAGTGTAAGACTTTTTATCAGTACATAGCACTGCTATATTACCTACATAACTACAGAAGATAAACATTACTAAAATTATTAAATTACTACTAGAAAGGGCATGGTGCGTCTCGCTTCCAAATATATATATCTACACTAATATTATAAAGAGGAAAAAAAATTATTTTTGTGTGTCTGTATGTTTGTAATGAATAAACTCAAAAACGAATGTGCCGATTTCAAAAATTCTTTCACCGCTGGAAAGCTACATTCACCTTGAGTAACATAGGCTATATTTATTGCTAGAAAAGATTAGGGATCCTTACTAAAACCCGTGCGAAGCCGGGACGGGCCGCGAGTTCGCTTATACTGTCATACAATTTTGCTAATGAGTTTTATGACGTGCTTATGTGAATGTTATTTAAGGTCTTTGTATTTGTGTTCAAAACCAATCACAGCGCTGCATTTTGTGCGTGAAAAAACTAGATCATTGATTTGTGGAATGTATGGTTGAGGGATAGGAAGAGAGGAAGAAAACCAGCGACAGCGGTTCTGATACAAATACTCTAGAAATGCATGCCCTTCTTATAGGATAGTAGATTTACTTTTAAGTACTTAACTATGCGAGTTGTTGACGCACTGACTGAGTACGGAATAATTTAATGCGTTCAATAACTGGCATTGCTGACGTGGGCAGGAAAGCAGCCCGGCTCAAATGGGACTGGACGGGCCACATGACATCGTGGCAGCCGGATAGAAGGCGTGGCCGTGGTCGGCCCAGAAAGCGATGGCGGGACGAGCTCGAGGCCTTCGAGAGAAAATGGTGAGATATCTCAAAGGATATAGATGGTTGGCGGACATCGAGATAATTATACTCTAGAGCCACAAACGTGGAAAAAAAATAACAGCACCAAAACTCGGCGGCGACTTTTAACGCTTCAACCGACATAAAGTCTAAATTAGTGCAAATTTCGGATTTTGAAGTTTATTTATGTCAAATACGCTTGGACGATTTTTGACAGTTTTCATTTGAAGACTGTAACTCTATAGTAGTCTACACTAATATTATAAAGACGAAAAATTTGTATTCTTGTGTGCGTGTAGTATGTTTGTAAAGAATAAACTCAAAAACTGCTGTGCCGATTTAAAAAAATCTTTCACCATTGGAAAGCTACATTCACCCTGAGTAACATAGGCCTTACTAAAACTTAAGTAACGTAACCCAAGGTCTAAAAAAGTGCCCAAACCGGACGGGCCGCTAGTATATTTAATACCTCAATTTTGGTGGAATTCGGGGGAAACCTTTGCCCAGCAGAAGGACGATGCAGGTTAATTACAGAATAACTATACGATTCCTTACTGTAATATAACGCTTACTATGATATAGACAATACCAGACTGATAGTAGAAATATTTGATTATCACTGGTGTATCGGAAGGATGGAGACCAGAGGGCGCCGTTGTCATGTAAACATTGGCTCCGTAATAAAAATATGTTAAAATTAGTTTAAAGTGAATAAATCACAATACGTTAATAAGAAAAGTGATATAAACATGTAAAGTTCCTACACAAGTGTTTTTAACTGATAAGGTTATATTTTGCCATGAAAAAGTAATCCTGTTTTTTTTTTTCTCTGCAACCTTTTAATCAATCGGAAACGAATCTGAGTGTTAAAGATTAAATACAATCCTAGAAGACAAGTGAAAGTGATTTTGCGCAGTGGCGCAACCCACTTTTGCATTGAATTTGTGCGGCATTTTTGTGACTGATACTATAAATAAATACTTCGAAAAAGACGTTTGACAGATGTAAACATAAAGTGGACATTGGACCCTACCATAATCAGCGATAGATTGAACAGTATATACGTATCTACTTTAAAACAGTAAAAAATAATCTGCAGCACACTTCAGACTGCTATAGGCCCGCCATCCTACGATCCACGTTAATTTAATTACACCAATATGATCATGACTCGGAGGGCATGCGACTTAGAAGCTAAACTGAAAGTGGTGACATTAGAGCTCAAAGAATCAAATGAGATTCGAAGGCAGCTGCTACAAGAACATGAAGAAAGTGAAGCTGAAATGTTGGTGGTTCTAGGACAGAATCAGACTCTAAAGAAACAACTCGTCGAGCTTCATATAAAGTATGATGATGTGCTGGAGCAGATGGAACGCCTGCAGTCATCGCTGCAATCCGTGGCCCACTGCCATGAAACGTACGAGGCGGCTCTTCAGCGCAACCAGGATTTGCAGCAAGAATTATCAGAGTATAAAATAAGAGTAGATGAACTAGAAACAAAAAATGCGCCATTGACAAATAATTATAGTCTGAATCTTCAGGCGGAACTTTTAAATACTGAGCCTAACTCAATAACTGATTTCACTACACCTAATTGTAAAGTCCAGCCATCGATAAAAGGTAGCAATATGATAAAAAAATATGTAAAAATAAACAATCTAATTAGAAAGTCAGAGAAAAAATTAAAAATGCACAGAAATGTTTTTGATCATGCTAAACTATGTAAAGAGAAATGTAATCTAAAAGAAGAGTTAAATAAATGTTATAACTTAATCGGCCGCAACTCTTTAGAACTAGATTACATGTCTGAAAAAATTATTGGCTTAGAGAAATAGAGAGACTTGTAAATTTGCAAAAGAAGAACAAAAGGTACTAAATAATCTTAAAAAAATGAATAATATTGTAGAATTAGTTAGTAATGATAGTATATATGTACAAGTTTGTAATAATAGTTCACAGACGGACCCTACCGTGTTTGAATCTCATTTAGCAACGGATACTGCAACACCATCTCTAACATTACCCACTTCGCAAGTACAGCAAAAAGCACTACCGGTGCAGGACTTGCAGCCACCGGTTAAACAAACAAAAGTCTGTTGGAAGACCCGAAAGACTGTGCTCTACTCTGACAGAATTGGCTTAGGGATGGGGTTACTGCTTGCTAATCAGCTGGGGCAGCCAGTCACAAACAACTGCTTTCCAGATGCCCCCATCGACTACTACACTAAAAAAATCAAGAATGATACATGCTTTGATAGCGACACGACATTGATTTTGCAACTGGGTGAGAGTAGTGATGTCAAGCGCTCTGATCTAATTAACCTGGTTGGAACTCTGTTGGGAAAGTTAGACCTAGGGCTAAGAAAAATTATTTTATGTGCATTCCCATACTCTAACTCTGCGAGCGAGAAAAAAAAACAGAAAGTTTTTAAACTTAATTTAATGCTTTACAATTTGACCTCTCGTCATAGTGACGTTTTGTATTTGGATACTAATGAATTTATTAGTAATTTTATTCTGACAAAAAGAACAATGTATCTTAGTAGGGAATATAAATTGATTTTAGCTAAATTGTTAGCATATAATATTTTACACCCGGTTTTATGAAGTTCTACACTGCTCATGGACGAACCCGTGGTCACTATTAGCTCCAATGTGGATTTAAACTAAAAACTATGACAATGGGAAAATTAGGCACTTTACATGTTGTGCACCAAAATATGCAAGGCCTCCCCAGCAAAACTTTAGAATAAGAACTATATTTAAGTACGTTCAGTGTAGACATTATGTGCATTACTGAACACTGGGTATTAGAATATGAATCATGCCCTTATTATGAAAACTTTAGTATTGTAAGTTCATATAAACGTAAGAAGGCCATTCGAGGCGGTTCTCTAATTATTGGTAAAAATAACTCTAAAGGTAAGGAACGTAAGGACATTGTAAATCTCACTATTGAAAGGACGATTGAGCTGTCGTGCGTTGAGCTAGAGCGGCATATCGTCGTTTGTGTTTATCGTCCACCAAACGCAGACTTTGCGATATTTGAATCCACTATGGAAGAAGTACTGCTTAAAATATCTACTTGCGATAAAACATTAATAGTCTGCGGTGATTTCAATGTGGACATTCTTGTAAGTCCTTTAGCAAATAGACTAATTTATTTATTTCAATCGTTTAATATGAAACATCTTTTCGACGAACCAACAAGAGTGACATTAACAACAGCATCTTGTCTAGACAATATCTATTGTAATCGTATACCCGTTAATAAATCATTAATTAATAAATTTAGTTCCGATCATTACGGTCAAAGTACTCAATTCGCTTATCGACCCTCACATGAATCTAAAGAATTTACTTACAGACCTATCACCGACAGTCGTATTATAAAGTTTCAAAATAGTGTTGAACACAAGTTATCACTTATTCCTTGCTTAGATGACCCCAATTACCTTTTTACCTTGCTGTCAAATGTTATAAATGAGGAACATAGGAAAATATTTACCATTAAAACTTGCAAATCTAAAGTTGGTGTGAGCTTTGCGGACTGGGCAACACCTGGTATTTATAGAAGTAGAAATAAATTATATGAACTGTATGCTTCCAAGGAATCCATGCTTCACGACTCTTCCCATATTTTATACATTAGGAACTATTCAAAAACTTTTAGAAAAGTTTGTGTTGCAGCTAAATCAATGCATTTGAGAAATAAAATTGAAATGTCAACTAATAAAATCCAAACAACATGGAAACTTATTAATAATGAAACAGGTAAGTCAAAGCCCGGTCATAAACAGATTAATCTGGAAGTAAATGGTATACTCTTAACAACAAAGGATGAAGTCGCTAATGCTTTCAATAGTTTTTTCTCCAGTATACCTCGTATCGTGACCCAATCGTTAAATTCCTCAGCCTCTGAAGCAACCGCTCTTATGGAATCCATTGTTACTAAATGCGGAGTCGATTTTAAGTTTAGTTATATTAATGCTGGTGATATTGTCAAAACATTTAAATCTCTCAATATAAAAAATACTGAAGACCTTTGGGGAATATCCACAAAGGTATTAGCCTCCATTGTTATGAATATAGCGCCTTGTTTGGCATACGTTTTTAATAGAGGTATTGACGAGGGAGTTTTTCCTGACCGTATGAAGAATAGTAAACTCATTCCGTTGTTCAAATCTGGAAATGAAAAAGACCCTGCTAATTACAGGCCGATTTCGGTACTGCCTGCGTTAAGTAAAATTTTCGAAAAAGTTATCCTGACTCAATTGTTATCTCATTTCAGCCTTAACGGCTTGTTACATAAAAATCAATTTGGATTTACTAAAGGTCGATCAACAACAGATGCTGGTACTGTGCTTATAAAGCACATTTATGATGCCTTTGAAAACTCACAAGACGCGATCGGAGTTTTCTGCGACTTATCGAAAGCGTTTGATTGCGTGAGTCATTCGATTCTGGTTTCAAAGTTAAAACATTACGGTATCAAGAACCAAGCAATAGAACTTGTTCAGTCATATTTATCCAACAGAGTCCAAAAAGTCGACATAGGTGGTGTAAGGTCTGCAGGATCTACTATTGATATGGGGGTGCCACAGGGTTCGATATTAGGTCCTTTTTTATTTTTAGTTTATATAAACGACCTTCCTTTTTTTGTTGAAAATATTTGTGATATTGTTTTATTTGCTGACGACACCTCCTTAATTTTCAAAGTTGATAGATCTAAAGATGATTACGATGACGTAAATACATCTTTGTCACTGGTCCATAACTGGTTCACAGTTAACAATCTTTTGCTTAACACTAAAAAAACAAAATGCCTTAGATTCTCTTTGCCAAACGTTGTACATAGACCAACTCAAATTAAATTGAACGGAGAGGCACTTGATCTTGTTGATTCCACTGTTTTCTTGGGGCTTAACATTGATGCTAACTTGCAGTGGGGGCCTCACGTTGAAATACTTGCCGGGAGACTTAGTTCCGCCGCTTATGCTGTTCGTACGATTAGACGACTGACTGATGAAGCTACGGCTAGATTGGTATATTTTAGTTATTTCCATAGTGTGATGTCATACGGAATCCTGCTCTGGGGGAAAGCAGCAGATATTCAAGTAATATTTGTACTACAAAAGCGAGCCATCCGTGCTATTTACAAAATGAAGCCACGGGACTCCTTGAGGGAACGCTTTAAAGAAATTAATATTATGACAGTAATATCACATTATATATATGAAAATTTATTGTATACTCATAAAAATATGGCCAGTCTAAAGAAAAAAAGTGATGTGCATAGTTTCAACACTAGAAACAGAAATAAACTGTGCATCTCTAAGTTTCGGTTACAGAAGGTTAATGGTTCCTTTATGGGAAATTCTGTACGCTTTTATAATAAACTCCCAGAAAATGCAACTAAATTATCGATTAAAAGATTCAAAACCTACATTAAAATTAATTTAATTAAGAAAGCATATTATTCTTTAGAGGACTATATTAATGATAGAACCGCGTGGCCTGATGTCCCTCTGCCCCACGACAGCTGAATGGTCTACCTATGTGCGATCATAATATAACAAGTAGATTTAAGGATTTATGTAGATTTATCAAAAACCTGTTTAGACGATTCAAAATGATCCTAGTGTTCTAACTGAATAAATGCCTTTTGACTTGACTTTGACTTTGCGCAAAGCGAGACATATCCTCATTCAACATAGACCATATAAACTGGGAAAAACTGGCTGAGGATAGACCCAAATGCTTGCGCAACGGTAAAAAAATCACGACCAGACCTGGTTTGCCTCGTTAGCGCACAAAAGCGTCCGTCGCAGCATATACCTGCACTAAATGCGCCCGTCCTGTGCACTCTCGTATAGGGCTATATAGCCATCAAAAAGAATGTTTCGCCGAAATCACGGACACTGCTTAGATCGTCTGCAATAGACGCATAGGCCGATGATGATGATGATTATGATGATGACTATGTTATAACCTTAACAGTTACTAACCATCTTCGTTGTGCCGTAGCCAAAATTCTTATGATCATACACATTGATTGGAGTTATGTGTTGTATGAACTCTTCCATTATGAACCTGGCTCGTGCTACGACAGGATCTAATGCCTGCAGCTGCTCTGCGATCACATTTGAACGGGAAACCGTTAGGTATTTGTTGATCTAGATGAAAAACCACAAATCACTTTTTCTCAAACATGCTTGGAAATTAGAGCATTATTTTGACAACCTTCTTCGAGATAAATCGAAATTGCTGTACCGGCCCAATACATGCGAGCAGCGGCCGGCAAAAGTTGTATGAAAATTCATATCAGTCGTGTTTTGCGGCCAAATAAATTACTACGAAAACTTATATCTGTCGTGTTATTAAAAAATGGAACGATCTTTTACTCCGAAACATGGCAACCAAGGAGGTAACTAATCAGAGGGTTTATTTAAATTTCGAACTGGCTTGCAAATAGAATGCTGTTTAATGAAAAATGTACAAGTTCTGTCTAGGAACTATTTTGTTTTAATTTGCATTATTTGAAAAAAGTACTATACAAGCCTTGGCCACAACTAGGCATTGATGGACTCACGTATGTGTGCCCCACATTTACACGTTCGTCAATCAATGCCTCTTTTGCTCTTCTGCAGTAATGTACTATTATTTATGGTACCTTAAGATGGAACAAGGTTACTTCTTGCCCCACGCCAGTTATAACTTGCCCCAACCCTGGGGTAAGTTTATTAATTTTATCCCAATTATCATACTAATTCATACCTGGTTAAATATGCTCTCATTTAAACTGCCCCATTGAAAAAAGTAAAAATTGTAACAACTAGTCCCCCGCTCCCCTACATGGCCTTCTAATTTTAAGTGGTAACCATTACCTATCACAGAGCATTGCATCGTAGATCACGCTTTTTTGGAACGTAGCGTACCCAACGATGCAATGCCCTGCGTCCATCAACTTGAGGCATGAAAATGATAAGCTTCTCGCCTGTAATTTCACCGGCACCCATACCCTTCAAACCAAAACAGAGCTCAGCTGCTTCACGGCAGAAATAGTGGTAGTACCATGGTGGTAGTAGACTGCTTTGATCGTGTTCATAATAAGCATGATATTATCATCTGTCGGACCTATGAAGGACAAACGATTAGCTGATCCACCACCACCACTATATCACTCCACTGCTGCATATAAGCCTATCCTAATAATAAGGGGCCCATAATCCCCACGCTGGGCATGCGGGTTGGGGATCGCAAGGCACAGCTTCGCACCGATAGACGCTGCCGCTCGGCTCTGGCCGCAATTTAGCTGTTCCGGTATTAGGTTCCGCTATGCCGGCTGCCAGGGTACCCAGTTCGTTAGTTAGCAGGACGCAACATGTGCCGGTGAGATGGCTTGAGTTCTGAAGGTGAAGGCTTGAACCCCATACACTCTAAGGGACCTACCAGATCCGCGTTCGCGTTTGTGTTGTGTTACGTTACATTGACATGCACACACAGAAGGTACCACGCGAATTCGTACATGGCTTAGAACGTAGAACGAGGAACGGTTGAACGCGTGACCGCTCTCTGTCTGATAGGTCCTAAGATAGCTCATGGAAGAACACACATCATCTAGTCCCAAAACTAAGAAGAGATTTTATCATGAGAACCACATAAGAAATGCGCTTTCTGTTCACAATACCAACGGTCAATAGTCCCGAGACCATTTTCCATACATACACAGAAAACATCGAGACCTGAGAAAAATATTTGCACATCATACAAACATTTGTCCCGTGGCCCAATGGTCCCGAGAAAAAAATTCTGTAGTCAATACTAGTTTCTATCAATACTATTTTTTGTTTATTTAAATGAATACCTACATATAAGGGAAGTCTCACACATGATCAGCTGATCCACAACTTACTATGGGTACCTACAACCTACCAGAGACTGATAAACATACATAGATACTCTTATAACACTCAGATACAGAACCAAAATCCATGTTCCCTACACACAAATGTATGTCGAACACGCGGTCTGGAGCTCACAAGGCAGAGTTTTTACCAACTGAGCTAAAATGCTGCCCGCCCACGATTTTTGTAGGAGAAAAATGAAACGTACTGATTGCAATAGTGCAAAGCACACGTCCTACAGAAAGTCGATCAGAAATACTATGTAGGAAAAATGAGCCCGATTATCGGTCCTACAAAAAGTGTGACGTGGGCGGGTAGCCTAAGGCCAGTCAAGAAATCGGAATAACCTTGGTAATAGGACACCATCCATGCCTCTTGCTCGTCGTAGGATCTGTGGCAGTTATCCAGACCATCGCCAGGATCCTGGGGAAAGTGGTATGTGGCTGACCCATCATGACCCCGGGGGTCTTCAGTAGAGCCTCAAGATCAGGTTCGGCGTCCAACAAGGAAGTCTCCACGAGGAGTTTGGAGCGTACCAGGGCGTGGATCAGCTCCTCTATGATATTGCCATCGTCACCTTCTAAATTTCTAAACATCATAGAACAAATATATATATAATACCGGTCTTTAACACACTTCAACTAGGAATGAAATAATTAGAGCTTGGAACCACACGACAGATAAAAGTACTAAATTTTACCTTATTAAAGCTACCTTTTCTATTGAAGTTAAAAGTTTTTGTTCTTAGGAAACTACGTATTAACCGACTTCAAAAAGGAGGAGGTTCTCAATTCGTCAAAACCTTTTTTTTCTACTTTTTTTATGTATGTTCACCGATAATTCCGTCAATTGTGGACCGATTTTCAAAATTATTTTTTTGTTTAAAAGAGTTTACTTCACAGGTGGTCCGATATAAATTTTATTCCTGAGCGATTGGTACTTTTCCCGGAAAACTCAAAAAAATCTTTTTCACTTGTAATTTTCGCCCTATGATCACCAAATTCTGTCAATTGCAAACCCATTTTCAAAATTCTTTAGGGCAAGAAGTAAGTTGTGACTTATTTGTAGTCGGTTTTTTTTTAAAAAAAAAAAGGCCTACTTGTTTTGTAGAAAAAAACCACCGAATTTTCGTAATATTTATCAATAAATAATCCTGGACCCCAACACAGAGCATCTTGTAGCCCCAACTAAGCACATATTACGGCAACCACATGATACTAACTACCTATATACTTTTTTTTGTAAATATATGATGCATCCTATACATAAAAAACACTCAGACATGAAAGAGATATCTGCAAATAATGCAAAAATTTTACCCGCGGCGAGAATCGAACCCACCCCTTCTGCGACTTAGGTGGACCTTCGCCCACTGCTAGGTCGTCTAAAAATGAACGGTTAGCCAAGAAAATAACATTTGTCAAAGAAAAACAAGTTGACCCAATCGACTCTTTTTTCCATCAGGAAAACTTTTCCCAAAGTACAAGTAAGCACTGGTCCCGGCAAAAAATTTGGGAACTGAATGTCCTCCGATGAATACTGTGACTATTAAATTAGGGTATGCATGAGTTGATGATGCTGAAGTACACTAACGTCAGCAGATCCAGCATCAAACGGGCGACTTTTCCCGATGCAGGTTTCGGATACCCGATGCAATCAGAAGCTAGGACCCTGACAGGAGGAGCTGCCTCCGTCTCAAAGGCTGCAGCCAGCTCCCTTTGTCGGTTATCCTCGTTCGCCAGCCAGTCCAGGGTGAGCGCGGATCGGTAGGCGGCTAACCCGGACAACGTAGGCCTCGTTACGTTGTGTGTGTAGTAAAAGTGCTCATCAGCATCGTACTGCAAAAGACAGACGTTTTTGGACACAACAGCTACATAATTATCATTGTTAAAGAGGTGACTGCTTACGCCATCTATTGGTCAGAGGGCTTACCACGAGTTTTGATAGTTTTCGAAAACTTTAAAAGTTTCGGTATCTTTCCCAGTGTTGCCGTTTTAGCATTTTTAATGCTAAATTTAGCATATTTTAGGGTCTGTTAGCTTGAAAAATTCGCATTTAGCATATTTCATGATTAACATTTTTTGTACGTTACCTAAAAATTCAAAATTCCTAAGGAATTCAAAAGAAAAATATAGATTTTAGCATTTTATTTAGCATTTTTAAAAGTTATTTAGCATTTTTTGCAACAAGTTTTAGCATTTTCTCCAAATAAAAAACGGCAACACTGACCTTTCCATACATTTTCGTAGTTCATGCACGTTTCCCTAGGGCCGCTGTACGAAAATGTATGGAAAGATACCGAAACTTATAAAGTTTTCGAAAACTATCAAAACCTGTGGTAAGCCCTCAGAGGAAGCAGCAATTCGATGGAGTGAGCGTCGCGCGCGCACAAAGTAAACTACACCTAACTTCATTACTATACGTGGACTCATAACGACACCTTTAGCATTCATATTTTGTAATTCGTTTCTATTCAAAATTATGCTTCAGCTACTGGAGAAAGAAAAACAATGTATCATTAAAGATTCCCTTGAATGCCTCCTCATACAAGTAGGAAGAAGACGTAGCTCAAACAATTATTATAGCACGCAGAAGTGACGTAGGTACGTAGGCGCTCTACACTTTATTGTAGGCCTTAGTAGGTATGCAAATGTAATTGTGAAAATGTTGATACTTCTGTTGTTGTTTAGAAAATCAAACAGAAATTTCGTTTGTAGACTCAATTCTATTCGTCGCGGGCGTCGAAAACTATTATAGTTTATGCAAAATGCATGCTTTTATCTCAACTCAATGATCACGGAATTCACGGAGTTCTAAAAACGTTTTAAATCAATGATGAACATGTATAAAAGTTCTCTGTCCATGACCCCAATCGTAATTAATAATTTAGCCGTAAGCCCATAATAATAATAATGCAGGACACTAGTGTCGATTCTGTTCACTTCACTTTTATCCACTAAAGGAGAATGCCGTCTGATGTATGGCGCTCGGTACCAAGACTAAAGGAAGTGCGTCAAAAAAATCTCCAATAATTTTTAGTCGATCCTACTGACAAAATAATTAAAAATGAGGGTTATTGCCATCGTAACATTTTACATCAATGTTTGTTGCCATAGTAACGTATATATCATTGGTTGTTGCAGTCTAATGGCAGTTTGCAGCGGAAACCAAATCAACAAAATATTTTTTTACTTGATTAGTAATCCCGTCGGTATGTAAAACTAAAGAAAATGTTAATATCATTTAGAAAATATAATAAATTTTATCGTTCGGTTTTGACGCAATTGGTACGGGTTCTCGGCATTCTCCTTTGGCAGCTTTAAAGTTAAAGCTATCCTTGTCATTTACACCTAAAAGAAAATGATAGCATCACTTTTAGGAATGTCAAATTAAGTTTAGTTTAGGAAAATGCACAACAGAATCGACATCAATATCTCGCAGCATCCCGTAGCCCCAAACTAAGCAGAGTGTATTATAGGGAACTACATGACTAATAAACTACCTACTCATATTTTTTTTTTTTATAAATTTACATAGAATAAATAGGAAACACCCAGACCCGAGACAATAAAATAAATAATGCTGGACGTTATCACACAGCATCATGCAGCCCCAAACTAAGCAGAGCTTGTATTATGGGAACCACATGATTGATATACTACATATAGTTTTTTTTTTGTAAATACATACATATCATACATAGAAACACCCAGACCCGAGACAAATATCTGCAGAACATGCAAGCATTTGTCCCGCGACGGGAATCGAGCCCGCAACCTTCTGCGTCTCAGGCGGACCTTCGCCCACTGTGCCACAGAGGCCGTCGAAATATCAGAAGATAATGCAAACATTTGTGCCGCAGCCGGATTCGAACCAGTAGCGGATAAGCCACAAAGCAAGAGTAGCAAATCCTACGGGCCCGGCGAATTTGGGGGCGCCGAGCTCTAACGCTTTCTGACCGTAAAAATATCAATTAGATGCTTAGCTCAAAAGTACCAACTGTGGGGTACTTAGGAGTAAACATCAAACAAAGACGAGGGCTGCTTCAAAGTCAAATTAAATCTGCAAAACTTTTTCAATTCGGCGTCTTTGTGAAATTCCAATGAGCGTATTTGTATAAATGAGTTTATGAAAATTCAGAGTACCGCGAAAAGTTAAGTAAGTACTTTAGCACAGAGATGGCGCTGCTAGAAGTTTTTAACGAATGGAAAGAAATCTTTTTGTGTTAGATAGGTATCTACTTGACGAAATTCGATTTGATTTAATTTCACCAATATTATATCATTATAATTATTTTAAATTGCTTGCGTAGGTACTCTTATTCGGGAGTACGTAAGCGCAACTCAACCCTTTGGGATCGTCCTAAGCATTTGATACGCCGCTATCTATCAGAATACTTAGTTACTAACACGTTAAACAATTATAATTAATAATTATAATAATTAAAAAATGACGTTTCAAAATGTACTTTACAGTTCATACTGAATAAATAAATTTCGATTTTGATTTTGTCGCTGTAGCCCAAACAGCTGGACGATTTTTTTCTATTTGAAAAGTAATTCTTCTATACTACTAGAAGAAGTAGTATAGAAAAATTACTACTATAATTATTTTATGTATAGAAAACATTAATTTTTGAACTTTTTTTTAACTTTCGGAAATAAAGTTGTATCATCTGCGGAGCGCAAGTTTGCAATTTTGCTGTCATTGGATTTGTCTTGATCATGAGAGTGACATAGACTGCATAAATTTTAATATGGAGACTGTATAAGCCATTTTCAATTTACGATGTAACATTGAGCATTCATTAATTAATGTCATACCATTTAAATGTTGATTATAAACGAATTTAAGTCATTTAAAATTAAATAATCAACTTCACTTGTAGATATATCTGTCCCCCGGGACGAACGGGAAAGTGTTTTTCTTTCCCATTTTTAACCGATTCCAAAAAAAGGAGATATTGAATTCGGTTGTGTTTTTATTTCTATATATAAATACTTGTATTGTGTCGCAGGCACCATTCCTTCATTTTGAGCAAAGCCTTACACTACTTCGAAAACTTTTCCCACTCTCTTAGACCTCAACTTTTAGAACATTTCGCAAAATCTTTGAGAGAAAGTTTGACCTGAAATCCACGTCTAACTTAAAGACAGTTTTCATATTTCACTATACCTAAACCTACCTATTTAAACTCTCTAGGGCAAGTACCTAGTCTCTTAAATTTAGTAGAATTAGTATGCCACTTTACTCCGAAATTACCCGGACGAAATGACATCAAAATTATATTTGCGGTGCTGGTGTAACTCGACAACTTTACTCATATCTCTCGGGTTTTGGAGCCGTTACTAAGATGAATGCGAATCTACGTACGTACCTTATTTTACCTGCTTGGAGTATGATGCGAACTATTACAGTAAAGACCTAACTATAACTTAGTTAAGTAAATGACTATACCTAAGAA
Organism: Horisme vitalbata; assembly: GCA_951804965.1. NCBI lineage: Eukaryota > Metazoa > Arthropoda > Insecta > Lepidoptera > Geometridae > Horisme > Horisme vitalbata. The sequence goes on along the minus strand of OX638105.1, from coordinate 12,934,128 downwards.
CTTACACCACTTAGTTACTCCAATTAGTAAGAATAGCTTGTCTCTCGCGACTTTACCAGTTAAAATCAAAAGGTTGGTAATTTAATTTTAAAAATGGTGATAAAATTTTATTCGATACCGCGGCGCTGATTGATATCATATAGAAATTTGTATGTATTATGGTAATTATAACGCGAGTGGTTCCGTGGGCAAAAGTTAGTTCATGGAACCTACTTTTGGTTCCATGAACCACTCGAACCACTCGCGTTATAATTACCTTATTACATGGTACTTTTTCCTAAATAGCTATTTTATGTGTTATTTCTGATCTAAAACTGTTTTAGCTCATTCGGTATATAGGTAAACAAAGTAACTTAATTGCAACAATATTAACGGCGAGTAGGATTAGGTGCCATGTGCCAGTAACGTGATAAATAAGCAAACGGATTTGTTGATAATAAAAGGAAAAAAACTTGCGCGACGAATTGCAACTAGCCATACTCTAACCAACCAAAAGGTTAAGTGTTAGGACTAAACAAATTTGCCTCGTAAAAATGGTTAATAGCCAACCCATCAGCCGAAATAGGGTGTCGGCATGAGAGAGGCTTTATAACGTGCATAAATTGTAGTCTCCTTGTTTCCGGTAAGTGAATTCCTTTCCGGGAAGCGATGTGTGCTTCCGGTAATGAGATTTAACTTTTTTTGTCGATAAACGAAATTGCTTTCAGGCTCAATTCACACCGCAAATTCGTCGAAATATAATTTTGTGCACATTGCACAATGGACTGCACTTTTTGTATGAGTATTGTTTAATGTACGGTTCACATTTACCGGCGCGTGATGGAGAGCATCGGAGAGCATTTTATGACATGCTAAATGAAATTGAAACATCCACAAAGCAGTTAAGTTCCTTATTTGAATGCAAAACACTGACATAAATAGATCCGTAAGTAGATATTGCATGCAAATAAGGAACTCAACTGCTTTGTGGTTTTGTGGATGTTTCAAATTATTCTAGCATGTTTTAAAATGCGCTTGGATGCTCTCCGACGCGCGCCGGTAGGTGTGAATCTTACGTAACGTACTAGCGTCGAAAACTGATCGCCCGTCGAATGACTTCCTTTTTATTCCTACGAATTTGCGCCAACGAGGCTTCCGTTCCGCGACGTTGAGAATTGAGCCTCAGTGAGCCCGTGGGTGTAAGGGGCTCCATTCCATCTTAGGTAGGTACCCAAAACAACCTCACCGGCCCTGCTAACTAACAAACGGGGCTGGCTGATTGCCGCTGATTACCAGGTCAGAATCTTATGGGGGGTACCTATACGTTGATAGATATATATATAGTCTTCATCGATTTCGATGACGTCGACCCTAGTTATTTTGTGTCTCTATTATGGACCCTAATATGGCTGGCCAGACCAAATTTGGTTGTGAATACCCTATCGCATGAATTGCAATAGAGTTGACCTGCAGAATTGTAAGTATATATAGAAGGGCTTAGGCCTCCCGTGTGTTTGAAGTTTTGCGTCAAGAGTATCGAGACGATTATACTCGAACATTTTAACTTTATTAAAGACCTTTGTGTTGCAAGCTCCTCCCAACATGAGGGATCGATATCACAGGCGTTTAGATGTCGTTTGAACATATCCTTGTAGCGTAGATGCTGACCACCGTGTTTCCGCTTTTCGTCTGCCATCTCTGAATAAAAGACAGCTTTTGGACAGACACATAACATCTAAGGTGTCTAAGATCCATCCTTAAGATCAAATGGCAGGACCGCGTACCTAATACTGAGGTTCTGCGTCGTTCTGGAATGTATGGCATGGAAGCTCTCCTTATGCAGCGACAACTCCAGTGGTGTGGGCACGTCTTCCGTATGGATGAGCATCGTCTACGTTGATAGATAGATACTAGATAGAAAGATAAAACATTTTTGGTGAAAATACCTAAGTATTTCTAAAAATAGCACTTCCTTTAATTTCCCTCTGTTTAGAGCGTGTCGTATAAATAACGAACTGGATTCATAATTATGATGCTGAGTTAGATATTATGATTAGATTTAAGATATGAATTATCAGGTTTCTTTATTGCGAATCATAGTAGTTTAACTGAGTAATAAGTAGGTACAATTTTTTTTCTTCTGTTTTAGGTTTAATCATAATATCGAGCTAACAACATTTTTTTCTCTGCATAATCTTGTCATTGTACATATTTTGTAAACGCCTGTAATGGCAATGTCACACTGTACAATAATATTTGTTATAGATTTTACTGTTCTTAATGGCAATTGTCATTGGTGTTTCTAACACTAAATAAATAAATATTTGAGTAAAGTTTAAACAAATTTGTTATGTAATTAAGCTTTTAATGGATATTACTTTTTTATGAACTTTTAAAATAAAATAAATAAATAAAACATTTATTTGTTTCTACTATCACACACGTTACATTTTTGTAGGTAGGTATAGACGTACGTTCGTTGGTTGGTCAGGTACTCATCAGATTCGAACTGGTGACAATGTGACCACTCCGAGAGTAGTCTCGAGGATTCTCGACTCCCTATAGCATTCGAGGGAAATCTTCAACATTTCAACGTTTTTATATTACAGTCGATGTGCACCCAAGAACATTTAGCTTTCAAAACCTGATCCGAAATGATCTTCAAATTGAGTATCTATAGCGTAGAATAAAATGAGGACATTATACCTAATAGTAGTAGACTTACTGCAAGATTGATTGCGTTTGCAAGCCATCATTAGGTATAATGTCCTCATTTTATACTTAGTCAAGTATACCTACAGCCTAATGAACACTGGATTTTAGTTCACCTTCAAAATCAAAATCAAAATTAATTTATTCAGTAGGACCTGTATAGTTATTGAACCTGTAAAGTATGAGAAACGTATTTTTTTTTAAATTTACACCAATTCGTAACGCGACCAAACAGAGAAGCATTGGCAAGAAACTCTGTTAGGCTTATATTTTTTAAAGTCCATTTTATTACAATTTTTATTCTTAATTATTACATTGTTTTTGAGGGAGTTGGAGACAGTTTCAACCCAAGCTTTTTTGTCATCTGATTAATCAGATATTTTATGATAAGCCTTATTACAGAGATTACGTTCAACAACATTTTTGAATTTATTTACACATAAATTAATCACGTCATTTGGGATTTTTTTAAAGATGTGCCCAGCGTTTTGCCCTTTAAATGATTGACTAACTTTATGGAGCCTTACAGTAGGAACCGCAAGTTTATCTTTATTTCTAGTGTTAACATTATGATAGCCGCAATTTTTTTTGAACAAGTTAATATGTTTTCGGACATACATTAAGATTTCATATATATATTGGCACGGCACTGTCATAACATTTATTTCTTTAAACTTAGTTCTAAGTGATTCTCTGCGTGAAGCGTAGCAGGCTCACAAACTTAGACATTACCATCTAATCAACTTTCTTAGATGAATTTATACAGCATCAAGCGGTTACTTTCACTCACTGAACGGGACGCTGCGCTGTAGTGCTTATGACATGGTTAGATGGAGTTGGCTTCAGCACCTATACAATCCTCTCAGCCTCGTCGGCCTTACTCTCAGGAAAGACATGGTCAATACGTGGAGCTGACTGAGCCGCAGGTTTCCTTACGTTTAAGCACGTGGTAATACGCACATAAAATGTAAACTTAAAATCCATTGATGCGAGATTCGAACCCACGCCATCCGGATCGGAAGACAATACAATCCCACTAGGACATCATCGAGATAGCTACATTTTATTATGCTCGAAGGCTACCACAGCCAACACACTTCCGATCACACACTATGCGTAGGTACTTTATAGGCTTGACAGCCCCGCACGTTTAGGCCTCTCCATTGATATCATTTTGACTTCGCTCACAGGCTTCGAGCAAAAGTGTAGTATCTCATTATTAACATTGTACTTAATATCAGATAAATAAATTAGGTACCTACCTGTAGCCATAGGGACGCGAAAATCATAACATGTGGCAACATTTTAACCGCATTTCCAGGTTTTTTGTGAAATTTTACAGGCAAAATGAATAATTCCGGTTTATTTGTTTTGGTTCGTGTGACGTGAGGTTGGCATTTCTGACAGCATGCTGTCATGTTACTCGAAGCAAGAACAGAATAATTCATTCTGCCGGATGCGTACAAAAAAGGATGGAATAGAACTTCCGAATTTTAAGTACATTTGCTCATGTCGTGTGCATCGACGAACCGACAGTTGGTTAAACAGCGGTTTAGGGTAACGAGTTCTTAACTTAAGGATGCCTTAATTTTTCTATGCCCTAACAGGGTTAATGTTGAAACTTTATTATAGAATTTAAGACCTTAACATTTACGCAATAAACGATTTAAAATTTAAATTTTTTGACATAAGTATCATTGATTTAGCTGTCAGTTTAACCGTCAGATTTTTGCCTCACAAACCGGTTGCAGTCCAAGATACAAGCTACGACAAGGTTTATTAACATTTATTCTAATAAAATACAAAATTATGACACTTAAGACTTCACAAAAAACAGGATAGTCGTTCAAATAAGAATTTGGGTTTATTACTTATTTCATGCATTTAATTTTCTAAGAGAAAAATCTGCTTAGCTCGTAGAGATAGTATAAAAAGTTTCTGATCCAACCTCATTGGTTTAGCTTGTTTACTTTTGGATGTAAATGAGTTTACTTTTTTTATTTCAGAGGGTTGGTTAATGTAAAGCTGTGCGCCCCCGTAGGGTCCATTCTCATTGAGGCGGAGGTGAGCGGAGATGTGCTAAATCAACCAATTAATTCGCTTCAAAAATTTACCACGTCATACAAATGAAATTCTATTGGATTCTACAATTTTGTACATCCCCGCTCTGCTCCGCCTCAATGAAAACGCACCCGTAGACATTACTCAATAAGCTAACATAAGATTAAATAGTTTGCGGTGTGTTCTTTACAAATATATCAAACATTACTTCAGCTTAGTGAACAGTTAAGGAATTTTAAATATTAAGAATTAAGATATTTAAAAGATAAAATATTTAGTACAAATTCCGCCAACTCTCTCTGATGAGTTTCATAAAAAACTCAACAGAAATTCTACAATGTTTCGCCTTCCCCATAAGGCATCATCAGGAATAGATAGACTCGTCGACTCTTCAGCACTCCGCAAAAATTCGCAAACGTGTTGCTTCGCCGAGCGCCTAGCATCCGCTCACTTTGCGCTCTGTTTGTTTGTGTCGTTGTTTCTACTTGACGCTCGGCGAAGCAACATTTGCGGAGTGCCAAAGGCGGACAGCGAGTCTATCGTTTCCTGATGATGCTTATGGGGAAGGCGAAACATTGTCGAATTTCTGTTGAGTTTTTTATGAAACTCGTCAGAGAGAGTTGTCGGAATTTGTACTAAATATTTTATCTTTTAAATATCTTGTAATGGATTTCTGCAAAGTCACGCCTGATTCAATTCATTACCTTAAGAATTTTTGTAAAAGTTGTGTAATTACTAATTGGAAGCCCTAAATAAATAAATAAAACAATTTATTTAAAATATATTTATATTTGTATAAAATTAACGCTTACATACTAAAGATGATAGCACAGTTACACTTAAATAATTTCTATCCTTACATTCATTCTCTCTATAGGGTAGAAAAATACACAATTATTTATCTATTTACATTTGTAAAAAAAAACTAGACAAATACGAGTATGTACAGATTTCTAATTAGTCATAAATATAGACTTATTAAAAAGTTATAAAAATCTAACTTGAGTACTTGTGGATTCACATTTTGAGTTCTTTTATTTTTGAAAAAGCACGTAAAAATATTCCAAAATTTCTCGTGTAATAGAATAACTAAGATTGTGAAATATAATAAAATTACGTTCCCAAAATAAATATACTACAAAAATCTGTAAACAATAAAAAAAATCCTATGATTTTTGGAACATGATTTTCTACTCGATGTTTCCCAAAAGGACACTGAATAATATGACTCGCCTTTCCGAAAGATAAGGAGATCCTGACACTTTAATACCCTAAACTTCTGAAATCGGTGAAATCAGCGTTGAAAACAGTGTAAATTCAGTAGCAAAAAATATACATCACTAGTTTTATCCTTCAAGCAAAGGTTTTAACGACCATTCAAGTCAGCAGTCCTAAGATCTAAAATAAAGTGGTTTTTTTATTTTATTTTAATTTAAAACAAGGATTCACGGTTGAACAGTTAAATTATAGGCTAGTTAAGCATAATTTGTACATAATTCAAATTGAATCCCCATTTTCTAAGCAGCTCGTAATATGCGTTAGGACGATATCTGATTTGATTTTAAAGAGTATGCAGAATAGGTTAAATAATCCGTAATTTATATTGTAAAAATATTGGACACGTATTTTTTTATTTTGTTAATTAAACAAAAAATTACAAAGATATACGTCACGGCTTAGTACACTTTTTACTTAGCCGTGACGTCACGAGCCCCCACTCCCGAACTTTGACGCTCTTTATCTCCGTCAATTTTTTTTTTTTTTTAATAGTGCGGGACGTTATCAAACAGCATCATGTAGCCCCAAACTAAGCAGAGCTTGTGTTATGGGAACCACATGATTGATATACTACACATATAATTTTTTTTTGTAAATACATACATATCATACATAGAAAATACCCAGACCCGAGACAAATATCTACAGAACATGCAAACATTTGTCCCGCAGCGGGAATCGAACCCGCAACCTCCTGCGTCTCAGGCGGACCTTCGCCCACTGCGCCACAGAGGCCGTCATTTATTTGATTAATTAAAAAATACATGTCACATATTTTTTGTTGATCTATCTGACGGACGGTCTCGGGCGAGCCTTCTGCCACTGTGCCACCGAGATAGTCAGAGGTATTTACTATAGCTATTCTAAAATAATTAATTTAACAAGTGAAAGTAAGGCATACGATTACTTTCACTACGGTTTGCTGTCTCAGATTCAATGATTAGTAAATGAAACATATCACTGAACTTTGTATTGTTCCAGATGCAATTGTTCCAATCTTGAAAAAGATTCAGTTTTGCCATGTCTATACGTAATAGCTCAAAAGAAAAACCGCCATTACTTGTCCGTTGTAGTCACGTACAATTCGTATACATCAGTGATTTCCAGTATCGATGGGAATTTACGTTGATGTGAAAAAAAATGGAGGTTCACAAGTTGTACGTGGGGGTCCACGAAACTGTATATAAAAAGGAGCAGATTGATCATGACAGAGCGGGGAGATTTGCAGTTATTCCTTACAAAATTGAAGTAAAATATTGATGATTTGCTGTCAATCCATGAAGTACTATCAGCTACAATTCTACCTTACCACCTTAAGGGTGCATTTTCTGTGCAGCGACTAGCTACTAGCCCCACCTTGTCAAATTTTAAACACTAGTAAATGTAAACTAGAGGCTTATACTTAAATTCGAAGAGTCATAAAAACAAAGGGCTTTCAAAAAAGAAACAGATGTTGTATCCCCGATTGGTCAAAATAAGCGAACAAAGAAAAATGCGGGGTCAGCTAGCTAAACTGCTTGCAAGCGAAACTGTTATAAATTTGGTAAGGTAGACTTGTCGCTGATGTACATCGTTCCCATACAAGAACACAACACAAGGAAATATACTGTTTTTCTTTTTCTTTTTACCACTACGAATTTCGGGTTAAACTCGCCAATTTCCATCGTTAGATCCTAATCTTTACATTTTTGACGTGTTTTGGGAATATTGTAGAAATGTAGCAGTGGGGGGGTCCACAGAAATCAGTAAAATTTTGAATGTGGTCTACGAGAAAAATAAGTTTGGGAACCTCTGGTATACATTTTAGGACCGTATTAATGTCAAGTTGAATAAATCGACGAACGCGTAGTCACTTGTAAGCAAGCGCTTTTCACTTTGATATGGTTTTAAATTGTACAAGCGCGCTGTAAACTATCAAATAGTTCGTCAAATTGTTTGATAGTATGCGTCTTTGTTTGACGCGTGTACGACTCACACTTCCAGCGCGCGTCGGAGCGCATTTTATAACATGCTAGAGGAAATTGAAACATCCACAAAGCAGTTAAGTTCCTTATTTGCATGCAATTTACGCAGCGGATCTTTTTATGGCAGTGTTTGACAAAGCTGCGTAAATTGCATGCAAATAAAGAACTTAACTGCTTTGAGGATGCTTCAATTTCCTCTAGCATGTTATAAAATGCTCTCTGATGCTCTCCAACTCGCGCCGGATAGTGTTAATCGTACATAAGTAAAACAGTATTTTGATAAAAACTTTGAATAATATGATGACTATGAAATTGGGTCAATATTGTTATTGCAATTTGAACTCTAACTAGAGGCAGTAAGTTACATTCCGTTGTAAGCGGGCCCGCCGCCACCTTCGGGGACTACCCAGTTGATATTTTGAGATGGATCTTTGATATCACATGTCTTACCTGTAAACAAATAAAAAAACAACATTTAATTATCCTCTCGAGTCAGGCCAAAAAAGAACTTGTTCGAATGACGCGCAAGGTTTAATAAAGTACATTACTACAGAGGCCAGCAAAAGAAGCATTGATGGACGAACGTGTAAATGTGGGGCACACATACGTGAGTCCATCAACGCCTAGTTGTGGCCAAGGCTTGTATAGTACTTTTCTCAAATAATGCGCGGAAATTAAAACTAAGTAGTTCCTAGACAGAACTTGTACATTTTTCAATAAAAAGCATTCTATTTGCAAGCCAGTTTGAAATTTAAATAAAACCGTTGATTAGTTACCTCCTTGATTGTCATGCTTCGGAGTAAAAGATCGTTCCATTTAAATTACACGACAGATATGAGTTTACATAGTAATTTATTTGGCCGCTAAACACGACAGATATTGACTTTCATACAACTTTTGTCGTCCGCTGCTCGCATGTATTGGGCCGGTAATTTCGACTTATCTCGAAAAAAGGTTGTCAAAATAATGCTCTAATTTACAAGCATGTTTGAGAAAAGGTGATTTAAAAAAAAACTCTTAAGTATTATCCAATATATCGGGTGTATGAAGACATCTAGCGAAAACGAAAAAAAGTGTTATTGAAAAAAAATATGCCCGGAGAAAACAATGTTCCATTTTTTTTTTGTGATGTACGCGATACATACGCTCGTGCGCGGTCGATGACCTCGGACAGCTGTTCGTACTGAACGGGCGGACCGCTTGCTGAAATTATGTATATCTTTTTTTTTTTATTTGTTTTCAGCGTATTTTTATTAGATAGTCAGGTAGATATGATGTTATTATGTTGTACTATGTGTATGTAACTAGAAAAATAATAAAAATGACGTAGATAAGTAAAAAAAAAATTTGCTAATTGCTCAGAATCATTGTCCGATTTTGGAAACTCCCAGTTTTCAGTAGTAGTCTTTTTACACCCTGTGTATTGATTAACTTTTTTTTTTTTTTTTTATAATAAATAGGCTTACGTTTGACTGCATTTCGCCTGATGGTAAGCGAAGATGCCGTCTACGATGGAGCACGCTTGCCTAGAAGGAACCTGTTCACTCGAGACTTGAAGACACCCAGATTATAATCATCGGGGAACACACATTCGGGTAGAGCACTCCACTCCATGGCGGTGCGCATGATAAAAGTGGAGGAGAAGCGCTTTGTGCGCATGTGAGGTATATCTACCATGTAACGATGTCGCCATGCAGAGCGCCTGGTTGTCCGATAGTGAAATGGAGCTGGTGGAATTAAATTGTGCAGTTCCGCGGCACACTCTCCGAAATGCAACCGATAAAAAACAGAAAGACTGGCAACCTGGCGACGAAGCTCTAAGCTCTGGAGTCTTGCGTCAACCAAATCCTCGTTGCCTATGAGCCTCTTGGCTCTTTTTTCGATTAACTCAAGTGCCTCAAGCTGGTATTTTGCTGAACCGTCCCAGAGGTGAGAACAGTATTCCATACACGAACGGACTTGTGCTTGATACAGGTTGAGCAACTGTCCTGGTGTGAAGTATTGTCTCACTTTAGCGAGAATGCCCAACTTTTTGGCGGCCAATTGTGCTTTGGACTCGATGTGAGAGCCGAAATTAAGAGTAGGAGTTAAGGATATACCGAGAAGCTCGAGGTGGTCAGATATCGGCACGGATTCATTTCGGAAAGTAGGATTAAGTTGGAATTGACTGCGTTTGGCGGAGAACAGGCACGCCTGCGTCTTATTTGCATTGAATTTCACCAGATTGGCATCACCCCAGTCGGAGACAGCCTTAAGGGAAATATTTAAGCGATCGACCATGCCTTGTCTAAGTGCCTGAATCTGCGCCCCACTGGCACGTGCATTTGAAGTGTAGCTCTCAACAACTGTGCTATCGTCTGCATACCCAAGTGTTCCGGGCTTAAGCAGGTCATTTATGTGCAGCAGAAATAGAGTTGCTGAGAGTACTGAACCCTGAGGAACTCCGGCGTTAATCGCCATTTGATCGGACGAGTGGCCATCAACGACAACTCGAATCGATCGGCTCCTCAAAAAGTCCGAGATCCAGGCACAGAGACCAACGGGCACTCCGTATGACTGAAGCTTACCTAAAAGGCTATCATGCCAAGCCCTATCGAAAGCCTTGGAGATGTCCAGAGAGACGGCCAGTGCTTCTCCATGCTTCTCAATGGCCTCACTCCAGATATGCGTGGCATATGCTAGAAGGTCTCCAGTTGACCGATTTCGGCGAAAGCCGTATTGGCAGTCACTGAGGAGGTCGTTTTCTTCTAGATGCTTTAGAAGCTTGTTGTTCAGAACCCGTTCCATAGTTTTACAGAGTATGGACGTGATGGAGATGGGTCTATAGTTCGAAGGGTCGGCACGACTGCCCTTTTTGGGCACTGGCTGCACATTAGCAAGCTTCCAGAGTTTCGGCACCTTACCAGTTTTAATCGAAAGGCGAAAGAGGCGTGTCAATACAGGAGCTAACTCAGGTGCACAAGACTTAAGCACGATAGCTGGAATACCGTCAGGACCACTTGCTTTGTTCACGTCCAGATTCTGCATCGTTTTTCGAACCTCGTTCTGACGAATGCGGATTTCGGGCATAAGTGCACCGCAATCAGGTAGTCTCGGGGGTATTCTGCCAGCAGCATCTAAACGAGAAGATTCAGCAAAAAGAGAGGCGAACAAGTTCGCCTTCTCTACTGCTGTATGGGCCAACGTCCCGTCAGGTCTTAGCAGTGGCGGCAGTGAGGGACGACAGAAGTTAGATTCGACCGACTTGGCCAGGGACCAAAACGCTTTGCTACCCGAAGGGTGTGAAGCTAGTTTGTTCCCGATTCGGCCTATGTGGTCGAAACGTGCCTTCTGTAAAGCCTTCTTGCAGGACTTGGCAGCTTTATTATAGGCTGTCTTCCTTTTTGAAAGGTCCTTGGTTTTGCGGTTTCGAGCGTCAACCCATGCCAAGTAAGCATCGTGTTTCCGCGCCTCGGCACTTCTACATTCGGCCCCGAACCATGGTTGAGCTTTGCCTGACATTGCAACGTCAGAGAATGGAATAAAATATTCCATCCCTTGACGCAGCACATCCGTCAAAGCATCCGCACAAGCCGAAGGATCATCAGATGAGAAACAAACATGCTGCCAAGGATAAGATGCAAAGAATGCCCGCATTTCATCCCAATCTGCTGACTTGTATCGCCATACTCTCCGCTTGCTCCTAGGGCTGTAATCAGCTGGAGAGTAAACAGATACAGATTTCACCAGACAATGGTCGGAGCTACCCAAGGGTGAAGAAATCGACACGGAATAGCGGTCTGGATCGGTTGTCAGCAGAAGGTCCAAGCAAATGGCTGCATGGCCGTCGACATCAGGAACCCGCGTTGCCCCGTGGACCAGCTGAGTGAGATCTAACGTCAAAGCGAGCTTACGCGTCTCTCTCCCAGCGTGGTCGGTGCTTTGGTATGGAAATAACCACTCCTGGTGGTGGGTGTTAAAATCCCCTAAAAACACCAGTTGGGCAGAAGGGTATTTCTGTATAATGGCGTCCGCTGCCTCACTGAGGTATGATATGAGGTTAGTCGTCTCTTGATCTCCACTGTGCGAACGGTATACACAGGCATAGATAATTTTCTCCAAGCCAGTGTCCACCAGAGTCCAGATGACAGAAAAGCTGGGGTCTTCAAGGTTTCGGAGTCGCCGATAGCAGATGTTATCACGGACATACACGCAAACACCCGCATGGGGTTTAAAATTGTGCTCCAGGGAGTACCCTGGGTATGAGAGGTACGCCACATTTGAAGGACACCTTATCTGCGTCTCCGTAAGAAATAAGAGAGCTGGTTTATCAGTCTCCAGGTGGTGGTGGACTGCGACGAGATTTGAGTGCAGACCTCGGATGTTGCAGAGGTGCACTTTAAGTGAGAGGGAGTGCAGCCGCTGTTTAACGTTTCTCTTATTCCTTTGCTTTTTCATTACGATCGAGTTTAGGTGAGGAGTTGGCAGTGAAAGTGAGGCTTCATATAAGTGACCCCCAGACACACACTATTAATCTGCAACCATGGAGAACTAGTCCGGAGACTGCGGGGACGCCCGAGCCCCCCCGAGGATGTCCATAGGGCCCTCTCATCCGGTCGCTAACCGGCACCATGGCGCATCTCGGGATTTTTCGCTAGTTGGCGGGGCAGCCTTTCACGAGTGGCTATCTCGCTACTTGGGCCCCCTACTACCTGCGGTCGGCCAGCGGTGAACCGTGCCTCGGATCCCGCTACCCTCCGCGAATAGTCCTCCGATGCAGTACTGAACAATGTCCATCCGATCGGTCTGCTAGTACGAAGCTGACACATCCTCTGACTCCTCTAATGGCTACACCAGTCGCGTGTCGGAACGCGGCGAGGCCACTTGGCGACACGACTTTGACTAGTGGGTGGTGATCAGCCACGGCCGAAACCTACCACCGATGTCACCTGATTGGCACCACCCGGGGACGAGGACGAGGGTGACACGGTCCCCAAAAACTAGCTCACCTAACAGGAGTTATCCTGTCCAAATTCTAGAGTTCATACATAAATCTTATCTTATCTTAGGTATAGGCCCCACTTGTCTGACCTGGCGCGGGCATGGCACGGGCGCTTTCCTATTCCATTCAAATTTAATACAAAATTCATGGAAATAAAGCACAATTTAGCTCGGACGACTTCGCGTCATAAGCACGTCCGATCAACGACATACCGTGTGTCCTAAATTGTGCTTTATTTCCATGCATTTTGTATGAAATTTGAATGGAATAAGAAACCGCCAGTGCCTTGTCTGCGCCCGACGCTAGGTCACATTCATCGGGCACGGACATGGCGCAGACATGGCACAGGCGGTTTCCTATTCCATTCAAATTTCATACAAAATGCATGGAAATAAAGCACAATTTAGGGCACACAGTATGTTGTTGCTCGGACGTATGACGTGCCATTTCGGCGCCCGCGCCCGATCGCCGCCAGATGGGCGATGGGCGTCAGATGGCCGCCAGTTCGTAGTATGTACTTGCTTGCGACATACGTCTGTTAGTGATGTAAAAATGCGTGACGAATGACGATATCGAATTTAATATTGAATTTTGTGAATTGATTGTAAATGCAACGCTTTATGATCATTGTTTTATGTAATACATGGGTATTACATAAAAAAAAACTTAGTACCGGTTTAGTTTAATCTCTTTCCGATTTCCAGCCACAATTTATCTTGAACATTTCAGTTACAATAATCGGAACGACAATGATCATAAAGCGTTGCATTTTCGATGACAGTTGTCAAACTAAAATCGACCATATCTCGAGAACTACTCATCTTAGACTTGCCTTTACTAGCTCAAATGATAGCTATTGACAAGACCTTAATTTTCGATGACAGCTGTCAAACTTAAATCGACCATATCTCGAGAACTACTTATCTTAGACTTGCCTTTACTAACATGAACTTAATTTTCGATGACAGCTGTCAAACTTAAATTGACCATATCTCGAGAACTACTCATCTTAGACTTGCCTTTACTAGCTCAAATTATAGCTATTGACAAGACCTTAATTTTCGATGACAGCTGTCAAACTTAAATTGACCATATCTCAAGAACTACTCATTCTAGACTTGCTTTTACTAGCTCAAATGATTGCTATTGACATGAATTTAATTTTCGATGACAGCTGTCAAACTTAAATCGACCATATCTCGAGAACTACTCATCTTAGACTTGCCTTTACTAGCTCAAATGATAGCTATTGACAAGACCTTAATTTTCGATGACAGCTGTCAAACTTAAATCGACCATATCTCGAGAACTACTCATCCTAGACTTGCTTTTACTAGTTCAAATGATAGCTATTGACAAGACCTTAATTTTCGATGACAGCTGTCAAACTTAAATCGACCATATCTCGAGAACTACTCATCCTAGACTTGCTTTTACTAGTTCAAATGATAGCTATTGACAAGACCTTAATTTTCGATGACAGCTGTCAAACTTAAATCGACCATATCTCGAGAACTACTTATCTTACTTATCTTACTTATCGCCTTTACTAGCTCAAATGATTGCTATTGACATGAACTTAATTTTCGATGACAGCTGTCAAACTTAAATTGACCATATCTCGAGAACTACTCATGCTAGACTTGCTTTTACTAGCTCAAATGATTGCTATTGACATTAATTTAATTTTCGATGACAGCTGTCAAACTTAAATCGACCATATCTCGAGAACTACTCATCTTAGACTTGCCTTTACTAGCTCAAATGATAGCTATTGACAAGACCTTAATTTTCGATGACAGCTGTCAAACTTAAATTGACCATATCTCGAGAACTACTCATCCTAGACTTGCTTTTACTAGCTGAAATGATTGCTATTGACATGAATTTATTTTTCGATGACAGCTGTCAAACTTAAATCGACCATATCTCGAGAACTACTCATCCTAGACTTGCCGTTACTAGCTCACATGATAGCTATTGTTAAGATCTTAATTTTCGATGACAGTTTTTAGTTTGACAGCTGTCATCGAAAATTAAGATTTTATTTGTAGCTATCATTTGAGCTAGTAATGGCAAGTCTAGGATGAGTACTTCTCGAGATATGGCAAATTCAAGTTTGACATATGTCATTAAAAATAAAGATCTTGTCGATAGCTATCTTTTGAGCAATTAACGGCTAGTCTAGGATGAGTAGTTCCAGAGATATAACCATTTGCAGATGAATTTGTAAAATGAGTTTCGAGTGGAGCTTTGAGTTGAGTTGAGTGTGATAGTGACAGTGACAATCCAAAATTATTATTCAAAATAGTTTTGAAGGTCATATTTTTTCTTTTTAACACGTTGACTGCGGGTCTCGGACATAACGCTTTACAAAATGCTCATTATGTGTACTGTTGGCTTTGCCTAATAAATACAATAAAAATAAAAAATAACGCTACGCAGAGTACTCTGCGATGATGCCCTATAAAAACTGACTGAAACACATTTTTTTCTTTTTAACATGTTGGCTGCGGGCCTCAGTCATGACATAACTGATGACTTATGAAAACTGAAACACCATTTTTTTTTCTTTTTAATATGTTGACTGCGGGTCTCGTATATGACAACGCATACTCTGTGATGATGACCAATGAAAACTGACTGAAACACAGCACTTTCCTTATGTTTTCAAAACTTTTCTTTAATGCAGTGACGCTCTTCCTTCAACCAAATAAAGCGATCCGAACTAATACCTAATGATTGATGACATAAATCAAGAGTCACAATCTAAATTCCCCCACCCAGTGACAGGCGTAATGATAAACATTGTGTAACATTCGAAAAAACCTATCAAGAGGTAACTATATTCATTCGTTAAACCTCATAAGAGGATAACCCTATCGACTGAAAACCAAAAGGAACGGGTTACACTTTCGCTTGTGTTATGAAGGAGGAATAAAGGAGAAGGGAAAGGAGAATACCCAAACGAAAGGGTAACCCCGTCAACTGTATAACCCAATGAAGGGGTTTCACTTTCGAAGCAACTAACTCGAAATCGGGGTTGTACGGGCCCTGATCTGTATATTAATTAATTGTATCCACGAGAGCAAGAGCATCTTCATCTTCTGAGGATGACATGCTGACACATCGATAACGGACAACAGACTGCACTACACTTGTGCCTCTGTCACGTCATTTCTGCGTCATGTCCGAGCCATGTCCGCGCCATGCCCGTGCCATGTCCTCGCCACGTCCGTGCCACGTCCGCGCCATGTCCGCGCCATGTCCTTGCCCGATATGTGTGACCTGGGCCTTATACGCTTGTCTGATCCCACTGCAGGGCAAAGGCCTCCCTTCCCTCTTTCTACATTTCCCGATCTTGGGAATCCTCCCAGACGGAGATAGCCTGACGAACTGGACGTTTTTTTGGTATATACAGGGTGGGGCAAAATTTTAACTCATTGAGGGCAGCCTTATATTTTGTAGTTAGAAGGTTTTTTCCTGACGAAATTATAGGTTTATTTTGACGAAAAAAAAAATGCATTTTCAGAATTTTGAAAAATGTACAGTCAGCATAGAAAATGCCATTTGTTAAAAAAAAAACAAGTTGATCTCAATCGGCTCTATTTTCCAACACTTTTCCCAAGTAACAATCAAACCAAATCAAATTAAGAAAATAATAAGTTTTTCACTTCTCTTGCTCAAAAAGTGTATCATAATAGTGTAGCTTAGCGGGCCTAAAACTCGAGTTTAATACCTCGGGCTAAAAAGTATTTTTTCTTTTTAATTTTTGTCTAAAATCATCAGCCCGTACAAAGCATTCGTTCTCTTACATAAAAACTCGACTTCTTGGTGCTCCGTCAATCTTTTTTTTTTTGAAAATAGAACTGTCTTGGTGATGTTTTATGAAGGTTGATTGATTTTTAATAAAATTTCTGAAAATTGTCTAATTTTGAATTGTTTTATTTTCTCGCAATCGAAGTGAAAAGTAGAGTGTTTTACTCGGGCCAAAACCACCCATTATAACTCGGTCTTGTCATCCTCCCTCGCTACGCTCGGGAGTATAACAACCTCGTATATAATGAGATGGTTTAGTCCCTTGTAAAACAATCTACTATTTTATACAATTTCTTTGAAACGCCATTCGCCACAACATTGAATTTATGTATGAGCTGTAAAGTCGCTCACAACTCGCTAACAACTAAAGTATAGCTAACTTGTATCGCCTTCAGTGAAGCGGACTATCATTTCTCCATGAATGGTACCAGAGCTCTGTTCGCGTGATTCCGTGGGAGAGCAAAATGCAGGCAAAAGCTATTTATTTTATGATCTACTTACAATGTATGCAGTTCTGTGCGTTTATTTGCAGTCTTTGTCCATCACCAGTCTCCAGCGGTACGTATTCATAAACACCTGTAAATAGTAAACACAGTAAGAACCACGTCAATACGAGCGTTTCAGTACTTTTTGGGACGGATTATCGAACTTATCTACTAGGCCATGTCAAAAAATCGAAATGAAGAATATCATGTTGAACCCAACACGTTTTCCTACCAAAAAATTTGCACCAAAATTGATCACATTGGTAGAATCAAAATGATATTATTGCTGAAGCTTTGTATTGTTATTTTTTAGGCCGTGACGGTTTGCTATTTTGCATAACAACATTCAGTGATTTTATATCTTCAAAAATGTTGAATAGTGCGAGCGAGAGGGAGGTTTGAGCTGTATAGTCGCCTTAATTGGGAATGGAAGGGATTTCAACCGTCCAAAAAAGATTTGGAACAAAAGATTTGGAACCCTGTTTAACAAACGGAGCTCTGGCAGCCTGTAGCCTAACACCAACACAGCTAAATCCCTTGACCGCTGACGGGCAGCTTCGGTGGTGCGAGAAGCTGTGTCCTGCGATCCCCAACCCGCATACCGTGCTGATTATGGGCATAAACCCCTTCTTATTTGGGAGACCTATATCCAGCAGTGGACATAGGCTAGTGCAAAAGGTTTTAGTTACCTGCAGGACAGAATCTGGCTTCGGGTCCATCGAATTCTCCTAAGTTCCTCTTCACCGGCACAGTGTCATCTTTCAACGTTAAGTGTGGGGGCTGGTCCGCTTCATGATTTGTTCCTATTAAATTTTAAAAGCAACTCAAGAAAACCGACTTCAAAGAAATTTATTGATTACTAGCTTCCGCCAGCGGCTTCGCTCGCGTGGAATCCGGATAAAAAATTCAGTGGTTACAGAGTGAAGCGACAACAAACATACTCAAACTTTCTCATTTATAATATTATAGTGTGATGTATATTTACAAGCATAATATTATAAATTTATTAATTACCATCCCGGCTTCGCACGGGCTAGGGCACTTTTTTTATACCTTGGGTTACGTTACTTAAGTTTTATTAAGGATCCCTAATCTTTTCTAGCAATAAATATAGCCTATGTTGCTCAGGGTGAATGTAACTTTCCAATGGTGAAAGAATTTTTTAAATCGGCACAGTAGTTTTAGAGTTTATTCATTACCAACATAAACACACACACAAAAATGCAATTTTTTCCTCATTATAATATTAGTGTAGACGTTGGTCCCGGCTTTTCAGTCGTTAAGCCATGTTGTAGGCCTTCGTGCGGCCTAAAAACTCCGACACCAGAGTTGGTCACTAGCTCATACGAAGAAGAAGGAGGAAGAGTAGATGTATGTCAGCGAGCGATGGAGCGTAGTATTCTCGGCGTGAAACTAACCGACCGCATTCATAACACCATATTATGTATGATATGTATGTATTTACAAAAGAAAAATGATATGTGTTATATATCAATAATGTCGTTCCCATAATACAAGCTCTGCTTAGTTTGGGGCTACATGATGTTGTGTGATTACGTCCCGCATTATTTATTTATTTATTGCGCTCCAAAACTCAAATCGTTGACGTCACTCAAAAAGCAGCCAGACTGAACTGGATTTGAATCTAGATAATCTCTACGCTAGTTTCCAAATTTCTCTTTCGCTAAACTGATTAATTAGGTTGCCTAGTTACCGAAACTGTCGTAGCCTTTTTTAGCATAATCTCACTAAATGGACACAATAAGAAAGAGGACTAACTACCCACAATATAGATTGTCCTAGGGTTAGTGTATTGTAATGTATTTATCCAAATATTTATGAGAACGTATTATAAGTACCGACTTACCTCGATAATAAGTCATATTTACCTAATTAGTTTGTTCGGGTTTACATCGAACACTGCAATTCTGCATATTTGTCTAACAAGCAAATACGCAGAATTGCCAAAACTATCATCAGTACTTCTATAGCCGCCCGAAAGGCGGCACGTACTCAATAACCATTGACCAAGTATAAATCATACCCTACCATTAACCATAGTGTTACCAATTAAGTATACCATGTTTTACCATAAAACCATAACCATTTCCGTGACCGTGTAAACCAAATAAACTAACAATCCAAGTGCAACGTGGCCGTATCATTTGAACCACCATCTATCAGCTATCAGCAACAGAATGAAGGGCTAGAGTCAGCATAGCGCTCTTTGCTGCTTCTTTCTTCATAGTTAACACAATAATTTTGAAATAACCTATGTAAAATATATTGTTTCATTTAACTGTTGAAACTATCTTGGTTGTGAACATAATTATTAATATCAACGGGGGTAACCCACTCGCAGACTTCAGTTCGTCCCATGATCATGGCGCATTTAACTGCGTCGAAATTCGGGAAACAACAGAACTCACAAATCATGGTAAATATCCCGTTGATATTTGATAAGTAAATAATGCTGGACGTTATCACACAGCATCATGTAGCCTCAAACAAAGCAGAGCTCGTATTATGGGACCCACATGATTGATATACTACAGCTATAGCATATATACAGCTTTTTTTTAAATACATACATATCATACATACAAAACACTCAGACCCGAGACAAATATCTGCAGAACATGCAAACATTTGTCCCGCGGCGGGAACCGAACCCGCAACCTTCCGCTTCTCAGGCGGACCTTCGCCCACTGCGCCAAAGAGGCTGGCAGATATTAATAATTATACTGTAGCATATTTTATAAATAAAACTTATTGAAGGGTTATTACCGGTTAATGCAACAGAGGATAACAGATCGAATGTGATCTGACCATCGGGCTTGGGGTATTCAATCGGCTGGCATTCCTTCGCAGGCTTTAACCTGGCGTGGTCAGCACCTGAAATACACGAATATTATTAATTTGAAACGGGTTTATTGGTGAGGTTACAACCTCCATCTTCGGAATCTAAGCCAACCTCACCATTATTATGTTATAGAATAGAATATTTATTCTCACAAAGAAATGATTAATGATTGCGGCATAGCACAGCCTAACACTCTGTGCTCTGCGTTTCCCAAACCAGCGTCGGAATTATGGGCAGAGCCCTTGATTAGGGGAGGACTATGTTCAGCAGTAAACTGATATAGGCTGTTATGGTGTGGTGGAAACGTATTTAGACGAGGTACTCTATACTCAATATATGTATTGTCATCACATGGTAATAAGGTAACAGAGTTAGCACAGTATAGTGTGGTAGTATCATATGCGGAAACTTTAGGCCATAGCAATATGTAGAACGCAGACCGAGCCTTTGATGCATCAGATTTTAGGTAGATGATTTTTTATGAGTGGGTTTTCTATATGGTTTTTATAATAAGGAATTATTATTTATAACAAGGTATGAATGAAAGGGTTTAGAAAAAAATAACAAGTTGGTCTCAATCAACAATTTTCCCAAACCACTGACCAAAACAAATCGTAAGTTTTCGCAAAAAATCAAACACAAGTTTTCCATACAGGTTCTATAAAGCGCTACTAAGTCAGTACATTTCTTCAAAAAACCGAAAGTGCCATTATTTTTTTTCTTCAAAATAAACCTATAGTTTCCTCAGAACAAAGCCCTCAATGAGGTAAAATATTGCCACACCTTGTATAGCATTCTTTTCTGAAACTTATACTTTAACTAAAGGCCATGTGCCTGTAACTTCACCAGCACCCACACCCCTCAAACCGAAACAGAGCAATGCTGCTTCACGGCAGAAATAGGCAAAGTGGCAGTACTTCCCCGGATTAGCCTTTACAAAAAACTTTACTAATTTAACAAATTCTCTGGAAATTTTGTGGGGTACTTTACTTTCAAAAGTATTATTCAAACATAGGAAGTTCGTCGCTATTTGCAGCCTATTGTACACAATCACACTACACAAAGGTTATTTGAAAGAAAAAGCTACTTAGCATTAGATACATATATACGCCTGTGTACTTGTTTTATCATATGCAATAAAAATCTATCTGTATATTGTACCTCCATGGCTAAGGGTCCAAGGTTCCTTCCCCCGCACCGCTGTACTGAAGGCGGAGTAAGCCAATCCGCCGTACAGGCCTAGTTTCGTGTGGAATGATGGCCGACAGTTGCGCACTTGCTGGAATCAAATAATTACTTTTTACTTAGGTCACACTCTCTCTCTCTCTCTTCCTGGCTATATATCACACATGATGTTGGGGTCAGCCTTCCTACAACTTTTCTTCCACTTCGCTCTATCTTTGACATCTGTATCGGAAACATTGCATGCCACCATGTCTCTACGCAACACCTCTGTCCATTTGTCTTAGGTCTCCCTCTAGATCTTCTACCGGAGACGGACAGTTCCTGTACCTGGTTGCCAACATATTCAGGTGGACGTCTCTTGACATGCCCATACCATCTCAGCCTACTCTCTTGCAGCTTATCGGCGATATCAAGACCCCCAGGCTGCCTCGTACGTACTCGTTTCGAATTTTGCATTAGATACTGTAAAATGTATGAAACAAAAGCGCGTCATAATCACGTACGCAGTTGTGGATGAGCCGCGTAGCAAGAGCTACGGACCCAACGCACTGATGCTGTCTGACCGTATAAAATATCTATTTAGATAGAAGCTTGAGTTGTTGGCGCTGTAATGGCGACATTATATGAATACACCGGTAGTGCTACTTGTCAGTAATCATAAAAATTTAATCCTAAAACTAAAGACCATTTTCCTAAATTTTAATTTTTTATACAAACTAAATCACAAATAAGGTAAGTAAATTTGCATCATGCCGTGTATCATACTCGCGCATTTAAACAGAAGAGCGCGACGCTGGCAATGGTAAGTAGCCTTTACATAACATGATTCAAAATTAAGTTTGTTTAAAAAATAAAATGTTCAAAAATGGACTTTAGTTTTAGGATTAAGTATTTTTTTATGATTACTACTACAAGTAGCACTACCCGTGTGTTCATTTAATGTCGCCATTACAGCGCCAACCTGTATACTGGCGTTTTTGGAATATTCTGACAGAAATCTCTTTCAACAGAAGATATTTTGAGCAAAAATCAATTATCGTTATTGCATGCGCAGATGATTTGGAGGACAGCCTAGGCGAAGAATTAGTGCAGCTCGTTAGTTTAGTTTTATTTAATACTATGAACATAAAAACCAAGGGCCCCTCGATAGAATTTGCTACAAGCCTGCACGCACGAAGTACTGTTCTGTACTTAGGTAAAGGCGTGGGTCGGGATCAGCCAAGAATGCGGTGGCGTTAAAACGTTACATAACTCATAGGAATTTTAGATAAGATAAGAAAAAAATTGTGTGTGTTAGCATGTTGGTTTTGGATGATTCTTGGAATATAACATAGTTTGTGGTCTGGGGCTTTTTATCCAGGTACAATATAATACAATACAGTACATGTACTACGCGAGCGGAGCCACGGGCGTTACCTTGTGTTTCATACAGGTAGTATTAGAAAGGATTGCACTAAATTCAGACGTAGTAGCGACAATAGTTTGTTTACCTTTAGCTCCTTGTAAACATAGGATTCTTTTAGTTTGTCTTCGTATTGAGTCGGTACTATTCCACTGTCATGCGTCGCCTCGCCCGATAGAATGTACTCCATAGCAGATTCTGCTGCTAGCATACCTAGAAAACAAAATAATATTGACAATATGACCTCTGTGGTTTAGAGGGCTAAGGCAGAAGGTTGCGGGTTCGATTCCCGCTGCGGGACAAATTTTGGCATGTTCTGCAGATATTTGTCTCTCTGGGTGACTTCTATGTTCGATATGTATGTATTTACAAAAAGAGGTATCTAAGTAGTTCATCAATCATGTGGTTCCCATAATTTGTATTATGGGAACCACATGAAAAGTAAGCGTCGATTTCTGGTGACTGAATGACTGCTATTTGCTGATGATGATGATGATCCACCGTCTGCCCCCTTTAGTGACTACAGCAAAACCTGACAAAGGCTATGTCTAGCAGTTGAACTAAAAGGCTAGAATATGTTAAAGTATACATACCAAGGAGCATCGGGAATCCTAGAGCAATGTCGCTATCAACCCAGAGTCCTTCTCCGTTATTTTAAGGAGTTGGGCTGGCTGGGGTTATGTTAGCAAGGGGGCAATGTATACCCCAATTCGGAACATCAGTAGAATTTTTCCCCTCACTTCAAATTAGAAATTAGAATAAGGGCTATATTTCACCGGGACGTCATGGCGCAACCAGTCGCGCCACCGTGGTGGCCGTAAGCTACCAAACTAGACACCATACAGACACCAGAGTGCCAAACCACACTGAGACAGTATCAAAATGGACCTTCGAGGTATTGCATGCAATGTCAGTACGTCAGTGCGCCGATCCAATATTTTCAAAGATCGGATCGTGGGCATACAATCCGATCCGCGAATCGATACAACTCCTTTAAAATCGGATCGTATTCCAAACATTGTGGTTTTCAGACTATGTAAGACATTATCACTTTAAAGTCAAAGTTAGATCTAAAACTTTTTTTTGTATTATGTTTCAAATTTAATTAAGTGTCGGTACTTGTGATTCGTAATTATGATTGGCGTTTGCTATCGTGTCATAGATGACAACCTTAATTATTATAAAGTTATTTTAAGTTGTATTTTCTTAAGTCCTTGTAATTTCTGTTGCGTATTAACTGTGGGTAGCTATATTATTTGAGATAAATGATTGAAATAATCATTTGTGTCAAAGTAATCTATTTCAATGTTTATTTTTAATACGATTTTTCGGATCGATCTTTTAAAAATCAGATCAAATGCATGCGATCCGATCCGCGGATCGGTCCATTCGTTATGATCCATTACAATCCACGAAATCGGATCGAGCGTAAAAAAAGCAAATCCCTAAGCGTCACTGGCCGCCGAGTGGGTGAGACACCATACAGCGCTATAGTAATTAGTGGTGGCGCGACCAGCGTGGCGGCGCTACCAGTAACATTCTGTACACGCGTCCGAGCTGGTCGCGCCGCCAATTGGTTGCGCAACCAAGCGGACACCAGGTGAGTAACTCTCTATAGAGCTGTATACATTTTGTTGGTAGCGGCGACTGGTTGCGCCGCCATGGTGTCCCGATGAAATATAGCTCTTATTCTAATTTCTAATTTGAAGTGGGAGGGAAAAAGTTCTACTGACGTCCCGTATTGGTGTATATTGTACATTGCCCCTTGCTGACCCGACCCCAGCCAGCCCAACTCTTTAAAATAACGGAGGGCTCTGAGTAGATAGCAACATTGCTCTAGAATTACCGAGGCTGCCTCGTTATGTATGTTATTCATACCGCTTTTCATAGCGTTGTGAGTTCCCTTTATCCTGGGCACGTTCAGGAACCCAGCCGTATCCCCGGCCAGTACTCCTCCGGGGAACACTGTCTTGGGAAGGCATTGCCAGCCGCCTTCTACTAGTGCTCGAGCTCCATACGCGATTCTGGTTCCACCTGTCATTAAAAACATGTAAAAAGCTTATGACATCACACGGTATTCAGTCTGTCTTAGTAAGACTGTCTTACTGACAAATTAATATTATTAATTTTAATAGTAGTAGAGTTCTTTGTGGGGTGCTCGTCCGGGGAAGTACTGCCACCATGCCTATTTCTGCCGTGAAGCAGCTGTGCTGTGTTTCAGTTTGAAGGGTGTGGGTGCCGGTGAAATTACAGGCACAAGATCTTCATACCTCAAGTTGATGGACGCAGGGCGTTGCATCGTAGAGCACATTTCAAAAAACGTGATCTATGTTGCAATTCTTTGTGATACGTAATGGTTACCACTCAACATCAGGTGGACCATGTGCTTGTTCCATCTTCGAGAAGCATAAAAAAAAAATGTGTCAAGCCCAAGACCGACTTAGTGGCTTACTCTTATTATACTACGCTAAGTATAAGACAGTCTTACTAAGGTAAACTGCATACCGCATGGTCTAATTAGCCTTTAAGTCACGAAATTAGCAATATTAACTGGCCTTATAGTGGTGTAATGTAAAGCCGCGTATGGACTACGCGCTCCTGGCGCGCGTGCCATTTCTGACCGCGCCGAGATTGGCGCCAAATATTTTAACAAAAACAAAACAAACATATTCACGACTTTTTCCCCAATACGGATATCTTCAGATATTGCTCAGTACGCAAATCTAATGAGGATACCTTAGCGGAGGTAGTCAGACCCTTTGAATTGTTATTTTCTAGGCCGTGAAGGTTTGCTATTTTGCATAACTACATTCATTCGAGCGAGAGTGAGGTTTGACATGTATCGTCGCCTTAAATACCTTCAAATAATGGCTTCACGTAGGGATGCAGCTTGAATCTCTGGAACTCTTTGAAGGGGCTGAGATAGGGGTTGGAATAGTCGAGGCCCACGACGAAGCCCGCAGCCACTAGGGGTGCGTCGCCCTCCGCCGGCGCCAGGTGGTAGATAAACGAGCCCCCGTATGTGTTCTTGTCTAGCGGCCAACCGATTGTGTGCTCCACTAGACCAGGTTTGTGGTTCTGAAAATAATTTTATTACTATCTGCAACTTTTTAAGTATATACTTTTGCTTTCAAGTAAAATGTTTCCAAACACTGTTCGTGTAATTTACGAGGAACTAAAGTGTAGATGGCTAAAAACGGGACCTTGTACGATTCACACTTACGGGTACGCGTCGGAGAGCATTTTATAACATGCTAAAGGAAATAGAAACATCCACAAAGCAGTTAAGTTCCTCATTTGCATGCAATTAACGCAGCTTTGAGCTTTGTCAAACACTGACATAAATTGATCCATAAGTAGATATTAAATGCAAATAAGGATCTTGACTGCTTTGTGGATGTTTCAATTTCCTCTAGCGTGTTTTAAAATGCGCTTCGATGCTCTCCGACGCGCGCCGGTAAGTGTAAATCGTACATATTCCTAAGACTCCACTGTTCGTCTGTCTGTTTGTCTGTCTCATGAAATGTGATAGCTAGACAGTTGAAATTTTCACAGATGATGTATTTCTATTGCCGCTATAACAACAAATGACGACCTCTGTGGTGCAGTGGGCGAAGGTCCGCCTGGGACGCAGAAGGTTGCGGGTTCGATTCCCACCGCGGGACAAATGTTTGCATATTCTGTAGACATTTGTCTCGGGTCTGGGTGTTTTCTATGTATAATATGTATGTATTTACAAACAAAAATGTACATTGTCATATATCAATCATAACATAAGCTCTGCATAGTTTGGGGCTACATGTTGCTGTGTGATAGTCCAAATAGATAAACTGAGCTGCCATCCCTTGTGTTTTTTTTTCTTTTTAGTTTTTATTCTTTCTCCATCCAAAGGATGCCTGGAAGAAATCGCTTTCAGCGATAAGGCCGCCCATTGTACCATTTTTTTTGTTGTATTTTGTTATGTGTTTCATGCAATAAAGTGTTAATTCATTCATTCATTCATTCATTCATTCAGTCCAGCATTATTTTTGTATTTAAATACTAAAAAAAAGAATAAAATAAATATTTAAGTGGTGGCGGCTCCCATACGGAACCCTTGAGTCCGACTCGCATTTCGCCGGTTTTGAACTTATTTTCTCTTATATTTACCTCAGGTTTGACTTCCCATAGTTCTTTCAAGCCGATACCGTACGACTGCGGCTCGCTGTGCTCCCTCAGATTATACTTGCTTGAGACCATTTTAGTCAGATGTCCATGGCAACCTAAGGAATAAGAATATTTGACTTGATTATTGTTCCTTTTGCGTCGCAGGCGGACCCTCCCCCACTGCGCTAAACAGTAAAGTAAAAAGTAAAAATATCATTTATTTAGTTAGAACCAAAAAACACTATATATAGTCTTTTTTTTTATTTACACCATTTCGTAACGCTACCAAACAGAGAAGAATTGGCAAGAAACTCTGCTTTGCTTATATTTTTTTAAAGTATTTGTTACAAACTTTATTCTTAACTATTACATTGTTTTTGAGACAGTTTCATCCTATGCTTTTTTCAAGAGGTCGTCAAATTGCGGATTTAGAGAAAACTGCAATTGACAAAAGTATCAAAACTTACCTTCAGCAAATATAGTTATTTTGGAGTGGAATTCCATGCCTCGCTCGAACATGTCTTTAGGGCTGCCATCTTTAGCGATACCCACGTCGCCAGTCGCGACGCCTTTCAGCGAGCCGTCGTCGCGGTAGATCAGGTCTGCGCCCGCGCAGCCTGGCCAAACCTACACATATCAATCAATCAATCAATCAATTAAAATAAGTTTATTTTGTTACACGAATAATACAGTCGTATATAGTGAGGTACAAATTTTTTAAAACTATATAACAAAAACGGCTACCACTCAGCATATGCTAGGGCAGGGCGGAACGCGCTGCCAAAGCGCTGGTCTTCCGTGGTCGCATCAAAATATATATGTATTTATCACTACATAGTATAATATAAAATCACTACCCGCTGTCTGTCTGTCCCTATGTTTGCTTATATCTTTAAAACTACGCAATTGATTTTGATACGGTTTTTTTCAATAGTAAGAGTGATTCAAGAGGGAGGTTTTTAAGTATAACTTGCGAAGCCAGGGCAGGTGGCTAGTATATATTTGTGTAGCATCGAGATACTATTATAACTCTTTTCGCCTTAAATGAAACACAAGATTACCTATTTAGGCTCATGTTATATTATACCTTTGTTTAAAACTTGCCCTAATCAGTGGTTTAAATAATATTTGTGAACCTATCTGATATTTTATGTTACCAAATTAAGAAATTTTCAATGAGTTTTTATATTTTATACGGAATCCTACAAGAACTTCCTTAATTTTTATAATAATGTTGAGTAGGTATTCTAGTAGCTTTATATTTGGCTTGTTATTTCTTAAATTTGTTCCTACACTGTCATGTATTCAGAAATAAATGTTTTTATACATCCATTTATTGGAAAACCAACAGCTAAAGATAATTTCCGTTATTCGTAAAGTAGTTACATCACAGAAAAAAATATTTCAATGACAAATGTGTATGGAACCCTTGCCTCTGTGCGCGAGACCAACCCCACTTCGCCGGTTTTTTTTAGAATTACCTTACCTACTGTCTATATTTACCTCGGCACCTAATGCCTCTGCCTGCTCCGACATCCACCTCACAAGGTGGCCGAGGCGAACCACGTAGTTACCATGATTCCAGTTTGGTAAACCTGAAATGATATTCACTATAGTAATGCCTGCACCTGCGCAAGAAACTCCTACGGCTGCCCTTGTTGCAAGGAAACCGTATATTGCCATCACTGATTTATCCATCTCAATACCTAGATAACTTAATAAAACTAATTTAATATTATAATGACGAAAGTTTAAAAAAATATGTGAAATGTTTGTTCTTCTATCATGCAGTCTATGCACGCATATCTATCTATCTATCTAAAACATTTCTTTTTTTATCGAGACATTATATAGTACTCTATTACATAAATAAATAAACTTTAAAATTATAAATTTGCACTAGTTTAGGCGTCGCTTTAGATGTCGCTTAAAAGTGTTCAAAGTCGGCGCAATTGACAGCGTGCGCCAAGTTTTGGTGCAGACACTTTTTCCACGTTTGTGGCTCTAGAGTATAAATATCTCGATGTTTATTACATTGAAATTCGTAAAAAATATGTGAATTTTAAAATAATTTGCAAGCATGAAATGGTTCCTTTAATTAATTAATATTTTTTGGATATTCATGGACATTTTAAAATGTTTATTACCTGGAAACACAGGCAAGGGTATCCTTCCACTCTTAGTGAGCAATCCAAACTTGTCACTCGAAACTGGTGTGTTAATTGGAGCCCCTTTCTCCTTCCAGTCTGGGATAAGCTCATTCAGTGCTATCGGATCCACGCAGGCTCCGGATAGTATGTGGCCTCCGGTTTCAGCTGCCTTCTCCAACAGTGTTACTCTGACTTCCTGGAATCACAGTGCCACAAGTATAAGTTGGTGGTGGCATTAGGAACTAAAACTGGAACGTGTTTGAAGCGTTGTAGTTTATAGACAACAACATTGATAACTCTAGGAACTATTTGGGTTTTAAAATGCTGTTGTAATCAAAAGTGGTTTAAAAGATACCCTAACTAAAATATTCATTTTATGGTTTAAAGCATAGTGGCGCACTGCCTCGCTAAGTTATACTTGTGGCACTGTACAAGGCAAGTTAAATAAATGTGTTTAAAAATAATAAAACCAGTGATCTCAAGGTCAATTTGTCCAACATTCATATTTAAACGACTCGACTTCATATGAACGAGATACGTGCGCTAAAGCTAGTGTGTTTTTAATTTTCACTGTTAAAATGAACTATGGATAACTAAACCCCAAACCATTTTTTTTTTACTAAATTCATTTACACCCTGTACTTATTTACCATTAGATGGAGTAATAATGTCATTATAAGTCTTTTATTTAGATGTTGATATGGCTTACTCATTGAGTAATTATATTATAAAACAATTTTCTAAGAAATCAATGAATCTCACTTATATTTTTTTTTCAAATCAACTTAAGATGCCGATGCTCATCAATAAGGGAACACACCACACCACACCAGCCTATATCAGTCCACTGCTGGACATAGGCCTCCCCTAATAAAGGGGGATATACCCATAATCCCCACGCTGGGTATGCGGGTTGGGGATCGCAGGGCACAGCTTCTCGCACCACCGACGCTGTTGCCCGTTGGGGGAGCAATGAGGGAACAATGAAGAAGAATAATAGAAATATGGGCCAAAGTACAAGTACTTACAGCTCCCTTTTCCTCGGCAATCTGCCTCGCCCGGATTGCGGCAGCCATTCCAGCCGGCCCACCGCCTATTATAAGGATATCTGTCTCCTCTGCCACCCGCTCCATGCTGATTTCTACAACATTATTAATGAGAGCATTGACCATAAGAATTACCATTTTACATAACCATGTCTGAACTTCTGAAGACATATTGAAATACTCTTAATTTTAAATTAAATTTTAGAATATTCTTTTTATGTTTAATGGTCTGTTTGGAGTAGAAAAACATAAAGGAGTTTTAATAATCAGTCGAGGAATGTGATTTATTATCACCATTATCATCATCATCATTATCATCATTATCATCTTCATCATCATCATCATTATTATCAGCAGTAGTCTGTAGAAGTCCATGACTGGGCATAATCTGCTTCTTTATATTCTCCATGCTCTACAACAACAACATCAAAAACCAGCTTATTCAGTCCACTGCTGGACATTTACCTCCCCTACAAGGAGAGGGATATGCCCTTAATCCCCACGCATGACCATGAGCATGCAGGTTGGGATCCTTGAATATATTAATATGTATTGAAACCATGAACTAGAAGTTTTAAGACATACCTATTATTGATTTCAGCATGACATTAAATTATTTGGTAGGTTCTTATCAAAGTGCTTACAAGGTTATCACTGTTACCTTTCCATCTTGGATCCTTATCTCTTGGGTGTATCGTGTAATGTGTAGTTATTTTCGGGTATACATCTGAATAAAGCCTCCTTGCAGCATTTGTTAGCCTCCCCACTAAAAAGTTTAAAAATAGGTAAAACAAAACACTATAATACCAAAACAAACAAATGAACTTTGAACCTTTTCATCTTTTGCTATTGCATAACCAGAAACTAAAATTTAGCAACAATTAAGTACTTTAGACGTTATTTCAAGTGAATTCGAAAACAATTTTACAATTTTTATCGCAAAAATGAAAGTTTTGTTTAATTTTGTACCGAACAGCTGATTGGTCTTGTTTACACATCAAGCACAAAAAGTCATTTTTTAAATTGCAACCTTTTACTAGCCACGCTACACAATAAATTCACTACTTAAAAATTATTCTTTTACACAAGAAAAAGTTTTAAAAAATATATTTTACCCTGACGAGCCGAACTAACAAGTGCCACCGCCATTTTTAAAATTTCACTAAACAAGTGAAGTTAGTTTCTATTGACAACCAATCAGGGCAATCACACGCAGACGTCAAAAAAAACTAAAATGTCAACGAGTGACGAACTTCAGAATTCTGGACTTCTTCTTCTCCAGAAGATTCTGGTGCGGAGTTTTTAGACCGCCTTATGGCTTCCGACATGGCTTAAAGACTGAAAAGCCGGGACCAACATCTTAACGTGCCTTCCGAATCACGGAAGCGGTAAACAGTCACCCATCCAAGTAATGACCGGGCGGAGTGTTGCTTAACCAAGGCGATCTGCTAGGAACACCGATGTTAACCAATTCCGGACTGGAATTCTCTGATGAAAAAATGTGCGCAGATCGTTTTTTGTTACTCAAAGTCATAATAATAATTT
Organism: Horisme vitalbata; assembly: GCA_951804965.1. Classification (NCBI taxonomy): domain Eukaryota; kingdom Metazoa; phylum Arthropoda; class Insecta; order Lepidoptera; family Geometridae; genus Horisme; species Horisme vitalbata. Next base: position 12,902,512 of record OX638105.1, on the reverse strand, counting down.
ATTTGTGGTCGCCATTGGTTGACTGAAGGCTGAACGACTGGACTTATAAACCCTAATACAATGCCTCCTAGTAAGAACAATTACTACATATACTTGATACTATTGAAATTGTGGAAAACTATCCCAGAAGCCATTTAATTAAGAAATAACTTCAGAATGTTTGTTTTGTTTGGTACAAAACAAAAGCCTCCCCTGTGGAATATTTAGTGTTCCGTGACAAAAGCAAAATTATTATATATGAAAGTACGTAAACAAACCAAGAAGTGAAGTGAAGCAAAAGAATTTGGTTGTTTGCTGGCTGTAAAATTGAGTAACATTATTTAATGTATTTAATCGGAAATGTCGTTGGGATCTCTTTGTCGAGTGTGCCTAGCAAATAGTGGGACAAAAATAATTACAAACACTAACCTCCAATTTATGTTTGAAAAACTCACAAGAAATCAGGTTTGTATTGTTTGAAACGACTTTCAGTCAGATTATGAGAGATGTACTACAGTAATACTTGAAGCGCTATGGCGTATTATAAAGTTACCTTCTTCGGTGTTCTAAGCAGATCCACTTGGTTAAGCAACACTTCGCCCGGTCACTACTTGGATGGGTGACCGTTTAGTGGTATTTAAATCTCAGAGCTTTTGTGCTTCAGAAGTCACGTTAGAAAGTTAGACGGGGTTAGAAGTCCCGGTTTTTCAGAGGGCTTACCACAGGTTTTTATAGTTTACGAAAACTATATAAGTTTCGGTATCTTTCCATACATTTTCGTACAGCGCCTCTAGGGAAACGTGCATGAACTACGAAAATGTATGGAAAGATACCGAAACATATAAAGTTTTCGAAAACTATCAAAACCTGTGGTAAGCCCTCAGTAGTAATGCCATTTTGGAGGCCTTCAGGTGACCTAAACACTCCAACACCATTCGTCCACCCTCCATCTTAACGCACGGAAGCGTTTATATTTAAATCATCATCAGCCTATAGCAGTCCACTGCTGGACATATGCCTCCCCTAATGAGCGCCATTGCGCCCTGTCCTCAGCTCAACGCATCCAGCTTCTACCAGCAGCCTTCAGATCGGCACTCCACCTGGCCGGAGGTGTAATATGTGCATATTTTTGTATGAACATAAGAAATTGGACCAGAACAATTTCTGTTGGGTCAGCTATAAGTATTTATCCCTAAAATTATGACCATTAATAATTTATTTCGCCAAAGAATTAAAGGAACGTCCAATCAATTTACAAATTACAATCAGTTTATATATCAGAAAATGTATTTACTGTTAGGTAGGTACAACCATCCGTAGCACTCCCCACGAGAGCGCAATTTCTCACACTACGATTCCTGTGTCATGAGCAGCAGTAACATCTTCAGTGAGTGACACAGATGAAATTTTTTGTCTATGCTCGTGAGACGACTTGCAAGCTCTAATTAGGACACTGAAGAAATCTGTTTGTTTGCACTTATCGCACGACTAGAACACATAGTGTCCATTTTACGATCATGGCAAATTAGGATGATCGCAATGCGTTAAGTTAGGCTAATATCAAACAATTCAACCAATCCTGGTACAATCCGAACCAAATATAGGAACTATGTCACTCTTTGTAGTCAAATTCAGAGCGACATAGAGACGGTGTGACTATTAAACCTGTATTTTTGTGACTTTGTGAACCTTTTTGCTTGCAGCTAATCACAAAAGATGGTAGGCCTGAGTTATTGTGCTATATCTGCCACTCACTGTTACAAAAATGCTTCAAATTTGTGGAGATGTCAAACAAAAGTGAGGATTACTTGAATATGATTCTACAATATGGTAATGAGGTAGGTAACATAATTTTTTTTATTTCAATTTAAATCTGCTATCAGTTGTCTATTTCTGCCGTGAAGCAGCTGTGCTGTGTTTCGGTTTGAAGGGTATGGTTGCCGGTGAAATTACAGGCACAAGAGGCCTATCATCTTCATGCCTCAAGTTGATGGACGTAGGGCGTTGCATCGTAGAGCATGATCCGGAAAAACGTGATGTATGATGCAATGTTTTGTGATAGGTAATGGTTACCACTTAACATCAAGTGGGCCATGTGCTTGTTCCATCTTCAAGTAGTATAAAAAAAAAAAAGTTGGTGGACTATAAGCTGATGAGGCGTTTAGGATTCAGATTCATCAATCCTTCTTCTTTTCTTTGGCAGCAAGTATAATACGAGAATGTAGGACTATATATTTTGTTTTTTAATCTTTGTTGTAGCTAGTGACACGTAATGTACGATTCACACCTACCGCGCACGTCAGAGAGCATCTAAGCGCATTTTGAAACATGCTAGAGGAAATTGAAACATCCCCAAAGCAGTTAAGTTCCTTATTTGCATGCAATATCTACTTACGGATTTATTTATGTTAGTAAATAATAAATAAATAAATAAATAATGCAGGACGTAATCACACAGCATCATGTAGCCCCAAACTAAGCAGAGCTTGTATTATGGGAACCACATGATTGATATATTACACATATAATTTTTTTTTTTTTGTAAATACATACATATCATACATAGAAACACCCAGACCCGAGACAAATATCTACAGAACATGCAAACATTTGTCCCGCAGCGGGAATCGAACCCGCAACCTTCTGCGTCTCAGGCGGACCTTCGCCCACTGCGCCACACAGGCCGTCAAGTTAGTGTGTTAGTGTGGTCGTTAGTGTTTGACAAAGTTAAAAGCTGCGTAAATTGGATGCAAATAAGGAACTTAACTGCTTTGAAGATGTTTCGATTTTCTTTAGCATGTTATAAAATGCTCTCCGATGCTCTACGACGCGCGACGGTGAGTGTGAATCGTGCATAAGTCTAGCGCTGAACGAAACGTCTGCGCATGGGTCTCTCGCTCTCTCTCGCCTCAAGCTCCCATATGATACCTTACTTTTGACTTCTGCGCAATAACGGTCCGCGCTAGAGTTTCGTGCCCCTACTTGTACAGAGGGTTTATTCAACATGATTGTGTTACCCTTTGAAACAACACAAACAAAAAAATTACATTACGTTCTATAAACACAATTGACGGAGATTTCGGTGAACATACATAAAAAAAACATACATACAGCCAAGCATAGAACCTCCTCCTTTTTTTTTGAAGTCGGTAAAAAATTAACAATTACTAATTTTAAATTTTCGTTCTAATTTTAATTGTTAGTTTTTACGTTAATCCTCGTACCTAACCAAAACCTATTATATACCTAGAATCTATTATGTTTCATTGAGCTCAATGCTTTCTATGGATACCACATGAAAACTGGAATGAATTAATTGATCCTTGGACTGGCTATCATCATCATCATCAGCCTATAGAAGCCCACTACTGGACATAGGCCTCCCTCAATGAGCGCCATTGCTCCCGGTCCTCAGTTCGACGCATCCAGCACCTACCAGCCTTTCGCAGATCGCTACTGCACCTGGCCGGAGGGCGCCCTGCTGTACGTCGAACTGGTTCTAACAGTTTGTGAAAATTATTTTTCAAATTTCAGTTTTTCGATGAGAAACCGAAGCCGCCCCAGGCATTCCACACAATATCAATGGCCAAAATGTCATTGTTATCAATACATAAACATGAAGAAGATAATGATCATTGTAAGATGAATATAAAAACTGAGCCTAGAGCGAAAACAGAAGAAATTGACAAGGAAGGTAAGTACTAGAAGCATTTTAAGATTAAATTAATTGTATATTGCTCCACCCTTTTTCTTTTAAATCGTTACACTCTTGACAGAGCGGTCGTGGTCGTTATGTCGGGACGGTGGCCTCACAATCCTACTCCATTCCTCTCGCACCGCAGCTTTTCTAGTGCACTCGTTCATGGAAATATCAATTGCCTCTATATTAGGTCGGTCCATGGGATCTGCCATGTGCTCTTTTGCCCTCCAAGTTCCCCTGTACCACCGGGCACTCAAACCGCAGCTTTTCTGGTGCACTCTTTCAGGGCTATATCAATTGTAGCCATTATTAGGTCTGTCCATCTCATGGTTTATCTGCCACGCGCTCTTTTGCCCTCCAACTTCCCTTATACCAACAGACGCTCAATAGAGACTTCCGCTCGGGCGTCACATGTATCCATAGCTCCACCCACACACCCACAATTTGAGGGTCCATAGATGTAAACCATTTAAATGCGTAGGTATTAGTAAGAACGTAGAAATCACTCAATCTTATAGAAAGCTAGTATTCAATTTCGGTCGCCTTGGGACGCGAGCACCCGAGTCGTGAATCGAATGACGAGGCGACTGTTCACTTAACGCTTTGAGTGTTGAATAACACACCACTATAGCTGCTGCAGGACTTCCTCTTCGGGCATGGCGCGTAGCGTCATTTCCGTGAACAGCAGTCAACGTGTTTAACGAACTCGTTACTCGCCTCGTCGTTCGCTTCGTCACAGACAACAGAGAAATCTGTTGTCTCTAGCCCCCCTATGTTAAGGAGGGGCGGGGGGTAAGTGGCAGGATCATATCATCCAAATAGTGAGCTGATAGGTTGTTGCTTAGCTAAGTTGATTTGCTAAGACAACACTAGCGGCAAATTGCCAACGGCAGAGGCAACTTTTGCCATCGCCCCGTGATCAGCAGCCGCTGACCTATAGCAATGCTTGCAGTTACGTGTCGCGTTCGTCATTTTGTCAGTTGACTGCAAAGAGTCGACGGGTGGAGTTGCCTCTACCGTTGACATCGTGAGCTCGTGTATATGAGAGCCCAGCTATCCTTCAGTGTGCTGGCTGCTGATCATTACTATTGTCCTTTCCAGACGCATACCTTGACGAAGCTACTGACGAAAAATACAAGACAGAATCAAACTCACTTGAACAAGAATCAGATCCATCTGATAAAGAAGACTTGGTTACACCAAAAAGAGAAGTTTTCAAATCCGAAATACCCAGTGAACATAAAACAAAGATCAATAAAGAAGGCAAAGAAAAACTTCCATTACTAAAGTTTGAATTAGAAATAGATACAAAAGCACAACACGGCAAAGGTTATAAATGTGACAAATGTCCCAAATACTACAAACAGAAGGCGTATTTGAAAAGGCATAGAAGAATACACACAGGAGAAAGACCATACCCTTGTAAAATTTGCAACGAAAAGTTTACAGACTCTGTGATACGAAATCAGCATGTCAAAACACATACAGGTGAAGCACCATATGTTTGTCACATATGCTCGAAGCCGTTCAATCATATGCCGCATTTGACGGAGCATATACGCATTCATACCGGAGAAAAACCGCATTCCTGCGATAAATGCCCATCTAAATTCGCTCATAAAAGCGCTTTAATACGACACAATAAGGTCCACACTGGTGAAAAGCCATATCGCTGCGAGAGGTGCCCCAAAAGATTCTCTCAGACATCTAACTTGCGGAAACATTTACGTAGTTGTAAAGTCGAGAAGGATAAGTGTACTATGTGCGAAATTCGGAACCTAAAAATGTAATACGCATAACTATGCCTACATTACGTATGGTGGATAACTTGAGACCCAAATTAGCAGAAAAGAAAGTCAAAGTAGTTTAAATGAGTATCTAAACATTTAATATAGGAGATTGAAGCTTTCCTTTTTTTTCGGTGTGAAAATGCTTTACGCATATCCTCAAACTCGAGAGGGGTCTGTCGGGCTCTCCGCCAGCTAGCTAGCTCGACGGCCTACCGACTAAAAACACATCGTGTTCCTTTACTCACCGCAGTGCTAGTGCATCATCGAACCATTCATCGCCTGATGAAGGGTTCGACGCTGCAGTAGCACTTGACGGGGTCATGGGGTCCCGGTAGGATTCTACCACGGCTCCGTCGGTGATCATTCGCCTGAGGCGAACCCCTCTGTTTCCCTTTAGCAGGGAAGGAACATCACGGACATCCCTCTCCATTGGAGACCCCTGCAATACAGGGCTGGGGCTCCCCGCACCCATACCCTGCTGGTCTCCATCGAGCGGGAGAAGGCGATTAAATTGCTGCCGCTTTCTTCCGCCCCTCTGATAACAGGTTGAAGCTTTCCCTGCCGTAACACAGTTCAATCTAGTACAAAGGGTTAGGTTTTATAACAACCTGTGTTTAAGCCTACTTATAGGTTAGTATAGGACAACCTATCTATCTACCTCAGTTCTATAGAACTAGCTGACCCGCCCGCAACTTCGTTTGTGTGTATACTTGTGCTTTCATGTAAAATTTTGGACTATAAAATTCTGATAATCGACAATAATTCAGAATAATGTACGATTCACACCAACCGGCGCGCGTCGGAGAGCATCGAAGCTCATTTTAAAACATGCTAGAGGAAATTGATACACCCACAAAACAGTATTTGTTATTATTTCCGTTTCTATTTATGTCAGTGTTTGACAAGGCTCAAAGCTACGTAAATTGAATGCAAATAAACATGTTTCAATTTAATGTAACATGTTGTAAAATGCTTTCCGATGCTCTCCGACGCGCGCCGGTAAGAAAATAAACTTATGTTTTATTGATGTGTATGTGCAAACTGTCAATCCAAGAGTGATTTTATATTTGATATCCCCTAGATTATCCTATTTCTATGAAATGCACTAGTAAAGTAGAGGTAAATAATGAATAGACTGATGTAAAAAAACATGTTTATTTTTTCCAACCTTATGATTAAGTTATTTTAAGCGAGTCCTGTTTACTTGACAGGTTTCATCTGCCAGAGCCCATCGTTAAGATAATGACAGTTCTCAATGCCCACACCTTTGTTCACCTTTGCTCTGCGGACAAAGAGAAAACAAGTGTGAAAACGCTTATATTTTTACTAGCTTCCGCCCACAGCTCGCGTGGTACCGGGATAAAAAGTAGCCTATGTGTTAATCCAGGTCATATATTATGTATATTCCAAGATTCATCCAAATCCGTTAAGTAGTTTTTGCGTGAAAGAGTAACAAACATTCACCCATTGATCCATCCATACATCTATACTCATAAACTTTCGCATTTATAATATTACTAGCTGACCCGGCGAACTTCGTACCGCCTTAGCAAAATTAAATGTATATTTTTCAATATTTCTGAGAGATTTTCTTAATATTTTTTTCCGTAAGAACCTTCTCCTAATAATAACAAATACAACAAAAAAAGAATTAGTGAAATCGGTCCAGCCATTCACGCGTGATGCCGTGACCAAGGAAAACGGGTTTCATTTTTATATATATAGATATTATAGTAGGACTAGCTTTCGCCCGCGGCTTCGCTCGCGTAGTACCCGGATAGAAAGTACCCTATGTTTTAATCCAGGTCACAAACTATGTATATTCCAAGTTTCATCCAAATCCGTTCAGTAGTTAACGTACGTAAGCCGCCCGCCCATTGCCAACCGCGAATAGTTCTACATATAGATTATTTAGATCTTTCGGAGTTTATTTATTTATTTATTAGGCAAAGCCAACAATACACATAATGGGCATTAATATAAAACACTTACATGGATATTACTTTAGAATGTGTTCTAATAACAAGCATGCACAGCATTCACCTTATTCTTAAGCAATACACGACAACAGCTAAACACACATAATAAAATACAGAACAAAATGAGAGCAATAATATTTAAAACTAAGGAAATAAAAAAGTTAAATATGACTCACATAATTAAAGTAACTGAAACTACACCAGAGTGGTCGTCTGGGGGTTGCAAAATAAAATATTTTAAGTTTGTTTTTGAAAAAAGCTAACGAGTCCCAAAACAATATAAGCCAAGCAGAGTTTAAAAAAATATAAGCCAAGTAGAGTTTCTTGCCAATTCTTCTCTGTTTGGACGCGTTATGAATTGGTGTAAATTCAAATTGAAAAAATTGACGTTTCCATGTGTACTGTATGTGCTTAAGGCGACGATACATGTCAAACCTCCCTCTCGCTCTCAGTATTCAACATTTTTGAAGATATAAAATCACTGAATGTAGTTATGCAAAATATAAAACCTTCACGGCCTAGAAAATAACAATACAAAGGTTCAGCAATGATATCATATTGATTCTATCACGTTTTCTTTGGCAATTTTTTTGGTAGGAAAACGTGTTCAGCAAGAATATCATGCTGAACCTTTGTATTGTTATTTTCTAGACCATGAAGGTTTGCTATTTTGCATAACTACATTCAGTGATTTTATATCTTCAAAAATGTTGAATAGTGCGAGCGAGAGGGAGGTTTGACCCTTATAGTCGCCTTAATGAATAAACTTATTTTGATTTCGTTTATTTTTTATTTTGAATTCTAAGCGTTAACTTAGATACGTAAATAAAAGTTAAATAACGTATTGCACGAAGAAATCTCAAATCTACGACCGCCTAGCCATGCAGAACTAGTCTGCTGAGAGGATACTCACATGTCATCGGTGGAGAGAGCGGTCATGCCGACCGCAAGGGCGTGCGTTTTGCCTTCAGCCACAACCGCGACCACGTGACCTGGAAAAGGTAAGAAAACCTATATTTATATATACACTTTATCAACATCACTACAAGTTGGCACGAAAATCTAGCGCTGACCGTTATTACGCAGAAGTCAAAAGTAAGATCATATGGAGGCTAGAGGCGAGAGAGAGCGAGAGGGCCATGTGCAGACGTTTCGTTCAGCGCTTGACTTACGTGCCACTAGCTGTACAAGTAGCGGCACGAAACTAGCGCAGACCGTTACTGCGCAGAAGTCAAAAGTAAGGTATCATAAGGGTGCTAGAGGCGAGAGACCCATGCGCAGACGTTTCGTTCAGCGCTTGACTTACGTGCCACTTGCTGTACAAGTAGCGGCACGAAACTAGCGCAGACCGTTACTGCGCAGAAGTCAAAAGTAAGGTATCATAAGGGTGCTAGAGGCGAGAGACCCATGCGCAGACGTTTCGTTCAGCGCTTGACTTACGTGCCACTTGCTGTACAAGTAGCGGCACGAAACTAGCGCAGACCGTTACTGCGCAGAAGTCAAAAGTAAGGTATCATAAGGGAGCTAGTGAGAGTGAGAGACCCATGCGCAGACGTTTCGTTCAGCGCTAGACTTATGTACCGCTAGCTGTATAAATGTTGATTTATAGTAATATTGATAGTGGAAAATTTCGGTTTCAATCAATAGTAGATTGTTTTACAAGGGACTAAACCATCCCATTATATACGAGGTTGTTATACTCCCGAGCGTAGCGAGGGAGGATGACAAGACCGAGTTATAATGGATGGTTTTGGCCCGAGTAAAACACTCTACTTTTCACTTCGATTGCGAGAAAATAAAACAATTCAAAATTAGACAATATTCAGAAATTTTATTAAAATTTAATCAACCTTCATAAAACATCACCAAGACAGTTCTATTTAAAAAAAAAAAAGATGGACGGAGCACCAAGAAGTCGAGTTTTTATGTAAGAGAACGAATGCTTTGTACGGGCTAATGATTTTAGACAAAAATTAAAAAGAAAAAATACTTTTTTGCCCGAGGTATTAAACTCGAGTTTTAGGCCCGCTAAGCTACACTATTATGATACACTTTTTGAGCAAGAGAAGTGAAAAGGGTTTTTCACTATTTTCACTTTTATAGTGGTGAACTCAAAAGCCTTCTGTGATTTTTACACCTTTGATAGGAAGCAATTTGCGCAGGAATAGCATGTAGCTTGGTGCCGGCTACCGGGAAGGTTGACGGCAAAAGATCAAGAGAACGCAGTCCACTCTGATGGAGAGACCAAATCCCTTCTACTTTAGATCTAAAGTAGTCAGATCACGCAGCCAAAGACAAGACAAAGTTGGCGAGCCGCGAGATATATTCAAAAAGAAGATTCTACTGCGGTCATGATGAGAGAGCGGGCAACTCCAAAACTCCAAGTTTAGGCAATCGACTTACGATTGTGAACTTTGAATTGGCTTCAACTAGAAATGCGACGTCTGTCCCTAACTATATGCTATAAAACCTAACCTACCTTTATCGATAGGTGACATCTTAGCCCCCGGAGAGGTGAGGCCAGGGCACATGATGTTAGCCCCACTGAGGACGAAGCGAATGGCACCTTTGTCCACCTGCTGCATTGGTACGAAGAATGGATCTGAAAGTATGAATCTTTTGCTTAAAAACTAGCCGGCCCGGGGCGCGGCAGCCTAGTTATTTTAGACGCAAACATTAATAGTGAAAGATTTTCGCTGAACATAATGTTGAACTCAAAGCTTGCACTTTCTTCTAAATGGAGATAATAGAGACCAAATTACTTATAGTTATAACTGGTTTTAGAGATAAATAATGTAAGCTGCTTTTGGTTTATACATGTTTATACATACTTTCTTTCCTATCAAAGACGGCTAAATTACACAGAATTTAGACAAAGTGTAAGGCAACGTACACGAAGTCAGCGGGAGCGGGGCGGCGGCGGCGGCGTAAGGAATGGCGCATTTCAATGCATAGATTTGCGTTGGTGCGCCGCTCCCCGCCCCGCCGCCGGCGCCGCTGTCTTTTAATTTACTTTCTCGTCTATCAATGACTGCTAAATTAGACTGAACATAGACAAAGTGTAAAGCGGTTTTTAATTTACTTTCTCGTCTATCAAAGACGGCTAAATTCGGCAGAATTTTGACAAGCTGTTTTATATGAACCTCTGGTAGGTAGGTACGTGATTTTGTATACGCCTACAAAATCACGTACCTAGTACCAACATCGGAAAGGCGAAGTGAAGCTGTATAGAAGGGTCCTATCCTATCCTATCCTACTGCTGGCTCGAACTTGGAACTACAGCTCATGTTTCGTCAGAAAACTTTTCATTTTTTTTAATTGTTAGGTCATCTTCCGACAGAAAATCAGTGCGGTGTGCTCAACATTCTATAGTAAATCTTACATTTGTGTAATAGCCTTAGGGTGGGCATCCATGGGCCCTCGCGGTGGCGGAAGAACAGCAACTCCCCAGCACTGTTCACCATTATCTCGATGTGGTCGTGGCTGTAACATAACATAGCTATCTAGCGATATCTTTTATTGTAACACATCATAACAACAACATAAACAGGGTTATGTGTTACTCAGAATCCCTGTCATAGTAACAGTCCTCTCTGTATTCTGTGGTAACAGTATCAATGCTTCATTTCAAGATCAGCAGATGGCGCAAACGATAATACTTATTCCTATATCATCATCTGCCTACCGCTGAACATAGGCCCCCTAATGAGAACTATTGCGCCCTGTCCTCAACTCGACGCATCCAGCTTCTACCAGACCAGCAGACTTTCTCAGACCGTCACTCTATCCTTGCCTTGCCTAACCGTTCTTGCCTTTGTTAAGATATCTTACGAAACGCAAGAGAAAATTTAGAGGCCACTTACCATTTCACAATTCTAAATGTATCCTTCTTGGGAAGCACCTGGTCGATATAGTTCTCCAAGTCAGGGTACAGCTCAAGAAGGCGAGCTCGGATGCCCTTCTGCACTGAGGATTTCAGCTGCTGGACGCCGGAGATGCTCTCCTTCTCGTCAAACCTGAAATAATGGTTAAGAACAGGTAGTATGCAGGAACCAGGTACCTATCTACATCTTCATGGTACAAGTAGCGGCACGAAATTCTAGCGCTGACCGTTATTGCGCAGAAGTCAGAAGTAAGGTATCATATGGAAGCAAGATGCGAGAGAGAGCGAGAGAGCCATGCGCAGAAGTTTAGTTCATCACTAGACTTACGTGCCGCTTGCTATACAAGTAGCGGCTCGAAGCTCTAGCGCTGAGCCGCTGACCGTTATTGCGCATAAGTTAAAAGTAAGGTATCGTATATTGGAGCTAGAGGCGAGAGAGAGCGAGAATACCATTCGCAGAAGTTTCGTTCACCGCTCGACTTACGTGCCGCTAGCTGTACCTATGCCAATATGGATCCCTGGGGCAGCAGTCTCGACATAGTTAGCGATCGCTACCTACCGAAATTCGGTAGCAGCTCGGAAACATATTTTCATACAAAAAATACTGCGCGCGTCGAGGTGGGCTGTGCTGATTGGTGCCGATCATCTACGTTTACGATTTTTGTCGTTAACATACCGACATACAATGTCAACTCTACAATTTCTGTGAATTTCATTGCGGCCAATTATGACAGCCCGATAAAGTTAACGATAACTATCGGTAACTTCTAACCTAAAAACAAATTTCCCTTATAATTTAGTGTTGCAAGAACATAAACTAATAATACTCCTTACAAACTAAAAACAATCATCATTGTTATACGTTAATTTGTACATCATTGCAAAAAAAGTTTATTTACCTAGTTTATTTATATTTTTTAATAGTAGACACAAAATATATTTTTTATGCATTTAAGTACCTATGTATGTGGATTGAAATTCTTCGATTAATTGAATTATGTATTTTTCAAATTTATTTTAATGTGTAACGGCTTTATAAATACTATTTTATCTATTTCGGGTCCTATTTTACCCAACTCAAGTGCATTTATTTTTATACCTAATTTTAAGATAATGCAACTAATTACACTTTAATTTTACATAAAATATTGCCTACTTTATAACTTGGGTGACATAAATACCTATGTATCTTATCTTATCTAAATAGTAGAAACATTGAATAAAATTATTTAATAACTCGTCTTTACAGGTAAATATTTTTCCCCAATTTTCAGGAAGATGTTTTTTGTGGGCTTACACTTAGCGATTTAACGGTAGCTAACGAAAAAGTCGAGACTGCAGCCCCTGAATGAGTAATGTATTTTTCTCTTAGGCTGTGGACACGAAGTCAGCGGGCGCGGGGCGGCGGCGGCGGCGCTAGGAACAGCGCGTTTCAATGCATAGTGCGTTGTCGCGCCGCTCCCCGCGCCGCCGCCGCTGTCTTCGAGACCGCGGCCTCACTATTCTATGATACATATTATAAAGGCGTATCATGAAACAAGATCAACTAGTCTCGTCTAGTAACCTGCATTCATTCTCTACAAAAGTAAATATCAGGTTTTCTTAATGACTGGATGATACGTGCAAGATTTGAAATTCAAAAAAACCTGCTATGTAAGAAATTGTAGAAACATGTACCTAGATATGTAATAAGAAACACCAGTGTGACATTTTCTACTGCCCAGCCGCCGTATCGCACGAACAACTTTCACCTAAGTCACTAGAGAGACCTATACTTCAGCCATATTGGATGAAGAATGTTTGTAAACAAACATTTCAACACTTTTTGCAATTATTCCATAAATACGTAATATTTCAGTTTAATTATGTCATAAATGAAACTTTTACTATATAAGTAAGATATTAACGAAGTTTACATATTTATCAAACAAATAATAAAAAAGCACTTTTGAGGTTAAGTATGGGTTGTTTGTTTATATTTATTCTTCATCGAATTTGACTGAAGTATAGTTTTAAATCGCGCAGGTGGTAATGAGACAGTGGGTAAGCCAGCAGCTTGTTGCTCCAACTATAGCTTGTCAATTTCTTTATTCAGATTTTATATAGGTACCTACCTACATATTAACATTACAGAAAAACATCAAAATGTGTGTCCTGTCTTCCTTAATAAGTTGTTCTGTGCCGATATACTACTAGTAAGTACCAAGATAAAAGAAGAAAAAAACATTTACTTTGAACTGCACAGGTTACACAAAAATAACATAGACTAGTTTTGATTTTTTGTTAAATTGTCCCGTATTCAGCGTCCCTCCTAGGCAAGGCCTCCTCTAATATTAAACATTTTCCACTAGGTTCTATCTCTCAATCTCTCGCTACGCTACCCTTCTAATTCTATGAACCTACTTGATTTTTTTAAGCTAGAAGTTCCTAGGACCTACACATGATATAGGTACCTAGAATATAAATAGAAACATTCTGATTTCTGAAGAAAATCAAAACTTCCCGCCTGGGGGTTGTGTAGTGATGGGACCCCAGAACATATACTAGTGATGTGACTGATCGGTTGTGGGAAATGACCGAATCGCCACATACCTAACCTAACCTACTATTATAGCACGGACAAGGTAAGTACATTGTACGTGATTATAGTAACTTAAAATAAAATAAAATCAAATCAAATATAACCAATATATATAAAATATATAAATATAATATATAATTAAATGTATCTATCTATCTATCTATATATAGGTTTTGATTACCTAGTACCTAGAATGATCTCAGAAATTAAGATCGCCTTGAATGAAAACAATACCGGTACAACAGAGATGCAAAAAATTCTAAAAAAGTTAGAAGACTTCCTAACTAACTGTTAAGAGACGGTACAAAAATAGATTGAATCCACTCAATGCCACGACAACACGTGCTACCATTCACGTGATCCGCATGTTCGTAAGTTGTCTCTATCTGATAAAAACGTTTTAAAAACATCGTAAGCTTTCTAAACAGTTTAAAATATTCATCTTTATCAGCCTATAGCAGTCCACAGCTGGACATAGGCCTTCCCTTGAGTGCCATTGCGCCCTGTCCTCGGCTCGACGCATCCAGTTCCAGTTTCTACCAGCAGCCTTTCGCAGATCGTCATTCCACCTGACCGGAGGGCGTCCACACTACCATAAATTATATTCAATAGTTTTTAAAATTTGTAAAATGAGGTTTTCTTAACTTTGCATTATGTAGGTAGGTACGGTCATTATACCTACAGTCATCGAGATACTATATATTATATATTTTCTTTCTTTCTTTCTATATACTGTCTACAGAGTATAGTAGTAGGTATATATATACTATCTAGTACCTACTTAGTATATAAGACAGGAATCAGGACTTTCCGGCGCGCGGAGTGCCCCTTGGTAGAAGAGTCAGTACATACCAGTATCAGTACGAGGTACTAGGTACCACAGATTATGAAGGTAGTCAGGCCTGGTATTACTCGGTAGGTAGTACCTACCTACCGAGTTTTAGCTGTGACTTTAGTCACTTTATCAGACCCGTTTAGGTTGCTTTCTCTGTCTAGGTGTTTAGGTGATAGGCAGGCCTTAACTTACATACCTAAACCTTATACTTATTCGTAGACGCTAACCTTGAGATAAATTTAAAAGGTCACTCACTAGTAGTCTGGTTCAAGAAATATAAATTTTCTTGGGCTATGATAAAACTATCTATGTATAAATTATAAATATAAATGATCAGCTAATAAAGTTTACCACTTACCAGTACTAACTCATACGAAAAAGAGGAGAAATCAAGCTAAAATATAAGTAGGTACCTACCTACTTATATATACTTATGTATAGCAACAAAAAATTGCAAGTGAAGAAACTTTTCCTTTATCACTAACCTACACTGTCAATTGCCACTGTCGTACTATCAACCTTAGGTAATACTTATATATAAAAGACACATTTACATATTTTCTTTTTTTTATACCTAATGCCCAATCGATCAAGACCTTATCTGCACATTTGTTTTGAAAACAAGCCACCTATTTTAATCCAGAAAGGAAGTTTAAATTATCTTCACTAATGTAAACAAGCTCAAGGTTGAATTATTTAGTAAACTTAGATAAGTATTATAATACCTATTGTAAAATGTTACCAAAGTAAAGTAACCCAACAAGCAGTAGACGTATTGGCATTAATGTGCGTGCATGCGGAATAACAGGAAAACCAAGTTGGTCAGTACAGTACCTACGTACCACGTAGGTACCTAACTCATATGAAAGTCACGGTTTTTGAGAGAGAAAGGATAATTATGAAGCGATCATTATTTAATGATACCATTGGTGGATTTTTCCCTCATATACCTAGCTCTGGTAGAAAATAATCTGAAGCAGATTTCTTGACATGCGGCCCAGCTGCTGGCCCCCAGTGAGGCCAGCAGTTCCCCGATTCCTAATAATGAATAAATGTCATACTAGACATATCAAAGACCTTTCTCGCTCTCTGTTATTCTTGAGAATCAGGGTTCCTGTGCGAGCCAAGTTGATTTCTCTGTTGTCGTTTTTGCAAGTCTCGAGTCGCAAAGGAAGTGAGGGGCTTGGCAGTTTGGCACCCGGCAGTAAACAACCTGATGACCCTGATGACGCAAGTAGAGATCAGTGCACGTGTCCTAAAACAAAACACATTCACTACGCATAATGTTGTGTTAGCTCGGTGATTTGGTTACACAAGCATAGAAATAGCATTATAATAATTCTGCCTGATCCCATTTTTGCTGGCGAACTATTTCGGTGTTCACGTAAATCAAAGATTAAAACTGGCACTTTATTTTTTGTGAATATTTTTTTTGGGATCAATGTTTTTAAGGCCGAGCGAGAAAACGTAACCGGTCTTCAATCACAAACGGAGCTCGAGCCGAGCTTTACTAAAGGAACCAGGGTTTAAGTTAGTATGCCGCTATGCCCTGAAGTCTCTATCTCCGATCCGCCATCAAGAGGCATATGCCTTCCACAGGTTCTTCGTGTTCTTATAGCCACGCTTAATACATAAATACCTTGTTTTTTTTATAATAAATAGGCTTACGTTTGACTACATTTCGTCTGATGTTAAGCGAAGATGCAGTCTACGATGGAGCACGCTTGCCTAGAAGAAACCTGTTCACTCGAGACCTGAAGACACCCAGATTATAATCATCGGGGAACACACATTCCTCTAAGTCTACATTTACATGCTCTAAATTGCATTATGAGTATGGCGTGTTTATGTTTAAGGACACTGTCTACCGGCAGCGTGTACTTCTTATTCACCACATCGCATAGTCCATCCATCTTCGTATAAGCTACTGCCACTAGCCTAGTAGCCATCTCTGGTGACTGAGTTTTCAGACCACCCGAATGCCTCCAACATAGCTTTACGACTGAAAAACCCCGTGTCTTCCTGTTATGTATGTGTGCGTGGCTGCGCCCATCACCGTTTGCATCGTACCTACAATAAACAGTGTTAAGCTAACCAGCGATCGTTTCACTTGCTGCCATCCTCATATCTAACAGTGGCGACGATCTACCCGCGCATAGAAAAAAAACAGTATTAAAAATGTCTCAAAGCGTACAATTCGGAATTTTAAATAGTTTCGACCATAATATCCAAACATGGAAAACGTATAAAGGTCGAATAACCCAATATTTTGTTGCTAATGACATCAACAAAACGACGGATTCAGCAGGCAAGAAGAGAAAAGCGATCCTCCTCAGCGCACTCACCGAGGGTACATATAAATTGGCAACGGATTTAGCTTTGCCTAAAGACGTAGATGATGTGCCCTATGAAGAATTCCTATCACTTCTGGATAACCATTTCACCCCGAAGAGCGTCGGTTTCGGTGAGCGTCACAACTTCTACGCAGCCACTCAACTCACTGGAGAAACTTATTCCCAGTGGGCGGCAAGACTGCGAGGGCTGACAGAAAAGTGTTCTCAACGTCGAAGAGGCGCTCCGTGACAAGTTTATCATGGGAATGCAGCCGGGGCGAGAGAAGGAAAAGCTATATACAAAGGACTTGGCTGACCTCACGCTGGCCAAGCTCGTCGAGATGGCGGAGAACATGAGCCGCGCGCGCACAGCCGCCGTGGCGAGCGCGGGCTCACATCTGTCTACGCCGGAGAATCAGCTTTTCAAGATCTCAAATGGAGCAAAAAGTGGAAGTGTAGGAAAAGTGAAGTGTAACGTATGTGGTTATACGAATCACAAGGCTTCCGAGTGTAGATTCGCTCATTATGTTTGTCAAAAGTGTCACGTAAAAGGCCATTTACGTAAAATGTGCACAAAAGTGAATTACGTAGAAATGGATTGCGGTGACAAGGGTGAGGATGATGATGATGATGGTAAGCTTTATTATATCCGCTCATTCAGAGGTGAACCCATGGTAGAAAGAGTTTTTATTAATAATTTGCCGTTTCAATTCGAAATAGATAGTGGATCCGCGGTAACAGTTGTATCACAGTGTTTTTATAAAACGCATTTTAGAGGTGTGCCATTATCAACCACAAGTAAACAACTAATGACGTATAATGGGAGGAAAATTAGCTGCGTAGGTACAATTCGTGTACCGGTATCTTATGCGGGCCGTACACACCCCATTGTCTTATACGTGGTACGCGACGGCGGACCTCCTCTGTTGGGCAGGGATTTTATATCCTTGTTTAACCTCCAACTAACGCCGGTAAATTATTGTGTAGATTCTACCGTGACTATTAAGGATTTGCAACAACAATACTCGGATTTATTTTCAGAAATATTTGGAAAATTCAAAAATTATAAAATAAAACTGTTATTAAAGGATAGTGCCAAACCGGTTTTCTGCAAAGCGCGGCCCGTAGCTTTTGCGCTACGCGATAAGGTGCAGAAAGAAATCGATAGGTTGGTCGATTTAGGTATTCTTGAGCCTATACAATTTTCGGAGTACGCGTCCCCTATAGTTCCAGTTTTAAAAAGAAACGGGTCTATCAGAAGCCGCTCTTGTCTATCTTTGGGCCTTATAAAGGAATACCAGAAATGTCGGCTAATAGGCTGCAACGATACGCCTTGTTTCTAAGTAGTTATAACTTTAACATAGAGTATGTGCGCAGCGCTGATAATAGTGCGGATTATTTGTCTCGAGCGAGCTTACCGCGCTCCGTGCATCCATGCGCGTGCGTTGATCCGTGTCATTGTGGGGATTGTGAGGTATCCTACGACAGAGCGACTTATGTTTGTTTCGTAGTAGACGGAAGTATGCCTGTGACACTAGAGAGATTACGAGACGAAACGAGGAGTGACGTCGTTTTAAAGCGTGTAATCGAGTGTATCGCGAATGGGTGGCCGCCGAAAGTCGGCGACATACGGTTAAAGCCGTACCACTTGTGTAGATCTCAGTTATCTTATGAGAACGGATGCGTCATGAGAGGTCACAAGGTCGTAATACCGGCAAGTTTACACCAAATCGTACTTAAAGAGTTACATTCTTCTCATCTAGGTATAGTCAAAACGAAGGCGGACGCTCGTTCGAGGTTTTGGTTTCCAGGAATTGACCAAGCGGTAGAATTAATGATAGGTTCATGTGACGTTTGTATTCAATTGCGTCCCTCTCCCCCGCGCGCCCCGCTTGCCCATTGGGAGTTTCCACCTTGCCCCTTTTGCAGAGTTCACATTGACTTTCTGGGTCCTATCAAGGGTTCCGTCTATTTGGTAGTAGTTGATGCACACACTAAATGGTACAACAAGTAGAAGTGTACAACATGAATACTACTACTACTTCAGCCGCGGTGATAGGCAAGCTGTGTGATTTTATGGCAAGGTTTGGAGTGCCGAAAACAATAGTTAGCGATAATGGCACAGCCTTTTGTTCACAAGAATTTGAGTCGTTTTGCGTGGCCAATGGAATTTCGCATTTCACTTCGCCGGTTTATCACGCGCCAAGTAACGGTCAGGCCGAAAGTTTAGTAAAGGTAGTGAAAAAGGGCATCAAATCTTGTCTTTTAGCGGGTCATAATGCGAAAGATACAGCAACCAAGTTACTAAGATATCTCATGGATTATCGTAACTCTGTTCACACTACGACGGGTTTGTCTCCGGCTCAATTGGTTTTCGGTCACAAACTAAGGTCACGTTTAGACTTGATTAATCCGAATCAATCATCACCCTCGTCACCGTCCTTAACCGAATATGTGAAAAATCAACAGTGTACACTAAATAAACAAAAAGGGGAAAATAAAACGAAATGTTTTAAGAAAAATGACGTTGTATTGTATAAAAAATTCGTCAATAAAACTAATTATAAGTGGTGTAAAGGAATTGTATTAAAAAGAATAGGAAAAGTTTTATACCAAGTACAAGATATTAATAGTTCAGAAAGTCACAAAAGACACATTAATCAGTTGATGTTGTATAAAGGGACCAGTAACAATCCAGAAAAAACTGAGCCAAACTCAGATGCGAATGTACCTGGGTATTCTGTTTTGCCGCCTGAGACACCTTCGCCTCCGCCGTCACCTCCACTTTCGCCGTCATCTTCACCCCCGCCTTCACCGCTTCTTGCGCAGTCGCCGCCCGCGTCGATTTCACCGATCATTCGTTCTCCGGAAGTACCGGTATCGGGGATTCCTGCATCTCAACCGGAACTCAGCCCTCAGAGTTCGGCCAGAGCGAGGAGAGCAGAACTGTACGAACCACGTTCTTCGCCGTCAAGAGAGGAAGAATATGAGAGTGATTCCCAACATTCTAATGGAAATGAGCAAACAGCCACTGGGTTAAACGATATAGGCGAAGAAGAGTCTACCCATTCAGAGGAAGAGTTTCATGAAGCCGAAAACGAAATGAATACCCAGCAGGGTGAACCACAAGTTGGCGGTTTCACATCAAAGAGATTGTTACGTAAGCGTCCTCCAATTAGTTTCAAAAAATATTTTTAGATTAACTTAGTAGCTTAGGATGTCGTAAATGATAGATACAATATTAAGTAATTATTGTACTAGGGGGAGGAATGTTATGTATGTGTGCGTGGCTGCGCCCATCACCGTTTGCATCGTACCTACAATAAACAGTGTTAAGCTAACCAGCGATCGTTTCACTTGCTGCCATCCTCATATCTAACACTTCCAAAGAACTATTCGAGGTTTATCTATCATATATCTACTTAAATAGGCAACTGCTCACCAGCAACTAAGAGGTACTATCAGGGACAAGTCTACCTTACCAATCTTAAAACAGTTTCGCTTGCAAGCAGTTTAGCTAGCTGACTCCGCCTTTTTCTTTGTCCACTTATTTTGACCAATCGGAGATACAACATCTGTTTCTTTTTGAATTTAATTTTGAATTGAGTTGAATTTATTTAAAACAACAAACTTTACATGATAAGGTTACAGTCACACTTAGAATAAGTCCTTAGACTAGTATTCCAAGATGGATAACATTGGTACCCAAACTAGGATTCCCTGTTTTATGGCGTACCAATGCCCTCCGCCAAGTTAATTTGATCATATACATTTATTATAATAATAATCATGAATCATTAATAATAAATGAGGAATAATTACATTGTGAGAATATACTTAAAATAACTTAATTCAAAAAGTTAATTAGTGAATTTTACATTCTATATTTTTGACTTATAAAAAAATCTTGAGAATTAGTTTAACAATAATACTTATATTAAGGCTGCTAGTATGCTCTCAGTATATATATAATCTTGTTCTAGTAACCAATCTTTGTGCGCTTACATTTATAAAGTGGCAAGGGGTGGATGTTCAGTATTTTATTAATTTTCTTATTTAAGTAGGGTTTTAGGGTTTTGAGAAAGACCTTTGTTTTGATGACTCTTCGAATTTAAGTATATAAGCCTCTTGTTTACGTTTACTAGTGTTTATTTACAAGGCGGGGCTAGCAGCCAGTCGCTGCACAACTCAGCATTCGCCAAATGGCACAGCCAAGCGGGTTGACCACGTTACTAAACGCAAATGCTGGCCAAATAACACTGGGTCAAAGCTATTCTAACTATCGTCTTGTAAGGGCGACGCTACAACGATGCGTTGCGACGACACGAATCGCAAAAATGCAAAAATCTACGACGTCACATAACGCATCGTACCGCATGTATAGTTGCCTACTCGTACGATGCCGAATGCGATGAAATTTCTGCGTTGCGTCAAGATGCGTCGCATTTCGGTGCAGTCTATTTTGCAACGCCGTGTTGTGTTGTAGCTTCTCGCCTGTACTCCTGCGATGCTTTGCGAAGAAATTCCTGCATTGCGTTGACGCGTCGCGTTAAAATGCAACGTCATTTTTGCAATGCATCGTTGATTTGTTGCAACACAGTGTGGCCTCGCTCGTTCTTGTAGGTACGATGCCTTGCGATGAAATTTCTGCGTTGAATTGAATTCGAGACACGTCGCATTTCGGTGCATGTCGTCTATTTTCCTATGAGTCGGTCGCCGTCTCGGCGTCGCGTCGGTCGGCGCGGCGTGTCGTCGGTCGTTGCGTCGCGATCGCAGCGCAGTGGTGTGGCTTCACCGTAAAGGCGCCATGACAGTTAGAATATGCATGTGGTAAGTAAATGCAACTCTAGGTAGTTGCGTAATCTGTAATCGCATACGTGTCTGGCGAGGTGGATAAGTAGCTCAGCCGCAGTTCACTGTACCCAGTAATTCAATTGTAATAATCGCACATGACTCATTATTATTACACAGAAAAAATATGAAAATTGTAAGTATTGGTTTAATAAATCAATAGGTAGGTACTAATAACTTCTACATATTAGACAAGGGTGTAAACTTGTACAAAATGGAAGGCTAGATTTTCATGAGAAGGTAAAATGTTTGTTTGCATTAAGTTGAACAATTTGCTCGAAAAAAATCGTAAACCACTAACATGGCATAACTTGATCTTCTGCTCCTCTACTTACTGTGGCTCAACTCATCCACATGATCCAATTAGCATTTTATTTCATCGACTTCAAATCGATATACTTCACTCCACAGAATGGCAATTATTTATTGAGAAATTTCATTTTCCTCACGCAGACTTAATTTCGCGAGCTCCTGGCAGAGCTCGTAAAATAAGTAGGTTAAGTAATGAATGAATGACGAGTATGGTAAGTATAACCCAAGCAGGTTTACTATGGTAAGTATTAATAGTAATTCCATGGTATAAGTAGATAACCAGACTCGTATATGATATAACTGCGCCTGAGTAAAAAAACACTGTGTAGGTAATTAACTACTTGTGTATATATTTATAAAAGAAAGCATATTATTAGTTCATTTAATACAAGCTCCGCTTAGTTTGGGGCTACATGATGCTGTGTGGTGTGTTAATTGTCCAGCATTATGTATCTACACTATTATTATAAAGAGGATTTTTTTTTTTGTGTGTGTGTGTATGTTTGTAATGAATAAACTCAAAAACTACTGTGCCGATTTCAAAAATTCTTTCACCATTGGAAAGCTACTTTCAACCTGAGTAACATAGGCTTTATTTATTGCTAGAAATATTAGGGATCCTTACTAAAACTTAAGTAACGTAACCCAAGGTGTAAAAGTACCCTAGCCCGTGCGAAGCCGGGACGGGCCGCTAGTTTATTTATAAACACAAATTCTATAGGTACCTACTTTATGGCATAGATTTATTCAGAAAAAGAAAAATTCTAACTCTGCTCTATGGTAGTTCCTTCGATGTGTATGATTTTAAATGAACGCAATGAAATTAAAAGGAATAAACAAACACGTAGGTATCAAATGAATGCTGGTTTTATTTTTAGACATCGATTAGATTCACATTTCCCGGATCTCCAGATCCATTACATTAGAACTGGATGCTGGAAGGCAGAGATCGAACCGGGGAGCCTTGACCTATTTTGCTATTTCCCTGAAGAAGTACTTACGGGGTACATAAACAATACTCAAGGCATCGTTATAAGAGAGTGAAAATTAACTCCTTGAGTCTTGCACTCAAAGGCCACTGCGATGCCCGAGAAGGGCTTGTTGTGTGTGTTATTCAGCACTCAAAGCGTTAACCTTTATAGGTATTTGGTAAAGGTAAGGTAACTAACTAGATAGGTACTTGCACCGTTCGATAAAATTAGACTGTCCTGTAATATGTTGGCATCTAGATTGGTAGATCGAATAGAGCCAGGGTTCCTTGTTAAATAATACCAATTGGGAAACAAATGTAGAAATAATTTATTCGAATATCTTACCCCTACTAAAAGGACGAAAGTTTGTGACATGTGAAGTTTTATCACATTATGTAGATCAACAGTTTTTTTTTATACTGCTTTATCGGGTTTTTACCACGCGAGCGAAGCCGTGGGCAGAAGCTAGTAGCTACTTCTATGATCTATTGTTAAGTAGGTGACTACCTACATAGGTACCTACCTGTTTTAGTTGTTATGATCATAGCAAAAATATTATGATTCGTAAATGCGGAGCTGGTTTATGCATGGCTATGACTAGCATATTAAGAATAGTCTAGTCATTTGTATAAAGCACGGCAAATCAATCAATAGAGGAACGTTATTGATGATGACACATCAAGGGCATTACTGATTGACAGGTCCTGATAGCTTCCAAGAAGTAGATATCTACTTAGGTAACCTTACTTTTTCACCATATGCTTTGATTTACAATTCTACACGAACGAACATAAAAGCCTATAAGACGTTAGAAAAAGTAGAACAGCTAGTTATGCAGTTACAATTCTAAGGCTTGTGGCTTTCTTACCATCATGACAGGTAGGTAGGAAATCCTTTTTAATTCTTAAGATTATGTTTGATATACCTACCTACGGTATAATTTTCCATGCATGAAATTTCTTGTAATAGGTACCTGCCTACCTAGTGTCCTAATGTTTCTATGCTATTACATTTACATAATATGATGTTATGGATTTTCTCAGAATTTATCAAACCTCTTGAAGTTTTACAAAAATATGCGAAGAATGGGCAATAAAATACAAAATGAAAACATTTTAGTAACGGTCCTTTGAACTTTCTTTGAAGTTTGTGTCGTAATCAAAATGAAAAGCACAAGTCATTGTCGAAATTTTTTATGTGATGGAAATTATGTAAGAAAATAAGTGTGGCATTCGTCTGATAAACCTTATGTATTATATAAACTGCTACCTAGTTAGGTTAGGTATAGGTAGGTAAGTACCAAGTACCAACCTACAATAAAGCACTTTTCATGCAAAACTATTTTTCTTGCAGTCAGCGTATTGCTTGCAAGCTCGGCACTCTTAAAAGGGTATATTTTTTAAGGTTTTTTAAGCACGTTTTTTTTCCACTATTACCTTCTACCTTTGCTACCAACACACATATTTTTTATCTGAGGTACAAAAATATAAATTCTGGTCTGTGGTACCTACAAGGTACCTACTTAATTATTTCGTGGTTACGGTTATTATGAATATTTTAAAGTATTTTTACGCAAAATAAAACATATCCGGAAGCAGTCATAAATTTTGCGGAAGTTAGCCAATATACCATGGTCAAAACGAGGACACTCCATTAAGCCGACACAACCTTAAGTATAAGCTTAGTAAGTAGGTAGATTTATATTACCCAAAGCAGATCTGTAACCATACCTGTGACCATACTATTATAATTAGACATGTCGACACTAACACAGAAATCTATATTATTTCTATGCTTATTATAGCCGACAGCTGCTATGAGAATAGAGTAATTACCTACATAAACCTACATAAAGTAAGTACCTACCAGACACATGTACTAAAAGAGACAGTACCCAACAATATATTCCTATAAACCTGTTGTTAGAGCAGCAGCAATATGTATAATAAGGTGATCATTAACGAGTTTTACCATAAAAACATGAGAAAGATAGTCAAATTGAGATGTGCTGGAAAGGCCAAAATCAAGAAACTATCGAATGCATGAATGATTAGAATGAAGCAACAAAAGTGTGTGAGGGTTTGAAGATTGTGGTTTCGTTGTAATGCTAAAAACATTACAACATCGCCATCGATACCTACCTCGGTACCAGAACCTACTCATGGCTGTGTTGATGGTATGTACATAATACCATGTATGGATAGATGGATTGTGTGAATGAAGATTTTTTCATTCTCACGAAAGGAGTGAGTAGGTATAGATTTTTCAGCTGATACAAGTGAGTGGAAGAAAACACCTACATGACCTAGAGTAGGACAAGGGCACGAGAATGACGAGTCATACCTTACTCATTTACGCACTTAAGAAGATAGAAAGCCTACTTATTGGTAAAAAAATACTAAGCTCACAGTTAACTTTAGTCCGAAGTCGCATGCAGCATCTACATACTATTTATCAATTACAGGCTCATAGTCATGATCTTCGGCAGATATGGCCAGCATACTGCCACTTCAGCTTACTAATTCTCTAAGCTATGTCGACAACTTTAGTTTTATGTCGGATAGTATCGTTGCGGATTCTATCTTTCAGAGAAACTCTAAGCATAGCTCGTTCCATAGCTCGCTAAAGCGACTTTAAACTGGTGGACTAGCCGTACTGTGAGGGTCCACGTTTCGGCTCTGTACTAGTTCTTGAGTGGAAACCGCGGCTCGGAAAACGTAGTGTTGGACGCCCTCCGGCCAGGTGAAGTGACGATTTGCGAAAGGCAGAAGCTGGATGCGTCGAGCTCAAAACAGGGTGTAATGGAGCTCATTAGGGGAGGCCTATGTTCAGCAGTGGACTGCTATAGGTTGATGATGATCTCATGATCTTAGAACTTATCAAGATCAAGGGCCCACTTTTAGCCACTTTAATAATCATCATCATCATCGTCTACAGCTTGACTTTATGCACTGCTGGATAGCCTTAAAAGCCTCCCGAAGTTTGTGCTATCAACTGCCCTCCACCACGGTCTTGTGCTAGTCGTATCCACAGGGTAGTAAGTAAGAAACGCTAAGCCCTCGTAAACATTCGTCCAGACAGAACTCAGTGGTAATATCAAAAGTTAGCCTTTAAACTAGCATTAAGATTATTTTTTTAAATAATTATTAGTTTAATATTAAGTTAATTGATTTGATTTATTGAGAAGTTTACTCTATTTATCATTGTTTTTCGCCTGAGATACAAGTTTTCCTAGCTCGAGCATATGTAAAATTATTACCTTTATTTTAATAACCTAATGCGTATGTTAATTTTATCACTATGAAAATGTTATTACTTTAGTTAGATGCATAACTTTAGATAATAAGCTTCAATGGGGCGCTCACATAGATGGATTGTCGAACAGACTCAGTTCAGCATACGCAGTCAAAATAATCCGTCAACTTACTGACGTAGAAAAGAAACGGCTAGAATGGTTTATTTCAGCTACTTCCATAGCATTATCTCGTAGGGCATTTTGTTGTGGGAGAATGCTGCAGATATCAACACCATATTTGTGTTGCAGAAGAGGTCTGTTTGTGCAATTTATAATATGGGCCCCAGAGATTCACTTAGATCTTAGAACTAAGTTTAAAGAAATAAATGTTAAGACAGTGCCGTGCCATATATATATAAATATATATATGAAAACTTAATGTATGTCCGAAAACATATTAACTTGTTCAAAGAAAATAGCGACTATCATAATTAATGTTAACACTAGAAATAAAAATAAACTTGCTGTTCCTACTGTAAGGCTCCATATAGTTATTCAATCATTACGGTCGGTTTAACAAAATTCGAAATGACGTGATTAATTTATCTCCTACCAATATATATTCAAAAATTTTGTTAAACGTGACCTCTGTAATAAGGCTTATTATAAAATATCTGATTATTTCGATGACAAAAAAGCTTAGGATGAAACTGTCTCCAACTCTCAAAAACAATCTAATAGTCAAGAATAAAAATTGTAATAATATGGACTTTAAAATAATATAAGCTTAGCAGAGTTTCTTGCCAATTCTTCTCTGTTTGGTCGCAAATCAAATCAATATAAAAAAAAATACGAATCAAAGTTACTTCACAGTTCCTATTGAATAAATAAATTTTATTTTGATTATATTATATTATAATGAAGACAAGTAATGGTGGCGCAGCGTATTGCCCTTTCCACATGATGAAGGTTTGATGAAAGGTCAAAACGCAATGGCCGGAGCTAGAGGAAACTTACAACAATGTGCAACCGTAGATAATAAATTGAACTTTGATCTTAGTTTGTGTTTACACAGGCAGATAATGGAAAAACGTGATAAAAACGTGGGCAATTCAATTCAATGATAACATATCTTAGGGTATTTAGTATTTTATAATTCATCCTGACCGATTTCGGCCGCGGCGACTATCTCTCTTCTGCAGGCTGGAGCGGGTGCTTCGTTGGTGTGCCTGTGCTCGTATGTGACTAACGTACCTACCTACCCAATTGTAGCTGTAACAATCCGTTTGCAGAATTTGCACATAATTAATAATAACAATCAACTATGTATTCTGTTTTTTGTACTTGTAAGCACTAACATTCTATTTCCACACTACACAAAGGTTATCCGGAAGAAAATGCTAATTAGCATTAAGTTCGCCTGTGTACTTATTTTATTTTGTCCAATAAAGAATTTTCTATCTATCTATCTACTTATCTATTTTAAAAGCATTTTGTTCTGATCCGTGTTAATCTATGGATCCAAGGGAATACCAAGGAAAGATGGACAAGGACACTCACAGAGTGGTGGCCCAGAGATGCCCGACGGCCAAGAGGCCGACCACCTGCCCGAATGGTCGAACGACATCGTGGACGGAATTTGGTGGATGAGGCGTGCAAGGGACAGAAACAGTGGGTGTTAAAGGGCAAAATGATGAAATGATAAGGTTAATCCAAAGCTGCCACTACACTACTTGCGAAGTTGATCGAAGTCGAGGTCAGTTAAAGTTGACCGGATTTCGAACGTACGTGACCACATTGCAACTTCGCGTGAAATATTTTGAGTTTCTTTGACTCGGAGCGCAAGAAACCGACAACGATCGGAAGTCGCCCGAGGCCCAGGCGAAGCGAAGTTGCACGATGCGAAGCGAGAGCGAGGTGCCCTTCCACACTACTCGCTCCGCCTAACTTCGATCAACTTCGCGAGCAGTGTAGAGGACGTTTTAGGATCCATCCTTTTTGTCCTGATATATGCAAATGCTTAGCTTTTTTAAAAAAATAATTTCTCATCCACTATCTAAGTACTTAATAGTTACCTACTGAAAGATGCCTTGCCTATTGAACCACAAAACACGTACCTAGGTCACTAACTTATCTACTTACATAAGCATATAATTTATCAATCAAACTCCCCTAAAACGTATCTTAGCCTTTAATTATCAGTGAAAATTCACGTGCGTGGTTTTTCCTCATTTTAGGACTGCTTACTCACACACTTCCTCGAAACCTATATTATCTGATATCTTGATAATTCTGGGTGAACTTGATCTGATAACAAGAATATTCGGGTTACCAACTACCAACCGACTCGTTATTTAAAGAGTAGGATTATCATATAATTCATGCTAAATGTAAAACTTAGTTCTTGAGTCTTCAAAGTAGTAGTCATAGCTTATTGTTAAGGACTCGTCCGCATTCCTTATTTTGTGGTACGGGGAAATAAGTACATACGTACCACATGCCAACAGCAATGCAAGCAGCAGCATTGCAGCAGGGTGTCATGTGGGTGCCGGTGAAATTACAGACAGGTAAACGAGGCAGTGATCTTTTATGTACATACATGAAGGTTTGTTATCGTTTATCAATAACCTTCATACCTCATACATATCATATGTCATGAATGAGCTTATGATGAAACTTTCTGTTTGCTTTGAGAACGGGGTCCATGTAGATCCAGTTCATTATTTGATTAGGTACTACAGTAGTTTTCAAACATTTGAAACATCCCAAACGAGTATATCCGACATTAGAACTAAAGTTGTCGACATATCTCAGAGAATTAGCAAGCTGAAGTGGCAGTGGGCTGGCCATATCTGCCGAAGAATCGATAACCGTTGGGGTAAACGAGTTCTTGAGTGGAGACCGCGGCTCGGCAAACTTAGTGTAGGACGCCCTCCGGCCAGGTGGAGTGACGATCTGCGAAAGGCTCCTGGTAGAGGCTGGATGCATCGAGCTCAGGACAGGGCGCAATGGCGCTCATTAGGGGAGGCCTATGTCCTATGTATGTGACTGCTATAGGCTGATGATGATGATGACGACTACAGTAGTTCTGTCCCTGCATTTATGTAGGTAAGCTGTACTGCGCGGTGCGGCAGATATTTATTGCCTACAGAAACGCCTCCCAAGTCCCCACTCAAATATCATTAGTCTCCCCTAAAGCCGACTCCTTCGAAATATAGCATCTTCAATTTTCCCATGAACATTTTGTATTTGCTCTAGTTTCCAATACAGCCTTCAAAAAACTCCGATTACCCACTTATTAACGAAATTGGTTATCAGCAACCTAACATTAGGTGTTCCATTAGCGATCATTAGGTGTCTTGCTAGGGCGTGTCAGGTGTCAGGTCAAGGTGAATAGGACACTAATGCCTTTGTTACTTGTAACTAAAAATAATATAAAATGTTCATGCTATTGCCACGTAGATATATGAATAAACTAGATTATACTCACCCGCCGCCCATCAAAGGTAGGATAACTCCCTAAAAGTAAAAAGATTTCCGCTGTATGTAGCCAAAAAGGCTAGGTAGGTGGTACACACTTATTTCTAGCGCGAGTAGAGAAGTACCTAGATAGTGTACCTACACCAGTAACCTGATTACAAAGTAATTACTTTACCTACATAGGTAACCGTAACTATTGCCTAGATTGGGAATTTGAAACTATTATAGATTAGTCTCAATTTCCCAATGGATGACCTTCTCGAGGTCAAAGGTTGCGGGTAGGGCGACAGTAAACCTGACACGGCAATAATACCCACCCAATTTTAGGGAGCTCTAAAGATTGTAGCGATTATAATCTAGGCTAAGAGGTGGGTGAATGAACGGAAAAGAAATAGGTAGGACAAGGACTGTGTGCGTTACCCCAGCAGATTTTTTTCTTCTAGAATGAAGTGAGTTCCAGGAATAATTAGTGC
This sequence comes from Horisme vitalbata, assembly GCA_951804965.1. Taxonomy (NCBI): domain Eukaryota; kingdom Metazoa; phylum Arthropoda; class Insecta; order Lepidoptera; family Geometridae; genus Horisme; species Horisme vitalbata. The sequence goes on along the minus strand of OX638105.1, from coordinate 12,872,110 downwards.
ATTACTTGCTGTAAATGTGCGTCAAGAAAAAAAATTTGTGCGTGCTGCCGTTTTGGAATAAATCGCAAAAATAGGTTTTCTGCTGGAGTAACGTTCTTCCAGCAGGAAGATTCTAAACGGATGATCCTAGACAAAAATGAATTATATGGGCAGGTAGCTTATATTTGTGCATAAAAGTGCGCAAAAAATAAAATTTGTGCGTCTTAAGGTTTTTGAGTTATTAACTTTCCTGCTGCGGTAACGTTTTGCAAAATCTTGGTTCTCGGAAACCATTGAATGTGCAACTATAAAATATACATGCACGAGTAGCTCTTAATTTGTGCGTATTTGTGACAAAGTAAAATTAACAAAAATCCATACAGTTTTTAAGTAATCTAGCTTTTTTGAAAAACCTTAAAAAAATTCTAGCTCTTTAATGGACAGACGCACAAATTCATTGTAAACGGTGTTCGGTTCTTGTTGTTATCCTTTGTAACCACAAAAAGTTTCAAGAAGGTACATACACGCGTTTTTGAATAATATCGATTAAACCAAATCTGATAAGGTCATAACTTTGACGTCAAAATGCAAGAAACCTTTTCAACGCACAATTGTGGTATGAACAAAAAAATTAGTGCGTTTAATGATAATTAAACCCTGAAAATTTCAGCTCTCTACGTCCCATATTGAGCTAGTTATAAACGATAGTCTGAAATAAGACCTAGACCCTGGTTTCTGACCTGTGATCCGACCAAATTCGAATGACCACTAAAAAGCGACCGTTTCATACATATTGATGACCTTCTTAATTTTCCTTACGAGCCGTATTGGTCCTGGATACACTCAAGTACAAAAGTTATTGATACTTTTGCAAACTATTTTAGGATTTAAGAGAAATGAAGTCAGTAGGTACCTATCTAACCACATACCTATCTTTTTAACCGACTACCTCGGAAGGAGGGTTATGTTTATCGAGAATTTTAAACCTAAATGATTGTTTAACGTAGCTAGTTTGCTACCTAGCTAGGCAGAGACTTTCTCCTGTCAAATTTACCTACTCTGGATCGAAAAACACATATATATGTACATATACTACTAGGTAGGTACGTTTATCAATATCTTTTTAGTTATTTTTAACTCAAACGTTATCTAGTATATTATAAGTAATTAGCTAGTTAGGCAGTAGTTAGGTAGTACTTATGTCTACTGTGTAGTTTACTAGGTAGGTACGCTTAACAATATTTTACAGTCGGGTTTTAGTCGGTTATTTAACTTAGGTATCATAACCTACCTATCTAGTTTATTAAAGTATTTAGCTAATTAGGCAGTAGTTAGGAAGTAGGTACTTATGTATATTATGTACATAATATACCTACTCCTTACTATGTAGTTTACTAGGGCAGAGCTCATCAAAAATATAATAAAATATTGTTTTGTAATATAAAGTAGGTACCTATCACTAATAGTAATAACCTAGCTACTAGGTAACTATTGATAGGTATATTACCTACTAAGATTCCTACAAACTTAATAAAAAGCATTAGGGCTACTTAGTTGGTTATCTATTTTCATATTTAAGTAGGGACCTTTTGGACTAAATATTGTACCTACTTCCTGTTTTGACCTCGCGTGAACCCAATATAATTTTGCGCGCGAAGTATAGCGCGGCGAGTAGACAAGACACGCCGTGGCGCCGCGCCGCATCGAATTTCGGTATTGTAGGTCCTTAAGCATTAAAAATAAAAGGTACCTACCTACCTGTGACTATACCTACTTGCCTGTATGTTTTGTATTTCATTATTTTCTAGTTTCAATAAAAGCAAAAACCTGCATATAAATATTCTTTCATTTACGAGTACCTATACCTATACCTACCTACCTAGTTACCGTCACAATCCATCGGCGGCGAACACTGAGCTCTGTACCTATAGCTATAAAATGTATACCTAGCCTTGTGGTTCTTGATGTTGGAGTTTTTAGGCCGCCAAAAGGCCTTCGACATGGCTTATCGACTAAAAAAGTCGCGACCAACATCTTAACGTGCCTTCCGAAGCACGGAAGAGCTCTGATCTAAATGCCACTAAACGGTCACCCATCCAAGTAGTGTCCGGGCGGAGTATTGCTTAAACAAGATGATCTGCGAAGACCAACGAAGTAAGCCACGCCATGAGCGCCTCTGACCTTCACTGTTATGAACTTATTAAATAAAATTGCATTGGTTACATTTCGTTTTATTCTCATTTTGGAATATTTATTTTGATCTCGTCTTGGCTAAAAAAATGCTTCCAAGCGGAAATTCGTCCTTGGCATTGATACGACGTAGTCATCCGTCTCGCACTCATTTATTTAAATATATATTCTTCATTAAATATTGGGTTGAAATCCAGATAAAGGTTTTATTTTTTTATATTTTGTTTTCTCAATGTTAGAAAAATTTTGCGGATCGCTCTACTCGCCGATTTGATTGCTTCCATTTGATTCGTAGTCGCACCTAACTATGCCCTAAATTGTAGACCAATAAGGGTGTAATGTTCATAACTACCGTACCCAACTCTAAAAAGTTTGCAACAACACAACAGCGTAATTAGCGTCTTTTTCGCGACTTTTTTAGTCGATAAGCCATGTCGAAGGCCTTTTGGCGGCCTAAAAACTCCAACATCAAGAACCACAAGGCTAGGTATACATTTTATAGCTATAGGTACAGAGCTCAGTGTTCGCCGCCGATGGATTGTGACGGTAACTAGGTAGGTAGGTATAGGTATAGGTACTCGTAAATGAAAGAATATTTATATGCAGGTTTTTGCTTTTATTGAAACTAGAAAATAATGAAATACAAAACATACAGGCAAGTAGGTATAGTCACAGGTAGGTAGGTACCTTTTATTTTTAATGCTTAAGGACCTACAATACCGAAATTCGATGCGGCGCGGCGCCACGGCGTGTCTTGTCTACTCGCCGCGCTATACTTCGCGCGCAAAATTATATTGGGTTCACGCGAGGTCAAAACAGGAAGTAGGTACAATATTTAGTCCAAAAGGTCCCTACTTAAATATGAAAATAGATAACCAACTAAGTAGCCCTAATGCTTTTTATTAAGTTTGTAGGAATCTTAGTAGGTAATATACCTATCAATAGTTACCTAGTAGCTAGGTTATTACTATTAGTGATAGGTACCTACTTTATATTACAAAACAATATTTTATTATATTTTTGATGAGCTCTGCCCTAGTAAACTACATAGTAAGGAGTAGGTATATTATGTACATAATATACATAAGTACCTACTTCCTAACTACTGCCTAATTAGCTAAATACTTTAATAAACTAGATAGGTAGGTTATGATACCTAAGTTAAATAACCGACTAAAACCCGACTGTAAAATATTGTTAAGCGTACCTACCTAGTAAACTACACAGTAGACATAAGTACTACCTAACTACTGCCTAACTAGCTAATTACTTATAATATACTAGATAACGTTTGAGTTAAAAATAACTAAAAAGATATTGATAAACGTACCTACCTAGTAGTATATGTACATATATATGTGTTTTTCGATCCAGAGTAGGTAAATTTGACAGAAGAAAGTCTCTGCCTAGCTAGGTAGCAAACTAGCTACGTTAAACAATCATTTAGGTTTAAAATTCTCGATAAACATAACCCTCCTTCCGAGGTAGTCGGTTAAAAAGATAGGTATGTGGTTAGATAGGTACCTACTGACTTCATTTCTCTTAAATCCTAAAATAGTTTGCAAAAGTATCAATAACTTTTGTACTTGAGTGTATCCAGGACCAATACGGCTCGTAAGGAAAATTAAGAAGGTCATCAATATGTATGAAACGGTCGCTTTTTAGTGGTCATTCGAATTTGGTCGGATCACAGGTCAGAAACCAGGGTCTAGGTCTTATTTCAGACTATCGTTTATAACTAGCTCAATATGGGACGTAGAGAGCTGAAATTTTCAGGGTTTAATTATCATTAAACGCACTAATTTTTTTGTTCATACCACAATTGTGCGTTGAAAAGGTTTCTTGCATTTTGACGTCAAAGTTATGACCTTATCAGATTTGGTTTAATCGATATTATTCAAAAACGCGTGTATGTACCTTCTTGAAACTTTTTGTGGTTACAAAGGATAACAACAAGAACCGAACACCGTTTACAATGAATTTGTGCGTCTGTCCATTAAAGAGCTAGAATTTTTTTAAGGTTTTTCAAAAAAGCTAGATTACTTAAAAACTGTATGGATTTTTGTTAATTTTACTTTGTCACAAATACGCACAAATTAAGAGCTACTCGTGCATGTATATTTTATAGTTGCACATTCAATGGTTTCCGAGAACCAAGATTTTGCAAAACGTTACCGCAGCAGGAAAGTTAATAACTCAAAAACCTTAAGACGCACAAATTTTATTTTTTGCGCACTTTTATGCACAAATATAAGCTACCTGCCCATATAATTCATTTTTGTCTAGGATCATCCGTTTAGAATCTTCCTGCTGGAAGAACGTTACTCCAGCAGAAAACCTATTTTTGCGATTTATTCCAAAACGGCAGCACGCACAAATTTTTTTTCTTGACGCACATTTACAGCAAGTAATGCACTAATTATTCCTGGAACTCACTTCATTCTAGAAGAAAAAAATCTGCTGGGGTAACGCACACGGACTATAGACATAGGACTTTAGAATTGCAAATATAAGTTGAAGACGTTTGCCAAAATTGATGCAAATGCATGAGAATCAATCAAGTGAACCTAATCTACCTTTAAAGTGCTCATGGCGGCGTGGCTAAATTCCGTGTTTTTCCGATCTACTGAGATAAACAACACTTCGCCCGGTCACTACTTGGGTGGTTTTTTAGTGGCATTAGGATCTGAGTATGATAGAATGCAAGTTAAAATGTTGGTACCGGTCTTTCGTGTCGTATTAATTCGGGCGACCTAAATACTCCGACTCCAGAGTTGGCCATTAGGTCAACTCAACACGAAGAAGAACCTACCGACGTACATTTCTTCCTACCTAGGTTAATCTACCTCGAATAAATAGGTAAATGCGTGTCTCAAGTCATCACTAAAACCACAATGCAATAACTAACGCAATACGTCGCACTAAATATTAATTGCCCGGATAGTACATATTGCAACAAATCCTAAAACTGCGTTAATAGTTTGTTACAAAATAAATTTATATTACATTCAACTGAATTTATAACTGCGGGGCGGCTGGCCGAACTACACAACCGTACGGGTTGGGGTAGGTACCTAGCAGATGCCGTGGTAGAATCCTACCGGGGCCCCATGACCCCGTCAAGTGCTACTGCAGCGTCGAACCCTTCATCAGGCGATGAATGGTTCGATGATGCACTAGCACTGCGGTGAGTGAAGGAATACGGTGTGTTTTTAGTCGGTAGGCCGAGCTAGTCGCTGGTGGAGAGCCCGACAGACCCTACAACCTCAAACTCTCCCTGAGTTGAAGGACATGCGTAAAGCATTTTCACGTCGACAAAAAAAAGGTACCTAGCAGATATCAAATAGGTGCCGAAATAACCGAGGAAAAAAAGAAAAAAAAAACAACTTAATCAAAAATTTAAGAAAAAAACGTAGCTTGTTTTCTGTACTCTTTATGATGTGATTTTTATACCGTGGGTTGCTTGTCAACTTTCAAAGCGCCTCTGCTATCAGCCATACTTCACCTTCCATACCGTTTTTTACCACTCGCATATACACCTTTGCACTCTTCTTTTATAATAATAACTCCATTCTGTATTCAAAATACCTTTCGTTAACTTCATCACAACCCTCAATCGTTCGTCACCTTTCATTAAAAAACATTTATAACAATCAAACAAACCTACACCAAATCTGGTACATCTATAAAAATCACTGTGAACAATAAGAAAAACAACTACCACCATCCTGTAAATTTGCAATTGTCTGAAAAACTTAACTAAGCTTTAAGCTTTGAAATTACTACAAAATACAGACAATACAGAGTACTACCTATAGATTCTGCATTTCTGCTAGACTCTAAAATCATGTCGCAACCTATGCAGATTAAGTGAATCCTACCTAACTACTAGTAGAGATTATAAAGCAAGTCGATGAAAGGGAGATTCCTTTGGCAGAAAATACGAACACACATTTTAATGGTTTACTTATACCAATTTTATTTAATAGTTTGTATCCCACCCAAAAGAACAAAACTCACAATTAACCAGCAAAAGCATAGGACTAAGGTACATAGAATGCAATAATAAAGATGTGCATAATTTTCAAGCATGTCTTGTGAAAAATTTAACAAACAAATTAAAAATAATCAATTTACTTACATATGTATCGCTAAAAATCACATTTAAAATGTTTAACAACAGAAGTTTAGATTCATAATCGACACAAAAATGTATTAAGTGTTTAAAATAAAATAAGAAAAAAATTAATGAAAACTCTTAGTCAGATAACAAACATAGATGCTGATGCTGAATATTTAAGAAAATTGGTACAAAAATAAGTAAAAGCAAGTAAAGAAAGTAGAAATTAACAAATTTGTAATGAACGCCTCTAGAAAAATACATCCTTTAAGATGGTAAAAAGCGTGAATGCAGTCTAGTGATCAAGTTTTGAATATACACTAGTTATTTAATAAGGTAGGTACTTATATACTTAGGTACAACTACTAGAAGATGTGGTCTTTACATTACATTTTTATGAGAAGTATACTTTTCATAACTGCAATCTCAATTTTGCTTTTCTTTCAACATTATCAATACCCACACAGTTCTTTAAATCAAGACAATATATCCTTTTTTTTTACTTTTTTATTCTTTTTTTATATAATACTTTTTTGTCTGATAAAATCTTTACACATATGAACACTTACAACAATTTTAGAATAATATTCTGAAGTTTTTTTCATTTCTACACTGATGATTTTGATTTTATTATGTGCTGTTCATTGAATTTGATGGAATGTAGTGTTTTTTTCTAATAAAAAAAAAGAAAATGAATGCAATAAAAACTATTTTAATCACTAATATTTCAACCTGTCATTATGATGTCAATAATAAAGCCTTATTTCTTTATGTAAATCTTACGGTATGTTAACACAGATTGAAATTATTTGTGATTATAAGATAAGAATAAAAGACCCCAAAAATATAGAATGACACATTTAACAGTGAGATTCATAAATGAAATAAAAATGTTTAGAAAATATTCATAATGGAAGAACAATGCCATTACTCTAGTCGACACAAATTAAGTGCGAAAAATTGAAAAATTAAGTACAAATTAACTGCACATATTTTCAAGTGAAAAATGATCTGTAATTTTGAAAAAAATCTTTTGGTAATTGCTAAAATCTTAATTAATGATAACTTCTACATGTAACACTAGGTAGTTTTAGAAATAAATTAAACTAAACTATGTATTAACATAACTATTAAGGGCCGCAGTCACTGAGAAAGCATGTTTAGAAAAAAAAAAAATTTTTTTTAATTCAGCAAGTTGAATGATAATAATTAGTAAACATCATCTAAATTAGATCATCATTTAATAAGAGAGAAGGCCTTCAAATAACAGTTGGTGATACCAGCTGAATAGATAGTTTATACTGATATAACTGCTTCAAGACAAGTAGATAGAGAAGAGGCCTTGTATTCTGTGTACTCATATTACTGGTTCAGTGGTTTCAATTAAATAGAATTGTGATGTTATCCATGCAGCCCTTAGCAAAATTACAAATTTAACATTCAAGATATTAACCCGTGATAAATCCATGTGTATTGGTTATCTTCGCTTCACAATCTCTGTGTCTATCGGTGTTATCTAATAATTTCCAGTTACAAACTTACAAAACTCTGTTAATTTTACATATTACAAAATATAGTGAAGCTATTGAATGTATCCTACTTATTTTATTTATGGTCTACTATCACATTTGGTGAAGCGAGGGCTAGAATGCAATCGTCGAGGGTGGCATGGAGCATTCTCCCACTGTGACACGGTACGATGCCAGCTCGCTGATCCCATGGTAATGCACAAACGCCGCCATTATCACAAGCACATGGAATATCTGGTGAGACTGGAACCAGATGTCACATTTCCCAGGGAACCAGCGCTCAGGCACTCTCAGAGCGTAGAACATGGCTCCAAGTATATAGAGCAGACCCATAAGAACCAACCAGCCGAGCGAAGCCTTGCTCACTTGACTGAACCAGCCCTCGGTCACACCATAATGAATAGCAGGCACAATGCCTGAAAGGCCAAAACCCATGAACACTCCCGCACGAAGAGGTCTCAATCTAGGCTCCGAGAAGCGGTCCCAGAGGGAAACTATGATGGACAGAACTCCTAAAACAACCACTACCGACAAGTAAATTATCTTAGGCCTGTAGTGGCAGTAGAAACTGTAGTACAGCCATGGTACAAAAGACCCCATGATGAGCAGAGCTATACCACAGTAGTCCAGTTTCGAGAATAGCTTCCCGACCATCTCCGAATGGCAGTACAGGGTGTGATAGGCGAACGAGAATCCTAGGCAGATAATGGCTCCGATGAAAAAGACACCAAAGATCATCTTCTCCTGCATTTGTATTTCGATGGAGGGGCGAGTGAGGAAGTAAATTGCGACGCCGATGAACGCGACACAGCCGAGGAGATGCGTCCAGATGTTACCGGTCTCAGTGTGGATGCGGAAGATGGAAGCGAAACACGCGCTGAACGATGGCAGAGGGGGTCGGTGTCCCTTGTGCAGATAATCGTTGTCTTGTAGCCAGCGTGGCAGGTGGCGGAAGTGGCAAACGTTCCACGAGGCCTCCCACACTTTACGGACGAACTCCTCGGCTTGCTCGGCCGCGTTGTGCGCGAGAGCTCCCAGATCTATTTCATCAGATAACACTCCTGCTTTCAACACCTCTGCCATCTCCGCGTCGAGTAGGTGCTGATCCTCCGGCGTGGAAGGCAAAGGGCATCCTTCTTCTTCCTCCGCAAGTACTTCGTCTAACTCGTCCATCTGAGAGGCCAAGCTCTCCGCATCGGGATCCCATCCTTGCCGTCTTCGCAGTCCGTCCGAGGACACGCTGTGAGACCCGATATCAGAGTCCAACTCCCACATTTTTATGCCGTCAACATTCACGCGACGACACAAATAACGCCACCATGAAAGCCACCCACGACCTTTGTTAGCGGACGCACACAGTTACTTCGTGGGAATTCAGTTACGTCACAAAAAATACGCATTCACGATCACGGATATTTTTTGTATCGAGTCTTGGAGAAAATAGTTGCGATTCGTTGCGTAGCCACCGCACGGCCACAGAAATTTAAGAAATAAATAAAATGAATTCTTTCGAACGTTCTCAATCGCAATCAGCTGCAAAAATCGAACTGACTGTCTGACGGACGTCTGTTCATCTGGTTGTCTTTGTCTGTCACTTGTAGTCGCGTCGCGATAGGGAGGTGAAACACTAATCGATTTTTATTATAATCGATTACTTTAATAAAATAAACGATTATTCATCATCATCATCCTATCGTAGTCCAATGCTGGACATATGCCTCCCTTAATGAATGCCAATGCGCCCTGTCCTCAGCACGACGCATCCAGCTTCTACTATAGTGTAGTCAATTATTAACTAGTTTTATGAAATTCATCATCATCATTTAGCCCGTGTAACACTCATTGGTATAGCACATGCATAGACTCAATGTTATGACGAATGACGCTTCATGAAATTGTATGGAAAACTTTGTTTCATTTTCGCAAAGTCTAACGATTTGAATTATAAAAAGTTTTATAGTAATAGTAATAATAGTATAGAATAAAAGTAAGTTACTTTGGGAAAAGTATTTCTATTGGGAAATAATCGAATGATACTAACTTAATTTTTATGACAAATGACATATTTAGGCTGACAACATTTTTTCAAAATTTCGAAAATGCAATTGTTTTTTTCTTCAAAATAATCTCACTTTCTTAAGAACTAAACTAGTATAGGTCGGTCGCATTGTTGAGGTTTCCCCGCGTGCAGGTGGTCTGGCACAGCGGGCAGGAGAGCAAATGCCGCATGTCCTGAGTTGGCGCTTGAATGACTGACTTTCGATGGGAAAAGGCTAATAACTTCTGTCTACTAATGTGCTTATATTATGTAAAAAGTCGCTTCTCTCTATAAAAACCGCAATGTATCGGCAACCTCACCTACGATTCTACACCAAACCCTGAGTACATGACAAGCTATGGAGCCGCATGAGATAATAGGATACCTAATTCCTTAAAATTTAAGTTATACAGGGTATTAGGCAAAACGACTACCATAGGCCAAGAATCTTTTGCAAAATTTTGGCGGAATATTTAACCTTTTCCAGCCTAACGTCGATTTTCAATGTCCCAAAATTTTCTTAGTTGACGCCATAATATTTCAAGGTCATACTACATACACTTATCTTATGGCAGTCGATCTGTCTTCCTTACACCCTATAGATGAACGGGTTCATGTTGAAACTTCATTAAACATAGAATTTAAGACATATGTAAACAGCATGTACGCAATTTTCGTTTTGAATTTGAATTTGATGATATTTAAAATAAATAATAATAAGAACGAAATAAATTAATCGATCGTTAAAAAAACCAAATGTACTGTATGCAGTACATCTCTATTCTACACCACGATCCACAAACAAAAGCGCTCGCAGCGGAGCTCGCTCATTGGTGGAAAAGAATTAAGAATAACACGTTCAGCCAATCGATTGAAGATTTCGAAAAGGAAGGATAGATAATAACCTCTACGCGTACAAAAAGGCTACATAGTTTGGCTAAATGGTTTTAGTACTCACTTTTTGAACATGACTTTGCTTTCCAGAATACACGCGCAGCACAATAATAATACACGACACACGTAATTTTGTAAGAAACAATTCTCCCAAAGCCCTCTTTCTTACACACCGTCACTTTTTATTTTCTGCCAAAAAAACAAAGACCAAAGCAAAACAGCAAAATCGACCAACTATGAGTATCTGATATCTGACTGACATCCAATAAAAAACGATGCCCATACTTGATTGACATTTTATCTTCAATCCTATTGGTCGAAAAAGTGTAGTAATCTGTTTGATCGGTTTGATAGTGCTGAATGTTTGCTTGAAAACTCCCTTCACTTCTTCACTTCATTTCTCTATTCAATGGCTTCTGGGATAGTATTCCACAATTCCGGACTATCAAGTATAATTTGTTCATAATAAAATGAGGCAACGTAGTACGGTCCACTCGAGTCCAGTCTTCAGTCAGGTCCAGTTTTCTACTATAGTAAAAAAGTGATTAATTTTCTTCATCAAAGAATTCCACCCAAGTCCACGTTTTTTCTATTTCACTTTAAAAGTTCAAACAACATAAATCAGAAAAATACTATAAAATAAATTATAACAAAAATTACACATCCGTTGTTCACTTCACTTCACTTCTTTATTATTAGCTTCTGGGATAGTTTCCACAATTTCGCCAGTATCAAGTATAATGTTCATATAATATGACTTTACTTTACTTCTTGGTTTTGGATTTTGTGTCATAATAATATGAGGCAACGTAGTACGGTTAAAATGAAAACGTTCAATTCTTACCCGCACTTCCTAACCAAGATTGTAGAGTCGAAGTGTTGACAATCTACGGGGATGAAAATATTGTCCGCTTGAAAACTCATGTCTATTGTCTGTCAGTTTCTGTCAAATTCATTGTCATTAATAAAGAGTAGGTAGGAATCGAACGTTTTTTTCTTTGTTCTGAAATAACTTCAGGATTAAATACTTCGAGAGTTGTTAGGTACCTACAGCTAGCGGCACATAAGTCTAGCACTGACCGAAACGTCTACGCATGGGTCTCTCGCTCTCTGACGCCTCTAGCCACCATATGATATCTTATTTTTTACCTCTGCGCAATAAACGTCAGCGCTAGACTTTTCGTGCCGCTACTTTCACATTAAATGCTACTTAACGTTAATTCACATCAACTGCTTAGCTAAATAGTATTTTATTGATAATTTTGGCTTTGAAATTATTTATACTAGGTCTATTATAATAGGCTATTTTCTAAATTTTGTTCAATAGTATAGGTATAATTTAATTGTTTTTTAATATGTAGTATATCTAATAGAGTTAGGAAATTCAAAAGAAAAAAAGTGTTTGTATTATAAGCACCACCGCTCAATTCTTTTAATTATATTCATTCCATTCTTGGTTGTCTGGAAGAAATCGCATTAAGCGATAAGACCGCCCATTGTACCTACATTACTATTTCATTTCTCTGTTTTTGTAAATTTTTGGTTTTTAATTGGTGTTGTGTGCAATAAAGAGTTCATCTATCTATCTATCTATCATAAAATCTAACTCATAATCATATTAATTTATATTATATATTTAAAGCCACTAGGTATTTTCTTCAGGTATTTTGCTGGTAGACATCCTAGTTTGTGGGTTAGCTTCCTAGAGGCGCGGCGTTACGTTAGCCAATTTCATGGCTACGAGCATCGATATACTATAATATATATATCTCGATGGCTACGAGACGCGACGCCTCGACATTCAATGCATCCGGAGAATTCCTCCAATAGCTGGCGGAGTAGAGGTTGCCATGGGGTGTTGACTGTAGATGTCAGGAGGTAATGCGTGTAGTGCATAGATTAAGTAGTAATGCAGAATTATAGCGAGCGTGGCCACAAGAGTTTATCTCATTTCAACTGCAGGGCTGCCAGCTAATTAAAATTTTCATAGATTTGGGTAAAATATACTGATAATACGCCCTCCGGCCAGGTGGTGACGATCTGCGAAATGCTGCTGGTAGAAGCTGGATCCGTCGAGCTCGGGACAGGGACTCAGGCGCTCATTAGGAGGAGGCCTATGTCCAGCAGTGGACTGCTATAGGCTGATGATGATGATGATGAGGATAATGATAAAAATATTTGCATATTGCCAACCAATTCAAACCAGAAATCAATAAACCATATTAATCTATCAATACAGTGACGACAATTTTTTTCATTTATAATCTACCTTCACTAACAAGATTTAATGACTTGATAATATGTTAGGGAAGGAAGGATGTTTAGCAAATTTTATTGAATACGTTGCGCTTACCTATATAATTTTCAAAATTCCTACATGCTAAATAAAGAAAAGAAATATGGGAAATATATTTTTATTTCTCCAAAACTTCAACATTTAGCAAATTATGCTTTCGATTCTGCAATAATATTTTCTAAATTCACTACTCTCTTACTAACGCCAAATTTTTTCCCCAAGAGCGCAGTTTTTCGAGTATCTTCTAATTGCTTAGCAGTCCAATGCTAATTTTTTCGCAACGATCGTGGTGTTTATGATGGTGATTTACCCTATCAATAGTAATCAAAAATTAATTTCAGTATTTAAAAAATAACAAATATAATCTGTAGAAAGTACGTACATTTATAATGCTAGCAATCCTACTAATATAATAATATATATTTTCTCTGTCTAGGGTGTAGTGGAACGATGACGTTAAGGTAGACGTGGCGGTCAATCTCGGTTGACCAAGCGGAATCACGTCCCCGACCCATCACCGCTGGAGTGCCCCAAGGCAGCTGCCTGTCACCTGCGCTCTACGCCTTGTACACAGATGATATTCCGACACTAGGAAACCAACCATTGCCCGGAGAGAAGGACATTACCTTGGCACTCTTCGCAGACGATAGCGCCTATTTCGCGTCTTCCACCTACCCCGACATGGCCGCCCGACAAATGCAAAACTTGCTCGACCGATTGCCGGCGTGGCTAGATAGTTGGCGCATTACCGTGAACGTCGGAAAAACGGCCGCGCTACTCGTCACCCGTCGTCGCACACTGCTACCACAACTACAGTTGCGAGGACAAGCGATAGAATGGCAAACCTCTGTCCGGTATCTCGGCGTAGATATCGACAGATCCCTATCGATGAATGCCCAGGTAGAGCGTACTCTACGTATTACGCGCGCTTCACGGGCTATGCTACGACCAGTCCTTGCCTCAAGACTGCCACTGAGAACAAAGATGGGGGTATACAAAACGTACATCCGCTCACGGCTCACATACGCAGGACCAGCGTGGTACGCGTTATGCTCTACCACAAACCGCAAACGAATCCAAGCTCAACAAAACATAGCTCTCCGAGTGTGCACAGGAGCTGGGCGGTATGTTAGGAATGACGTGATCGCCCGCGACGTGCAAATGCCCAGCGTCAAGGACTTCGTGGCATTGCTAGCGCGAAGGATGTATGATCGCGCAGACAACAGTCACCACGTACACCTTAACGGCATCGCGCCTCTACACGCCCGACCTCCCGATATTAACATCCCATGGCGACCTCTACCCCGCGAGCTCCTGGAGACACCCAACTCTCCGGACCAGTATCCACTTCCGTAGCCAGAAATTGGATAACGTAACACCTCTGGGAAGCCAACCCACGAACTAGGGTGGCACTCAGAGCAAAACCAAAAGACTCGAGAGTAGTTGCTCTCGAAGTTGACGCCAGAGCAAAGAACTAACGTTCGATTCTTACCCGCACTTCCTTACCAAGATGGTAGAGTCGAAGTGTTGATGACCTTGATGATGAGACGTGGCGGCTGTTGTCTGTACATCCGTCGCACCAACACATTATGCTACTGTCAGACTCGATACTGACTTTATGAAATTTGTATGTGACTCCATTTTTTTCATCTTGAACGACGGTTGTCATTTTTATTTAATTTTATTTTCTAGTGTTTTTCTAATGTATGTCGTTTAATATTCATGGTATTTTAACCGATAAATGTTAGATAAAAGACACAAGTATTCGTGAAATGGAATAAAAAAAGATTGTACGGGAATTCTCTGATGAAGAAAATTGTGCGCCGATCGTTTTTTGTTATAGTCGCCATGGCTATAGCAGAAAACAGGACCTGACCGAAGACTGGACGACTGGACTTATAAACCGTACTACGTTGCCTCATATTATTATGAACATTTATTATAATTGATACTGGCGAAATTGTGGATAACTATCCCAGAAGCCATTTAATAAAGAAGTGAAGTGAAGTGAAATTTGTATGCATATTATTATGAACAAAATTATACTTGATACTGGCGAAATTGTGGAAACTATCCCAGAAGCCATTTAATAAAGAAGGAAGTGAAATTAGTATGACTTGAGCTGTCAAAAGAAAACAAACAGCGAGCAGTGTTGCCGTTTTAGCATATATAATGCTAGATTTAGTATATTTCGGGGTCTGTTAGCTTGAAAAATTCGCATTTAGTATATTTCATGATCTACATTTTTTAACGTTACTTATTTAGTAAGGAACTCAAAAGATTTTAAAGAAACCAGAGACAATTTGTTTTTAACTCCTTGTAGTTTTTTAAAACATGGGAACTCTCTAAAGAAATCAGGACTTCCCCGAAATGTATGTTTATCTTTTGCTTAGCGATTGTTAATTTGTTTCGAACGATCAAATAGGTAGAATAAAGAGAAAATTTTGCGTGAAAAACGCGAAAAGATGATAGAGTTTAACTTATCGCAATTTTTGTAAGTGTAACTAAATTAACTGAAACTAAAATTTACTGAAGCAACACATTTACACAGCAAAACATGCAAAATGTGAAGGGTCAATGAAAAGTAATTAACCTTAATAACACAAAGAGCAGAGTCTTTTCTTGCGTTCTTTATATGCGAATATGCATCTGTTTCAACAGTTGACCACTTCAGTTTGCTATTTGGGGTAAAATTTAGATTTTAGCATTTTATTTAGCATTTTTAAAAGTTTTAGTATTTTCTCCAAATGAAAAACGGCAAGATTTCGGTCCCAAATTTTAACTATGGCAGAATATGGTGACTATTTACAAAAGTGGCAGATTTTGGCAGATTTGTAAGATTCCCAGAAATATCATATTACTTTCAATGATCATCAGTATACAAAAAAAAATCTGTATTAGGATTTATATAAGAATCACCTTCTTGATTTTATTTCCAATTCCAATCAACTTTTGTGTTTAATAGGATAAAACGATACCATCTAGCTATATATACCTAGCTATATTTTCCTCGATACCTTATTGGACATGAGGTAACAAAAAGTATCGATACCTACATGTATCGGACCATTTTACGTAGTCAAGAAGTAGTAGTATTTAGGAACAGCAGTGTAAGTATACATGGTATGCTCTTATGTATTTATTTAAAAAAAGTTTGTTTTCAATGTTCCTAAAAACAATAACAGATGTTTTCCAATCAATCGATTTTAACATTGTAAAATATTTTTTAATTAAATAAATTCCTTTGAAAATGTGATGTGATGCGTTTTTTTTAGCACGCAAGCCTCTATTGATCTATAGGTAGCTCAAATGAATATTATGTAGGTATTTGTATTTTTCTGTTTCCATGAATATAGGAAATAGTATGAAGGCATATTTTTGGCATTTTCTGACGTCAGTTCGGTAGATTATCGTAGAATTTCGGGCCAGTGTGTGACAAAATCGCCACTTTTGAGATGGTCACCCTGGCGAGAAGAGCAACTGACCAACTGAGCAAAGCAAGCACATGGCTTAAAGAGAGAAATTATGCTATGATGGGATGATGATCGCGATCGGTTTGTTTCGATTTTAAATTAATTTGTTGAGTTGAGAAAGTTGTTTTTGTGAGACTATTATAATGTCTTCCCTTGAAGTTTTAGTGACATGTGACTCTAGTAATACATTGTGGACTTGTTGCGTGTGGGATCCGCACAATGGCACCAGCTTGATGACTTACAAAGGAGGCGGTACGGCTGAAGCTAAGACACTCTCTTTCATTGGGAACGATTACTTAGCAGCAGTAGAGAAGACTAAGCCAGTACTACGCATATGGCCACTGAATTCACAACAGACCGTGCAAGGCGAGCGCTTTATTCTGCCGGGCAAATGTACCGCGTTGGCAGTCACCCGCGATGGAGCTTACATAGCGGCTGGCATCGATGAAAAGATCTACATATGGCAGACATCTTCAGGCAACTTGTTGACTATCATAAACAGACATTATCAGAAAGTTGTTATGCTGAAATTCACACCCGATGGACGTTATTTCGTATCAGCAGCTGAAGATGGAATGGTGATGTTTTGGATGCTAGCCACGGTTTCGGCCCATCTTGAAGTAGACCTTGTTATGCAGTCTTCTGCTGGGCAACACGACCCTGTTTACATCTTCTCTGATCATTCATTACCTGTCACGGATATGTGTATCAGCAAGATGGGGCTTCACGGACGCCTATTTACCGTCTCAAGTGACAGAACATGCAAGATTTACGATCTGTCATGTGGTGAAATGTTGCTAAATCTAGTCTTTGATGTTCCACTTACATCCATAGCATTGGATGTCTTGGAATTGAACATATTTGTTGGGACCTCTGAAGGAAAAATATATCAGCAAAGCCTAACAAATCCACCAAGAAACAGGGATCTGCTAGTCAATACAGAAATAAATACTCCAATATTTTCATTCCATGGTGATGCCGTTACATGTCTGTCAGCTTCGCTGGATGGTGAGACATTGATGTCGGGGTCTCATGATAAGGATGTGGTTTTGTGGCACATACCGAGTAGACAGCCAATAAGAACAATAAGACACAAAGGAGCAGTGACCAATGCATTCTTTACTGTCAACTATCCAGCCATTTTCAAGCAGGAATTCACCCCAAGCATTGTTCTCCACAACTTAGAAAGAACATTAGAAAAAGATTCTGAAGATGTAACCGAAATAGAAGTGCTTACTAACAGAAAAATAAAATTCTGGCCTGAATACAATGGAGACACAGAACTGAGCCTGAATTCTACGGAATTAGAAAATGAATTTAAAATGAAAGAGGCTGCTGTTAAAGAAGAGTTGGAAAAACTAAAGTCAATCAATGCAAATTTGTATGCATTTTCTATTCAGAAAGAACTTCAGTCTATTCCTCCTGCAACGAACTCTAGTAAATCTAAGAAGAATAAACGAAAAAAATAAGGACATTATATACATAAAAATATGTAATTTTGAATGTTTTATTTAATTTGTTTTTATGTATAAATAATGTTGATGAACCCATAAGTATAGTATTATCGATCACTGGCTACTTTATTAGGTAATAATTATTTGAATAAACTTGTCCGAGGTCAGCTATATGTGAGCTATGATTAAGTCATCAACGAGCACACCAAGCGGTAGATTGAAAAAGCTCTCATTACATTATGCCTGTTTAAAATTATTATAACAGAAGCGTAGCTGAAATCGGCCATGACTTTATCATCATCATCATCAAAATAAAAGACATTTTGTAAATCATGTATAATAATAATCATAAGGACAGCTACTTATGTTTAGTTTTTAATTTATTTTAATAATAATCAATAGGCCCGGTATTGTCTGTCACTGATGCACGTCTTCTGCACTGCTGTTCGCTGAATCGTTGATACAAAAAATATACTTAGAACAGAGCCAGTTCAATTTAAATTTAAAGGAGAATGCAGTCTGATGTATGGCACTCGGTACCAGGACTAAAATGAGTGCGTCAAAAAATCTCCCAATAAGTTTTTAGTCTATTCTACTGCCAAAATATATAAAAATGAGGGTTATTGCCATAGTAACACTACATCAATGTTTGTTGCCATAGTAACGTATTAACATTGGGTTTTGCAGTATAATGGCGGCGTGCGGCGGAAACCAAATCAACTAAATATTATTTTACTTGATTATTAATCCCGTCGGTGTTTAGAACTAAAAAAAATGTTAATATCACATATAAAATATAATAAATTTTATAGGATACGTTCGGTTTTGACGCAATTGGTACGGGTTTTCGGCATTCTCCTTTCTCTAAAACCAACTAACACCAGTGTACATCCTCTACAGTTAACACGCGTCGGGTAATAAGGGCCAGTTTTAGCAATTAATCACAAAGTCTTTTATGTATGTAATTATGTATGTTTGATATGATAAATCGTAATTTATTTGTCGATAAGATCCGAGCTAAAGTTGCCATTTCTAGCGCCAAAGTCGTTAAATTGGCAGCACCGCTTGGTTATCCCAGACGGGAGCCAATATTGCGCGGCCTGATTATTCACAGCCTGATTATCCATGTACACAGTTGGCCATGGATGATCAGGCTGTACATGTTTTGCACGTGCTGATTTTTCACACCCATGGAATGCACAGCCTGATCATCCGTGCACACGCCATCGACGAGACTTAAGCTTCGTTTACAGTACTTACCCGAGGTGCCGAGAATAGACTAGGATAGTGCTATGTTCTTGTTCACAATGCCAATGAGTATACGGTGCACTTTGGCTAGAACTAAATGTTTACCGATGTTTTTAATAATACAAACAAAAAAACAAAACAAAACAAAAGGCACTAAGCGCAGTTATCAATTTCATTGGTCATTTCGTCAATCTAATTCATTACATAGGTAACATAAAATAGTAGATTAGATTGCAAAGTTACTATGCAAACCCTAGCTACCGGCTAAACCTAAAGAAATTCGAGAAAGCTGAAATGGCAGTGGGATGGCCATTCTGGCGAAGAACCGGCAACCGTTTTGGTGTAAAAAAGTGGATAACTGCGTCTCAGCCAGCCCTCTTAGTAGACGCCCAGGTGGAGTGACGAAAGGTTGCTGGCAGAAATTGAATGCGATGAGCTGAGCAGACGGCGTAATGGCGCGTACTAAGAGAGGCCAGCTCACATCGCTACTTCAAGGGCAAATGTACTTTTTAGTAGTGCAGAGCAGCAGTGCTAACAGGATTTAACCCGGCAGCAAAGCGGGCACCACTCAACTATATTTACGTATCACATATACGTTATCTACAGCGTGAAGGCGGGGCATGGGCTGTAGGGTTGACCCTAAACTGCCTTTCGAAGAGGATCAAGGAGCTAGAGCATCTCTATGGTGTGTGTTTTCGAAGGTGTGAATGAAGGTTCAGGAAGTTCTTTCGACACCAGATCA
Organism: Horisme vitalbata; assembly: GCA_951804965.1. Classification (NCBI taxonomy): domain Eukaryota; kingdom Metazoa; phylum Arthropoda; class Insecta; order Lepidoptera; family Geometridae; genus Horisme; species Horisme vitalbata. The sequence goes on along the minus strand of OX638105.1, from coordinate 12,852,147 downwards.
TTGTAATATGAGTGATTTTTTGTGACACAAGCTTTCTTACCGTGGGGCTACATGCTATGTGAAAATGTCTAGTATTAGGTATAACTATATTCTGCCTGCAGCTATGGTAACATGTTGATGTTATCCTTGGTCTAGAACTATAGACCTGTTTTTGTATGTAGGGGAAACAATCATACATCTCCACATTACAAAAATTTTTACCTTCATAAAGATGTAATATGTAATAAAATTTCATTTTTTAATTTAATAATAAAAATGTATAATCTAATAATCTGTGAACTGTGAATCTATGAACAGTCTGATAACGAAGAGCCGCAACCAATATTTCTTGGGCTTTCGATTGGCAGCTTGATCAAAAGTCAAATACAAGAGGCGGCCCTCCTAGACTCTGCATGCCCTGTGAGGAGGATCCTCCCACTGCAGCCTTAGGCCCAGCAGTTCCGAGGCCAGCCTTTGATGGTTTCTTCCATTTTTTTCAGTTTCTTATTTCAACCCTTTCATGTTTATTTTTGCTAAAATTAGACCATGTCACAGAATACACCATGTGCTTCTCCTGTTACTTAGAATAGTTTTGCTTTATAAACAAACATTTTAATAGGTTATTTTGGATAATCTTAGAATATAAAGCTACTTAAACATTACTTTCCTAACTATATCATTTTATCCTGTCCTATACCTATGTATCATAATATAATATTTATTGTTCATAAACTTAAACTTTGTTGAGGACTTTCCGTTTGATAGGTATTACTTCTGTTTTTTTTTTATAGGTATCACTTATTTATTATGTTTATTAAATTAAGTATTCATTATATTATATAAAAATGCATCATCTTTCTGTTTAGATTTCTATAGTTTTCATACAATTTTATTCATTGTTATTGTAGTTTTGGCTTATTGTAAGTACACTATACATTTTCTATGGCATTTTTTAAAATTTATTTGTAGGTACATTAATTTCTTTCTTTTTCGTCATGTTCTTTTATAAATACTTTATTAATAACCTCTATATATAAAGTTTTAGTTTAAGTCTATATATTTAGTTTTTTCTAGTATGTACATACATCCGTTCGTGACGTCACCAAAAGGGTTCTAACGGAAGACCAGCGCTTGTTGTAGGTATTCATCTACAACTAGCAATATGCTGAGTTAGGGCCTTTTTGCAACAGCGATGTTATTAACATGTATTAAACTAACTGAACTTTTATCTTGTAAACTGTTGTTTCAAATAAACATTTTCTATTTCTATTTCTCCAATGTCCCAGCTAGGTCTATACTAAAATTCATTAAAATTATTGCAGCTCTTTAGGCATAAGAAACATAACTAACAGACAGATTGACAGATGCCTACGGCATTAAGCCCACCCTTGGTAACATTTTTTAAGTATGTGCAATAAAGTTTTCAAACAAACAAACAGAGTTTCGCATTTATAACATTAGTTTGGGGTTTGGATTGCTAACTATAATTGTAACTAGATAACACCTGCGACTTGTAACTAGATACCGCCTGCGGCTTTGCTGCTACTAGTATAAAAAGCCTTTGTGTTAATACAGGTCACTAAACTAGGTATATTCCAGGTTTCATCCAAATCCGTTCATGTTGAGTGGGGACAAACATACTTACACCCACTCACACAAACTTTCACAATGATAATATTAGTGTATAAAAAAAACCTGTAATTATCGTTATGAAAAAAGAACCAAATTTTGTTATTTTATTCTTTTATATTTGCAAATCTTATGATTGATTTGGTAACTTACGCGGATACAGGATTTCGTTTAGGGGGGGGGGGGGGGGCAATTTTGGTGTTTGGCATCGCACTGACCTATCTTCCATCGGCGAGCGGAGCGAGCCGCGAAAAAGTTATTTGCAGAGAATGTGCTATTATACCTATACTTCAGTCAAATTCGATGAAGAATAAATATAAACAAACCACCCATACTTAACCTCAAAAGTACTTTTTTATTATTTGTTTAATAAATATGTGCACTTCATTAATATCTTACCTATATAGTAAAAGTTTCATTTATGACATTAGTTAACTGAAATATTACGTATTTATGGAATTATTGCAAAAAGTGTTGAAATGTTTGTTTACAAACATTCTTCATCCAATATGGCTTTTATATTTTCATAGGAAATTGTAAATGCAAAAGTCAGTAATGAAGTCGGCGAGCGAATCGAGCCGCAATTTTTTTTCACTAAAACCTTTGTATATTGGTCATTTTTTATACTTTAAAAACAAAAACATAGTATATATTGATTTTTATACCTACAAATCTGCATAATTAACCAAAAAATGTGGATGATCCTCATGACGGAAACAGGATATCGTTCCATTACTTGTTTTTTGTATGGACACAGTCAGTACCGTAAATAGCATTTTACGCGCCCGGTGCGAGCTTCTATAATTGTAAAGTCTGGATACCAGACACAATAGAAAAAAATATCTCGCGTTCCAGCATATATGAAGTCAAAGTTGACTTCTCAGTGCATAGTCCCTTCACTTATTATAGAAATAAAATCGGCGAGCGTAGCGAGCCATAAAATTTTTTGTGCACAAGAAAAAATACAAAGAAAATGATGGCATTTTTTTGAAACTACAACAACAGACGTAAAAAATGTAGTCGGCGAGCGCAGTGAGCCGCAATCTGTTTTTATCATTCTAACTAGCGCTATTGTGTTGTGTGTGCGTAATTCGTCATTGTTGCAAACTTTATAGGATTGATTTAAAAATATTTGTGCGTAGTTAAGTACCATTCACAACCATAAGATGGTAACGAAATCGGCGAGCAGAGCGAGCCGCGAAATTTTTCTATCAGAGGTAGGAAAACTACGATTTATATCTGAATTTCAACCAACCTATATGTATTAGGATATAATTATCAACGAAGACTTGGTCCTGATCTGGTAATTTTTGCACCCCACAAGAAAAGACAACTCAATTTATATCTGGATATCAAACTAATAGTAATTAATTAATACTACTTTTCATGACCCAAAACTTGGTCCTGGTCTGGTACCTAATTTCTGTGCCCCCCAGAAAAGAATATAAAGATTTATTTCCGGATATCAACCTAATAATTAAAACTTGGTTCTTGTCTGGTTATTTTTGCGCCCCCCAAAAAGAAAACTAAGATTCATAACTGGATATCAACGAAATAATTAATGAATACTACCATGCATGGTCTGCGCAATGTGCCGAGGCACCGGTGGCCTTATTTTCGGCACTGGATTATTGTTAAATTGTTAGTTATATGTTGTTTGTATATTATTGATATATTGTTAGTTATTATTGGCAAATCATGAAAGTTGATAACTTGTTACAACTCCCTTATTTGAGGTTAGAAATTAGTAAACTATTTTCTGTTGTAAAATTGATTTATTTCGTCGAAAATTAGGTGTAGGGTTTCAAAATGTTGTCAGAAGATGTATATTCCATAAAGGCATCAGCCAATGCAATCATAAAGTGCTTTCCACTAGTAGTTCAAGAGCTAGAGGCAATTTTCAATTTTCACAAAAACTCGTCTAATTCATACATCGTGCATTTTTTCGGAAAAACAACTACCGCACAAATGGGCACAAATTACAACGCATTTGCTCACAAAAAATCATATTTGTGCGTTCAGCCGTTTCGAAGATCTGGAAATCTGCAAAACGTTACTCCAGCGGCATCTGCAATAACTCATAAACCACAGGTCGCACAAATGCCGCTGTTTGGCCAGTGACATGCACAAAAGCTACTTTAAATTTGGCTTAGGCTAATGGGTAAAAACCATGCCGCTGCAGTAAAGCATCTTTATTGAACTTGTAGAATGTCGTGTTTACGACTTATACTTGTTGAAGATTTTTATCGGTTGGTTATGTGAAGCCACCGAAATTAGTCTGAAAGATTTAAGGAAGGAGTTTATACAGACTGATGTTGAGCAATGTGAACGCCACAAAGACATGAGTGAATTTAGGGTGCACTCAGCCAGCTCGCGGGGACGCCTATGTGCGGCAGTGGAATCCCTGATTGGAGTATTCCCATAATCCCCACCAGGTCATGCCCACTGGTGGGGATTGTGAGAAGAAAAGATCCACTCATAATCCCCACCGCGTCGACGATAATTGTGCGGTGGGGATCATGAGCATAATAAAATTTTGTTTTGTCAACACTTCAACATTTCAACACTTTAACACTTGAACATTCCAACACTTCAACATTTTAAGACTAATACTTTCACACTTTAACATTTCAACACTGCAATACTTCAACACTTCAATATTTTTACATTTTAAGACAAATGCTTTCACACTTCAACATTTCAACACTTTAACATTTTAAGACTAACACTTCACTATTTCAACATCTTTAACACTACGTCCCACGGCGGGAATTGAACCCACAACCTCATACACACGTTTAAATCATGCTTTTCTGAAGCTCATACAAACATTTGTCTCGCGGTGGGAATCGAACCCGTAACCTCAATACCTACGTTTAATTCATACCTATCTGAAGTTGAATCTCGGTGGGGATTATGAGTCGATATTTTTCTTCTGTTTCATTATCCCTACTAGTGGGCCAGACCTGGTGGGGAATAGGGAGTGATCCACGACGGTGACGTAACCCCCCATCTAAAAAGTCCCATCGGACTTTTTCAGGCCTCAGTGGATTTTTTTAGATCATTAGGTCTACTGGACTTTTTAGGACTTTTTTGTACTTTATGAAAATAAAGATTAAGAATTAAATTAACCTACTAATAAAAATTCGTGGCTCGCTTCGCTTGCCGATTTTTAAAACCTACCTTTATTTGCCTTACAATCCCTCAGATTACCCAGATAGGTTAGGTGTATAGGTATTGTGGTATTAGGTAGGTTTAACTCTAATTAGGTACCTGCCAAAAGGTGGCTGGTGGCTGGCTTCGCTCACCAACTTTGTTGATAATTAGAGTAACTTTCACCCGGTGATCAGGATCTGATGATGAGGCAGGAAAGAGAAATCAGGATGTTTTTTCTGATGACGAACTCGTTGAAAAATTAATCGACGAGATCGAAAAGAGACCTGGGAGTTTTTTACCAGCTCGATCGCATTTGCGTTTACGCAAATTTTATATGGAATCGAGGTAGTGCCATCTAGTGAGAAACGCGTGGCACTGACTCCTTTCCATAAAAATTTGAGTATACCCTGTTCTTTTTAATATAACGTGTGAAGAATACTGAGATAATCATTTAAAAAAGAACAAATGGGACGAGGAAACTATGGAGCTAGTAGGTGTTGAAAAGTGGGGAGAAATGTCGGCAGAAGAAAATCTTTAGGAATTATGTTACAATGCAAAAAAGCATGGTTGGCATAAACTCTGGCCCACTGGACGGTGGGCATTATGACACTGACATAAAAATGTTAGGCTCACAATCCCCACCACAACAACGACGATCGCGCGGTGGGTAATATGAGTAGATTATTTCCTTGTCTCATAATCCCCACCAGTGGGCTGGTGGGCATTATGGGAATAACCCTTAATAGGAACCCTTGGTGCGCGAATTGAACTCGCTTTTGGTAAGCTTTTTTTCACGGTATTTATGTAGTTAAGCGTCTCCGCCCACGACCGATTTTTTGTAGGACAGGGGAACCTCATGGCAAACTCAAGTGTATACCAACGAGGTTGGATCGACGAATGAAGTAACGCCATAAGAGACAAAATGTTGGAATTGGATTGTACGTAATTATATAAGTATTTTATGGTCTATTACTTTTTTTTTGTAAAGTTCATAGTTTAGGAGTTAGGACACTTTCAAAAATAAACGACAATTTATTTTTCTGGATTCAGAAAGTAAGGCCTTTAGGATTTAAAAGTTTGGAATTAGATTGTACGTAATGATATAAGTATTTTATGTTCTATTACTTTTTTCGTAAAGTTCATAGTTTAGAAGTTTCAGGACACTTTCAAACTTAAACGAAAATTATTTTTTCTGGATCCAGACAATTAGATTTTAAGGGCCAAAATGTTGTAATTGGATTCTACTTATTAATATAAGTATTTTATGTTCTATTACTTTTTTTTGTAAAATTCATAGTTTAGGAGTTAGGGCACTTTGAAATATGTATGAAAATTTCATTTTCTGGATTCAGAAAGGCCTTAAGAGCAAAAATGGTTCGAATTGGATTCTACGTATTAATATAAGTATTTTATGTCCTATTACTTTTGTTCGTAGAGTTCATAGTTTAGGAGTTAGGGCACTTGCAAATATAAATTAAAATTATTTTTTCTGGAATCAGAAAGTAAGGCCTTTAGGATTTAAAGTTTGGAATTAGATTGTACGTAATGATATAAGTATTTTATGTTCTATTACTTTTTTTCGTAAAATTCATAGTTCAGGAGGGCACTTTGAAATATGTATGAAAATTTCGTTTTCTGGATTCAGAAAGGCCTTGAGAGCAAAAATGGTTGGAGTTGGATTCTACGTATTGATATAAGTATTTTTTGTTCTATTACTTTTTTTGTTAAGATCATAGCTTAGGAGTTAAGGCACTTTCAAATATGTATGAAAATTTATTTTACTGGTTTCAGAAAGTAAGGCCTTTAGGGCTAAAATGGTTGGAATTGGATTATACGTAATGATATAAGTATTTTATGTTCTATTACTTTTTTTCGTAAAGTCCATAGTTTAGGAGTTAGGACACTTTCAAATATAAATGAAAATTTCTTTTTTCGATTCAGAAAGTAAGGCCTTTAGGGTTACAATGGTTGGAATTAGATTGTACGTAATGATATACGTATTTTACGTCAATTACTATTTTTCGTAAAGTTCATAGTTTGGGAGTTAGGGCACTTTTAAATAAGTATGAAAATTTCAATTTCTGGATTCAGAAAGTATGGCTTTAAGAGCGAAAACGGTTGGAATTGGATTATACGTAATTATATAAGTATTTTATGTTCTATTACTTTTTTTCGTAAAGTCCATAGTTTAGGGGTTAGGACACTTTCAAATATAAATGAAAATTTATTTTTTCGATTCAGAAAGTAAGGCCTTTAGGGTTAAAATGGTTGGAATTAGATTGTACGTATTGATATAAGTATTTAATGTTCTATTACTTTTTTGCGTAAAGTTCATAGTTTTGGAGTTCGGACACTTTAAAATATCAATGTTTTTTTTTTTTCTGGATTCAGAAAGTAAGTCTAAGAGCAAATCTGGTTGGAATTGGATTCTATGTATTGATATAAGTATTTTATGTTCTATTACTATTTTTCTAAAAGTTTATAGTTTAGAGTTAGGACACTTCCAAATATAAATGAAAATTTATTTTTCTGTATTCAGAAAGTAAGGCCTTAAGAGTAAAAATGGTTGGAATTGGATTCTACGTATTGATATGAGTATTTTATGTACTAGCTGACCCGCTCGCAACTTCGTTTGCGTGTATACTAATTTTTTACGTATGTCCTTTCATGTGAAATGTTTCCCAAGCCTGGTGATTTGACACGGAATCCTAAATATGAATGGAATAAAAAGTAAATATACTACATATTAATACATTACCTACCCCGTAATGTAGTCATATGTAGAGTACCTGTTCCTGTTCCCACTCTCACTCTTTTTTCCGTTCCTGTTTCCGTTGGCGACCCGTCGCCAAGTTAACTGCCTGTATAGGTATGATGAATGAAGGACCCTATACACGACATGTCTGTCGCAGCATCGTCGTATATAGGGGCAGTCTATTCGTCCGGCGATCATCGCCAGGACGGTGTTGGTGCTGGCCCGCGTCCTTCGCACGAGGGATACACACCTCTTCCGCATAGTGGCGTAAAAACAATCGGTGTGTGCTTGCGAGAACATGCTGGAGGCGCTGCAGTAGCGGGGCAGCCCCAATACAGCTCTGAACGCGTTATTAAACTGGACGCGGAGGGAGCCATACGCCACTTGAGTGTACTTAGCCCATAGGCTGCATGTGTATATTTGCAAGTGCCCTAACTCCTAAACTATGAACTTTACGAAAAAATGTAATAGAACATAAAATACTTATATCAATACGTATAATCTATTTTCAACCATTTTATCCCTAAAGGCCTTACTTTCTGAATCCAGAAAAAATAATTTTCTTATGTATTTGCAAGTGCCCTAACTCCTAAACTATGAACTTTACGAACAAAAGTAATAGAAAATAAAATACTTATATCAATACGTAGAATCCAATTCCAACCATTTTTGCTCATAAGGCCTTTCTGAATCCAGAAATCGAAATATTCATACATATTTCAAAGTGCCCTAACTCCTAAACTATGATCTGAACGAAAAAAAGTAATAGAACATAAAATACTTGTATCAATACGTACAGGATTGTACGAAAAAAATGGTTGGAATTGGATAATTCCAACCATTTTTGCTCTTAAGGCCTTTCTGAATCCAGAACAATACATTTTCATACATATTTGCAAGTGCCCTAACTCCTAAACTATGAACTTTACGAAAAAAAGTAATGGAATATAAAATACTTATATCAATACGTAGAATTCAATTCGAACATTTGAGCTCTTATGGCGTTACTTCATTCATCGATCCAACCTGGTTGGTATACACTCTGTGCTCCCCTCCCTAACTGTCCTACAAAAAATCGGTCGTGGGCGTTGAGCCTACTACCTAGGTACATCTATCTATACCTACCTACTGAGGGTTAAATTGGGTTATTAGGTAGGACTGATTAGGTACCTTTGAACTGTAAAATCAAACGAATTATTTTCTTAACTTATATTTCATTTATTTTTACTATGCATGTATTTCATAACACGGTGTAGGTAAAGATGTAACCGATTAATCTAAACCCCTAAATCCTATTATTAGACATTGCATTCATATAAAAAAATCAACATAAAAAAGTCTAGAAATCGAAATAACAGAAGTTATTTATTTGTATAAACGAAGAATGAATTTATAAGTTTTAAAAATTATACAAAATATATGCGTAACTATACTAGCCCAACAGATATTGAAGAATAAGATCTAAGATGAGTCCCTAGAAAGAAAATAAACTACAGAAAGTTAAATAAACATATTATTATGAATTACATTAATGATTTTGTCTTAGTCAATAACAATACTCATAAATAATACAATAGAATCTCTATCATATAAAGATTGGGGATTTCATAATGGTAATGAAATTATTTTCATGGTAATCGTAAGTTGTACATGATCAACACACCCTTACTGATCAGTAAAGGGGCGAAAGTGTGAGTGGCAACATGGCTTGAACCCAAAAGCACACCTTACTACAAAGTCTGTGTTACCTATATTTTTGTATGAAAATGACGTTTGTAAAACTTATAGTTAACAAGATATAGCGAACACTGTAGTAAGGGTGTAAGGGGTTCCAACCTCCTTCTACGGAACCCAAGCCAATCTCACCTGCCCATGGTGCATCCTGATAACAAACGGGTCTCTGGCAGCAGCTGACTGTGGCATAACGCACCGGCACAGCTACGTCCCTTGAAGGGTCAATGGGAAGCAGCATTGATGGTGCGAGAAGCTGTGCCCTGCGATCCTCAACCCGCATGCCCAGTGCAGGGATTATCGGCATATTCCCCTTCTTATAATGGGAGGCCTATGTCCAGCAGTGGACTGATTTAGGATGTTGTTGTTGTAGTTGTATGTTTTTTGCACTCAAGCCACCGATGAGCACCGTGCTACCGCTCGGTGGCTTGGCTCATGAGTGGTGGGTCCAGATAATAAATCCAAGTGGAATATTGACACCGGCTATGTGGATAAGGCAATCCACAGAGCTTTCTTGTGTTCACTTAGCTGTAGCAGAGAAGAGTTTAAGAGCTCTGCATTGGTCTGTAATAAAAAAAGTATGAAGACAGTTATTGATAAAAAAGGAAATGGTGTACACAAGTGTACTTGACAGATAATGTAAAATTCAAAACAATGAGAGTAAAAATATAATTATTAGTATCATCATAATCTGGAAGTAAATGGAAATGTATGTTTGTTTGTTAAACTTTTACCTACTAAAATGTTTGTTTATAAATACAGTAAAATACTAGTTTACAACTAATTTATACATCATATTTTACCTCTTGTTCGTTGTCTGGTAAAGCTAATTTACTTCTTATTTGATCAGTTACTAATTTATAAGGCACAGCACACAGCTGATGATCCTGCTGAAGATACAATCTGGAAAAGTATTTATTATCACAATTAATAAAATAGCCAATGTAATTTTTATTTGACCCTTCTGCTCAAGGAACTATTATTGATAAAATTGACATAAATAAGAATAATTTCATAACATTGTAAAGTGTAGTACTATGATGGATGACAAACAATAGATGGAAACTTGTGTCTGAAAGGACTTTAGAACGCTAACAAAGATGCGCCCATCTCTGTTCTAATGGAATAGAAATGAAATTCTTGGGCATGCCGATTTCCTCACGATGTTTTCCTTCACTGTTTCGAGGACATATTGATTCAGCAGATACTCAGACTGCAACAAAACAAGAACCTAGAAGTATTTTCCGTTTCTTCACTTAAACTATTTCAAGCGGAATAAAATAAATGACGACTTACCGAAGAAAATTTTCTTTCTCAGGTTTGGGAAATCTAAAGATAATGGTTTGGGTCTTTGGTAATGCTGAACGCCCAGACATAAACAATTAAAATTCATTTCATTAGCTAAACACAACGAAAAACTTTTTCCGCCATGTTTGATTCATTGCTGCCAGGGCCCTTGAGTCATAAGTTACGTTTCATTTCCTGAAATGTTACATTTTTGCTACAAAAGTTACATTATCGTCTTATATGACACTGATGTCGATTCTGTTGTGCATTTTTCTAAACTAAACTAATTTGACATTGCTAAAAGTGATATATCCCTTTCTTATAGGTGTAAATGATAAGGATAGCTATAACTTTAAAGCTGCCAAATTTAGTTAAGTTTAGAAAAGTGACCAACAAAATCGACACTAATGTCTGTTTTCCTGAACGAGCATAATGCCTGAAACTGTGATATTTGCCGATAGCTTCACAGAAATTAGCAAAATTTTTTCGTTGACATTAATCGAGAATTCCCCAAAAACTATTTTGTGCTCGCTATTCAAGAAACAGAAAATCATCTTGGGTGGTGGGCGGACGAAAACTGTAGGCAATAAAAGGGTCTTTAGGCACGCTCCGTTCACTTTGTCGTCAGTACGAAAATTAAAAATGAAATTTTAATGTGTGCTTAATTTCTAAATTACATTCTCAATGCCTTTGATAGTTCCACGTAGTGTGAAATCTGCAGTTTTATCTTATCTAATTACATGTTTTTAGGGTCGGTAGGCATTAGCGTATCTATTCGGTCATTTTCCGAGGATCTGAGGGGCCCCAAAAAAAATCTAACTATGACACATCGGAAGTTTTATTTTCATATTTTGACATTTAATCTACAGTCAAAAATGGAACGAATGGTACGAATCCGTCACCTTGCTATTAGGCTTTGGTTCCTGAGATGCCATGGCCGATTGTCGTAAGCTGAACCGAACACCCAATGGAGTCGGAGAGTAAGAGCAATTAGTATCATAAATAACTTTACTTTACAGTGCGTAGCTGACTACGCATCAATCTTAATACCCCTATGAAACAAAAGTTGCTGCTTCTGAACCGTAAATTAAATCGGCGAGCGTAGCGAGCCACGAACATTTTAAGTATAGGTTTACAAAAGAAACATAATAAAGAAAACGCTTGCAATTTCCTCAACACCTAGGTAACTGTAACAGTAGATGAAGAAAAGGAAATCGGTGAGAGGAGTTTGCCGCGTTTTTTTTGTAACAAAATAAAAACGCGATTGTATTTTAATTCGTCATTTCACAACCGAATTGGTGAGCGGAGCGAGCCTCGAAATTTTTCTTGCAAAGGTGAATACAAAATATAAAAAAGAAAACTACGATTTATATCTAAATATTAACCGTATTATTAATATGTACCTACTAACCATGCAAGACCCAAAACTTGGTCCTGCTCTGGTCATTTCTGCGCCCTGTGCCACAACCCTGCCCTATTTACGGCACTCAGTGAACCACCAGGCCAGGCGGTCAATTGATTCAAGGCTACGATTTTAATTTTAACCTATATAATATCTATTGACATTAATATTCACATACATTCATAGTTCATACCTCATTACTTGTTCATACCTTCCGTTCATACTTGCTTATAGTTCATACTAGCGTTCTATGTTCATACTTCTTACTTCAAGATGTTTACTTCAATATTTCTAACAGCTGACCCCGCTGACAGCTGACAGCGACCCCGCGCCCCTTGCGAGCGCGGAATCGCTGCCTCAGTCGAATGGAACCTACCGCGCGCACCTTTGATCTGTGCCATTGTTATCTCGCGTATCTACCTGTGCTTATAACTTTCTATATTCCTGTTTCGTACCTATCTTAATTCTACTGTACCTACTTTACGCTTCTTCAATTCTGTATGTGTGTTCAATTCCTTCAATTCAGTAACCTGTGTTGTGGCTCTGGACATTAAATGTGAACTGGACTATCTATCTACGTGTTTCTACTTTTTCATCCTATCTGAACCAGTATCTGCCCACACCTACCACCCCAAAAAGTCAAAAGATACGAAAAATGTAAGAAATGTAGCCTTCTGGCAAGGCTGGTTTGATCCAAAGAGAAGAGAGTTTTGAGTTTGATCGACCGATGTCATAGAAAAGAAATCGGATTTCGTTTAAAAATGTTGCCAGGAGAAATAACATCTACTTATTATTTTATTCATCATCATCAATCATATCGGTAACATAAACAGCCCAAGATTAGGTGACACAGGCGATAGTAACAATATATATCAATGGACACAGGTGTGTCGCTGTTTCGAATTCGACTGTGCTTGGTTTTCTGCATTCAAAGAGTATAAAAGTATAAATATTTCTTCCTTTTGTTTCACTAACCCTTTCTTTGCAACATTTTTCCAACTTTTGTAAATTTTCATTTTATTTTGTGTAATAACACTCTAGGATTCATAGAAAATCCTATTTGAAAAATGAGTGTAATACCCTATTTCATCTGGTAATTTGTTGTCGAATGACCTATTTACTCTAGCTAATCTAGTTTTTGTACACGCAATTTATTTATATTTCTTGTATTGTACATATATGCCTATCTCCAAGCCTTTTCATTTGTCCAAATTTTTCACTAGCAGACATTACGTGTAAATGTTTACAGAAGGCATTGTCAATATTTTAATTGTTTTAAAAAGTTTTTTTTTTACAAACTCGTAAGCCAAGCTTGTAGATAGCCCTGACAGGTCTGTTTTGAAGTACAAATATTGATTCTGCCCCTGCAGCTCTGCCCCAGAGGAGTATGCCATATGTCATGAAGGTATGAATGTAGCTACGAGGTGAGCTGTGGCGGTATTTGTTAAAGCGCCTACACACAACCCTAAAATCAGAGGCAATATCGGGAGAGTGGTAGTGGGGATGAAATTGGCTACTACTCTACACACGTCCCTGCCAGTTAGTACGTAACCTACCCTGAAGCAAAGCGCTCGTCGATCCAAGATGCCGTCTACACTCTCAAAAAATCAAAAAATTGGCATCGCTCTGGCTGTTGCTACGGTGCGACCAAAACAAAAGAGGAAGACCTGGGTTAAGAGGTGGTTGATGAAACGCCATGAATTGAGTCACATGTTTCACATCAACGTGATGAGACATTTAGAACCAGCTGATTTTAAAAACTTTCAAAGTATTGATATTGAAAGTTTTATATGATATAAATACTCTTTATGTTTTTTGTCCCATATGTACTACAATTCCTTGTAGATATCAATTATTTTCGTTCAGACCTCTTGCTACTTCTCCTTCGCCATATCGCCGCACGAAATAAAAATTGATTTATAAAAACACGTCCAGTCGCCACTACAGTCGCACGCACACTGCGGTGAAATCGGTTTCGATTTCACTACACACGCACGGACAACGCTGCCTAGACGATAATCGTGAACGCGCCCGAACCAATTTCTGAGTTAATTATAATAATAATAATACTGATCACTTTTTGGCTACTCACGAGGCGATCAATGGAGCTATCTAGGGCGCTCCCCACCACTCTCCCGATATTGTCTCTGATTTTAAGATCGTGTGTAGGCGCTTTTAGTTGACTTACTGTGTGGATAGCATATGCTGCAGAGCTAATTAAGTTTGTTAGAAAGGGTAGTAATGTGTGGTCCCCACTGAAGTTTTGAGTCGACAGTTAATCCCAAGAACACATAAAATACACTAGGCACAGATTTTTGTTCAAAGCGTCAAATAAAAACTCCTTGGCCTAGGTAATAGGCCTATTTTGTTTTAGGTAGACCAATAGTACGTACTCATATATCTTTTTGTACGTACTTAAACTATGTAGTTAGCTTCGACAAGGAAAACCTAAGTAGGTTTTAGATGGGGTTTGACTGACCAACTGACTTACTCAATGGTACTATTATTACATTAGTAGTCATAAGTAAGTAGTTATCTATATATACCCAGTACCTTATTGATTGTAGTCTAATTATAGGTAGGTAACCATGAATGATTTGATTATGCAGTGGCAAATAAAATTCAGGCGCAGATACAGTATTTCGTTTAAGGGTGGGCAATTTTTGTGTTTGGTAATTTTGATCTAGTTTCCAGAGTACTATGAATTAGGCAATAGCAAAAACATATTCCAACGAGCGGAGCGAATATAAATATGCTATAATGCTATATGAAAGGACAATGCTGTCTGATGTATGGCATTCGGTACCAATGCTTAAGCGATTGCGTCAAAATGAAACCTAATTTTTTCGATGGATATTGAACTGTAATTCATGGAATAGTAAGTATTTTGTAAGTTCACCAATTTATTTTTATTTGATATTAGTTTTAAAGTTTTTAGTGAAATTTGTCATTTTTGGTACTATCATAAAAACATATGATAGTTTTTATAGCTACAAATCTGAATAATTAACAAAAAACGTGAATTAATCTCATGACGGACACCGGGTAACGTTCCATTACTTTTTTTTGTATGGACACAATCAGTTCATAATAGTATTTTACGCGCCCGGTGCAAGCTGCGATATCTGCACCCCTTATTTTACAACAGACGTAAAATATGAAGTAGGTGAGCGGAGCGAAGAGCAGTTTTTTAATTAATATAATCGCTGTTGTGTTATAATACGTCACTGTTGCAAGCTTTATAAGATGGATTTAAACATTTTAGTACGTAGTTCCATATAGAAGTTAAAGGCGGTAACGTAATCGGCGAGCAGAGCGAGCTGCGAATTTTTTTGATCTGATAATTTCTGCGCCCCCCAGGAAAGAAATCTACGATTTTTAACTGGATATCAATAAAAAAGTTAATGAATAATACCATGCATGGTCTACGCCCTGTGCCTAATTAGTGAACACATGACACTCTTGCGATCGTTCAATGTAACCTAAGTACATAAAAAGTACCTACTACCTTAAAAAGTTTTGAAAAGGTCATAATATCTATGTATGTGTTGCCGCCAAGTTTAAAAAAATACCCAATATGGTAAGTGAGATAGGTAAGCTCGTATGTACCTTATTAATATTAACATTATGTACCAATGTTTAATATACGTATTTATACCATATTCTTAGAAACTAGTTCAGAAAACTTCAGAAAACTTATAGGTAAGTTACTAAACTTTTTCAAAATAACATTTTTTTTGTTGTACGTGATAATTATGTACCCTTCGAGTAAAATAAGTCGAAGTATGTACCCTACCTCTACTCTGTTAACCTAGAAAGAATGAATGAACTTCTAGAAGGAACGAATGCCCTCCCGGCATGTTTACAAACACAGGTTTTTTCCAAGGTGCTTATGTTGTTTGTTGTCCGTTTGTATACACCCTTACCAAACCTTCAATTTATTGTCTGTGGATATTCAATTGTCGTTGATATTTTAGTGATTTTTAATCTATGGAAGTTTTTTACTTGACGCTTTCAAACGAGCGATGGCTGCCCAAAAAGTTGACCAATCAGGAGCATGTGCATCAATAATCAGGCTGTGATTAATCAGGGCGTACATAATCGTCACGTGTTGATTTTTCACAGCCAGTTTTTGGTGGACATTTTGCATTGTTTTGTTTGTACATGGATGATCAGGCTGGGCATAATCAGGCCGCGCAATATCAGGACCCATCCCAGACACCACAGCTAATACGACGCCAGATGACAGTAAAAAATTGTCACTGTCATATAATATCATTCATTCAAAATTTCAAAACGTCACCCATCATCGTATGATTTTCTTTCGCCAACCAAAAGGCAAAAAAATCAAAGCGCAATCAAACAACACACCAACCAACGCTTCTCCTCAGCAAGTTTGAAAATTTTGAATTTACAAAAAAATAATCAAGCGACTGTATCCTCCAAAGATATTTACAAGCGTCTAAAATTCTATCTTCGACATGTTCTTATGACAAACCCTAGTGCATAAAACAAGGTAAGGAGCAAAATAAAAATAAACATTTCGAGCTGTTATTTGCGTCACAAACAAAACATTTTCAGATTGTTTACAACAAAGATTTTGTTTGCATTTTAGAAGACAGGATGTCGAAGGCTATTCTCATACCTGGTGGCGGGAGAGACATAAGTATGAAGGAGGAAATATCACTATCGTTGTCTCCTACAAAGAGGGAGAGTGGTATAGGTCTGATTGGCAGACTCTTGCGACTTGATCCATTGGGGAAGAAGACCAGCGCCTCAACCAGCCCGACGAATCAGGAACCTCCAACTATATATTATGGAGTTTACATACCATGTGAAATAAAGAAGGGTCCTGATGAAGGTAAGCATACAATTTTTTTAGACTATCAACAACAGCCTGTCAAGAAACTGCTGGACATAGGCTTCCCCTTATAAGAAGAGGGATAGGCCTATAATCCTTACACTGAGCATACAGGTTAGGGATTGCAGAACTAGCTTCTAACACTGCCAATGCTGATACTCATAGGTTGTCAGGGAATTTAGCTGTGCCGGTATTAAGCTGCGCTGTGCCGCAATCAGCTGGCCACCAGTCAGGTGAGTTTGGTTTGGGTTTGATGGAAATGGAACCCCTTACAACACCCCTTTAACTTGAACTTTTAAACAGTTTAAACTACCAATGTTTAAACTCTTCTTCTTCTTTTTAGCCACTTTCAACCCTAAAGGGGTAGGCCTCCTTCATACAATGCCATTTCTTACGGTCCTGTGCAATCTCCATCCATTTCACTCCAGACGATCTTTTGATATCATCACACCAACGCATTTGTGGTCTTCTTTGCGGGCACTTCACCTCTCCACTTGGTTAGCGTTTTGCACCAAAAGCCTTGTTTTCTGGCAACTTGACCAGCCCATTATACCTATCGATTTTGATGAGATAATAAACATTATATTGTGTCTGAGCATGCATAATGGACCAACATGGAGTCCAACAGCGGGAAAGAGAATCCACTCTTCTTGTGTTTGAAATCTTGGCATATTACTGGTTAAAGAAAAGAACAAAATCATATCTTACATTCTCATTCAAGTAATTTCACAATGTTATTGGATTTATCTCTGTATCTGATAGTGGATGTGGGTCAATAGCTATTGTTACTTCCTTATTTTACTTTCGCAAAAACTTATCAGAATGTTCCAAAAATAATAGAGGAGGAGATAGCCTGCTTGATCTTTTTATAGCTCTCGACAGATTTGATTGTTTATTATGTACCTATTACCTCAGTATTACCTATTTATGTATTTAGTACCTTTTTAATGTGTGTTTAGCAATATGTGAAAAGGAAATTAATGAATAATATTTATTTGGAACAAATACGCGTATCCTACGCGGGAAACTGCAGCTACATCTAAAGGCAAAAGTTTTTGAGCAATGCATCATGCCAGTCTTCACATACGGGGCTGAGGCCATGTCACTAACAGAGCGGTCCGCCGAGAGATTCAGGGTTCGCGCAGAGAGCGATGGAAAGAGCCATGCTTGGAATCACCTTGCAGGACCACAAGCGAAATGAATGGATCAGACGGACAACTAAATTGAGAGACATGGTCAAAGTAATTGCTGAGCGAAAGTGGAGTTGGGCTGGTCATATTGCTAGGCTTGATAGAAGTCAAGAGACGAGTCTTCGAATGGAGACCATGGATGAACAGAAGACCAAGTGGTCGTCCACCGAAACGATGTGTGGACGACATAAAAGAATATGCGGGCTACCACTGGATGGCAAAGGCGACTGACCGTCGCGGCGTCGTGCATGGAAGGGAATGGGAGAGGCCTACGTTCAAAAATGGGCAACCATCGGCCGGGGATGATGATGATGATTTATTTTCTAAGGCTTAATTATATGTCCGGAGTTCTGTTCTGTTATGTCATCCTATTGGTCCACGATACAGGCTACGCGTAGTGTGAAGGCCGCTGGTTATTTATTTCCTTTTGGTAAATAAATATGTTTCCATTTTTATTATATTTGCTTCATAATCACCAGTCTATAGCAGTCCACTGCTCGATAGAGTAAAGTAAAATGATCCCTTTATTCAGTAGGAAGTAGTGTACTTACACTTTCAATTGTATTTTTTTTTAATTTACATCAATATAACATGACCAAACCGAGAAACTCTGCTTGGCTTATGCCAAGCTTAGTTATTAGTTACTTAGTAGTTTAAGGTTCTTGTCAATTCTTCAAAAAATATATTTTTTTCAATGTCTCTTTTACAATTGTTCTTATTCACTATAACATTGTTTTTGAGGGAGCTGGAAACAGATAGATACATTTATTTGACAGCACAAGACAATAACCGATCGAACTTTAAAAACTAAGGAGGCACAAAAAAAAACACATAGTACGTAATGTAGGTTGATGCCCGCCAAGTGGCCCGCTTTTCATTGGTTAATTAACCTATAATAATTTGAACAAACTGTCAGTAGTGTGACGTTTGTGTGCACTGCACTGCTGGACATAGGGGATCCTAATGAGCATTTACTACTCTTAAGGTCAGCGCAGACGGAGACGAGCGCAGCGGAGTGGATTTTATTAAGGCACTCGAAAATCAACCGTCCTCGAAGATACAGTTTCAAGCATATATGCACTTTATTCCAATACAGTTCTTCAAAGTTGATTTTCGTGTGACTTAATAAAATCCTCTCCGCTGCGCTCCTCTCTGTCTGCGCTGAGCCAGACTGTGATACAATGTCGTGGGAAGAATCGAATAATACATAGTTCTGACACAGTTTTAGCAGTTCTAGTTTCACATGGCCATAGTTCTAACCCACCACCCAACAAACACAAGTCTGATAACACAACTTTTGAAGTTCAGCAAGTCCAAACTCCTCGGGCATGGTGGGTAGCATCATGTCTGGGACCCGCAGTCAACACGTTTTTTAGTGTATTTGACTGTGTTAATGATAAATAAAAAAAAACAGTTGTTACGAACTTATCTGCCATTATAATTGTGATATCATTATCATATAATCATGTTAAACATTAAAAACACAAATGGTGAAGGATTTTATTTAATTATAAATCATGAGATTATTATCATTTTATCAATTGATTTGCCATTTCGTAATTATTTCATGATT
This sequence comes from Horisme vitalbata, assembly GCA_951804965.1. NCBI lineage: Eukaryota > Metazoa > Arthropoda > Insecta > Lepidoptera > Geometridae > Horisme > Horisme vitalbata. The sequence goes on along the minus strand of OX638105.1, from coordinate 12,832,584 downwards.
ATTGAAATAATGGCCTGGTGATTGCATAATTACCAGTTTAAAAATTTTCGTCTCGCTCGCGTTGAATGACTATATAGTCTAGGTATAGTATATTATTCCCAGCCTATACGATGCATATTTCCAAGCTTCATCCAAAATGGTTAGGCGTTTACTCATCTGAGTGGGAACAATCATACACACTTGCAAACTTTCGGATCTTATTCTACTTAATATATTATGTATAGTTTGGCAAACATTTGTGAAAATGGATGCTTATTACTTCTTTACGCCAAAACTACTGAACAAATTGGTGTATTTTGCCCGATGTAGCTTTGGATCAGGATCGCATATTACTACTTTTACCTGACGACCGACGAAAGGCCTTGGTTGCGGGTTCAATTCCCGGCGCGAGACAAATTTTTGGAATGATCTGCAATGATTTGTCGCAGGTCTGGGTGTTTTCAATGTATAATAAGATACCAATTTCAATTTCAATTGCCCTTTCTATGCTGGAACTCCTTTGCTAGCTATATTTTTGTTGTTTTCGGTCTTTTGCAACTCTTCTCCATTTTGGACCTGCTGTAAGATATAGTTCGTCTTCCTATCTTTTACGTTGTCTATCTATAGACCGGCCCTCCCGCGTCTCGCCCCTGTCACCCCGCACGATTGCCCTGACACGCCTTCGTCGAACGACTGTATGATTTATAGGCTGTGGTGATAGTATCCAGCATACTTCATTATTTGCTATCCCCATGAAAACAGATGGGGTGTGTTAGTGTCATAAAATCATAATAGAAGCAAAGGAAGCCATACTTGCTTCTAAAATTACTGTAATTCCACAGAAACGATCCACGTGTACAAGAACAAGTCTGAAGCATTAGAGATAGTGAAGAGATACAAATTGTCGAGGTTCAAAGTGTTCCGGAATCACCAGGATGCTGTGTCCTTTGCCCTGCGAGGGGCCGAGCCAACTGACACGACCGATGGAAATGACAACTGTAAGTTTATTTAAAATATTAACCCATAATCATCGAGATATTTATATTCTAACGTGGAAAACGTGGAAAAAAGTTGCACCAAAACTCGGCGCACGCTGTCAATTACGCCGACTTTGAACACTTTTAAAAGCTACATAAGGTCAAAATTTGTGCAAATTCTGCTTATTCGGTTTATTTATGTCAATTACGCTCTGACCCATTTTTGGCAGTTTTCACATTCAAAATTCTAATTAGTCCGTCATTTACAGTATCAAAAAATATTGGACGTGTTTTTTCTTTTGTAAATTAAACAAAAAAATACAAAGATAAGAGCGTTGAAGTTCCGCTTGACGTCACGGTGGCATACATTTTTTACCTAGCCGTGACGTCACGAGCCCAAACTTTAACGCTCTTTATCTCCATCAATTTTTATTATTTTCATTTCTTTAGCGCTAGCTCACATCTAACGCGCGATCAAATTTAAAAAGAGTTCACATGACAAGCGATAATGCTTTGACATTATTAGTAACAAGTGAAGATCCTGACATACGGAGCCGAAACGTGGACACTCACTGTACGGCTAGGCCACCAGATTAAAGCTATGGAACGAGCCATGCTCGGAGTTTCTCTGAAGAATAGAATCTGCAACGAGACTATCCATAGAACTAAAGTTGAATAGCTCAGAAATTTTGCAAGCTGAAGTGGCAGTGGACTGGCCATATCTGCCAAAAAACTGATAACCGTTGTGGTTAACGAAATCTTGAGTGGAGACCGCGGCTCAGCATACATAGTTTTGGACGCCCTCCAGGTGGAGTGACGATGTAAACTCAACCAAATTTTTATAATTAGAGTAATTGGCGCAAGCCGTTCTAGTTATTAAGTCAATAAACAACAATAACAATAAATGATTTGCGAAAGGCTGCTGGTAGAAGCTGAAAAGGTCACGATGGCGCTCATTAAGGGAGGCCTATGTATGATACAGACTAGAGAGCGTATAAACGTAAACGAAGTTGCGAACAGGTCAGCTCGTATATCTATTATAGAGGTAGAATTTTAAGTTTGTTTGTTAGCGCATAACTCTCGAACCGTTGATCCAATCTAATTGAAATTTGGTATGTCAATAGGTTGTATTTGAAGTATATGAGTTTAATCGGAGAGGGGTCATTTAGATATCGGGTTCCAAAAGGGGGAAAAAAAAATTAACAACAACACCAGCCTATTTAATCAAAGGCCTCCCCTATAAGAAGGGGAATATGCCCATAATCCCCATGCTAGGCATGCGGGTTGGGGATCGCAGGGCACAGCTTCTCGCACCGCCAACGTTGCTGCCCGTCATCTGCCAGGGTATTTTATGTGCCAGTGTTAAGCTGCGCTATGCCGCAATCAGCCAGCCGCCAGAGCCCCGTTTGTTAGTTAGGTGTTTGCTTGAACAGTTTTGTATACTCGGGACTGGGTATAAGCAATTACCTTTATTATACTTTTGAAGTAGCAATTTGGTGAACCTAACGACTCGTTAATGCCGTTAACACGCGATCCCTAATTAACCTTAATTTACTTTCGTTCATTGGATTAACAAATTATCTTATTAGTAAATACCACACCACCACACCCCACCAGCCTATATCAGTCCACTCCTGGACACAGGCCTCCCCTAATAAAGGGGGATATGCCAATAATCCTCACGCTGGGCATGCGGTTCGGAGATCGCAGGGCACAACTTCTCGCACCGCCGACGCTGCTGCGCGTCAGCGGCCAGGTGATTTTAGCTGTGCCAGTGTTAGGCTGCGCTATGCCGCAATCAACTGTCTACCAGAGCCCCGTTTGTTAGTTAGCAGGGTGCACCACGTGCAGGTGAGGTTGGCTTGGGTTACGGAGGTTGAAACCCCTTACACCCCGTAAATAATTGAATTGAGCTATTTGCATATATTTTCAGTCGATTAATTTCATTCATTATTATTTGGATAGTTTTACATAGAATCATTAGAATTACTTTGTTCTGATTTTCAGGTTTTGGTTTCCTTGAACCTTAAAGTGCGAACCAATGATTCAACCAAGCCTCCCTAGATCCGAAATATATGAGCCTTTAAATCAGTCATGTCGTTCATTTATATGAAAGTCATGCCTCATATACAGGGTGTAAAAAAACTGCTACCGAAGACTGGGTGGTTGCAATCAGACCAAGATTCTGAACATAATTATTTAACGAGCACAAAAAGCAAAAAACTTCGACTTATCGACGTCATTTTATTTTTTTTCTAGTTACCTACATAAACATAGTACAAAATAATAAGATCATATATACCTAACTATCTCATTTCAATACGCAAAAACAAATAAAATAATGCAGCAATGTACAACACACAAGACAACACACAACAACGCAAGAGGCTTATCATCTTCATGCCTCAAGTTGATGGACGCAGAGCATGGCATCGTATAGCACGTTCCAAAAAACGTAATCTACGATGCATCTATGAGGCAATGCTTTGTGATAGGTAATGGTTACCACTTAAAATCAGGTGGGCAATGTGCTTGCTCCATCTTCAAGCACCATACAAAAAAATACAGTTTTGAAAACTTGATACTTTAACAGGTTTTAATTTTTTTAAGCCAATTTATTTTTATTTGGCTGAGTTTTGGTGTGCTGTACCACCACCCTTTGTTTTCGATAGACGTTTTTTACACCCGATATTTCGGATGTCTTATGTATGATGAACTTTACTTACTTAAGAGAAATCGAATTGTAATGATGATAAATGAAATATGCCTATAATATAAATATAAAAATATAATCTTATTAATGCCTTGCTTCCGCCCGCGGCTAGGCTCGCGTGGTACTGGGATAAAAAGTAGCCTATGTGTTAATCCAGGTCACAAACTATGTATATTCCAAGTTTCATCCAAATCCGTTTGTGTAGTTAGTCAGTTAGTTTTTAGTAGTCAGTAGTTTTTGCGTGAAAGAGTAACAAACATTCATCCATCCATCCATACTCACAAGTTTTCGTAGGATTTTGTAAAATTTGAAGACGCAATTTGATTCTAGGCATTCACAACAAAATATTTGCTTATGACTGACCTGAATCAAGTTCTGTTTTCAAGAATATAGAAGCTGGGTGAAATGGGAATCAAACTCGCATTTATTTTGTATATCCCGCTTTGGCCCGTCAAGCCATGGACTTCGCGGGCTGAACCGGGAATAACTCGAAATGTTCACGTCCGGCATTATTCATTTATTATTTCGGATTAATAATATCAGTTATATTTTTTTTCCAGCTCTCATGGGAGAGAAGCCGTACCCATTCAAGGCTCCATCTCCTCAAGATATGGTGGCGCTGAGGAAAGCAATCGAGAAGGGACTGGCAGATACAGTGAGAGACCGTGTTTGGGACAATCCCAGGTTTCTGGTCAGCAGTGGCAACACGCCGGCTATTATGCAGGTACTTATATCATCACCAGCTTATAGCAGTCCACTGCTGGATATATAGGATACATAGGCTTGATACATAGGCCTCGCCTAATGAGCGCCATTGCGCCCTGTCCTGAACTCGACGCATCCTGCTTCTACCAGCAGCTTTTCGCAAATCGTCACTCCACCTGGCCAGATCAGGTACTTTTATGGTATCAGAAATCATCATCACCCTGCACTTATCCCACTCTAAGTGCGTCAGCACAACATGTTTTTCCATTCCATTTGCAGCTGTCATCTCAGCACTTACTCCTTTCTTTACTTATATCATCTTTTCTTCGGCGGACCTCTGCCAGCACATCCCTCCATATTCATATCCAACATGTTACTCCTCATGACGTGCCATACCACGTACCTATAACTCCTCAACTATTCCGTCACTGGCGCTATTTTCAAGCTTCCTTTGATGTACTCATTCCATAAGAAAATGCTTACTTAATTCAATAATGTATAATATGTATGTATTTACAAAAAAATGTATCAATGTAGTTTATCAGTCACGTGGTTCCCATAATACAAGCTCTGCTTAGTTTGGGGCTACATGATGCTGTATGATAGTGTCCATCATTATTTATTTATTTGACCTGCAGTAGGACAAATCAGGCTTATAATAAAATAAATAATAGAAAAATAACCCACAAGATAGTTAACCACATAGGTTGGTGTAAAGAAGCAACCGAAAGTATTTTGCAGACAAGTATATGAGCAGATTTCTACGACGGACTTGAGCCCTTTCTAGATGCGTCGAGCTTCCTACCCGTCGCAGTTTTTAGGCCACCCAAAGGCCTCTTGAGCTCTACTTTATCTATAAAGTAGAGCTGAAGACTGGCGAAACGCCGCTCATTAGGGAAGCCTATGTCCAGCAGAGGATTGCTAGCGCGACTGATGATGTTGATGATGATGATTATAATCTCTGTTTTATCACCAGGAAGGTTCAAGATACAATGCACTCCACATCGCTGCAAAGGCGTTGAACGCTGAATTATGCAACCTTATCCTGACGACAGTTGGTAACCCTGCTTTCGTCCAGCGGCTCTACGGGTCTGATGCCGATGCTGAGGCTTGTGAGGTGATTATATTCTTTTCTTACGACCTGCTGGAAAATGTCACATAAAAGTCTTCGCACATTGCATCGACTCAACGCCGACTCAACTCCAACTCAACTAACTGTATGGCATTGAAATTTAAGCTTTATGTTATCGACTCAACTCCAACTCAACTAACAGTATGGCATTGAAAGGACACGTTCAAAAATCCTAAGGAAGCGGGTAGTAAAATAATTTTGATCATTAAGCAAGACAAATTCTTTTTATAATGATAGTAAATATTATTTTACACATACTTTATGTAAAATAAAAATTAATTAATCCGCCCTTTTTTTATAATCTTGAATTGAAATATGACTTAGCAGGCAACTATATGTGCCTTAATAAATGTGACACGAACTCCCTGGAACGCACTGCCAGAAAGTGACAGCGCCTTACGTTCAAGGAGATTCTCTCACTCTATTATGTCCAAATGATGTCAGGTTTTTAATATCGTGAAACACAACTGTCATAAACGTCAAGTGTCCATATGTAGAAATATCATCATCAAGGTCGTCAACACTTTGACTGTACCATCTTGGTTATAAAGTGCGGGTAAGAATCGAATGTTAGTTCTTTGCTCTGGCGTCAACTTCGAGAGCAACTACTCTCGAGTCTTTTGGTTTTGCTCTGAGTGCCACCCTAGCTCGTGGGTTGACTTCCCAGAAGCGTTACGTTGTCCAATTTCTGGCTACGGAAGTGGATACTGGTCCGGAGAGTTGGGTATCTCCAGGAGCTAGCGAGGTAGAGGTCGCCATGGGAAGTTAATATCAGGAGGTCGGGCGTGTAGAGGCGCGATGCCGTTAAGGTGTACGTGGCGACTGTTGTCTGCGCGGTCATACATCCTTCGCGCTAGCAATGCCACAAAGTCCTTGACGCTGGGCATATGTACGTCGCGGGCGATGATGTCATTCCTAACATACCGCCCAGCTCCTGTGCACACACGGAGAGCTATGTTTTGTTGAGCTTGGATTCGTTTGCGGTTTGTGGTAGAGCATAACGCGTACCACGCTGGTCCTGCGTATGTGAGCCGTGAGCGGATGTACGTTTTGTATACCCCCATCTTTGTTCTCAGTGGTAGTCTTGAGGCAAGGACTGGTCGTAGCATAGCCCGTGAAGCGCGCGTAAGACGCAGAGTACGCTCTACCTGGGCATTCATCGTTAGGAATCTATCGATATCTACGCCGAGATACCGGACAGAGCTTTGCCATTCTATGGATTGTCCTCGCAACTGTAGTTGTGGTAGCAATGTGCGACGGCGGGTGACGAGTAGCGCGGCCGTTTTTCCGACGTTCACGGCAATGCGCCAACTATCTAGCCACGCCGGCAATCGGTCAAGCAGGTGTTGCATTTGTCGGGCGGCCATGTCGGGGTAGGCGGAAGACGCAAAATAGGCACTATCGTCTGCGAAGAGTGCCAAGGTAATGTCCTTCTCTCCGGGCAATAGTTGGTTTCCTAGTGTCGGAATATCATCTGTGTACAAGGCGTAGAGTGCAGGTGAAAGGCAGCTGCCTTGGGGCACTCCAGCGGTGATGGGTCGGAGTCGAGATTCCACTTGGTCGACCGAGATGTACAAACTTCGACCACGCAGAAAGGATGCCACGATCTGGATGATGGCCGGTGGTGCGGTGGAGGCTATTAGTTTTAAGACAAGTTCCGCGTGCCAAACTCGGTGGAATGCCTTTTCTACATCTAGGAATACTCCGACGGTAGAGCGGCCATTGTTAAGCTCGTGCGTTAGATGATGGTAAATCCTTGTGAGCTGATGTGTTGTGGAGTGCTGATTACGAAAACCGAACTGTTCGGGCCTGGGCTCAATGCACGGAGCAAGCCTCCAGAGTAGGAGACGTTCAAAGAGTTAAGCGGTTGTCGATAGCAGGGTAATAGGCCAGTAGCTTGCTGGGTAGCGTCGGTCTTTCCCTGGTTTTGGAAGCATTATCACCTTGCCTAGTTTCCAGACGTCGGGAAAGTGCCCCGTTCGCAGTATTCCGTTGAAAAGCATGGTAAGGGCAACCATGCCTCTTCGAGGGAGATTTTGAAGCCGTAGAAGACGTAAGACGTTTGAAGACGTAGAAATAACAGACGGCTTTCCGACATCGTTCCGCGTTGATCGTAATTTCGTTGCTCTCCTCTGTTTTTTACATTTTGAGCCCTGCATCTGCCTAACGGACTCGAAAACGAAAACGTACTGTTGGGAGCTGTGCTCATGTGATGACAATTGTCTGGTATTTGGATGGGCTCGGTACCAAAACAACATATTTCCACCAGCCAGATTCTTGGGTCATGTATTAGTTAGAGAAGGAAAATGAAGAATAAAGCTCATTGTGATGATGACTTGTGTGTGTTATTTTATTTACCTAACTTCATAAACCTAAACCTATATCTAGTTTCATCCATAGTAGGCTGCATGAGAAATTATTGGGTCCATATTATATGACACTATAATAGGCACTAGCCCTCAACCTCAGAGCCCTCAACGAATATTGGCTGAAAGAGACCATTCATGCCCTCAAGGCCCTCACCACAGTCACCGCATTGCGTTTTTTTGCGTTGCGTCGGAGTAGGAATTTATGTTTACTCAGAACAATGACAAATCTATGTGTGTTTACTTTATTCATGCACTCGAAGTTGACGCCAGAGCAAAGAACTAACGTTCGATTCTTACCCGCACTTCATTACCAAGATGATGGTAGGGTCGAAGTGTTGATGACCTTGATGATTATTCTGACATTGACATTACGTCAAAATAACCGTGACATAGTCATTTCAATCGTTTTGGTGTTGCCACAATAGATTTATTTGAGTCCCCTGCCCCTTTATATAATTTTTTTTTTGAGGATTTTACCAAACCGCCCTTGTTTGGTAAAATCAGATTTTTATATAATCAAAAAGTCCAAAAAATTACCTTTCTAATGAGGTATCATAACCTGTGCTTTGATCTCATCAGGAATAAACTACCAAAAATGAACGTCTCCTTTAAGCTTTATGTTGTTTCTTAAGAGTGAATTTGTCAACTTGAAACATAAAGGTTGACGATGCGTGAACGACGCGCGTCAAAAGGTGAACACTTTTGACGTCACCGACCCGTTTGACAAATTCACTCTCAAGAAACTTAACGTAAAGCTTACATTTCAATGCCATACTGTGAGTTGAGTTGGCTTTGAGTCGATATAATGTGCGAACAGCTTTATACTTCAATAAAACAAATTTATAATATAAAACAATTTAAGAATCTACTTAAAATAAAATAAAAACAATCTATTTAGGGGCATCGTCAAAATAATTTCGCGACGGCTTATTTTTAATATTGTATACAGGGTGACGATTTGCGAAAGGCTGCTGGTAGAAGCTGGATGCGTCGAGCTCAGAACAGGGCGCAATGGCGTTCATTAGGGGAGGCCTATGTCCAGCAGTGGACTGCTGTAGGCTGATGATGATGATGATGATCATGATACAGGGTGCAAATTTTTAAGACTTACCTACGTCATTTTAATTATTTTTCTTGTAACTTATACATAGCACAACACAATAACATCATATCTACTCTACCTAACTATGAATCTCATTTAAATACGCAAAAAACAAGTTAAATAAAAAAATACCAAAGTATGCCTGTAATGTATAACCCTATTCTAATGTGAATTTAAATATTTTATTTTTAATTACTTTAATTAATGTAAGTGGTTGTGTAGCGACCGTACAAATTAATATATTTTTACTGTCAGCTGAATCTTAATGTTAGAGCAAAGGTCTCCCCCTTTTTACATAACTGTCCACCTTTTCTTCACGTGTATGTTTTACTTAATAGTGGAAACTTTGTTGGATTGAGATCGACCTAATAATACTTTTAGTATATAAGTTTTATTGTTATGTTTGTTTCCCGAATAAATAAAAAAATAAAATAAAAGACAATATTCTTTTTAAATAAAATAAAATTAATATAAGTAGACTGTACTACCAAACTATGCATGCAGGAAACAGTCTGCCCGTATAATTTTGAAATCTTGAAACCTTGTTTTTCAGACACTAGATTATTTATTCGGCTGAGTTTTCGTGTGCTTTTCCACCACCTTTTGTTTTCGGTACATGTCTTTTTACACTCCATATAGAAAGTTTTTTAGGCAAAATCTGTAATAAATTATTGGTTTATTTCCAGGAATTTGCTGGTATTCTAGTCGATAGGTATCTGAACACACCAGACAAGGCAATGAACGAGACGCCTCTACATTTCGCCGCTAAATTCGGCGGCGCGGAGACTGTCGATGTCCTGACTTCATTCCCGCAGTGCAATAAAAGCGCTGTTAACAAGTATGGGGAACAGCCTAAAGATGTAAGTACAGACAGCGTCAGAGTCTGGTGACCCCCCTAGTTAATGTTAGTAGGTTCAAACCGTCGCGGCGTCATTCGTGGATCTCAACTTTTTGCACAAATGACTTTTATAAAACTTCTCCTCCTTGCCTACGAATATTTAATTTCAATCATATTACTATACGACACAATGGAGTGGCGGTTACAACACTCGACATCAATCGAAACGTTACAAGAGTACCGGGTTCAAATCCCTCATTACCAATATGTTTTTTTTTAATTTTTGTTACTAACAATGGATTACGTTACGCGGTAAGCGTAGTAAGTAAGATACCTAATTATTTAAATTAAGCTTAAAAAATAAAATAAAAATTCAAAAGTTATAACAAATTTATTAAAACACCACATTAAGGTCCAGTTTCACCATACTCTGTTAGTTAATTAAATGCCCTGTTAATAGGTTTAACAGATTGTTAAGGTCAACGAGTGTTCCACAATGTGCTAACGATTGATTAGTTTTCTTGATCAGTTGTTAAACTTAACGGCTGCCCCACAGGTCCGTTAAATTGTTAACAGACGATTATTATTACAGTCAAGAATTCAAGATGGACATGGCGTATAATTTTATTTTCGAAAACGAAGATATTTTAGACAATTTAGATGATTTGGACAATTTAGTAAAACGTCCTAGAATTTACAAAGAACGGCGAATGTATTTCGAAGAATACGATGACATTGATTTTTGCACGAGGTTTCGTTTATCGAAAGAATCTGTTTTGGATGTATTAAAATTAATTGAAGACAAGCTTGAATACCCATCAGATCGGTAAGTTCCTAATTTGCTTTACCTATGTAGGTAGGTACTTTGTAAAGGTACCTAGGTATATGACATTATACACTAACTTATTTTACTATTTTCACCTACATAAATATTGAACATAACCTCTATTTATTTACAGGAATGAATCTATTTCACCTATAAATCAATTGCTTTTGACATTAAGATACTATGCAACTGGTTCGCAGCAAATAACTGTAGGAGACTATTGTGGAACAAGCAAGTCTACATCTCACAGAATTATACATAAAGTAACAGCAGCAATAGCCTCCCTCAGCCGTGAATTTATCAAGTTCCCTGAGTCAGGGGACGAGTTAAGGAAAGCACAATTAGAATTTTATAATATAGCGCGGTTCCCAAAGGTTTTGGGTGCTCTTGACTGTACACATGTACGTATTAGATCACCTGGTGGAGAAAATGGAGAGTATTTTAGAAATCGAAAAGGATATATGTCCATTAATGTGCAAGCCATTGGTAGTGCAAACCTAGAGATATTAGATTTGGTAGCAAGATGGCCAGGCAGTAGTCAAGATCAGACTATATGGAATGCCTCATACAGAAATGCCATATTTGAAAGCAACCGGTATGGAGATGCAGTTCTTTTGGCTGATAGTGGATATATGAATCGACCATATATAATGATGCCATTAGAAGACCCAAGGACACCAGAGGAGATACTCTACAACGAGTCTCAAATAAGGAGTAGAAACCCAATTGAACGTTTGTTTGGAGTATGGAAACGTCGATTCCCTGTGCTAGCTTTGGGTATGCAAATACATATAAAAAATTGTCTGCCTATTATCGTCGCCACTGGTGTCCTACATAATATTATGATAAAGGCAAAAGAAGAATTACCACTAGATGATCCTGATATTGAATTTCCTGCACCATGGGAAGAATTGTTATTACAAGGTAATATCAGAGAACAGAGAAATCATGAAAATATAAGAGATATCAATCCTGTGCGCAGAAGGTTCATAAACAATTATTTTAAAAGTTTGCATGAAACTGCATTACCCAATATGTAACAAATATACAATCACAACAAATTACAGTGGTATTATGTGTATTTTCAGAATATAATGGAATAAAAAATAAGAAACTAATTAGCAAATATATTTATTTTTATTTCTCATATTGGATATAAGTAGCTACTATGAATTATTTAGAAGTTTATTATATTGTAGTTGCAGTGTTTCAGTTTTGATTTTTTCTTGTTTTAGTTGCTCTTTTAAAATCTCCTGTTTCATGCCAGCCTCTGTCTCAGCATGTTTTTTCATCATTTCAACCAGTTCTAATTTGCTTTGCACCAATTTGTCTTGAATAGAAGACTTTGGCCGTCTTCTGTGTAGCCATGATGATGTATCTTCTTTTCTTTTTACTGAAAGAGTGTCCGACACTTTTGTTTTTAATGCAGCTGGTGACCAGCCATTCCATACTTTATTTTCCTTATCCTGAAATAAATAAAAATACACAAGTTACACATAAACATTATTATTACTGAAAATAATATGTTACTGACTGACAGGTATAGTTACCTCTTGTACTAAGCAGTGGTCGGACGGTGCAGCTTGTGTGGGTGCAGTAGTGACATTCTTGAACAAATTGATGAAACTATTAATCAATCTATCAACTATAACCTAAACTTAGGTATAAAAAATACATCACTGTCAAAAAATATCCTACTTTCTACTAATATAATAAAAAGCTATTTAAAATAATATCAGTAGAAGCAAAACCAGTATAAACATGCAATGCTTATTATATGAATCTACCTATATGCTTGGCCAGCTCTTAGTATTTCCATGGATATCCCATGTGTACATTACAGTACTAAATAAAAACAAGCTAACATTGGACTCTTCTATAACTTCAATTTCTGCCTCAATATGTTGCACATTCATATTTGCTTGTTCCGCAAACTGGGCATCAGAATCAAACTGATTGGCCATTCCATCTAGTGTTGGACCGAGTAATAGTTCCACTTGGTTTTGGAGTGGTCCTGGTGGTGGAAGTTCAGGCCTGCCTCCTCCTGAAAATAAAGAGAAAAGTAGTATGTCATTTATGTAATAACCACTTGTTAAAATTACATGAACCAAACAATAAAGAATAATTTAGTCCCTACCTGTTAAACAAATTTGTTTCTTTGTGGATGCCTTCTCTTTTCTTGTGTTGCGTTTTATATTATCCCAGCACGTTTTGAGTTGTTCAGTATTTCGGACGCTGAAAGAGCTTAATGAATTAAACTCTTCCGTCAATTTTCTCCAGCCTTCGTTCTTAGCAGCGGTGGTCACAGCATCAGTTTTTTTATTTTCCACTAAATCTTTGTGTTCTGCTATAAGATGGACCAGAATTTCTTTTTCGTTTGTAGAAAAATTCGGCCCCCGTGTTTTTTTCGACATGACTAATAGAAGATTACTACTTAGGTTTATTTATTGAACACCAACATAAAAATTAAATCACCACACTAAACAACCAAAAAACGAAAGTAACCTCTAAACAAAACATTATTTGACAATTCAAATTGGCAAAATGTAAGATAACCCGCTTGCATGTTAAATGCAGAGAGTCAACAATATTTCAATTTGGTCACATCACATAGCCCGTGACGTATTAAACAACTAGCTGAAATAGTGCACATGTTTGCGTCAAAGAAATAACAAATAATGACATTTTGTATTGGTCGTTTTAGAAAGTGAGTGAATGATAATTGAGTCATTCGGTTAGATGCTAGATTTAGTAACGGTCTGTTAGATTATCACAGTGGGACAAGAAATGTTTTAACAGCGTTGTTAATTTTAAACACTAATTAGCTAATCACTGATTAAAAAGAATTTGGTGAAACTGGGCCTTAACATAATAGAATATAGATAGTAACCTATTTTTTTGAATTTTCAATAATGTTTTAAATGATAATTAATACTTATTTACCCATATAAGATTAACGAGTGAACAAACATGTTAACATTGGAACAGGTTATACTTGCCGTATAAAAATCCAATAAACAATTTAGATCACTCGCAAATACTTAGTCTGGTATTTTATCTATAATTGAAAACATTTTATAGTATTTAAATATTTTTTAATACCGAATGGGATGGATGTCCAAAACTTTAAATTATTTGTTGAAGCCTTCTTTTCACTTGGGTAATCAAAGTCCAACCAAAACCACTACGACGCATCAGTTCCTAGGTTCTCATGACCTCCTGTTACAGGTGCACAACACTTCACTCGTGTCCCAGTTAGGACAATTTGACCCCACATATGCTCACACGTTCTCCACATATTTAAATCGTGACTTTTAGATGACCATGATATGGTGATAATGCCCGTCTGAGAAGCGAGCCAATTGGCCAGAATTCGCGAACGATGAACCGCGCAGTTATCATAAACTAAATACACCGTTCCTTCTGGATAAGCAACTTGCACTGTTGACTGCATTATTTCTAGCAAAACTTTGCTCGTTGATGACATCCATCGCCAATAACCTGAAAATAAAAACATAATGTTATAAGCATAAGATGTGTTTATATAATATAAAATGGAATAGGTCTACTAATAACAGTTTTTATGATAATCCTACTAATAATTCTCATACCACTTACCTAATGTTATTCTGCCATTTCCAATTCCATACATTGATTAACATTGACATTGATTATTTGTTGGGTTGTAGCGTTCCAAAAGTTTTATTTTGCAAAACGCACTCTTTAGCTCAATTTTTCGGACTGGCTTTTTTATATGCAACATTTTTCATATACAAATTCAATGACACACGACACACACCCAAGACGAAACAAGTAACCTTTTGTTCTGAACTGTCATTTAATACACAACTACCCTCAATAGTCCAGTGCTGCACAAAATAATTATAAGTAGTTGCGCACTACCGTGTTAAACAAATGAAGAAGTTACTAGCTGACGCATCCATGAATACCTAGACAAAATAATAAATGTATATAGTAACTTATAATTTCGTCATTATCGCCAACCGCTACGATAGCTCAGTTGGTTAGAGCGTCTGATTCATAAACTGGTGTGAATGAGTTACTGGTTCGATCCCCCAGCCAAGTATAAATATTTTTGTATAAGATTTTGGCCATTTGAATATGGTAGCCTCCACGGCAGCAGTTTAAATTTATACTTGAAAGGGGTATACCAGATCGTGACGCTGTGTGTACCTAACACGGAAACGGACACTCAAGATGGTACAAATAAAAAACTTTGCAAGTAAACAAAACCTTAATATTCTATCGGTTATTGGTTCTATGGACAATATGATCTGCCCACTTCAACTTGCTGATTCTGAGAGATATGTCGGTTACCTTGATTCTAAAATTTAAAAATAATCGATAAAAGTACTTGTCCCTGTCATTAAAATATAAATAAAAAAAGTGTCATTATATTTTACACCATTTTAGCTATCTGAGGTTATAGAACTGTTATAAAAATAATGTTCACAAATGCTTATGTTGTGTTTTTTCTTACGGCCCATAACAGATAGGAAGTCCTATCAATATTATTAGTAGTTTTTGCGTTTTCCTCGAACTTAGACCTTCATTTGCAGTTTTTTTGTTTACATTATTAATAGTAGTGATTAATTTTCAGGTGATATGTAAGCGCGCTGACAATGCTACCGGTGAGACGGCAAAGCGGATCTCTTCAATGCTTCGCGAGAGGTACTACGTGCCGGTGCTTCATTCTGAAGACGGTAGCGGTGTCCCGACCATAGGCCGCCCATTCACACCCGCCCTACCGCCTGTAAGTGGAAAGTTGAATAAGTCTAGAAAAGATAATTTTTATTATACTTTTATCGTGTGACGCAATACTGAGACGCTGAAAGTAGCGGATTCGATTCCCGCCGCGGGACAAATGTTTCCATTGTCTGCAGATATTTGTCTCGGGTCTGCGCGCTTTCTATGTATAATTTATTTATTAGAACGAAAAAAAACTTACTTATTTAAATTAAGTTAATTATAATAGAAGCTAAAAAAAAGAGAACAAAGATCGAAGTCAAAGTTGTTTATGCATGAAAAAAAAAATTAGTTAATATGTATCTATATAAATAAACAGTATAGTTATATCATGTGGTTCCCTTAATGAACGGGGCTACATGATGCTATGTGATAGTGTCCAACTATTATTTATTATTATTTTCAACCATCCGCATTTTCACCCACCATTTTGAACAGGAAATAAACACGGATCCGCTCTGTCCGCGGTACGAAATCCGCGCATACGCAGGCCCCATGGAGTCGCGGGATGCGGAAGTCTTCCGCCGGAAGTGGAAGACGCCGCCGCGACAGCCGCGTGCGCCGTCCAACTTCCGCTTGACGGAAATGACGAAGGGCTTTGAAAAAGTTGGCAGGTAAGTGACTCAAATGATGGGCTCAGTAACTGGATTTCGAACACCACTCGGCACTCGGTATTGGCTGTAGTAACTGGCTCTAGTATTCCACTCTAGCGCTGGGATTACTGTTGTTGTGTTACTGTTGCTAGCATCTGGATCCGACATTTGATTCTAGTAACGGGCAGTTTGTAATTGATTTATACTAACTTCCACTATGTAGCGTCTTACAGTTTTAAGATGTTTAGTAGTGGGAAGGTTAGAGCACGAAACAAACCCACGAGTGCTAGTTTGACACTGAGTTTAATTACCATGAAATTATAAAAAAAATGTATGAAATAGCAGAAAAAATCAACATGTGTGAGTATTTTACAGCTGACCTAGTTCGTTGACATTACCTACCTATCGTGCGTTATTCCGTTCACTATCTTCTAGTACTGGATTCAGTTTATGTAAGAAAGTGTAAAAGGGGAACTTATAGAATATTATTAAACGTAATGCTTTTGTTGTGTTATTAATACATTTTTGCTCTATTCCAGAAACCTAGCTGAGCAGATGCAAGTAGGTTGGAAGGAGTACTGGCCGTTTCTCGACACTTTCACAGACCTACGAACTACAGAAGGCCTCGCTCTCCTAGAAAACTATCTGAAGACCAAATACGAAAGCGCCTGTTCATTCGCCTACAGCGATAGTTGCGCGCAAACATGCAACACGCCCGACGAGCTGAATCTATCAAGAATAAGTCTAAATATGTCGCAACATAGCCAGAACGGTGAAGTCATGAGTCCTATAACCGAGCTCTGTGTTGCCATGAAAACTTGCAAGATAACGGACCGACCGACACATTGGAACAAGACAGATCCGATGAGACAGAGAATGTGCAGGCAACCTAGCGTTAAACTCCTGAACGGAGATCCCACACCCGTTATTAACCACACAGTAAGCCAACTGCTATGCATAGAACGCACCTGTCAAGTATTCGCTAAGCGGATAGCCGACGCGCTCACATTCTCATTAACCGCTGAACCAGAAGTAGCGGGCGATTCACTCAAATCGGAAGCCAAACATCTACAACACACAATATTCACTTACATGGACGATGAACGATTTCAGAACATCAACTTCGCTCTAATCCATTCACGATTAGCGCAACTAGTTGTCTACAAATTGAAACAGCAGACGACTGATCTCGACGATATCAATAACCTGATGGAGTTTCTGCTGAAGTTACGCTGCCCGAATGATGATATATTCAGTTCTGATGACGAGAGAAAAACTTATAGAGACGATGATAGGAGAAAAGGTCGTGTGAGAAACACGCACGTTATAGACGGGCATGTAAGATGCTTGTCTAGTTTTATCTGTGAGGTTTTGTCGGAGGATATGGCTAAGGGTCCCGCGGTGTCGGATAGTGAGTGCGCGGAGATTTGGGAGGGAGCGGCGAAGTGCAGGTGCGATTGGAAGATAGACTCCTTTGAGAGGAATAGTAAGAAGAATGCATCGTTTAGGAAAAATCGTTCGATTTTATCGACAAGTCCGAAGTCAGAGAGTTTTATTAGGAGGCTGACGTTTGATCATGATATAGGTAAGGTTTTACTAAATAACCGCCCGCGGCTTCGCTCGCGTGGTACCGAGATAATAAGTAGCTTATGTGTTAATCCAGGTCCACGTGTTTTCCAAGTTTCATCTAAATCCGTTCAGTAGTTTTTGCGTGAAACAGTAACAAACATTCATCCATTCATCCATACATACTCACAAACTTTTGCATTTGTAATATTAGTGTGATGTGATGTGATTTTTTTAAATTAGTTTTTATACCTAACTATCATAGGCATAGTTTTGACCCAGTATCAGGAACTATGATCTAGTGTTTGAAATATTCGCAGAGCGTGTATTTCTATTTGATGACATCTGATGCGAAGTGGGTAAAAGTCCGATTCCCCGAATATCACATATACCATTTGTCCGTGGGACAAATGTTTGCAGATATTTATATCGGGTCTGGGTGTTTTCTATGTGTTAATTGAAAACAGGACAACAGGGCAGGGCGCAATGGTGCTCATAAGGGAAGGCCTATGTCTAGCAGTGGACTGCTATATACTGAAGATTTATTCAAAAAATTATATAAGCTTTTATATAAGTCATGTGATTCCCTTAATACAAGCTCTGCTTATTTTGGGGCTAGATGATGCTGTGTGATGATGTCCAGCATTATACTATTGCCGCTATAGAAACAATTAATTAAAGAGTTTTAATTCCTCAGGCGACGGCAAGCAGCACAACGAATCAGAGAAGCCAGTCAGTGTGAATTCTCCGGCCGGAGACAGTAGCGCCACTGTGTTCACGTTAGACATGAAGAAGTGCCAAGTGATCGAAGCTGAGGTAAAGGTTAAAGTAAGAGATATGAAAGTGAAGTCAGAATTTTTTCTTGTCATATTTTGGTTGGCTAGTGCAGATAAATGTAGTTATTAGTGTTTAACTCATTTTAGTAACTTTGTAGTCAACTGCTGATAGCAGCAGGCGACATTTCGCTGCAACACGGTTTCTATGTATTCTAGTTTGGTTTCTAATTATTACTTATACGTATGGGGCAAATTTTTATCTCATTGACGGCAGCTATCTTTACATTTGTAGTTACAAGGTT
This sequence comes from Horisme vitalbata, assembly GCA_951804965.1. Lineage (NCBI taxonomy): Eukaryota > Metazoa > Arthropoda > Insecta > Lepidoptera > Geometridae > Horisme > Horisme vitalbata. The sequence continues at coordinate 12,813,939 of OX638105.1, read as the reverse complement.
TTTTTCTTAGGAAACTATGCCCCTTATTCATAACCAAATGTCATTATTGTAATAAATCCATAAAGTAAGCTTGTCCCTGTCATTTAAATGTAAATGAAAAGAGGTGACATGATATTTGAACGCCGTTTTAGCTATCTGAGTCTTTATAGAACTGTTATGAATAATCACGGTTAATGATTATTTGAAGGCATCGAGCTCGTCCCGCCAACGCATCCTCGGTGAGAGTGGTGGGTGATGGCTGGGGATAGAGATGTTTGGAAGTCTATGGGGGATACCTTTGCCCAGCTGTGGGACGAGAGAGGTTAATTAAATTATTTTGAAGAGAAAAAACAAACTCAGTTTCTGCCCTCAGTAAGGTAAAATTTTGCCCCACTCTGTATATGTACTCACCACCCGGTATTAATATATGTTTTTAGTATGTATATGAAATACCTACCGTACTGACGCGTGTCATTCTCCACATCCACATCAGCCTATATCAGTCCACTGTTGGACATAGGCCTCCACTAATAAAGGGAGATATACCCATAATCCCCACGCTGGGCATGCGGGTTGGGGATCGCAGGGCACAGCTTCTCGCACCACCGACGCTGCTACCCGTCAGTGGCCAGGGGATTTAGCTGTGCCGATGTAGGCTGTGCTATGCCGCAATCAGCCGGCCGCCAGAGCCCCGTTCGTTGTTTAGCAGGGTGCACCACGTGCAGGTGGGGTTGGCTTGGGTTCCTAAGATAGGGGTTGGAACCCTGTACCTGTCATTCTCAGTTTATACTAATGATGCAATATGTAGTGTAGATTTTAGAATGTGTAAAGAATTTACTGTAATAATCCCAGAGTAGCGAATTCACGTAGTTCACATAGTTTCGACTACTTGCAGTGTGTAATTTGTGTAAAAAATCTTCAACAACAACAAAACTAGCCTGTATTAGTCCACTGCTGGACATAGTACACCTCATACATCCCTTAATAAGATGGGCGATATGCCCGTTGGGGTTGGGTATCGCAATGCAGCTTCCCGCTCCGCCGACGCTGCTGCCCATCACCGATCAGAGAATTCATTTGTACCGGTGTCAGGCTGCGCTATGCCGCAATCAGTCGGCCGCCAGAGTCCTGTTTGATAGTTTGGTTGGCCACGGGCAGGTTGGCTTGCAGGTAGGGTTGGCTTGATTACCAAGGATGGCAGTTAGAATCCCTTACACCCTTCAAATGCCCCAAAAACACCAGCCTATATCGCCAACAACACCAGCCTTTATCAGTCCACTGCTGGACATTGCCCTCCCCTAATAAGAAGGGGGATATGCCCATAATTCCCACTCTAGGGTTTCGGGTTGGGGATCGCAGGGCACAGCTTCTCCCACAGTCAAGCAATCAGTGTTTTTGCTTTAAAGCAAAAAAAATCACTGAGGCAAGGCCTTTTTGTCTTGCTGCAGCACACATAAACTTACTTATAAGTTCATAATTCCTATGGACTTAGAAATGTTTGTATTTCTTTCTTTCTATTAATGTTATTTTTTTGTGATTATATTTTGTTATTAATGTAAATTGTGTGCCTGTAGTAACAAATACAGGGGTGTACAGGGTTCCAACCCCTATCTTCGGAACCCAAGCCAACCCCACCTGCATGTGGTGCACCCTGCTAAACAACGAACGGGGCTCTGGCGGCCGGCTGATTGCGGCATAGCACAGCCTACATCGGCACAGCTAAATCCCCTGGCCCCTGACGGGCAGCAGCGTCGGTGGTGCGAGAAGCTGTGCCCTGCGATCCCCAACCCGCATGCCCAGCGTGGGGATTATGGGTATATCCCCCTTTATTAGGGGAGGCCTATGTCCAGCAGTGGACTGATATAGGCTGATGTGGTGGTAGTAACAAATAAATGATTTATCTATCTATCTATCTATCAATTAAGGTGTGCCAGTGTTTGGCTGTCATATAATCCGTCACAGGCAGATTCCGTCAGAGGTTGGCTTGAGTTCCGAAGGTGTTCTCAGTTCTCAAATGTGTTTTATAAACTATAAAATATGTCCTTTATTTTCAGATATCAGAAGATGAATCTGTTGCGTCCTGTCAGTCAGATGACGACGACTTTAAAACAGCATCAGAACATTCCGAGAGCGATGACGAAGAGATGGCTGACGCCAGCGACCGTGCCGTTGCCGAACCTTTTATCTACGGGTAAGTTTTTATACCAATGAATCAATCAAAAAAACTCAGAGTAACAACCAGACTATCTTCCATCGGCCTTAACGAGTCCTTTGGCCACATAGCACGGAAAAGCGATGACAACCTAGAAAAACTTCTCATCACTGGAAAAGAGAATGACCTAGAATGGGAAAAGACCTAGAGGTTGAAGTCCGATGCGCTGATCGGATCAAATCACCATACTTGAGGCCAAGTTTAACGAAGCCATTCATACAGCCCATACTAGATCAAGGTGGCGCAGTATTATCAAAGAAAAATAGATTTGTGGAGGTTGTCATAGTAAGTAGTCCAACCTCCCACACTAGAATAAACTACACTAAGGGCACGAACTGCAGTGGCCAATTTGGAAGTCGCTTAATCAACTCTGCACTCAGGTTGGCCGTTGCAGAGAAAACCTCGCTAAATGGGGTTACACTGAAAATTCGAATGCATGGTGTACGTGTGGGGCGCCAACTCAAGACATGCGGCATTTGCTCTCCTGCCCGCTGTGCTCAACCTCCTGCATATAGGAAGACCTCAATAAAGCGACCGACCTAGCTGTGGATGTGGCTACTTATTAGTCCAAACAAATTTAAAAACAAAAAAGATGGTTGAATAACTGACACGCAAAGAAGTCGAACCTCCATCTTGGAACCCAAGCCAACCTTACCTGCTCGTGGCCTTGCTGTATAACAAACTTGGCTTTGGCAGTCGACTTAATGCGATATAGCGTAGCCTAACACCGACATATTTAAGTCCCTGGCCAAGGAAATTTAGCTGCTGAAAGCTGTTATCTGCGATCTCCGGGATTATGCGCCTTCTTATAGGGTGGCCTATGTCCAGCATTTGATTAGAATCTCCGAAGAGAGTTAAAAGATATAGAAAACAGAAGAGGAAATATGTTTGGACACCTTATACGATATCACAGCTTTATATGCAACATCATGGACGAAAAAGTAGAATGAAAGAGAGGTAGGGGAAGACTAAGGATAAGTTACGATCGTAACGGCTTCAAAAAGAGAGTTAATAGGCATCTTCTGGGAAAGCTCGCCCCATCGTCGACCTCATCCTTGCCTATACAAGCCTCGAGGTCAAGAGCTGGCCCATATTAAATAAAATAAAAATAAGAAAAAAAAATAATGAGTCACGTTAAAGAGCTCTCATGTCGGAGAGGGAAGTAAAGGAGTCTGCTTTGGAGAGAGGCAGATAGAAGAAGCTGCATCAGTTGCGCCGACAAGAGCACAGCTCTTAAATAAATGATGATGATGTCCAGCAGTGGACTGAGTAGGCTGGTGTTGTGAAATGTAATTTCGATTTTTTTTTATTTCCAGTGAAGAGCCCTCAAAAATGGACCGGCTAGTATTCGACGCGATATCTGACAACAAGATATGTCCGCTGCAGTTTCCGAATATCTACCGATGGAGACACACGGTTGCTCTCTACCCGCCCGACGAAAGGGACAAGTTAGTTACATTTATAAATTTAATCCTAGCTTATAAGTAGCCTATAGAAATATTTTTTAATTTTCCTAAAATCTTACTATTTTATTTAGTAAGTTACTTTGGGAAATAGAGCCTATTGAGACCAACTTGCAAAAAAAAACTTTACAAATGTCATATCCAGGACTGTATTTTTTTCAAAAATCCGAACTTGCAATTTTGTTTTCCTTCAATATAAACCCATAGTTTCCTCAAAACAGAACCTTCTTAGGTAAAATTATGCCCGATCCTGTATGTTAATTCCAGGGTCTAGACTAGAACGGCATTTGTGTATAATTTCAATCCATTCAGTAGTTATGCATATAATCACATCAGACACATGTTTACATTTCACAAATTTTCGTCTTTATTTAGTAGGATTTCATCATAATCTGCTGAGTAGTAAGGCGTGAAAGCGTTACAAATAAACAAATAATACTATCTTGAACAACTACCTAATTATTTCCATGTTATTTCCCCAGATGGGTCCCTGCACAAACCGACCCAGACGATTCTGTCTCATCGTGCGCGTCGTGGAATATCTCAGTGTTACACACGCCGCGAGGGGTCGACGTTAGAAGAAGACTGGCGTCTCCCAGCACGAGGTGTTCCACGCCTAATAAGAACAGTAGTACTGATGAAAGGGGTGTGCCTTTACAGGTAAGATATCGACTTAAACAATAATAGGGTCCAAAGGACTAAAATCAATCCATTCAAAGGCTGTTCGGAAGAGATTTTTTTAACAAAATCCCAAATGATGTGATTAATCTATCTGTAAATAAATTCAAAAATGTTGTTAAACGTAATCTATGTAATAAAGCTTATTATAAAATATCTGATTATTTAGATGACAAAAAAGCTTGGGATGAAACTGCCTCCAACTCCATCAAAAACAACGTAATAGATATCAAGTACAATGACGTTAAAAAAATATAAGCCAAGCAGAGTTTCTTGCCAATTCTTCTCTGTTTGGTCACGTTACGAATTGGTGGTAAATTTAAAAAATGACGTTTCAAAGTGTACTATACAGTTCCTACTGAATAAATGAATTTTGAATTTTGATCACTGTAAGCGATAAGACCGCCCATTTTACTTTCAGTATGAGTTATTGTTTGTTTGTACTTTATGTTTAAGTTGGTGTGAGTACAATAGAGTTATCTATCTATCTAAGGGATGATGCCGGGGTAAAAATATTATAATTCTAATTAGTCCCTCAGATAGATTAACAAAAAATTTTAGACACAAAGTAGAGACGTTTTATGATTAAATATTTTTTTATGGTAATTGAAGATGGAACAAGCACATGGCCCACCTGATGTTAAGTGGTAGCCATTACCTATCACAAAGCATTGGATTGTAGATCACGTTTCAGATCCAGTTGTCTCGGTTTTCGGTTTATTCTTGTACATAAAATCCAATTATCGGTGTACACATTTATAGTGAAGCACGCACGACTCTTGGAATATGAAACACCCTTGCCCATCAGCAGTTAATAAAAATTTGAACTTAAATGTAAGTGATAAAATAAATAAATGTTTGCAGTCGGATAAAAAGAAAAATTATTTGAATTAGTTCACAATATTATTAGCACTAAATTAAATTTACTTACTGCGAAAATTGTAAAAATTTTCGAATTGGGCCGAATAAAATTGTTCTTGTTAGGAAGTCTCCACAGTCTTTCTTTGAAATTTAGGTAGTTTAGCTCGCTTAATTCCGATCACTGCATAATATACTAGCTTAAAATTTAAGATAAAATTATAAAATACCTACCTACTCATAAAAATCCACCTACCTAAAATCTGATGAATGAAAGCCTCGGTCTGCCTTCTACATATTGCTATGGCCTATGGTTTCCGCATATGATACTATGACACTATACTGTGTTAACTCTGTTACTTTATAACCATGTGATGACAATTAATTATTTGAAAGTTTTCAATCAGTGCGTCCTACCCGTCATAACATACGGAGCCGAAACGTGGACACTCACAGTACGGCTAGTCCACCAGTTTAAAGTCGCTCAGCGAGCTATGGAACGAGCTATGCTCGGAGTTTCTCTGAAGGATAGAATCCGCAACGAGACTATCCGACATAGAACTAAAGTTGTCGACATAGCTCAGAGAATAAGTAAGCTGAAGTGGCAGTGGGCTGGCCATATCTGCCGAAGAACCGACAACCGCTGGGGCAAACGAGTTCTTGAGTGGAGACCGCGGCTAGGCAAACGTAGTGTAGGACGCCCTCCGGCCAGGTGGAGTGACGATTTGCGAAAGGCTGCTCGTAGAAGCTGGATGCGTCGAGCTCAGAACAGGGCGCAATGGCGCTCATTAGGGGAGGCCTATGTCCAGCAGTGGACTGCTATAGGTTGATGATGATGATGATGTGATGACAATACATATATTGAGTATTGAGTAACTTTTTACAAACCTACTGTATCTGTTTTGAATGTTTGGAGTCAATTTTAATTTCTTCCTTGCAGATCTCGAACTGGCTTCGAGTAACCGGTCCCAACTCTCCTCGGTCGTCGCTCGCTTCAAAAAGCATGAACCACAACGTGAGTCTTGGTTACTGAACGAATCTGATAATAATTATTAAATATACTAATTAACCCTTGAAAAGGTGACAATCGGGGACTAAAATTTAAATACTTTACGAATAATGAGTCCCGTGGTTGTATTTAAATTTTGATGTACTAATTTAACGTGTTTTAGTTGTAGAAAGGGCACGATAGATTATTTTAAGATAATTTAATATTGGCTCTTGGCTCTTACATAAGTCGTTAACGTTCTAACGGAAAAAGTATCGGCCGATCAAATGAAAAGGATTTAAAATCCTAAATAAATGATATCGGTCAATATTTGAATTTTCCATATACTATCGACTTGGTTAAGTTTTGTATAACTTGTATGGTTATTAATTGGCACAACTTTAACTGTTAAATATTGATTTGTAAAATATACGGTTCCAAGTCATACCAGTTTCAATCATAAGTTGTGCAATCGAAAAAATTCTCAATTAGTATTTTTCACATCACGAAAGACGCCCAATTGGTGATAAATTTTGATATTTTGACGACAGCTCGTGAACGACTTTTCCGAGAAACTCACAGGCGTGGCGATTAGATTTGAAAAGGCTGTATGCCAATTGACATGTTTTCTTAATTTTTTTGACATTGTTTTAGGTGATTCTTGTATTGTAGTAATAATTTAGTTTTGTGTGTTAATTCAATGTTTATTATTTTAGATTATTGTATTTCTATGTGGCGTAGTACTCTAATTTGTGATTTTCAAAATGTGTATAAGACATTGACATATTGGCTTTTCCCTGAGGAGGTTTGCAGACGGTTAGTGATTGCAGTACCATGTCGAAAATACAAGAAATTTAATAAATATTTAGAAGTTATGTGTTTGTGTCGTTAAATTTTATGGTGCATAATAAATAATCAGATAAGATCTGAAAGATTACTATAGTTATTGATATCTTTGATTTTCTGTTAATTAATCTGATTATTTCTAGGCAGCTGTTTGTTTTGTCCTGATTAAGAATATATCAAATTCCAGGTTCATGCCAAAAATACTTATTCCAATACGTAATCTATAGTTATAATTTCAAGTGTTCGGATCAAAAAGGCTATAAAAATATTGACATGTACAAAGACTATCCTTATAAATGTTGTATTTTCGCAATAAAGAAGGGTTGATTTAGCTCTCAAAAAAAAAATCCGTATTTGATATTTTTGGTGTGAGTCTAACCCTAATTCAGTGCACGTTATTTTTATATTTAAAAAAGTTTAGTGTGAAACGTAATGAATAAACTTTTTATTTGTATGCGTTCAAATCAGTTTAACTTTAGATGCGATGTAACAGTATTATAAACATCGTTAAAATAATACGGCGAAAACGAATTTGACAGCATTATAACTAAATTACACCAACAGTCATATCTCTAAGTGTTACCTAAAGTTGGCAGGTCAAGTGCCCAAGCTGTAATGCCTTTAGGTGACGCTTAGCGGTAATGTTCGTCTTAGAGTGCCATGGCAGTATTGGGTTGCCTACATACATCGATTTTTCTCAGAGGCCAATAAATTACCATATTTTATTGTGCTTATGTTTAGTTCAGAGATACCATAATATTTGTGTTTAATGGTCTTTACTGTTAGGGCTATATTTCACTGGGACACCATGGCGGCGCAACCAGTCGCCGCTACCAACGAAATGTATATAGCTCCATAGAGTTGTAAAGGTGTCAGATTGGTTGTGCCACCAAACGGACACCACCATACATTTTGTTAGCTGGCGACTGGTTGCGCCGCTATGGTGTCCTGGTGAAATATAGGGCTTAGACACAGACTCTGCGCCACTCTCAACTTGTAGACCAATTGATGTGTTCATGAAAAGGACACTTTAGTTAAATAATTAGTATGTTATTTAAAGCCACATTGTGTCCATTTTATACTTTTTTCTAGATTACTATTTTTCGTTATGGTTGCATTTGAATCCACTAAAATGGTCCATTATAGATAATAAAGTTTGTGCTGCACTGCGTTATTTAGCATTTATAGTTACTTCATTTGTCATTGAATGCCAAAAGTTGTAAGTGATTACACATTTGTACTTTTATATTTGAAGAGTAATTGTATAAAAAGAAATGTATGTTTTTTATATATGTTTTAATTCACATAGACATAGCAAAATAAATTATGACTGGTATAAATACATTTTTTTTTATTTAACAATAATTTTATGAATCCCAAAAGTTTTCGTCTTCTGATGTCTTAGCTAGTGATATGGGGGATTGGTTGTATTCAGATCTGCTATTGTAGTTGTCGACGTCAGCTGAAAAATCGTCGGGATAATCCGGATCTTCGTTTTGTTCTAACTCACTCAATGTATTATCTAAAGCGTCTTTGGACTGATCTAATTTCATCCTTACACTGGATGACTGTTCTTTATCATCTTGGTAAAGAGATACAACACCGTCTGGTGTTATTTTATAAGATTTCTCTGATACACTTCTTCTAGAGTTGCCAGAATGTGAATCTCCTTTCGGTGATTTTAAACATTTTGCTAACTTTATGCTACCTTTTCTGATATTTCCCGATTTGAAATTAAAAGATTTTATGCTACTTGATACTGAGTCGTTCCTGGGAGTGTTTACTCCAGGCCTGGCTAGCGCTGAATCATCTCTAGTAAATGGCATTAAGTCAACGTTTTGTCCGCCTCTAAAGGAACTTCTTTTAGGACTGACTATGATGCACATTGGATTAGGAATGTTTTCTACGTCCGATTCAATCTCCGATATTTCGTTATCTTTATTATTATCCACGGAACTTTCAATTATAAGCAGCATGTTTTGCGATTGTGAATCTGTTACTTTAACATCGTTGACTTCATTGATACTTTCTACTTCGATTCGTAGTAAATTTTTGTCTGATTTGCTTTGTGTTTCGACCGCGCCGATGTTGTTTTCAACAGAATCTTGTTTGTTATTCCATTCTTCGTGTACTTCGTTCTTGTTACATTCATGTGACTCTGTTACTATTATCGCTTGCTCAGGCATGTTGTAAATCTTTCCTATATTCTGTTTCAGCAAATTCAATTCCTTAGCTTTATCATTTTTAGCTTGTCGTATTATTTCATTTCTAGTGCCTCTTGTTTTATCTGGATCTTGATTTGGCGATTTGGAACGTGGCGTGTGGGGACTCACATCATCTGCAGTGTGATAGTATTTTCTGAATTCATTTAATGGTGTTTCTAGATAATTTTCAGGTTTTTTAGGTTCTTGAGTCGAGTAAGCATTCGGTATAGGAGTTACTTGGAAAGCAGTAGTGTTTTTGTTCTGGAAATGCTCCCCGATGTTGATCTTCATCTGATACTCTTTGATACATTTGTCGTAATCGACGGAGTTGGGTTCTGGAAAGAGCGAGGTGGATTCCTTGGCGTACGGTTCATCAAGTTTGTATGTTGATGAACTGGGCTTTGATTCTGCAACCAATTGGAAAGAAAACATAAATTAAAATGCATTCAATACAAGGATGACTCATTGACTCGTTAACTGATCTTCGATCGAACGTCTTCCGATGAATTTTTGCGTGTAATCATTCATCATCGTTACGTGAGACTTCTGTGAGAAATAAATAAAACAACGACAACACCAGTCACTCCAATGCTGCACATAGGCCTCCTAATAAGGGAATATGCCCATAATCCCTACGCTGGGAATTCGGATTGGGGATTGCAGGGCACAGCTTCCCGCACCGCCGACGCTGCTGCCCGCCTGCAGCCAGGGGATGTAGCTGTGTCGGTATTAAGCTATGCCGCAATCAACCGGCCGCCAGGGTCCCGTTTTTTTGAGCTTGGGTTCCAAAGATTGAGGTAAGAATGAATAAAGCTGTCATCGCTTACTTAGTTGTTCATATACCAATCTAAGAGATGGCCTCAATCCGGAAGGGGTTCATGGGCATATCTCTCTTAATCGGAATAGGCCTATGTTCAGCAGTGGATTGATATAGGTTGCTAATATAAATAAGGCACGGTAAGATATTGGTCCCGGCTTTTTACCCGACTGAAGTCCTCATCAGTCAGGTTATGTTTTTAGGGTGCATGTATGTTTGTAATAATATTTGTCGGTCGCTGTAGCCTAAACGGCTGGACGTATAGATCACAAGGATGACATAGGCTTTATGAAACTTCAAAAAATCCAATATGGCGACTGTAAGAAGCCATTTTCAATTTACGATGAACTAAAAAGTACTAAAATCTTCCTATCTGTGTAGTCGGGTTCTTTGTTTTTTATTTTAATGTATACTTGTTGGTTGAAAAAACTCCCGACAACAGAGTTGATCACTAGCTCATACGGGGTGTAAGGGGTTCCAATCCAAAACTCTGGAACCCAAGCTATCTTTGGGGTGCCTTTTTACCAGAGATGTGCTATTCTACGTTGCTATGGATGCGTTTGATATCCACCAATCATATTCATTGGTGCACATAGCTTAGCACTGGTGGAAACGGATTCAACAAAGATATGTTTTTTATATGGAAGGATGCGTGCTATGGATGCGTGCTATAGATGTGTGCTATAGATGCGTGCTATGGATGTGTGCTATGGATGCGTGCTATGGATGCCTGCGCCCTCGTCGCTTCCCTACTATCGTTACATCGCATATCTCGAGCTGCGCATCTTCCTCGCGCAGCTACTTTGCGGCGGCGCATCTTCATAGCACATCTTACTCGCACTCGTACAGCTTAGCATCAGTGGAAACGGTCACAAAGTTTCGTAGCTTAGCTTTTAAATTCTCGCAGCATAGCTGCATAGCACATCTCTGGTGGAAAGGCACCCACCCTAACGGGTTCTGGCCTGCTGATTGTCGCATAGCGCAGCCTAACACTGGCCGCTGACGAGCAGCAGCGTCTGCGGTGCGAAAAGCTGTGCCCTGCGATCCACAATCGGCATGCCCAGCGTGATTATTGGCATATCCCCCTTATAAGGGAGACCAACGTTTAGCAGTGGAGTGAATGGGCTGGTGTTGTTGTGTTATTGTCATATGAAGAATGAAGTATCGTAAACAAGGCAAACAATGTTTGGTAGTCACCTAAGTCTCTCTCAGTAATGCTGGCCCCACTCCTGTGCGCTCTAACGCTGGGAGGGTTCCGCACATGGAACGCGTCCTGTTTCCTCCTGAAGTCAAGATACGATTTCTCCACTGCTTCTGCTTCTATCTCTAGCTTGCGAAGCCGAAGTTTTGCTTCGCGAAGCACGCAGTTAGGACTCTTCTCTCGGACAGTTGGCGTGTCTTTGATGCTTGCTTTGCTGAGAATGTTTAGGGGCCATGAGAAATTGATCTCTGTGTGGCAGTGGGCAAACCCCGCCTGAGAAGCAGGTTGCGGGTTCGTTTCCCGCCGCGAGACAAATGCTTGTATGTTCTGCAAATATTTGTCTCGCCTCTGGGAGTTTTCTTTTATAGTTTACAAAAAACTATGCTCTGCATGATTTGGGGCTACATACATGATGCTGTGTGTCGTGTGTTATTAAATTAGAGAAACTAACAGGAGATCGAGTAAGGTTGGAAATTTGAAAATCTCGTCGTTTCATTTGTGTCGTCTTAAGACAAAATAGGAGAAAAAACAGACATTTCAGCGCACGGGAAATCAATTTTCTAGAATTTTCTTTAATTGATTTTCAATGGGCTTTTTTCGTGCGCATCAGCCTATAGCAGTCTACTGCTGGACATAGGTCTCCCCTAATGAGCGCCATTGAGCCTTGTCCTGAGCTCGAAGAATCCAGCTTCTACTTTCGCAGACCGTTACTCCACCTAGCCGGAGGGCGTCCTACACTAGCCGAGCCGCAGTCTCCACTCAAGAACTCGTTTACCCCAACGGTTATCAGAGTGCCTAGTGCGAGTTTTTTTACTAGCTCGATTGTGTTTCCGTTCAGGCAAATTTATATAGAAAAGGAGTCAGTCCCACGCGTCTCTCACTAGATGGCGCTACCTCGATTCCATATAAATTTGCGTAAACAGAAACGCGATCGAGCTGCTAAAAAACTCTGACTAGGCACTCGGTTCTTCGGCAGATATGGCCAGCCCACTGCCACTTCAGCTTGCTAATTCTCTGAGCTATGTCGACAACTTTAGTTCTATGTACGGATAGTCTCGTTGCGGATTCTTTCCTATAAAGAAACTCCAGTTATCTCAAACTCACACGACAACCTCTGTGGCGCAGTGGGGCGAAGGTCCGCCTGTGACGCAGAAGGTTGCGGTTTCGATTCCCGCCGCGGGACAAATGTTTGCATGTTCTGCAGATATTTGTCTCGGGTCTGGGTGTTTTCTATGTATGATATGTATGTATTCAGAAAAAAAAAATGTAATATATCAATCATGTGGTTCCCATAACACAAGCGCTGCTTAGCTTGGGGCTGTGTGATAGTCCAGCATTATTTATTTTTATTATGACACTTTATTTAATTGTAAACTCGTCTACAATACATTTTTTACTATAATTACACTTAATACTACTTAGTACAAAAATAACCATTATAGTAAAAAATGTATCAAAACGGGAGACCATCGACCGCGGGGCAGGGCTCAAACGGTCGGTGGCTAGGGCTGCAGAGAGCCGCCTTCTGTATCTGACCCTTGATCCAGCTGCCTAGCGAGAGCCTCTTAAGATATTATTTATTATTATTATTTATTATTAACTTACTTCCTTAACTTCTCCTTAGCTTCCCTCAGCAGTGACTTGGGACTTTTCTCCCTCGTCTTCGTGTCTGTTCGTCTGTCTGCGGCGGGTTTTGGATAATCCTCGGGTCGCAACAGTCCGATACCCTTTATTTCTAAATGTGTTTGTGATTGATCTGTGTCGTTCTCGACTTGGTCTAGTTGGAGTCTGACGCTTGGACCTGCTTTTTCTGTCAAAATAAAAGCGTTATTTTAAAACGAGTTGCCTACTCCACTACCGAACGAATGAATGAATGCAAATTATATATTGTATTAAAAATGCGAAAAATTGAAAAAAAAGGTGTGATTTGAAATGGGTTTAGGTATATAGTAATAAGTAAGGGGTGTAAGAAGTTCCAACCCTGATCTTCGGAACCCAAGCCAACCTCACCTGCTGACTAATGGCGGCCGGCTGATTGCGGCATAGCGCAGCCTAACACAGGCAGAGCTACATACACTGGTCGCCGACGGGTAGCAGCGTCGGTGGTGCGAGAAGCTGTACCCTGCGATCCACAACCCGCATGCCTAGCGTGGGGGTTATGGGCATATCCCTTCTTATTAGCCTATGTCCAGCAGTGGACTGATTTAGGCTGGTGTTATTGTTGTTGTGAAATGGTCTAAGGTATATGGTTAGGAAGGTCTTAGCCTATAATAGATAGATAGATAGATAGATAGATATTGCTTTATTGCACACCATACAAAGAATTACAAATTATTGAAACAGGCACTAAAAATTATGGTACAATGGGCGACCTTATCGCTTAAAGCGATCTCTTCCAGGCAACCTTTGGATGGAGAGAAACTTTCAAAACAAACAGGAACGGCGGTGTCCAAATTAAATAAAAAAAATAAAAAAAAACAATACAATAGACTACATCCAAATACATACTAATATTTACTTACTATAAAAAATAACTTAATATATGATATACTAATAAAGAAATAAATAATATTAATAAATAATATATATAAATTATATAAAGACATATAATATTAAATAATAAATATAAATATGTACAAACAATCAACAAAAGTCATAAGCATTAATAAACAATACACATAATTGGATAGTATAGACTTATATTGTAGAAGGCGTTGAAAGATAGTGATTGGCTACTAAGTTTTTGAAAATAGGCAGAGACTTTGCATGACGGATATTAACAGGAAGAGCATTCCACAGTTTTATAGCCTGCAGCGTAAACGAGTTGCTATAAAAACATGTGAAATGGACCGGAGTCTTTAATTGGAGGGTTTCAGAGGAGCGCAAGGACCGGGAATTGGAGAGGTAAAGGAACTCAAAACGTTCCTTAAGGTATGAGGGAGTAGTGGGATTAAAAAGTATTCCGTAGAGGAGAGAAAGGATATGAGCGTTCCGGCGAAGGCGAATAGGCAACCACTTGAGCTTATTGCGATATTCGGAGACATGGTCATATTTCCGCAGGCCAAATATAAAGCGGATGGAGAAATTTTGGAGCCGCTCAAGTTTATTTAGTTGGTCTTCAGTTAAGTCAGGGTAGCTGGCGTCAGCATAGTCCAGAATGGGAAGTAACAGTGATTGAGTAAGCGCAACTTTAGTGGATGTCGGAAGGAAATTACGCAACCGTCTAAGGGAGGCAGCTGAAGCAAAGGTCTTTTGACTAAGTGCTGTTAACTGAGATCGCCACGAGAGATCTTTGTCTATGAGCAAGCCTAAATTTTTAACGACCTCACTAATTTTGATGACAGTCCCATCAAAGACAACTTGCGGAAGGAGGAGCCAATCAATCTTAGTAATCATCCTCGAGCTTCCTACGACTATCACTTGTGTTTTTGCTGGATTTACTTTTAAACCAAAGGATTTACTCCACTCGAGGATGATTTGCAAGTTGTCATTAGTGCGTAATATGGCTTCACCTAACCGCTCCACCGGAGCCTCCGTGTAGATTTGCAAATCATCTGCATAAAGGTGGTAGGAAGAAGATAGTTTATTGGAAATTGTATTTATGAAAATCGCAAAAAGAAGAGGAGACAAAACACCGCCTTGAGGTACACCGGCACCCAATTGACACCAAGTGGAATAAGTATCGTCAATACGGATACGTTGCCGGCGCCCAAACAGGTAACTACGAAACCAATCAATTACTGTTGGAGATATGTTAAGAGAGCCGAGTAGAGCTAACAGCACATCGAAGTCTACATTATTAAACGCATTACTGAAATCCAGCAGCGTCAGTACAGTACAATTTCTGTTTTCCATACCATGCCTGATATCATCAGTAATTTTGATAAGAGTGGTGGATGTGCTATGGCCTGGACGGAAACCAGACTGATATATAATACCTGATATAATACCTGGTCTAGAACTACATAATGAGCAAATTTCAGCTTAATCCATTTAGCACCTAGTTCTGACCGGAAGGAGGTACAAACATTTCACGTATCACATATTTTTAACACACTTGCCTTTTTAATAAATAACTATTAGGATGATTGATTTCAAAAGTGAGTTTATTTGTTTGTTTGTCTATTAAGCTTATTATTATTGTATGTATTAGGGTTATAAATTATATATTTTTTTTTTAGAATTGTATGTATAGTTACTAAGTTCCTTCTTAGCATTGTATTTAATTGTAATATGCATAATCTTGTATTAGTGCACCGCCATCCTCTAAAGCTTTGCTCCCTACCCATACTATGGTTGCCTGGAAGAGATCTCTTTAAGCGATAAGGCCGCCAATTGTGTTACCCTCTAGTTCATAATGCTTAAATTAAGTTACTTTTACTTGTATGATTGTGGTGATCAATAAAGTGTTATCTATTTATCTATCTAAGCTTTTCACGCCTTAAATACTCAACCGATCATCACGAACTGTTTAATACACTTTGCCAGACAGAAAAGCACCATAGCTTTCATCCAGGAATAACACTATTCCAGAGTGCAACAAACAAAATATTTGACACAACCGAATTGAGAAACTCCTCTTTTTTACGGTTCCATACCCAAAGGGTAAAAACGGGTCAACAGAAAACAGTCACCAGATTGTATCTCATGAACCGTGATAGCGAGACAGTTGAAATTTTCACAGATGTTTTATTTATGTTGCCGCTACAACAACAAATACTAAAAACGGAATAAAATAAATATTTAAGTGGAGCTCACATACAACGGTACGGAACCCTTCGTGCACGAGTCCGACTCGCACTTGGCCGTTTTTTAAGTAGATTAAAAATCTACTTTAACGCGAGCTAAGTTGACAAAAGCTAGTAATTAATATTAACCAGGTGTTTCTCTCAGGCTGCGTTGTATCGGCGAACTGGTACGCAGTTTGGTGACGCCGGAGAGCGGAGACATGCGCCGGCGCAGCGTCCGCCATTGATTTATCAAATACCTGCGAATAACATGTCAGAAATAGTAGATTTTACAACAAGTGCACAAAACGAATAACTTTTATACGAGACTTTTGGCTGAAAGTAATGTCGAGGATAAAGTGGTTTTGTGGACGAGTTATAAACTCTGCTTTTCACTTCGATTGCGAGGAAATAAAACAGTAGTGTAACATAACATTTCTTTAATTAAAATACAAAGTAAAATTAGTATAGTTTTGAATACTGAAGGAAATTGTTTTATGTCTACAGTACATTTACAGTTTTGAATACTCAAGAAAATTGTTTTATGTCTTAAAAACACACAAGGCAAATAAATTAAAGTAAATATTATAAAATAACAAATTCTATCTATGAACTTCTTATTGTGTTTGGGTGTATGGCTCATTTTCTTTGCCTTAATACAGATACATTTATGAGTAGATATGTTATTGCACTTGTGCACAAAATTCGATTTTGTTGCCAAGTTGCCATGTTGCAGCATACCCTGCACAAATAAGTACTTTCAGAGCATGAGAAGTGAAACAATTTATAGCCGGAGAAAACAATTTTTCAACATTTCAAAACTGTACGGGCGGACTGTTTGCTGAATGCATTAAATTGCTGTTTTTTTTAAATTTCATTTCGTATTTAAATGAGATATGTAGGTATATGATGTTATTATGTTGTACTATATGTGTATGTAATTAGAAAAAAATATATAATAACGTAAAATAAAATGAAGTAGATAAGACAAAAACATGTTTGTTTTTTTTTCTTTAAATATGTTCAGAATCATGGCCTGATTGTATCCTCCCAGTTTTCGGTAGTAGTATTTTTAAACCCTGTACACACGGCTATAACACGGCTCATAGCTGCCTATGAACTTGCGTAGAATAAGCTAGATGCCTGAAAAATTCTAATTACTCCGTCATTTACATTATTAAAAAATATTGGACACGTATTTTTTCTTTTGTCAACTAAACTAAAAATTACTAAGATATAGTGCGTTGAAGTTCCGCGTGACGTCACGGGTAAGTACACTTTTTACATACAAGTGACGTCACGAGCCCCCACTCCCGAACTTTGACGCTCTATAACTTTGTCGATTTCCATAAATTTTAAAAATAAAAAAATACGTGTCCTATATTTTTTTATAATGTAATTGACGGACTAATTAGAATTATTATTTTTCTACCCAGGCATCATCCCCGTTGTTTTGCGAGTTTGACATAAAAGGTACATAAGTACTTGTGTAATCCACTATGTACTTGCGCGCGGTCAAATAATTTTGACCTGTCTATTTTTATACCAGAGGGCTTACCACAGGTTTTTATAGTTTACGAAAACTTTATAAGTTACGGTATCTTTCCATACATTTTCAGTACAGCGCCTCTAGGGAAACGTGCATGAACTACGAAAATGTATGGAAAGATACCGAAACTTATAAAGTTTTCGTAAACTATAAAAACCTGTGGTAAGCCCTCTGTAAGAGGGTAACGGTGCTGATTGCACTTATAATACAGGAGCACAATACAGGATCGTGGTGGATGGCACAAGTTAAGGGAGGCCTATACCCAGCAGTGGGTGAAATCGGGCGTGGATGATGATGATGATGATAATTATATTAAATTCGACAAAGAGTGTAATTCTTTTTAAAATTACCCCAAAATAAAAACTAAAAATCATTTTACATTCGCGGCATATCTTGTCAGTCATGGAACAGAGGCTCGATCACAAAGTCTAGCGAAAAATTATTCATTTCGTAGATGTCAAATTTTAGCCATTAAGATAGCCACGTAGATCCAAAACAACGCTTTGTCATTGGTTAAAATACAGGTTTTTTGTGAAGGGCTCGTCTGGGGAAGTACTGCCACCATGCCTATTTCTGCCGTGAAGCAGCTGTGCTGTGTTACAATTTGAAGTGTGTGGGCGCCGGTGAAATTACAGGCACAAGAGGCTTATCATTTTCATGCCTCAAGTTGGTGGACGGCGCTCTGGTCCAACTGTCGTCACTCTTTAGATAATAGAGATGACGACTGAAAAAATAATAATTCTAATTAGTCCGTCAGTTAGATTAACAAATAATACTGGACACGTATTTTTTTATTTATCGAATCAATAGAAATTGACGGAGATAAAGAACGTGAAAGTTCGGGAGTGGGGGCTCGTGACGTCACGCCTAGGTAAAAAATGTACTATATCGTGACGTCGCGCGGAACTTTAACGCACTATATCTTTGTTATTTTTTTGTTTAAATGACATAAGAAAAAATACGTGTCCAATATTTGTTGGATATGTAAATAACGGTCTTATTAGAATTTTTAAGTTGTTTAGCCTATTGATATAGCAGGAATTACCGCCTGTTGTCAGCGTGTCGTGAGACCACGCCCACGAAGGGGATGGCCTCTCCCGGCACCACTATCCTGGGGTGTGCGTCTGCGAAGAAACTCAACTCCTCGCCGGCACCCTTCCGCCACCCGAATGTGAAGTTATTCACACTGGCACTGCTACTCATCCTGGAATAGAATAGTTTTATTTCTCAAACATGCTTGGAAAGGAGAATGCCGTCTGATGTATGGCGCTCGGTACCAAGTCTTAAGCTAGTGCGTCAAAAATATCTCCAATAAGTTTTTAGTCGATTCTACTGTCAAAATAATTAAAAATGAGGATTATTTCCATAGTAACACTTTACATCAATATTTGTTGCCATAGTAAAGTATATATCATTGGTTGTTGTAGTCTAATGGCGGCGTGCGGCGGAAACCAAACCAACAAAATATTTTTTTACTTGATTATTAATCCCGTCGGTGTGTAAAACTAAAGAAAATGTTAATGACATTTATAAAATATAATAAATTTTATGGGATACGTTTGGCTTTGACGCAATTGGTACGGGTTCTCGGCATCCTCCTTTGAACATTATTCTGATAACCTTCTTCGAGATAAATAAAAAATATTGTACTGGCCAAATACATGCGAGTAGCGGCTGTACTGTTATTTTCTAGGCCGTGAAGGTTTGCTATTTTGCATAACTACATTCAGTGATTTTATATCTTCA
Organism: Horisme vitalbata; assembly: GCA_951804965.1. Lineage (NCBI taxonomy): Eukaryota > Metazoa > Arthropoda > Insecta > Lepidoptera > Geometridae > Horisme > Horisme vitalbata. Next base: position 12,794,671 of record OX638105.1, on the reverse strand, counting down.
AAAATGTTGAATAGTGCGAGCGAGAGAGAGGTTTGACATGTATAGTCGCCTCAAGAAAAAAAAAATCATTTTCAGAGTAAAAAAAAAATGTACAGATAGCCTAGAAAATGAGATTTCAGTCAAATAAAACAAGTTGGTCTCAATCGACTATTTCTCAACAGGAACACCTTTCCCAAAGAAGTAACTTTGTTCCTTCAATCAATTGAAATCGTAAGATTTTGCGAATTAAAAATAAAGATATCCATACATTATATGTAACGATTAACATGTATCTTAATAATGGACTCAATCACACAGCATCATGTATCCCCAAATTAAGCAGAGCTTACATTATGGGAATCACATGATTCATATGATAACCTTTGCGCATGAGCATCGAAGCCCAGCCGTCCAGGCGTGGGCGCAGTGCTGGGGCGCATGAGGGGCGGGGGCGGCGGCGGGGGCGCAAAGCGCGGCGTGGGCGGGGCGGGGCGCGGCGCAGGCGGGGCGGCCGGTTGCAGAGCAAGCTCCGCCTGCAGGCGAGCTCGCTGACTCGTCAAGCTGTCTATGAGCTCGCGTTGCTGAAACAACATGATTGGTACCACTCATCGGGGTGAATATATTAATGTGTAAGCAAATCACTACAGTAGCACTACCGTAAAGTTTGCACATCGATCTTTAGAAAGAGATAATCGGCTTTTGAAAGTGAAATGGAAAGTGAAAATTTATTTATTCAGTACGCACATTACAGTACACTTTGAATCGTCATTTTTTTAAATTTACACCAATTCGTAACGCGACCAAACAGAGAAGAATTGGCAAGAAACTCTGCTAGGCTTATATTTTTTTAATGTCAGTTTTATAATATTTTTTCTTAACATTGGTTTCGAGGGAGTTGGAGGCAGTTTCATCCCATGCTTTTTGTCATGTAAATAATCAGAAATTTTATAATAAGCTTTATCACAGAGAACAAAAATAGCGCAGGCACTATGTGGCTCAGAGTTCTTACCTCCCGTGCTAGTTGTGTGTTACGGCGAGGAACATTATTGTTTATTCTGTGTTAACAGTTTGAAAATCAGCGCTTTTTGCACTGAGCAGGTGTTAAAACAGCAAAAAACTGAGACTGGGCCTGTTTAACTGCCGGTACAAAGCAGACTCTCTACAACTCGACAGGCATTATTTTTTCATGTTTTGAGTTTGTTCTGTCTGTCATTATGTTGTTGTTAAATAAATAAGCCTACGTTAAGATGGCAAAATTCTGGGCGCGTTTTCTAATAGCTTAAATAATTTAAATTTACACCAATTCGTAACGCGACCAAACAGAGAAGAATTGGCAAGAAACTCTGCTTGGCTTATTTTTTTTTAAAGCCTTGTTTTTTACAAAGTTTATTATTAACTATAACATTGTTTTTGTGGGAGTTGGAGACAGTATCATCCTAAGCTTTTTTGTCATCTAAATAATTAGAAATTTTATAATAAGCTTTATTACAGAGGTTACGTTTAACAACATTTTTTAATTTATTTACAGATAAATTAAGCATATCATTTGGGATTTTGTTAATAAATCGTACATATTGCCCTTTAAAAGATTGATTAACTTTATGGAGCCTTACAGTAGGAACAGCTAGTTGATCTTTATTTCTAGTGTTAACATTATGATTGTCGCTATTTTTCTTAAAGAATTTGATATTTTTTCGGACATACATTAAGTTTTCGTATATGTATTGGCATGGGACTGTCATAATATTTATATCTTTAAACTTAGTTCTAAGTGATTCTCTGGGGCCCATATTATGAATTGCACAAACAGCCCTCTTCTGCAACACAAATATGGTGTTTCTGCTGCATTCCCCCACAATAAAATGCCGTACGACATAATGCTATGGAAGTAGCTGAAATAAACCAGTCTAGCCGTTTTTACGTCAGTAAGTTGACGGATTCTTTTGACTGCGTATGCTGCAGAACTGAGTCTGTTCGACAACCCATCTATGTGAGCGCCGCATTGAAGCTTATTATCTAAGGTTATGCCTAAAAATACAGTAGTATCCACAAGATTTAAATCTTCATCTTTTATTTTAATGTTAGGTTAAATTTTTAGCCATATAAGTAGTTAACTGTGTGGATTACTAAGGTATTAATTTCAACAGAGTGAGTATAATTGTACCTGTTTAGCGAAAGAGTGCAACCGTTCGTTCTCGTCCTTGAGCCGCTGCACGTAGTCCCGCTCCCGCTCCCGCTCCCGATCGGCGTCGCAGAGCGCGTCTCCCGCCTCGCTGGAAGCTGACGAGCGACTGCGCGACAGACTGCGCTCGCGGAAAATCTCGTCCAAATTCGACTGGATACGCATGGAAAACAACAAAAATGTGCTAAGGCGACTATACAGGTCAAACCTCCCTCTCGCTCGCACTATTCAACATTTTTGAAGCTATAAAGTCACTGAATGTAGTTATGCAAAATAGCAAACCTTAACGGCCTAGTAAATATCAATACAAAGGTTCAGCAATAATATAATTTTGATTCTATCACGTTTTCTTACCAAAAAACTTGCACCAATGTGATCAATTTTGATGCAAATTTTTTAGTAGAAAAACGTGTTGGGTTCAACATGATATTATTGCTGAACCTTTGTATTGTTATTTTCTAGGCCGTCAAGGTTTGCTACTTTGCATAACTACATTCAGTGATTTTATATCTTCAAAAATGTTGAATAGTGCGAGCGAGAGAGAGCTTTGACATGTATCGTCGCCTTAAAGATTCGAGTTAAGTAGTAAGTTGTCCGGGGACGTGAGGTAAAATATACCATTCTGTGGGCAACTGGGCCCACAGACAACAATATTACTCGAAAAAATATGTATAGTTTGGGATGTAATATACAGGTTGGCGCTGTAATGTCGACATTAAATGAACACACGGGTAGTGCTACTTGTCAGTAATCATAAAAAAAAATATCCTAAAACTAAAGTCCATTTTTCTAAATTTTAAATAGTTAAACAAACGAAATCACTAATAATGTAAGAAAATTTGAATCGCGCTTCTGTTTAGAATCGCGCGTATGGTACAGAGCATGATTCAAATTTCTTACCATATTCGTGATTTCATCATCATCATTTCAACTTTTATCGACCCACTGCTGGGCATAGGCCTTCCTTTGATTATGCCACTTGCCTCGATCCTGCGCTATTCTGAACCAAGTGCTGCCCACGGTCTTTCTGATATCGTCGACCCATCTCGCTGGAGGACAGCCCCTGTTCCTGTAACCAACTCTTGGCCACCACTCGGTCAGCGCTCTGCTCCACCTATCGTCACTCCGTCTGGCCAAGTGTCCTGCCCAACTCCACTTGAGCCCTAATATCCGCTCGCTGATTTAGTTTGTTTGAAATAGTAAAATTTTTAGAAATGGTCTTTTGTTTTAGGATTTAATTTTTTATGATTATTGACAAGTAGCACTACTGGTATGTTCATTAAATGTCACCATTACAGCGCCACCTTGTATAATAAAGCACAGTATAAACGGTCTCGTACAAAATATATGACGAGCGATAATAGTAGATTAGTAGCCAAGGGCTGAAAGGCATAAATTGCAGCCCGAGATATTTATAGTTCGAGGGTGCAATTGGTGTTTACAACCGAGCTAACTATTCTGCTTTACATCTCAATTGTGAGGTAAGTAGAAAAAAACCGGCATTACAAGAACAAAACATTTTATTTGCTGAAATTTATAGTGAAATGAGAACAATTTTCAATTTTTTTTTTCAAGAACGAAATTGAGCTTCTCCGTTCGAGTCATAATTGATGACTATTATACTCACACGAAGACAAGTCTGAATAGCAAAGCGATCTCTTTGGTCATTGGGCTGAATGCATGATGTCTATTGCCAGTATGATGGTTAGATGTATGCGAACTTTTTGAAAGAAAGAAGTGTTTTTTAATTACTTATCGCCCTAGGGCCTTTCTATCTACATTATTACCCTAGAGCGCTAATTAGTCACCTACAAGCCCCATTTGGAGGTAATAAGAACCTACTTACCGAACATGAGAGATGTAAAATATTATATCTCAAGATGTATTAAATCTCCCATAATCAAAAGCCGGCCTTACCTGACTGAAATTAACATTCTTCTGTTTCTTCAGATCGTTAATCACTTGCTTCGGCTTTGTCCTTCCATCGTCACTCCTTTTTTCCTCCACATTGTTCAAAACCACATCAATTTTGGTCAAGTCGTCTGTTATGGTGCTCCGCTCGATCACGCATTTAGGCTCCAACTTAGCCGTCTCTAGGTACTTCTTAAGTATAGCAAACTCATTTTTTAAGAGATCATAGTGAGGTTTTAAGTCTTCGTTCTCTGTGAAAATAATTTAAAGATTTATTTATGGCAGCACGGCCACTAAGGGGAAAATAAAATAAAAATATTCTTAAAGTAATATATATTTTTTAACTCGCATACAATTAAATCGCAAGAGCAATAATTGATACCTATCATATTATATTATATACCATCACCGAAGGTTTAAAAAATCTGTTATGTATAATATTTATATGTAGTTTTATACGTACATATATTATCTATATGTTTTCAAAATAAATAAATAATGTTGACTGGAAGTTATCACACAGCATCATGTAGCCCCAAACTAAGCAGAGCTTGTATTATGGGAACCACATGATTGATATACTACAAAGATATTTTTTTTGTAAATACATACATATCATACGTAGAAAACACCCAGACCCGAGACAAATATCTGCAGAACATGCAAACATTTGTCCCGCAGCGGGACTCGAACCCGCAACCTTCTGCGTCACAGGCGGGCCTTCACCCACTGCGCCACAGAGGTCGTCAACTATATACTTACGTATTGTTTTTCTTAACGATATTTTCAATTTTGAATTTTTTTAAACCAGTTTATGAAATACCTGTCAGTTTGACAGTCCGATCTTTATACTGCTCCAGCTGTTGTCTCTCTCTGTTGATGCAGTCCCGCTCCCTCTTCATGCGCTCAACATGGCTCTCGAGAGTGGTAAGTTCGACTGATATCTGTTGTCTCATGTCTTCGCCGCGTTGGCGTAGGATTTGTTGCGCTTCAGCCAGTTGGGATTTTAAGCTATCTTCCTGTGATTGAAAAATAAACTTTAGAATATAATAATGCTGGATACTACAGCACCATGTAGCCCCCAAACTAAGCAGAGACTGTATTATGGGAACCACATGACTGATAAACTACTTATATAATTTTTATTTGTAAATAGATACATATTATACATAGGAAACACCCAGACCTGTGACAAATGTCTGCAATAATGCAAACATTGTCGGCGGGAATCGAACCCGCAACTTTCTGCGTCTTAGGCGCGCTACAGAGGCCGTTAGAATACTTACAATAGGCTAGACGACTGAAAAATTCTAATTAGTCCGTTATTAACATATCCAAAAAATATTGGACACGTATTTTTTCTTTTGTCAATTAAACAAAAAATAACAAAGATATAGTGCGTTAAAGTTCCGCGTGACGTCACGATATAGTACATTTTTTACCTAAGCGTGACGTCACGAGCCCCCACTCCCGAACTTTCACGTTCTTCATCTCTGTCAATTTCTATTGATTCCATAAATATAAAAATAAGTGTCCAGTATTTTTTGTTGATCTAACTGACGGACTATTTAGAATTATTATTATTTGACCCGACGTCATGCCTATACAACATATTAGTTTATTTAGTCCGCTGCTGGATATAGGCCTCCCCTATAAGAAGGGGGATATAATCCCCACGCTGGGCATGCAGACTGGGATTACAGGGCAGTGCTTTTCGCTACCGGTAAGGCGCTATGCCGCAGTCAGCTGGCCACCAGAGCCCCGTTTGTTATACAGCAATTTGTATAGGAACCGTTGTTGTTTCTTTGTTGATTCCTCTCCCACACTTATACATTCCACAAAAATAAGTTTTAGGTTTTTCTCACGCGAAACGCGGCGCTGAAATTACGCCTGGATATAGAGGGGACCACTAGGCAGACAGCCTGCAGGTCTCGGCGGTACGTACCTTGGCAGACAACCTGCAGGTCTCGGTACGCACGGCATTCATGGCACGCGTCATGTGCCTGTGCTGTTCTCGCAAGGCCCGCGCCAGTCCCCACAGAAACCGCTTCTTCTGCTCCACGCTGCTCTGGAGCGCTGCCTCGCGAGCCTTGAACGACTCTTCCATCTATTCCAAATGTGTATTTGTGGTTAATTGCAGAGCAGCATGTACGTCTGCTCGGTACAGTGCACAAAAAAGTCAACCAACTAAAGTCAACCTTCCAAATAAAAGGGAAATGCATGAGAACCGCTGTCGCCAGTTTGTTTCTTCATCTTCCTCAACTATACATTAAAAAACGCGGCGCTTCCATTGCATTTCACACAAATACATAGACTCTATTCAACGTTCCTTCATGCACGTCAATAGAGTCATTGGCAAAATTATATCATAGTTGGCGCTGGCGACGCTTCGCGACCCTCAATGTCCTTTCTATACAATAACTACACTCAGGAATGCATTGGTACATTGTACATAGAATAATAATAGTTATTATTAAGATAGTAATTGTATGTAATGTGCTACAAAATGGACCCCAATTCAGCATTATACAATAGTAGTCTAGTAATTAGGTCGGTTTAGCGTTTTGGTGGCAACAGAATACCAGCGTTGAGTAGGTAGATGCGCTTCACTAGTTTGTTTACCTGCTCAACAAATGCTGAGTTGTCACCTTTTTGGCACGGCAACTGTACTCTAATTCAATTTGATCATGATAGGTACCTAGTGCATGGTGGTGTGTGGGCGAGTAGGTTCAGCTGTCTTATTAGACAATGCTTTAAGTCTAAGTTATTTGTTGACTGTTCGCCATTTCATTTTAATTTATTTTAAGTTAATATAATGGTAGGTTGGGTACCTATCCATTTTCTAATATATATTTTTGTTTTGGTTGTTGTGTCGTGTCAAATAAATGTTTCTATTTCTATTTCTATTTACCTTTCTGTGGTATAGTGGATGGTTACTACTCTTCGCGCACAACTAGCTGCTAGTTTCATAGAATTAAAGCGTAAAGAGGCGTAAGATTCGGTCAAGACTAATTGCGGGGTTACTGAGTAATCCTTATAAGCAACTCGTTGCGGGAGTCCGCCACTTGCCTGGATATCAAGTAGCTGCAGTATTCTGCTAGACATAAGGACCTGTTACCTAGCCGAGCGGTAAGGAAAAGTGCGCTGATATGTACACGGAGAAGCGGGATTTACAGCTCTGGTACCACTCATGGAGAAATGGTAGTCGACTTGACCGACGGAGGGGCCGAAGCTGGATTATGAGTCAGCTATCTTTAGCTATGATTAGCGAGTAGTGAGCGACTTAACAGGTCGGGTCCGGTACCATTCATAGACAAATAGTAGTAAGCCTTCAGCGCACGATCAACTCAGCCTGGGTACTGGTATTGCACATCTCGGCAGCAAGATCTACAGCATACTGGTCCGGGTATTTGTTAGTTTATCGTCTGCTTCATAACCAAATCCATGATACTGTGTGATAGTGTCCAGAATTAAAGTTAAATTTTGTGGTAAGTTGGACGATAAAGTTGTAGAATAGAGAAGGACCTGTTTCCAAATGTTCAGCTCCAATTTCTACGAAAAAAAAACGAACCAAATGCATTGTTTATCTCCTGCATGTCTAACGCCGGGAAATTACCGGGCACCCGGCAAAACCACTACCAACTACCAACCACTCGTTGTCGTGAGAAAAACATACCTTACTACAAAATTTACGTTAGCCATATTCTTGTAAGAAGATATCTGAATTCGGAGCTGCTCAATTTTAGTACAAAAATAAAGATAACGCAAACTTTTCTTTAAAAGTAACACGACTGGAATAAGCTTCCAGAAACTGTAGTTAGTGCTCCATCAGTGAACTCCTTTAAAAATAGACTGAACAAATACTTAAAGTGCACTGAAAAATAACCCCGATATACACGTATCAGCTTTAAAGCTGCCTGTGTATTAAAATAATAATAAATAAATAATAAACAGTAGGTTCTAAGACTATTTAGTAAATACATGACTTATTCACCGTTTTCCGGTATTGCAAATTTGGTGGGGTATAGGGTGCTTTACAATTGGTAAAAAAAAACTACAAATAGTCTAAGATTTTGACATTTTCTACCATACATATATCTACTACACCTTTGTATTAAGGCGGGTTTATCACCAGTGATCGGAATTAGGTGAGCTAAAATACCTAAAGTTCGAAAAATAACAGAGACTAAGTGGAGACGCCTTGCGACTAAATATTTTTCCGGGAAAATTTTCCCGGGTTTCGAGAAATTACTTAGGTCCATCTAAAATTAATACAGTAAAATAACAATCGAATTAATTTCCTCTTCTTATTATTGATAACAAGAAGAGGAAACGAATTCGATTGTTGTAAAAAACGGTAAGCACGATTTTTATTGTTTTCAACAAATAAAATGAACGATGTAAGTAAGCGCGGAAGCTAATGTGATTTATAAACCAGCTTTAGTAAATAGCTATAGTAATAAAAACATTTATTTAAGCAAGGGAATAAAAAAGCCATTTTATAGTTTTTGTACCATTTATTCATTTTGTACAGATAATGGAACTCAAAATCAATAATTAAGAAAGTAACCAGTCCTACCTAAGATACACAGTCGGAACTCTAAACATTATTTCCATTGATGTTGAATTTGTCCCTTAATCTGAATCGCTAACGTTTTCATCATGGACGGAGTATAAAGAAATATCTTCGTCCGGAGAATTAAAGAAAATCATTAGGAGTTTTTCCATATTATCTATTTTCAAACGATTTCTTTTTGTACTTAAAATCCATTTATACGTAGAGAAGGACCTTTCAACATCAACTGAAGTTACAGGTACATATTTATAGAATGACAATAATTCATTTTGATTATCTAATCCTTTATCTATATTTTCATAAATGTCTCTTAATGCATCTAGATCGGGATTTCTGTCCATAACGTTTTCTAATTTTTGTTTTACTGGTTCAGAAGAACACCAGCTTAGAACAATTCTTGCTTCATCAAAAATATGGAAAGATTCCGTCAACAATAAGTTAGACTTTTGCAATTTTTTTAATGAAATTTGAATTATTTTAAAATATTCGTCAATGTAATCTAAATCAGTTTTTAAACTTTCTTTTCCTAGGACAGTTTTAGCATGCCTGATAGACAAAGAATCAGAACTTCTTAGAAGTCTTACAATAGTTTTTATTTCTTCGTAATATTCAGCATAATACGAAGCTGCTTCTAGCCATGTACCCCACCTTGTTATGACAGGTTCAGGTGGCAATGGCAGGCTCGGAAATTTTTCCCTTAACAATTTTACTCTATTAGGAGCCTTTAAAAATATTTTTTTTACATTTGAAATTAAAGTATCCACATCCGCATATTGTGTCCGTATTTTTTCTGCAACGCGGTTAAGAGCGTGTGCTAAACAGGTAACATGTATCATATTTGGCAAGGAGTTCTTTAACATTCTTCCTGCTTTTAACATATATGCTACGCTATCAGAACATAAAACTAAAACATCTCCTACTTTGTCTTCATACGAGTCTCCCCACATATTTTCTAGGCATCCAATCACAAAATGAGCTATTGTCTCTCCATTTACTTTTTCTAACATTTTGCAAGCTATTAAAAATGGTTTGTTTGTTGCGAGATTTAAAGGTTTTACAAGAAAATTTACAATATAACGACCTAAATAGTCGGTAGTTTCATCTAGAGATATCCAAAGTTTCTGATTAAGAACATGGTCATGGATTAATGCAATTTTTTTTTTAAAAACTACGTCTAAATAAACCTTTCTCAATAACGATTCATCGGGAATCCTTTTAACATTTGTACATTTACAACACATATATTTCATTAAAAAAGTTTTAAACTCTGGTCGATTTACTCGTGACCAGGGTATGTTACACAATATAAGAAATTGTATTAAATCTAAATAAAATTCTTCGTTCACTTGCCTAGCAGTACCTTGATGTTTTGGTCCGTCAATATGCCTCTGTATATTGCTTTTTTTGCATACAATAGAATTCTCACATTTAGAACAAAATATCGTGTTGCTAGCGGGGTCGTGGTACAATTCGGGGTGATCTCTAATCCACGACTGTACAATCCCGTCGGTAGGTTTGGTCGCCATTTATTTGCTAGTTGCGTTGAGGCAGAAAAATTACTGAAAACAATGAGACAAATATATAGTTTCTACACTTTTCCAGGGACGTCTTCGCGTAAAATATAGTTTGATGATAGAATTGCCAGTAGCTCCAACATTTGTGCACGAACTCAAATATAAAACACTGAATAAAATTCCATAAATAAATAGTTGCATAAAATTGTTTGAATTTGGTAAATTTATCAAAAGCAGTCTAATATTTAGAATGTTTTAAAAGTGTAGTACAAATCAAAGACTTACCAAGTAATTTGATTGCCGTAAAGCGCAGTAAATTTCTGGTTGCAGTAAATCGTAGTCCGTAAATTCAAGCCAAGGTAGATAGCTACAAGTAGTGATATGGTTGCAATAAATCGCAGTCCGTAAATTCAAGCCAAGGTAGTTATGTGAAGCAGATCCAATAATCGATACGAAAACAGGTTAATAAAATATTCACGAGTCTAAGATACACACGCTGCCGAGGTAACTACAGAAGTGATGCACGCACGCATACAAGTTATGACGCCGTTTGGATGCAAAACACCCTCACCCTTCAACCCTTTTGTCATTGTTTACTTAAACAATGATTCGTTTCCCAGAATAGCCAAAGCATGCTGTCCCTTTCTTAGCGTTTGTTGTTGTTGTTTATCACTGGTTTGCTGTGTATTGCTACAAACACTTAAAGGGACAGCATGATTTGGCTATTCTGGGAAACGAAAACATAGGCGAATCCAGTTTTTTACCTGAGTTAATAACAAAATAAATCTTATTGAAGTTTGTTAAAAAGGAAAATTAATTCAGTTAGTTTTCTGTATGAATAACATTAATATTAAATGTACTTAACTGATATCCTAAAACTTGGAACAAATTCCCAATTTCCGGGAAAGATTTCCCGGAAAAAAATGTTAATGGTAAGGAAGTCTCCATTTTTTTTGACTCTATTCTTTGAACTTTAGGTAAATTAGCTCACCTAATTCCGATCACTGTTTATCACACAACCCACTGGACATCAATAATCCTATTCTACTCATTTCATAGTATAGTACCTCCTCTCTTTTCTGTTGCAGTTGCGTAGAGTGAGTGTCGATTGACCTCTTGACTCTCTTCTCTTCCTCCTCCTTTACCATCTCCATTTCAGCTTCGTACACAGATTTCAGCTGTTCGAACATCTGGAGTTCATAAAAATAGCATGATAGGTATGTCGGGGAAAAAGTAATAGACAATCTTAACATATACTATATATATCTATCTATATCAATATATGTGACCCTCAAGTCCACGAGGTCGTCAATATATATTAACACTTTGAGTGCTGAAAACATAGATGTGATTTTATGCATCGCGCGTAGCATATTGTGGGAGGTCAGCAGCCAACATATTAAAGAATATTACTGTGATTAGTGTGAAATGTGACTATACAACAACCCTCCGGCCAGGTGGAGTGTCGATTTGCGAAAGGCTGCTGGTAGAAGCTGGATGCGTCGAGCTCAGGACAGGGCGCAATGGCGCTCATTAGGGGAGGCATATTTCCACTTATGGACTGCTCTATGCTTATGATATCATGATTGATGACATAGTAGGTACATCGTCTAATAACCTCATCGATAAGACTCTTCTCCATCAAGCTAATATTCTTCATCAGAGATTCCACATTCAGAGAATTGAATTCGTTCAAATTCTGAAATAATTAGCAGGTTTTATTAATCCGCGATGGCCAACTATACCTAACCTAAGTAGAAGTTGGGAGGAAGAGTCGTCGGTTCAAAACCTAATTTATAATGAATGATCTTTTTTATAATGCTGGACATAATCACACAACATCATATAGCTGCAAACAAAAGAGCTTGTATTATGGGAACCACATGACTGATATACTAATAGTTATAGGGCACAATTTTACCTTTCTTTTGTAGCTAGAAGGTTTTATTCAGACGAAACTATAGATTTAATTTGACGAAAAAACAATTGCATTTTCAGAATTTAAGAAAAACGTACAGTCATCTTAGAAAATGACATTTGTCAAAAACAAACAAGTTGACTCTATTTCCCAACACTTTTCCCAAAGTAACTTACCAAATTGTTTTTTTCGTCAAAATAAACCTATAATTTCCTCAGATCAAAATTTTCTTTACAAAAGAAAGGGGGGCTGCCCTCAATGAGGTAAAATTTGCCCCATCCTGAATATATATTTGTAAATACGTACATATCATACATAGAAGACACCCAAACCCGAGACAAATATCTGCAGAACATGCAAACATTTATCCCGGTGCGGGAAACGAACCGCAACCTTCTGCGTCTCAGGCGTGCCAGACACTGCCTTAGCCTTAGTCACAGAGGTCGTCTAATTCAAAAATTTGGCTCTAGTGAGGCCAGATTAACAAACTCAGTTGCACACCGAAAATGGTCGGCACCAGACCTTTCCTTGCAGTCTTTGATATTTCATCTGTCGAAATTCAGAGAACGTCAATTGAAAAACTATCAAATTTTGTAAAAACAGATCCGGTGCTTAAAATGTCAGTGTGCAACTGGGTCAGTTAATAAGGCTTTCGGACTGACTGACTGAACCACCAAACTAATTGCACGGCAACTCAAGGGGTATTACAAATTTCATTAGAACAAAATCTTGAATTATATAGCAGTCTACAGACTAAAGTCGTCGACAGGCCGTCTTCTACTCACTGCCATGGTGTGTGACTGTGTCGGTGGTTGTGTAGATTTTTTAACACATGCTCAAAACTGTAAAATGTCCAGCATTTTACACACATCATCATATAGCCCCAAACTAAGCGCAGCTTGTAAAGGAAAACAAAGGCAACCTTACCTAATCAGTACTCCAATAAAAGCGGTGATTGTAAGACCATTGTTGCATCATCGTTGTCATCAGAGCCACAACAGCAGCCTATTTAGTCCACTGCTGGATAGGGCTTCCCTTATGAGAAGGGGGATATGGCTATAATCCCTGGGCATGCGGGTGGACTGGCCCTGGACTGTAACCCAGTTTCCACCTGACGCTGCTGCTTGTCGGCGGTCAGGGAATTCAGCTGTGCCGAAGTTAGACTGCGCTATGCCGCGAACAGCCGGCTTGACTTGAGTTTCGAAGGTGGCGGTTGGATCTCTTACAGCTTCGACCCTCCATGATACAAGCTCATTGTTAATGTTAGTAGTAAAACTAAGTAGGTAGGTATCTATATCTTTTCTTACTGGAATATAATTCCATGTAGAACACTATAAGTACCTTGGCAATATAATTCTTCTTCTTAAAATATTTCTCCTTAACCCTCATCATTTTTCTCTGGCAAGTTTTGCAGAAGACATAGTGCCGGCACTTCCCTTGGAACGATGGCTTCTGTTGAGGACTTGAGGGTTTCTCGGCTGACTCCGAACTTTTGATACTTGATGCGATGGTCTCTTGGGAGGAGTTCACTGAAACAGATTAACTACTATTGAGCTAAACTTACGCTCTTATTTTATTTATAAGTACGACAGAACACTTATCAGTATCTTTGAGGTTCCTGACTATTATGGTGAGGTTCCTAACTCCTGAGGGCCTAGTACGAGTTGTACAATTCGAAAACTTTTATAGTATACTATATCGAGCTCAATTTATAAGTAAGTTATTTCGTTAATTACCTCACCGTTTTAATGATAAATATTGCAATCTGCAAGAAGATTACATTACCTACGTTGTTCGATCAGTTTCTACTTAAAACCAGTTCCGTAATTTCCAAAAAACGTACATTAAAATTGAGCTCAATATAGTATGCTATAAAAGTTTTCGATTTGTGCAACTCGTACTAGGCCCTCTGGAATCTTCTTATAAAAAATGCCTCTTCGATTGTGGACTGTATTTTATTCTTGTAAGGCGCCGAGTCGAGTGAATGCAAAAACTTATCAATTTATCTCGAATCGGCGCTATATTATATACAAAATGCCACCATTTCGACCTAGGGTGGCGTAACAAGCGCGTTTATACAATGCAACTTTGGACTCGAAACTTGGTAAACGAAGCTAATGCGATGGGGATACAACAAATCCCACTCTAACGTGCTAAAAGAGGACATACAACGTTTTACATCCGACTTCGGCTGCTTCTAGCGTTGCTATCAGGCTCCGTCCGCCCCAGTTTCATTAGCCTTGATCCTTCAGGACATCAGTCAAAGGAGCAGTGGCGGATGAGCCATGTAGCTACAGTAGCAAATGCTACGGGCCCCAAGCATTTGGGTGCCCCGCGCATTAGGGTGCCCCGCGCACTAACGCTTTCCGACCATAAAAAATATGTATTTAGATAGAAGCTTGAAAATATACTGGTGTTTTTGGAATATTCGACAGCAATCCAAATTTTTTTTTTAAATATTCGACAAAATCCTACGTCTTCTTCATTTTAAGAGTTTTAAAATCTCTAAGTGGGCATTATAATATATCAAATACAAACTCTTAAAATGATTAAGAGTTTGTATTTAAATCCCATGCATCTTCATTTTTGTTCTTCAGTTTTGTATTAAAATCTCTGCGTGGTCATTTAAGTTTTAGAGTTTGTATTTAAATCCCAATGCAATCATTTTAAGAATTCGAATTAAAATCCCATTGATATAACATTTAAGAGTTTTGAATTAAAATCCCAATGCTACTGCTATCTACCAATACTTACTCATTAAACTCCTGCTGCTTCATTTTCAATCAAGAGTTCAAAACACTTACTTGGTTCTACAACAATAGGCTCCCTGAACAAGGGTGAAGATTTCAAGATACACAGCAGAAGTGGGGAGTTTCCCTCCAATTTGTACATCTCCACTATACTTGACGCATGCTCAGAATCACATTTTACCCCTGAAACACATAATACACACATAGTACTAGGTTTCGACCGTGGCTTCGCTTATTAATCTATCCCTTGGGGACTTTTTTCTGGATGAATACGCTGTCCTTATTTGTATCCCTGATGCGGATTTACATGATGATCGATTGAGATTGAGAGGGCTCAAGACCGTTCTTAGTGGAATTCCTTGGGGGTGACCTATGTTCAGCAGTGAACTTCTATATGTTGTTGATGAAAGCGTAACAAACAAACTAATTTTCGTCCTTTTCATTCTTTTAATTCTTTATAGTACACAGACACATAATACAGAAAAAGAAATACTTAAATGCTATGTACGAAGGCGAGCTTAACCCTAAAAGAGTCTTCTTACGGCAAACCTTTGGGTATGAAGAGAATTATTATTGGTATTTATAGTATTAGTTAAAATTGTATACAAACTATCGTCTGTTGGACCGTCAGTCGCAGAAAATAGATGAAAATATTGACGTGTGTCGTGACGATACTAATAGATCGCCTCGCTGGCAAGGTGCACTGTACGAATTTTAATCTTTGTCGGATAGTAATCGCGAATCCGTGAACAATACAATACCTATAAGTAGGTATAAAGAGACCGCGCCCTGTGAAAATAAAACATGTGCGACTTTTAAGTCCAAATTTGACAAGACGACTTCTGTAGCGCAATGGGCGGGCTTTCCCGCCTGAGGTTGTTGAAGGTTGGAGGTTCGATTACACAAACAGCCAATACACTGTATCCTATGATAGTGTTTTAGCTTAACTGGGCACAATCGTTTTGTTCTTATCTGTTCTATGCCCCAGTAACGTTTCTATTCTTCTAGCTATTACCTACACTGTGAAAATACGATTAAAAGAACACTGTATTCACTAAATCTATAGGGTTTGAAATTCCAATTTGCCCGTTTTCTCAAAACGCACTTTTTTCACTTACAGTGTATTGGTTTAACATGGTAGTATTGTGGTTGTATAACTCACCTAAATAGTTTAAAATACACCAAACATCACTATCCTTGAACTTAAGCCGGCTGTTATCATTGTCAACTGTCTGCATCAGGGACTTGGCAAAGGAAAACACCATATTTGCCAGTGGGATCTCTGATATAAACACAGATAGGGTGTAGCTGAACTCCTGAAAAGAGAAATCACACTAATATTATAAATGGAAAGCTTGTGTGTGTTAGTATGTTTGTTCCCACTCAAATCCGTAACCGCTGAACGGATTTCGATGAAACTTAGAACATACATAGTTGACTTGGATTAACATATACCTTGATAGGCTAATTTTTTTAGAGCGATACTGCGGGCGAAGCTTGTAATAAATAAATCGGAAAGTAAAAATAAGTTAATCATATTCATCATCATCATCATCATGATCAGCCTATAGCAGTCCACTGCTGGATGTCCCATGATGAGCGCACTGTATATTATATACTATGACATTAGTATTATAAAAAGTTGGTGTGTGTACTAGCATTATTCCCAGTTCCTACACAACTCCATAACAACAGAATGGATTTGTATGAAACTTGGAATATACATAGGTCTTGTTTGTGACGTGGATAAAAAAAGGTAGCAGTACAATTTTGCCCCACCTGTATGGCTAGCAGCTGAACGTAGCAGCTACCAGCAGAAATTATGTGTAATTATGAAATAATAGACTCATAATAATATTATAATTAATACAATATTTCCTTACGAAACGCAACAGGTACTCTGCAATAAGAATGTTCAATGCTTGAAACGTGAGCTCCAGACGTTGTGTGAAATGTTTCTGGCATGAAGGTGGGTCTCCTGCAACATAAATTACATATTTGGTAGAAGGTTGTATTTTTTTTTTGTTATGTATTTTATTTGCAACCAGTCTTCGGACTAAGGACTACTATGTTTGGTGTTGGCATGATTTGGCATGTAAGAGAACTAGTCCAGCGATCGTTTGTCCTTTCGTATGGTATCTCTTGTATTTACATAATCAGAGTTTCTTAGAATGCCACATATGTTGCTTGAATAACATCACTCAATGGAATAAAGCTCATGCAGGCAAGTTTAACTCTATTTACTTTACTATTATGTATACATGGTCAAGAAGGTGGTAGTGTGCGATAGAGTATAGTGGGCACCAGAGCTAGGAAAGGCAAGTGTTGGAGAAGCTTGCTCACTGGGCTAGGCACTCTACTACTTTACCAAGTTTTTATTGACTGCATTGGTATATAGTCAGTACTCTACCATGATATAATATCGTTTACTCTACCAGAATACACCAGGCTTTAGCCATTGTTAGAAATAGGTAAGAATTTGTAGGGCAAAGTGGTCTGAGAACTTGGGTCACTGTTTCTATGTAAAACGCTAATCATTCTACAAATACATTACCAGTCTGTGCACTCCTCAATACACTAATGATGTGGCCTCGTAAATATGACCTCAAGTCGTTCATCACACCATTTTTTTCGAATAATTCATACATGAAGTTTTGAAAGTTTTGTGCCGACTGTGAACTCTTTACATCTTGGTTTTCGCCAACATCAGTGGAGCAATTTTCCATGGCAACGCTTTCCATTATATATTGTTATTTATTTATATGTTTGCTTTCACCGTATGCCGTATGGCTTACTCGTTTCTATTTTTATGCAAAAATATTTTTCGGGTTTACTAAAATTTGAAACTTCCCAAACAGAATTTTGACTTTGATTGTTTGTTGACGTTTCCGGTTGCTGTGGTAATCAAACAAGTCAGTAAAATAATATTTTTTGTAAAACATGATAAAAAGAAAAGAATTAGACGAAAACAGTTTCAATAAATATATTGACAGAGAATAAATACCACGAAATTTATTATTTTTAAGGTTGAAATAAAAAAATATTATAAAGATATAAAACGATTACTTTGCTCTTACTATTTAGATATTTTGACAGATATCTCACCAGTCCCAGTGGCGCAGAGGATAGCGCGTTGGACTTCTAATCCAAAGGTCGTGGGTTCGATCCCCACCTGGGATGCAACTTTCTTTTTACCTTTTTTTCACTGTGATTCCTTACAGCCTACGCACATTGGACGACTAACGTCAGCGATGCTACGACAAGCGGCGGGGGACAATTTTCATACATTTTGTTAAAAGCTCAGCACACACGGCGACAATCGCGACAGCAAGATATGACAGACGCTCGCGACTGAGCGCGACGACAAAAAGCGTCTTGTTTGCGAGGGAACTTTAAAATATTTCCTAAGATTCAAAAGTAACACGGTATACAGCTGTTTTATGTAACTACTGACAAAAAATTATCAAGTACGGTTCTCCTGTTTTATCGGTTTTGTTTTGGGTGCAGAATTTAAAGCATCTTGTTAAAATCGTCGTTAATCAATGTTGTTAGAGATGGCCATAATATATGCAGAGGGTTTCTCATAAATAACGCCACACTGGGATGTATGATCAGATCAGTTGAACACTTATAATCACCCTCTCTCTCGGCTCTCGGTTCCCCTTCTTAGTACAGAAGGCGACCCGAGTCAGTCAGGGGTAATGCTCAGACTAACTTATCCTTTTATTATGTTAGTCTGAGGAGTAATGGTGTTATCTCCCTTTAGTATGGTCCCCTGCATTATGGCTACAGTGTAACAGCCCATCTTCCAACTCAACTGCGTTAGATGTTCGTCGAGCCTCATAGTACCTACGTCCATTATACACATACGGCTCGTATGTAGCCTATGGTATCTCGGGTGACGTTACCATGGCCAAGGTTATCGGGGCGGCCGGGAACTGGGTGGCATCTTTTTATTGCACTAATCCTAAAGGCAGACAAGCTGAACATGTGCTGGACATGAGGCTTGGTGGGGCGGGGATGGCACATCCTCATAAATCCTCTGATTGTTGGCCTGTAGGCTGCGCTATACCGCCATGCATGCACCAGTTTGTTATTTAGCGGGTTGCACTACGGGCAGGTGACGTTGGCTTGGGTTGCAAAGGTAGAGGTGAACCCCATAAGCCTAAGCTTAACTTTACCCCTACCTTATCGTAGTGGCAATAAATGTTAGAATTATGTTTTTAGTCTATTATGAGCGGTGCATTTTTTTTTATTTTTACAAGCGACAATTAATACCGTTACATTTTTGCAACCGGCGTTATGCTAGAAATGCAGGGTAAAAAACGTGATCGAATCAAAGAGTTAGGTTGTTTTTAATATATTTTTATGATTCGAATGGCAGCAGTATCTGAAGCTTTGGGCAAATTCAACCTTGGTGGTCGAACCCGGACCGCGGGCAGACATGACCACAGAATAATATTACTCTGGACATGTCTTCTTTTTCTTTGCCCGATTGCTTGGGTACGGGCAGCTTCATGTCATCTGTAGGTAGCTGTCGAAAAATGCGCCCCACAAAAAATAGTAATTGTGTCAATGTCAATGTCTACTAATCAAGTCAACCGAAATGTGTCAAAATCAAAATCAAAACAAATCAGCTGTTTTCTTTCATTTTTCATTTCACTTTCAGTTTTTCGCATTTGTTCTGATTGTTTTGGTGATAAAAATAACAATTTAGTAACAAATCCGAACCCTTTATAACGCAGACAGACAAATCACTTTCCCCGTTCAACCAGCAAGATGAGGCGCCGTGCCGGAGTAGGGGCTATCCAAAAACAGAAGATGGAGCAGGAGAAATACAGGGAAAAAGGCTCTGAGATCCAAGAGAATCAGTTCCAGCAGATGTCGAAACAACTGGAAGTGTTCAGGGAAAATCTGGAAGAATTCGCGAGCAAGCACAAGAACGAGATAAAGAAGAATGCTCAGTTTCGACGGCAGTTCCAGGAGATGTGTGCTGCGATTGGCGTGGATCCTCTGGCTTCGGGCAAGGGCTTCTGGTCCGTGCTAGGTATGAATTTAAACAGTAGGCTACTCAGGAAAGGTGAAATGAAAAGCGGCACTATTATTCATTTCTATTCCATATTTCCTAACAAAAATAAGAATATATTCACACTCACCGGCGCTCGTCAGAGAGCTTCTTATCATTTTAAAATATGCTACAGGAAATTGAAACATCCACACCAAAGCAGTTAAGTTCCTCATTCGCATGTAATTTATGCAGCTTTGAGCTTCTTCAACATTGTTATATACTGTTATATACTGTGTATAAATAGATCCTCTGCATAAATTGCATACAAATAAGGCACTTTACTGCTTTGTGGATGTTTCAATTTCCATTAGCATGCTATAAAATGCGCTCCGATGCACTGGAGCATCCCTGTAGTAACAAGCATTTGTATCTATTTTCAGGCATTGGAGATTTCTACTACGAGTTAGGAGTTCAAATTGTAGAAGTATGCTTGGCAACAAACTACAAGAACGGTGGTCTTATCACATTAGAGGAGCTAAGGAGCAGGCTAATAGCATCCCGTGGCAAGGCGAAGAAACTACAGGACATAACTAATGATGATTTATTGGCTGCTGTGAAGAAGCTTAGGATTTTTGGAAATGGGTAATAGACTGAAGGACAACTACAGTGAAATTGGTCAAAAAGATAATTATACATATTAGTTTCAATTGAATAATATACTTACCTGTACTTATCTGTAATATCACAATTCATTTTCCCTGAAGAATATATGTTTTCCATTTCAGATTCACAGTGGTACCAATTGGTAAGGGTAAATGGCTGGTGCAGTCAATTCCTGGTGAGCTGAACCTTGACCAGACCCTGGTTCTGCAGAAAGCCAGCTCTTTGGGCACTGCCTGGGTGTCTACTAGCATACTCATTGGAGATTTAGGGTAAGTTACCCCACTGATAAACATATTATATAGCTTTGGGGGTGTGATATGTTTTGCTTTGTTATACCAAAAAAAAGGAGGACATGTTGCAATGGCGCTTAAGGGAGGCCTGTGTCTATCAAACTAGCAGTGGACTGCTATAGACTGATAATGATTGTGATGATGCTTATGATGATGATAATGAAGATGACGATGATCTGTTTATTCTATCAATACTTTTTCATTTAGATAGTTCTTATGTAAATCAAATCAGTTCAATAAACTTTTATCAGACAATCCAGATTGTGACATATTTTTGAACACCATCACGCAGCATCGTATGGCCCCACATATATAAACCACATGACTGATATATGTTAAACTTAAATACGTTTTTTTGTAAATCCTCATTTATTTTGCAAGAACTCAACTCAAATTATGTCTTATTTCTAGTTGGAATGACACCAGAGCCCAGAATGCATTAAACCACATGGTGAAGGAAGGTCTAGCGTGGGTTGATACACAGGATCCCAGAGAAACCCTGTACTGGTTCCCGAGTATGTTCGCAGAGTGTGTTGATGCTTCATCATGATAAAGTTGTAGTAAATGCAAATGGACTCCCTTTCCATTGGACTCTAGTTGGTCCATTGTGCTTGTTCACATAGATAAAGTTGTAGTCCACAAAACCCATGTAGATTGTAAGGTATTGAATTTTTTATTATTTCAAAAATTGTCTGGTCCAGCTAGTTTGCTATACGGCTAGGTATATTCACTTGTGCAAAAACCATTAGTGGCAATAGTTATTGAATAATTAAGTGACAAGTTTGCTCCGAGATTTGTCACTTTAACCAGCAAATAGCTTACTTTGACGGTACTTGAAGATGGTGGGTATAGGTCCATAGGCATTTGAGGTGCAGGTCACATTTAGTTGCAGGCCACATGTAAATGGCGTCGGGCACGGACATGGCACGGGCGGCGGTTTCCTATTCCATTCAAATTTCATACAAAAATAATGGAAATAAACCACAATTTAGCTCGGACCTGATTATGTCATGGCGCATCATAATCGCGTCCGAGCAACGACATACCATGTGTCCTAAATTGTTCTTTCTTTAAATTTTTTTTGTATGAAATTTGAATGGAATAGGAAACCACCCGTTCTGTAACCGCTGGATACGGATAGCCCGTTCCTGTATCGCGTAGTCGGGGTACGCTGTCCACGCGTACAATTAATGTGGACCGCTGCGAACTTGAACGCGAGGTCAATCGATCCATACCGCTTCGCGAGCCGAAACCGACTGGCCACGGATCGCGCCGCGAGCCAGCTTGCGCGGTACGCGTTCCCCAAAGTGTACGCGTAGCTGCAAGTACAGGCAGGCCGTTCCAAGACACGCGTAATCGACTACGCGTACCAATGTACGCGCTATCCGTACCCATCTTTAGACTATGTTCACGTAATAAGCCAGCTAGTATTAAGACCAGGATGTGCAGTTGTATATATATTGAAATATTTTTTTAAATTTACTAATACATGTTAATGTAAATAAAATAATGTTGTAATTTTTTTTAGTTTTAATATTGCACTGTGACTTATCAATAAGACCATGTGACAAAGGCTTTAATTAACAAGAATTTAAACATAATACTGGGTAGATTAACCTTAAAATGATGGAAGAATCTTAGAAAAAAGCGTCTTGTCCGAAGAAGAGGGATCTTAAAAGTAGCTATTTTGGTACAGATAAAATTATTGTGTAGGACGCCCTCCGGCCAAGTGGAGTGACGTTCTGCGAAATGCTAGTGAATGCGTCGAGCTATAGCTCCGGGCCAAATGGCGCTCATTATGGGAGTGTCCAGCAGTGGACTATTAAAGGCTGAAGATAATTGATGAAACTATTAGCTACTGGCACTGCCTTGACTAGAGCCTACATTACAAAGTTTTAGTCGCATTCTCAAATCCTGATTCTCTTTATGAAGATCCTGTAGCTTCTTCTTCAGTTTTTCAGTCATTTCCAAGTATGATTCTTTCCATCTGAAAGCCAATTATGTTATAGCTTAATGCTTTGATTGCTGAAAACATACTTGTTCTAGCCGGGCTGCTGCTGCTCCGAGGCCAGCAGTCGACGTGTTAATAAATAACATTGAATGATACGATAAAAAATAATTTGATCAGAGCAAAAGGGTTGCCAGATGCTTGAAATGAATAACTCAAAACTAACACGCACGAATTACGAATCACGTATTTCGAAAAGCGTTAACACTTTAACTGCGGGCCTCGCAGACAGAGGAACAGCAATTCGTGCCCTTGAGCAAGTGTTTAAAATACGCAAAGCGTAAATTGAATCAAATAAATAAATAAGGCAGCATAATTATAAAAATTTTGTGTAGGTACAATTTAAAATTTGAGTTTTTTATATTATCTACGCTTAATGTAAAAACAATAAAACAAAAATTATAAGGTTTGGGCTAGATCATGAGTTGTGTTAACACAAAAAGACATTTTTTATTTGAGGTTAACAAATAGGTAACAAAAGGCGGCTTCCAGGCAGCGTCAACAGTGTGCGGCGAGTTCATATAAAATGTATGGAAACTACAGAAAATATGCCAGTGGATGCATTTTGTGGCTGACGCGTGTGGTCCGTTTGCGCGCGTTGGGAGAGCGTCGGACCGCATTTTAAAACATGTAAGGGGAAATTGAAACATCCACAGTTCCTTATTTGCATGCAATTTACGCAGCTTTGTCAAAGCTTTGTCAAACATAAACATAAATAGAACCGCTGCGTAAATTGCTTGCAAATAAGGAACTTAACTGCTTTGTGGATGTTACAATTTCCTTTAGCATGTTATAAAATGCGCTCCGACGCGCGCCGGTAACTGAGAATCGTACATATGAGAGAAACAGTGACACAAAAACGTCGCCGAGCGTATGCTGTGCAGCGCTGGTTTTCAGTGGCGCCACCAATTCTCAAGATGGTTTTTTTGACTCACTTTTTGCTCAGTTCCATCTGATTCTGCAGGTGTTTATTCAATTCGGTTAGTTCTTCTTCTTTTGAAGTAAACATTCTGTAAAAATTAATGATTCAATGTAATTTCTCTCATGACATATGATTGAGGTGTCGTCTGCGTCTGTGTTAGTCTTCCATGTCACCTTTGATTGAGCTCTGTTCTCGATGATAGCATGCGTTGTAACTTGTTGACCATTTCATGGGTTTCATCCAATGATTTTTGAAGATGCTCCACTTGTACTCTGTAAGTAAACATTAGCTGCCTTATTCCAAAACGAAGACTAAAGATAGTCGGAGTTTAAATCTGACATTTTGTATACAAAATACCAGTTTTAAACCTAGACTATCTTTAGTTTTTGTTTTGGAATAAGACATTAGTAGTTTAAATATTGGGAAATAATATAACAATAATATAATAATAATAATATAACTCTAAATTCATGGTAAATTAAATAGCCTTTTGATATTGATATAAATACTAATGTATTTCATACCCCTAAACGAATTTAAAAAAAAAATCCTCAGTGAGGGCAGCTAAGGTAGCTGCTTTCTTTTGTAGTTAGAAGATTTTGTTCTGAGAAAACTATAGGTTTATTTGATTCGAATAATAATGGCATGTTTGGATTTTTGAAAAAATGTACAATCAGTCCAGAAAATGTCATTTGTCAAAAAAATAAGTTGGTCTCAATGGACCTTATTTCGCAACAGGAACACTTTTCCCAAAGTAACTCACCCAATCAAATCGTAAGTTTTCGTGAAAATTCATTAAAACATTCTCTATAGAATTTCAATACATTGAGTCCATGTATGTCATTCGAACACTTACCAGGAAATTATCTGTTCTTATTTTAAATTGATCTGCATAATATTTGGCAGAATTGATGATACCGCCGATTACCACTATGCGTCGAATTGCATGCATGAACTTAATGTTATGACGAAAATTATACATGTAGTTTATCAATCATGTGGTTCCCATAATACAAGCTCTGCTTAGTTTGGGGCTACTTGATGCTGTGTGATAACGTCCCACATTATTTATTTATTTATTTATAATGATGTTTCATATAAATTGAATGGTTTTTTTTTCACGAAAACTTACGATTTGGTATACATTGGGTAATAACCCCCTTACTTATGAACGCTACTTAAAGTTAATCAATGCTCAAAAAGTTAGCCCTGTCACTGTTTGTCATTATCCAACGGATAGAGATGGCAATAGTTTAAGCATCGTTTATCTTTTGAAAGATGTTCTTAAGTAAGGCCATATAGTGTTTGGGTAATAAAATAGTCGATTGAGACCAACTTATTTTTTTTAGAAATGTCGTTTTCTGGGCTGACTGTACATTTTTTAAAAAATAAAAAAAACAATTATTTTTTCCTACAAAATAAACCTATATTTTCCTCAGAAAAAAACCTTGTAACAAAAGAAAAGCTAGCAAGTAAAATTTTGCCTTAGATTGCTTACTAGATTTAGAAGAGAATATTACAATGATCGAAAAGGGTAGTTGAGATGAAAGTTCACGTCATTGTGTAGAATCTACACTGTAGATGGCTATTATAGTTACCGTAACTCTTCACACTGATTCTTTAAAAGACTTTCCTCCCAATCGCGCCGTTTAAACTCCCTTGCGTGAATATCTTGCACTCTTTGTATATCTATAGCCAGTGATTGCTTCTCACACACCAGTTGGATATTCCGGCGTTCTGCCGATAACTATCAAAGAATAAGATAATAAACACGCAGTAACACACCAACAAGGCGACTAAAAGGGTCAAACCTCCCTCTCGCTCGCACTATTCAACATTTTTGAAGATATAAAATCACTGAATGTAGTTATGCAAAATAGCAAACCTTCACGGCCTAGAAAATAACAATTCAAAGGTTCAGTAATAATATCATTTTGATTATATCACGTTTTCTTACCAAAAAACTTGCAAATTTTTTGGTAGGAAAACGTGTTGGGTTCAACATGATATTCTTGCTGAACCTTTGTATTGTTATTTTCTAGGCCGTGAAGGTTTGCTATTTTGCATAACTATATTCAGTGATTTTATATCTTCAAAAATGTTGAATAGTGCGAGCGAGAGGGAGGTTTGACATGTATCGTCGCCTTAATAAACACGCACGCTTTAAAAACACGCTACGACGTCACTTTAATCACCCTTGACTTAGCACTGAAGTATTTTACATAACGATATCTAGAAAGAAAGAAAGAAAGAAAAGAAAAAATAAAAATAACGTCAAAGTGTACTATACAGTTCCTACTGAATAAATGAATTTTGAGTTTGAGTTGTAAGGAATACCCGACTTTTGAAGGACCCCTTATCGTCGTGCTTCCACTGAAAAAGGGTGAACTATCTTTTCCGTCGTCTTACGACCCTAAAAGAAGAGAGTGAATAGGCATCTCCTTGGAAGCCTCCTTTTTGCTTGAGCAAGGCTCGAGGTCAAGAGCTTGCCAATATTATTTTTAAATATCTTGTAACTGCTGAGTCAGCGAGTTGAAAGAGTTACAAACGAGGCAGCGTTAGCAGGTTCATAGCAGACTCCGTACGAAACGAAGGCTAGCATTACGTGTTATTTATATAACAATCTAAAATCACAATTATTATACCGATCTGTCGCAACGCCTGAATTATACGCACCAATTCTTGGAACATTGCCTCCATCCTTTGCTCTGCGATGGCTAGTTTTGGATCAATCGTTTCGAGGTTTTCTCTCTGTTGTTTGATATAATTTTCATTAACTCTTTGTAGAATTTTGTTTTCTCTGCAAAAAATTTGACATTAAGGAGACTATACATGTCAAACCTCCCTCTCGCTCGCACTATTCAACATTTTTGAAGATACAAAATCACTGAATGTAGTTATGCAAAATAGCAAACCTTCACGTCCTAGAAAATAAGAAACAAAGGTTCAGCAAGAATATCATGTTGATTCTATCACGTTTTCTTACCAAAAAACTTGTCCCTCTGTGATCAATTTTGCAAATTTTTTGGAAAACTTGTACCAATGTGATCAATTTTGGTGCAATTTTTTTGGTAGGGAAACGTGTCGGGTTCAACATGATATTCTTGCTGAACCTTTGTATTGTTACAAGTTTTTAAGTAAGAAAACGTGATAGAATCGAAATGATATTATTGTTGAACCATTTTGTTACCAAACATTACTGCAAATATGCCTACCTATCTAGAGTTAATTTGTGCCGCAACATACCTCAATGATTTATTCAAAAGTAATCCTTTCTCCGTTAATTCTGTGTCTATATGTCTAATATGTTTGAGCATGTCATTTAATTTCTCGTTATATTTATCTTTAAGCTCTTCCACTTCCTTTCTGCAAACTGTCTCCACGTCTTGTCTTACGTTTGATAAACTGTGTTTTAGCTTTGTTATTTCACCTGTATCAAAAATTGATTATTTACAATGTTTCAATTATTTTTAGATTGTGCTCTAGAGTAAGTGTCATAGAACTAGGTACGATTTCTCCATTCATCATTTGCCTGCCCTTGTCCCACGCTAGGTGAGGTCGGCACAACATGGTTTTTTTCTTCCACTCACTTCTATTAATTCTGTATCCACTCCTTTCATTCTCATATCCTCTTTCACACATTACATCCATCTCTTATCCATTCACATTCATATTCATCACTCTTTTCGTCACATGACTTTCATCCCTCCTTATGACATGCCCAGACCATGCCAGTCTACCTTTCCGCACCTTATCTGCCACAGGCTTCACTTCAGACTTTCCTTGATATACTCGGTCTTTATCTTATCCATTCTCTATTATTCTTCTTTTGAGAAACTACCTAATTGTATATTCATCTTGTAATATTAAGTTTTTGCTTATATCTACCTCTCAATTCCTGTATTGTTTTAATAGCGTCATTCTTCTGTAGGCATACTAAGTCAAAGAGTTGTAATGCTTCTACTACCTGCAATTTGAAATATTATGATTACAAGTCGGACTTTCTAAAAAAAATAAACCGACTTCAAATAAATCACTTCTTACTTCTTGCCCTAAAAAAATTTGAAAATCGGTTCACAATTGATGGAGATATTGGTGATCATAGGGCGAAAATTACAAGTGAGGATGAGGTTTTTTGAGTTTTCCGGGAAAAGTACCAATCCCTCAGGAATAAAATTTAAATGGGACCACTTGTGAAGTGAAGATACTCTTTAAACAAAAAATAATTTTGAAAATCGGTCCACAATTGACGGAGTTATCGGTGCACATACATAAAAAAAAATTGAAAAATAAGTTCCGACGATTTGAGAACCTCCTCCTTTTTGAAGTCGGTTAAAAATATAGAGAGGAGCTTATGAAGCAAGGCTAAAATAAGAGATGGGTTACAGTACGCGCTTTACAGCTCTGAAATGGAGATTGTCGGGCCACTTGATACGAATAACAGATGACAGGTCCAGGAAGTAACCCTATGGAAGGGACAAAAATTGGCAAGAGAAATGGAAGAAGACAACGGGAAATATGGTAAACATGACATGGCAGGACAGCAAGCCCAAAATAGAAAAAAGATTTGCATGCATCATTGGTTGCATCGTAGAGCACGTTCCGAAAAACGTTCATCCTGCTTCCTTCAACTTGAGGCATGAAGATGATAAGCCTCTTGTACCTGTAATTTCACCGGCACAGTCCCACAGTCCCTTCAAACCGAAACACAGCACTGCTGCTTCACGGAAAAAATAGACATGGTGGCAGTACTTCCCCGGACGAGCCCTCCACAAAGAACTCTACTACTACTAAGTAGTCCTTAATTAATTAAAATTTAAATAATAACTTAGTTTAAAAAAACCGTATGTTAAACTAAACGTTAAGGAATCTATATCTACACTAATATTATAAAGAGGAAAACTTTGTATTGTGTGTGTGTATCTTTGTAATGAATAAACTCAAAAACTACTGTGCCGATTTCAAAAATTCTTTCACCATTGGAAAGCTACATTCACCCTGAGTAACATAGGCTATATTTATTGCTAGAAAAAAAAATAGGGATCCTTACTAAAACTAACTAATAAGTAACGTAACGTAAGTAACGTAACCCAAGGTGTAAAAAAGTGCCCTAACCGTTTTTTTATGATACTTCAAGATGGAACAAGCACATGGCCCACCTGATGTTGAGTGGTAACCATTACCTATCACAAAGCATTACAACATAGATCACATTTGCAACATGCTCTACGATGCAACGCCCTGCGTCCATCTACTTGGGGCATGATGATGATAAGTCTCTTGTGCCTGTAATTTCACCGGCACCCACACCCTTCACACGGAACACAGCACAGCTGCTTCACGGCAGAAATAGGCATGTAATAAGGGCTTTTGTTTTGTAAGTATAATATCAATAGAATATTTTTCGGTATAATTGTAGACACAGATAGATACATACTTTTGATTTAGCTTCCGTTTCTTTCATAGCTCGTTCAACGATTTCTTTCTGCAGTGAAACCAGTTGAGCTTTCAAAGATTCATTATTGTTTTTCTCTACCGCTAAATGAATTCTGAATCCTTCGAGTTCTTTCTCTAATTCATGTATTTTATTATCTAACTCTTTTCCCCTTTCTTTGTAAGATGTGATTTCTTTTTCCTTGGATTTCTGTTCATTCTCTAAGGTTGAGTGTTTTGAGTAGAGCTCTTTATATTTTGCTTCTAATTCGATGTAATCTGTCAAAGCAGTTTGCAGTTTGAGATCTAGGTCTCTTCTTTCTTCGTGTATATTCTGTAAAATAAATAATTAAACGATTCCGAGGACTTTTCACTATGCCAGTAATTAAGTAACTGGATCTACGGGGTTTCAAAGGTTCCCACTCCCATCTTCGGAACCCAAGCCAACTTCACTGGCGGCCGGCTGCCGGCACAGTTAAATCCCCTGGCTGCCGACGGGCAGCAGCGTCCGCCGTGCGACAAGTTGTGCCCTGCAATCCCCGACCCGCATGCACAGCGTGGGGATTATGGGCCTCCTTTATTAGGGCAGGCCTATATCCAGCAGTGGACTGATATAGGCTCGTGTGGTGGTGGTGGATCGATACGAAATTTGTTACTTCAATCATTTGTAAGAGCATGTGACCCTGACCTAATGCTGCAGCATCACCTGGAATCGTCAGGATACCCAACTCCTCACCAACGATGGAGTATGAAAGATAAACGAGGCATATGGGTCGGGAGATTTATACATTTTAAATATAAAGTTGTATTTCTCTTTAAAAAAACGGGCCAAGTACGAGTCGGTCTCGTGCACGAAGGGTTGCGTACCGTTGTATGGGAGCCCCATTTAAATATTTATTTTATTCTGTTTTTAGTATTTGTTGTTATTGCGGCAACAGAAATAAATCATCTGTGAAAATTTCAACTGTCTAGCTATGACGGTTCTTGAGGTACAGCCTGGTGACAGACAGACAGACAGACAAACGGACAGTGGAGTCTTAGTAATAAGGTCTCGTTTTTACCCTTTGGGTACGGAACCCTAAAAACAACACATTCAAAATTCACTTCTTGGTTAATCCTAGAATTCATTCACTTGCCTGGATCCCCCTGTTGTCGTCATTAGTGTAAGCTTTCAGTTCATTTTCTAAGGCATCTATGGTCTTCTGTGAAGTTTGCCATAAAACGTGTAGTGAGTCTCTTTCCTGTGAAAATAAATACCTACAGATCATCATCATATAACAGTGCACGCTGGACATAGCCTACAGGTGAGGTGCAAGTAGATAATAAATCTTCACTTCATTACTCATATTATAGTAGGTTTAACAGCAGCGTGGCATTTTTTTGTTTACTTGAAGCTTTGAGAGTTTTTTAGAGAAATCGTTAAAGCGATCGAATTTCACAGAAGTTCGATTCTAAACAAGTATATTAAACAAGTTCAGATAAAAATGGCGGCTGTTACGGCAAAGAATCTCTTAATAATAACAACCCTCTCGAATATATCTCTCTATTCAGCTTCTCAGCTGCTCCCGAACAAATAAAATAAATCCTTCCTTGTTCGTATGAGCCAGTGACCAACTATGTGGGAGCTTTTAGGCCGCTCGAAGGCCTCCGCCATGGCTGAACGACTGAAAAAGCTGGGACCAACATCTTAACGTACCTTCCGAAGCAAGGAAATAGAGAAATAGGTACATTCTAGGGAAGCGTGCTACATCGTCGACCGCATCTTCTCTTACCAACAGGTGAGATGGCGGTCAAACGTAAGCCTATAAACTATAAAAAAAAACAGAAGCGCTCAGAGGGCCTACCATGAGTTGCACAATACGAAAACTTTTATAGTATATTATATCGAGCTCAATTTTAATGTAAGTTTTTTGGAAATTACGCAACCGGTTTTAAGTATAAATAGATCGAACAACGTAGGTAATGTAACCTTCTTGCGGATTGCAATAATTATCACTCAAAACGGTGAGGTAATCAACGAAAAAAGGTATTTAAAAAATGAGCTTGATATAGTATACAATGAAAGTTTTCGTATTGTGCAACTCATGGTAGGCCCTCAGATCGAAGTGCCACTAAACGGTGACCCATCCAAGTAGTGAGCGGCCGGAGTGTTGCTTAACTCAGATCATCGGCTAAGAACACAGAAGTAAGCCACGCCACGAGTGACGAAATAACCTCCTTTTTGAAGTCGTTAATAAAAATATGCTAGGTAAAATTAGGCGTGTAAAGTAGGTACAAAACAAAAGACCTTTGCGATCACCGAAACTTGTCTCCTTAGTTCTTCTATATCCTTGCCTTGTTCGTCATTCTGTGTGTTCGTGTGTCTGGCATTGTCCAGCTTCTCTTTTAATAGTATGCCGACCTGCTGTGACAGGTTATGGTTGTCTGTGATGAGCGCTCGGATTTCGTCTTCGATAGCTGTGTGATTTTGCTGAATGAAGACCAAGAGTTACGTTAGGATGAGATCAGGAGGCTCGAACACGAAGACTAGAGAAAATTATTCATGTCGTACTCGTTAAATTTTGGCCAATGAGACCGCGTATTTTCAAAAGAACACTGTCTTTGGCTAAAATTTCCCTTACGATACGTCAGGTTAAAATATACGTGAGCTTTTTTATGAGCCTATACCGAGAGGTACAGTGCCACAATTATAAATTGGCGCACCTTTAGTTAGTTTTTCTGTTTGGCTGCGCAATAGTTCAATCGGGAACTAAATTCGCTTTTGCTTCAGAAGCCTAACTTCAGATTCGCCAAGATATGTGTATACGTGTATGGCACTGTATGCGTGGTATCTTTATTAGTCTGTGGTGGTATGGTACCTTCAGCCCTTCCTACCTTATTTTTTTGCGTCCCCATTTTTTCACCTACTTAAAAACAACTAACTTCAATTTAAATTAATTATTGCAAGCTATATTAGCAGAGTTTATTAGATGAGTTAACTTGAGAACTGAACGCAATGGACAGCACCTACACAATGGCGCTCAGGTCTAAAGTTCTCCTAGTAGATGAAATTACAAACCGCCCCCCAAGCCAACGCCCCGATTTTTTTCTGGGTCTCTTACCGCCCCCTTTAGGCCTGCAGCGCCCACAAGGGGTCGTTATCACCCACTTTGGGAAACGCTGAGCTAGAGTGTTGTTGGATTAAGTATCACAAAACAACCAAGCATGAATCCGGCTTTAGATGTTTCTATACAATTTCAGCCAAGTAGCTACGATTGTTTTGTGGAATGTATAAGAATAAGAATAAGAATCATTAATTGTAAAAACTGTGTAAACATAGATCTTATATGTAGGTAAATTTGTGACACAACAGTTTGTCCATTTCGGACATACAATACTTTCTAAAAATAAGCTAAAGTTAAGGCACAACATTGACTTAGGAGCATATACCACAACACAGTGACTTGAGAGTACTACTTTTAAACTAACCTTATGATACTTTATTATAAGTGCGTCGGTCGAGTGTGTTGTGCAATGAGGATACAAACTGTGTAGGTACTATTGTTTTATTATCTTACCATGTAATATTCAACTTCAGTTTGTAGAATATCTGTATGATTATCCATAAGTAGTTATGTAGTTAGTTACACATTAAATCATGATTAGTAAGCCGTAAGTCAGAACTTTAAAGTATGGATTTACGTTTTCTTTCTCCACGCAATGAATAATTTTGCAAGGAGCCTAAAAACGCTAAAAATTTTGTTTGTTTACATTTCGCGCCGCAGAAACGTCATTTCCGTTGCCCGGACAACGAAAAGAAACGAAAACACTTTTTTATTCAATGGCATCTGGGTTAACATTTCCACCATTGATTATATCATGTTGTATCATCGAGATAGTACTCTATAGTCACAGTCTTCATCAAACTGTGACAAAAATCATCCAAGCGTATTTCCCAAAAATTCAAAGTGCTAAATTTGCACTTATTTAGACCAAGTGTCGCTTGAAAAGTGTTAAATGTCGGCGCAATTGACAGCGTGCGCCGAGTTTTGGTGCAGACACTTTTTTCTACGTTTGTTTCTCTAGAGTAGTGATGTCTACGCTGCCGTGAAAAAAATATGTGGGTTCACAAGTTGTAAGTGAATGCTAAAAAAAAATGTAAAGTGGAGGCTAATGTTAGTGTGAAAAAGTGTGAGAGTTCCGTACCTACTAACTATTAACATGCCTTTAAAAATAGCTTTCGTCCGTTACGGGATTTGAGTATGTATTATGTACGACGTACGTTACTACGTTGCATCATATAATTTTAAGACTTGTACTTGAAAGTGAAATTAATAATTAAATTATGTGAAATTACATGAAATTGTGGAAAACTATTTCAAGAAGCCATTGAATAAGGAAGTGAAGTAGTGAAGTAGTGGAGTGAGTGAATTGATTGAATTAATCAGTCAATCAATGTCAAAACATGCGCAGAAAAAATTGTGCGCGAAATTGTAAATCTTCCGCGAATTTTCAGAAAAGTAGAATTGCACTAACTTTGATTCAAACAAAATTGGTCAAAATAGAAGAGAAATACCGCAGATAAGCTGCAGAAAGAAGCTATAAAACTATTTTAGATACATAATAAAAAACCCAGCGCTGGATTACAATTGGCGCTAAAATGGATAATAATCATGTTACCAAGTAAGTGCTTTTTGAACCAAGTTTTAGAAATATAATTGTTATTTATAATTTCCGCATAATAAGGAAATCAATTACCTATTTCAGTTTGTATTTTGATATTAAGGAATGCCAGTATCCTATTGTGTACCACGAGAAATACAATGTGTGTGTCGGAGGCCTCGAAAAGCTTCATGTATTTGATGCAAAGAAGTGGCGGAATATAAAAGAGGTCTGCTATAAAGTCATTATCATCATCGTCATTAATAACCTATAGCAGTCCACTTTTGGACATAGATACATTCTCCCATAATGAGGGCAATTGCGCCCTATCATCAGCTTGTTGCATCCACCTTCTACTAGTAGCCCTGATCACTCACTCTACAAGTAGCGGCACCAAACTCTAGCGCTGACCGTTATTGTGCAGAAGTCAAAAGTAAGGTTTTATAAATCCATGCGCAGATATTTAGTTCAGAGCTAGACTTACATGCTGCTAGCTGTACCTATTCAAGAGCTTCCAATCAGTGGTGTAATTATGACGAGCGAAGCAAACTATGTCAGAACAGAATAAGCAGATATTCTTGCTGAAGCTTTGTATTGTTATTTTTTAGGCCGTGAAGGTTTGCTATTTTGCATAACTACATTCAGTGGTTTTATATCTTCAAAAATGTTGAATAGTGAGAGTGAGAGGGAGGTTTGACATGTATAGTAGCCTTAAATAAATAAATTTAAGTAATATAGAAAACGGGAAATTACTACAAAAAAATATCCAAGTACCTACAACTAAAATGATTGTATTTTTAAGGGCTTGAAGAAGCATGGCTTCCTTGAAGATGAATTTGTGAAACCCTTTGAAGCAACTAAAGAGGATTTACTTGTTGTGCACACAAAGAGATACCTGAAGTCTTTAAAAGTAAGTTTTTTTAACTATCAAAATGTAAGTTTTTGCCGATGAGGTTACAGTTGAACTTCACCTGCACATGGTCTACCCTGCTAACTAACAAACGAGGCTCTGGAGGCCTGCTGGCTGAGTGGTATAGCGCAGCCTAACACTGCCACAGCTAAATCCCCTGGCCGCCGACGTGTAGCAGCTTCTGCGATGTGAAAAACTGAGTCATATATATATTTCCTAGTGTATCAAACGGAATAAAGAATTTGATTGATTGATTGATATAGGCTGAGCCAAGAGTAGGCTTATGTCCAGAAGTGGACTGGGCTACGGACATGTATTTGCTTGATATAAGTTATTCATACATTCAAGCTCTGCTTAGTTTGGGGCTACATGATGCTGTGTGATAACGTCCAGCATTATTTATATTTATTTATATGCCTGTTCATGAAATACTGCAGTATTGCACATTACAGTATACTGTGTGCTGTAGTGCAAGTATTAATAGTACTGGAATATTGTTGCATATATTTTAAAAAGGTTAAACTGAGTCTTTGGCAGTTCTTTGGTAAATTTCAATAAGATATCATGTTTTGATTACAGTGGAGTTACAAAGTAGCAATGATTGCTGAAGTACCACTCGTAGCATGCCTGCCAAATATATTGGTGCAACGCTTATACCTTAGGCCGATGAGGTAAATTACGCAAAACTTTCACGCTCTATAGCTTAGTCAATTTCTATTGATTTGATAAATAAAAAGATATGTGTCCAATACGTTTTGTTTATCTAACTGATGGACTAATTAGAATTAAAATTTTTACTACCCAGGCATCATCCGTAATGAACATGGTGAAATAGACCCTTGATGTGAAAAACACCTCATCATCATTCATCATTTCCCTGCCCTTATCCCACTCTAGTTGGGATCAGCACAACATGTTTTCTTTCTCCAGTCACTCATCTCAACTGTCAACTCTGTATTCACTTCTTTCACTCTCATAAGTTCTTTCACACAATCCATCCATCTCTTCTTCGGCCTCCCTTCCCTCTACTTGTACATCCAGTCACATATTCATCACTCTTTTAGTCACATGGTTTTCATCCCTCAACACATGCCCATACCATGCTAGTCTTCCACTCCTCACCTTATCTGCCACATGTGCCACTTTCAAGTATGTACTCATTCCTTGTTGTATTAGTAAATAAATGTATTTTCTTTCTTTCTTCTTTCTTATTTTATCCATCTTTGTCACACCACATCCATCTTAACATTCGCATCTCAGTAGCATGAACTCTTCTTTTTGTCTGATGACTGTCTTGTAGATCATTTGAGGGTTGCAAGAGACCTGTCGCCATTTCATCCATCCCGCATTCATTCTAATAGGTGGGCCAAAAGAAGTCATCCGATGTTGTTTGGCTCTCATTTTTTTTTGTAAATGAAAAACTTCGATTCTGTTTTTTGATTATGATTATTTGAGGCCAAATGGGCGCCGCCACATTTGATTGGTATACGGGCTCGTTTAATGGCATTTTTCGTCACTTCGGCGAGAACTTCGGGCGACAGATTCTCGCACTCGTGTCGAATGTTGTCCTTGAGGGCTTCCAAGGCTTGTTCACGTAAACACGGCACTTTAAACCCTAAAAAACCCTGGCCCTATAGCGTGCACCGTCCACATTCGTCGATTGACCAGCGGCGTCCTTGAAAAAAAATTGCCCGATCACTCCTCCAGCGTGAACAGCGCACCATGCAGTCACTTTGAGCGCGTGTAATGGCTCCTCGTGCATCAATCGTGGATTTTCGGTGCCCCAGAAGCGATAGTTTTGCTTGTTCACGTACCCGCTGAGGTGGAAATGAGCCTCATCTCTCATTATGATTTTGGTCGAAAAATCGTCCACTTCGTCCTCGAGATTGAGGATGTCTTGGGCGTAGGGTACACGCGTTTCGCGGTCGACAGCGGCTTGTTCTCTTGTATTCTACATCTGTCTAGTTCACAAATGTCAAAACAGATTTGACATTGGCCGCCATTTGCAAAAACAAGAGCATCTTCCAAGGTAATTTATTTTGGCCCACCTTGTATTTTTCACGTCCCGGTCAATATTGCTGTCATTTTGGCAGAGCGAACTAAGGTACTTAAAATCGGAGTCAATCAGTAGTTTGGCATTTAGGAGCAACAGTTATCCTTTCTCCAGTAACTTTTGCCTGTTTATTTGTACTGGTTATCTTTCCAGACTCCAAGTAGGGGGTTCGATTCTCGCCGGAAAGCTGGCATTGGATCGCGGCTGGGCTATCAATATTGGCGGTGGCTTCCACCACTGCAGCGCTGACAGGGGCGGTGGGTTCT
Organism: Horisme vitalbata; assembly: GCA_951804965.1. Taxonomy (NCBI): domain Eukaryota; kingdom Metazoa; phylum Arthropoda; class Insecta; order Lepidoptera; family Geometridae; genus Horisme; species Horisme vitalbata. The sequence continues at coordinate 12,757,647 of OX638105.1, read as the reverse complement.
GTCCGTACGCAGACATCACCTTGCTGATTCGCTTCCTTAGTGATAGGAAGATGATCAAGACAGCTATGATTGTTGATTTGGATGCCCATCAGGTGAGTAGGTTTATACAAAGCTTTTGTCCCATGTATACTACATGCTACATTTGGGGTGTAAGGAGTTCTAACCTAAATCTTCGGAACGCAAGCCAACCTCACCTGTTAACTAACAACCAGGGCTCTGGCGGCCGGCTGATTGTAGCATAGCGCAGCTTAACACTGGCACAGCTAACTCCCCTAGCCGCCGACGGGCATAAGCGTCTGCGGTGCGAGAAGCTGTGCCCGGCAATCCCCAACCCGCATGCCCAGCGTGGGGATTATGGGCATATCCCCCTTATGGGGGAGACCTATGTCCAGCAGTAAACTGAATAGGCGGATGTTGTTGTTTTGCCCTGTTATCTAATTCCTAAATAGCTTCCTTCAGATTTTTTTACCTCAGGTAGGTACTTTACAGGTAATAGCCAATAGTTTTTGTGATGTAATAAAAACCCATTAGATAATTACGTTATATTGCCTTAACGTGGACACTCACGGCGAGGCTAGTCTATTAACTCAAAGTTGCTCAGAGGGTTATGGAGCGGGCTATGATCGCCTTCACTCTGAAGGATAAAATCCGTAACGACATTTATCGACGTCGAGGACAGGGCACAATGGCGCTCATTAGGGGAGCAATATGTCCAGCAGTGGGCTGCTATAGGCTGATGATGATGAGGAGTATGATTTATCGACAGATGACCAAGGTAATCGACATAGCCTCCAGAATTGGCAAGCTCAAGTGGCAGTGGCTGGTCACAAATGCCGAAGAACTGATAACGGTTGGGGTAAAGGAGTTCTTGAGTGGAGATCGCGGCTCGGCAAACGTAGTGTAGGACGTCCTCCGACCAGGTGGAGTGACGATCTGCAAAAGGTTGCTGATGGAAGCTGGATGCGTGGAGCTGAGGACAGGGGAGGCCTATATCCAGCAGTGAACTGCTATAGGCTGATGATGATGAGATAAATTGTACTTAGTCTACCTTCCTGCTTTATAAGGAATGTATTGTATAGAATGAGTTGGTGTAATAATATGTTGCTTACTATTGTTGTGTTGGACGGAGACAGATGAGAATGCTAGCAACCGAAGTCAGATGAAAAATGTAATGCATTGTCCTTTTTAGCCCGTTAGTGCGGAATTGATTGTATCTCCATCTCATTAGCTTCGTTTTAGCAAATTTTAATATTGTTTATAGTGTAAAGTTGCATTATATAATCGCGCTTGTTATGCCACCCTAGGTCGGAATGGTGGCATTTTTCGTTTAAAGCGCTGATTCGAAGGAAATCTCTATTTTAGTTAATAGTGCCTTAAATCCTAACATAGGATTTAAGGCACTATTAACTAAAAACATGTCATCTTTTTTGTCAATAAACGTTATCTATCTATCTATCAATCTCTAATCTAAGTTTTTGCATTCACTCCTCTCGGCGCCTTACCTTCAAGAATAATACAGTCCACAATTGAAGAAGAAATTTCCATCAGAAGATTCCAGTAGTTAGGAACCTCACAATAGAAGTCAGGAACATTACAATTGTTATGAATTATTTTCAGGGGAACGGGCACGAGCATGACTTTATGGGCAACAAGGATGTCTACATAATGGATATGTACAACAAACAGATCTACCCGCGGGATAAAGAGGCAAAGGCGGCTATCAGCCGGCGCGTGGAAGTCAGGAGCGGGATCGAAGATGACGAGTATTTGGATAAACTGAGAGCGTGAGTACAACAGTGTGTAAGGACTTTAATCGGTTCCAATCTCCATCTTCGGAGACAACCTCAAATCA